>CM077004.1:13395000-13995000 GCA_039090855.1 Macrothele yani | reverse complement strand
GCAGCAAGAAATAAAGAGCGAGAGATCGCGTATCAGTTGATGTTTGTTGCAGCTGTTGATTCTTCTCCGCTGCTGACGGTTTAAAATGACGTGTGAAGACCCTTACAACCAATGAGATGCCGAAACATTGGGGTTTAAACTCCGCCCTTTCCTTATTCTGTCATGTCGGAAACAAATAGCCTGCATTCCCGATAATGGTACCTTTTCGAGATGAAACTTGCGCTCATACTTATATGACGGCAACTACTTCTCCCGTTTGCTCGCACATATTTTTTTCTTTTCTCCCACCAAGAGAAAAGTCAGTTGGCTCTTGATGGCAATGTTTGTGTCGGAAGTGCCTCATCAGAAAGCTTTCAAATTTTCTTTCCATTAACCGTAAGAAATGAACTGAAGGAAATCATTCTTTGGAATGGTAAATTCAATTCTAATTACGAAACTCCAAAGCATCAGTGTCAGCAACCGAAATTTTCCATCATGATCCGATTAAGTAAAAATATGTCCCTCTCATGGTTAAAATATAGCTACAGAAATTAATATTCTGAAGCAAAAATATTCTAACTACCATGGTCAATAGAAACAAGAAACATTATCCAGAAGGCAGAAACAATTTCCTAATGCACAGTAATTTATCTTTCCTATAATCTTCATTTATATTTCTGGATACCTACAGTTCTACCTTTAAGTCTTGTAACGTTTTATGTTGCAATAACATTGAAGAAATAATTTTGTAGCTAAGAAATTGTTTGTTCATGAAATTCCCTACGTCTTTTAATGTCTACGTTTAATCCACGTTCCTCTTCTGAAAACGTTAAAAGTAAAAATGCATCGTTAAATAAATTATTTAAATCGCTTATTATTTATCGCGAAGACACGAAATTTTAAATTTATAAGACTAGAAGTTTTTGTTTTCTGATGATTATATTAAGTACATCAGAAACGTGTAACTCCGATGAGAAATGTGCGGCTTGTTATCGTCATCCTTAGCATAATCGAATATTCTCAAGCTACTGCTGGATGAAGGTCTCACAAAATATCATCCACAACACTCTGTCTTGAACAATTCTCTTCTTTCTTCTCTTCCACAAACCATTGTCCACGTGGTCTTTTTCTGGGTCTTTTCCTGTTTCTTGTTATCCATTCCAGTATTTTAGGTGTCCACGTCCTCTGGTAATATTGCTATTTGAGAAATTTTACTTTGACTATGGTACTATCAACTCTTGTTATTTTCCTGAGAAGTGAGTTCCTTTTCTTCTCTTTCTTGGTTGCACCAAGCATGCATATCTCCCTACTTCTCTGAGTTGTTGGCAGCCATTGTATGTCTTTTTACGTGAATGTCAATGTCAGTGGTCCATAGGAATAATACTGAAGAAATGCTTTTTTGGTTAAACACTTTTTAGACATTATGAATCGCTCTTGGAAATTGCAGTGGTTATTCTAAAGGAACAGGTGCCAAGCATTATACACCTAAAAGTCTTCAATGTGGTCATATTTTTATATCTACCTTTACCGTAGTTGTTAATTGTAGAATGTCTGCATCATCCTCTAAATTTTCACTCCTTTTAAAAGCATTGTGCTTCGATTATGTTATCTTTCATTTTATTTTAATCCTTCATTATTCGTGTAAGAAATAACCTGGATCATGCTCTGCAGATCTTAAAAAACATACATGTTCTCTATGTCATCAGCAAAATGAAGATGGGTAAAATAACCTGCGTTAAATTTTATCACCTTGTCTTCCGAGTTTAATTATAGGTACATTTTCTGCAGTGCGACGTTAAAGAGTTTGGTGTCACCTTGACTTACAACCTTTTCAAATTTCATATTTGCTGCGACTTCGAACAGGTGAATCTGTTTTGTATAGTTGGTGTGTGTAGTACACTTGAATGCTTCAGCCTAAGTTACTTTCATTCTGTCTCTTTTTGTGCTTCTTTCAGATAAGTAAAGAATACAGAAAGGAAATAATATTTGATTATAAAAACCAACGATAAATGCGAAATCAGAATGAACCCACCCCATTTTCATCTGAAAGGACAAAGGCCTTGAAATCAGCAAGAAGTAAGTATCGCAATACTGGTAAAAAGAAATTAATTTGTTATCGAAAAGAAAAGCACTAAAAAGGATAGGTTTTGCCTTTCAAAGACACCATTTTGTTTACCGTTAATAAGCCGCACTACAACAATAACGTAATTTTATTTTGCTTGTTTGTTTCTTTTTTAAAGTTTATCATTGTTTTAGAAAGCGATCTTCAACGCCACACTGCAGGAAATGTACGGGATCCGGTGGAGTGTCAATTTTTTTGTATTAGCGATCTAGAACATCTAAGCGATTACTAGCAAAATTTACCTTAGAAAATTAGCCATGGGGCCTTATAGACTAGGCGCTGGTAACACTGAAGAAGATGAGAAACTTTTTCGATGTTACTAAAGCAAGTTTCTCAAAAAAATAATTAAACTCGCAAAAATGAATAAACAGGAGATATGCCAAAAAACAAACACACAACCAGTAGTGTTAATTGGCTTTTTTGGGATGCTTTAGGCGCCATGACAAAAAACAACTTGGATTTAATATGGCTTGAACTGTTACAATCCACCTTAATTTGGGAACTGTTTCAACAAGTTCTGAAAAAAGGGAAACCTGTAACTTTTACTTTCAATCAGACCGACTGATTTATGTCCAAATATATGACCTTGCAGAAGATGGAGAGATAATATTGAAAGTTATTTAACTGTGCTGAATGTAAAAGAGTGATCCATCTTGTTGCTGAGAAGACAGTAAGATTGCGATCTTTCGTGTTGGTTTGTGGTTTTAATTTTAGTTTTGAAAAACTCAGTGGGCTAAATGCAGTCGCTTGTCTTCAACTTGGAGTCCCCGGTTCTACACAGCGGACAGAGCCAGTGCCGTAATACAAGCACAGCACCCACGCGACAACCAAAATTTGACGGACTCATCTCGGACAAATGACTAGAAGTACTTATAAATAACTCCAATCTTAGTTCAGATCGAAGAATCTTGAGTGGTCAGCGTTATAAAGAAGGATCTCAACGAAATTAACGCACCTGATTTCCATTCCATACTTCAGAAATCTTCTCCTGCACAACATATTTTTGAGCTTGAGGATCAAATAAATCTTTACTTCGTTCCTGTGAAACCCAGAAGTAATACGTTTATGGTGAATAAAATATCTGGCTTGCGCTGGAATCATCTGCATTAACAACTGTTTCAAGCCACACATTTTTCTTCACAACAAAAGCACATTGAAGTAGCATAGGATAGGAGAACCGCTTACAAACCAGGAACCAAATTTGCTAGTGAAAACTCTTAGTATTAGTTAGGTTAGTAAAGGGAAAGAGAGTGAGAGAAAGCTTACCAGCCTTGAACCTAGCATGCTGAATGGATATTATGGCACTTAACACTGCGTAACTTTCTTGTTTTAAATATAAATGATTTCTTGAATGACATGTTGTAAACTTTGTCATCATTCCTACCAAGCAAAAGAAATCCCTTTTTTTTTCGGTTGTATGTCAAGCAGGAGGTATATTGTTTAAAATGCAAATATATATGCATGTTGCAGAGTGGGTAAGTTTGCATCATAAAACGCTGGGAAATACATGAACAGCTCAAGATATTTACAATTATTAAAACATAATTTTTCCAATAGGATCGCTTAGAATTAAAGTCATCATTGCGCATTAAGATATTTATTAAAGCTGATTAATAGATAATTTTACATCCAGGATAAAAGGAAAAGCTAATTTCAGCCAACATGCCAGCTACCCGGTTTTGTTTGCGCTTTCCAACCGTAGGTTGAAGAAGCGTATATGCTCCAGCTTTTTCCGTCCGTCTGTCCGTCTGTCTCTCGGCACGATAACTCACGTAAAAATGGTTCGATTACGATGAAATTTTAGTATGTGGTAGGGGACCACCAGGGGACGAACCCTATTGAAAATGGGTGAAGTGGGGTAAAAGATCACGCCATAAGGGCGGGATCCATTTCATTGCCTTTATGCGTCATAACATGCGTAAACATGGTTCGATTTTGATGAAATTTCAGTATCTGGTAGGAAACTATCTGGGCACGAACCGTTTTGAAAATTGGCAAATTGGGGTCAAAGGTCAGCAGGGCATAAGAGCGGGATTTATTCCATTGCCCTTATGCGTCATAACTTGGATAAAAAGATTCGATTTGGATGAAATTTTGGTATGTGGTAAGGAACCACCTGGGAACGAAACCTATTGAAAATGGTTGGAATGGGGTCAAAGGTCAGGACATAACAGAAGCGGGATCCATTTCATTGCCCTTATGCGTCATAACTTGCGTAAAAATGGTTCGATTTCGATGAAATTTTAGTATGGGGTAGGGAGCCACCGGGGACGAACCCTATGAAAAATGGGGGAAATGGGGTCAAGGGTCAGGACACTGGAGTGGGATCCATTCCATTGGCCCTTGTGCACCATTACATACCAAAAATGTTTCGATTGCGACAAAATGTAATCATGTTGTTCCGGAGGTGTAATTAACCGGTTCTGTTGAATATCAACGAAATGGGGTCAAAGGTCATAGCACAAACGCAAAATTTATTCCACAGCCATTATTCTCATAACTTGCGTAAAACTTCTTCTATTGCGACAAAACTTTTAGTATGTTATTCTTGAGGTGTACCGAACCGGTTCTGTTGAATATTCGAAATGGGGTCAAAGGTCAGGACACAGGAGCGAGATTTATTCCACAGCAATTATCCTCATAACTTCAGTAATATTTTCTGACATTTTGGAAAGCGTATCATGATCAATGCATTGCATGATTTTACTAACTTGTTATATTGGCTTTTTTTCCTTTTTTCTTAAATGTAAAGCAAATGTATGATGCCAAATGTAATTTCAATGTCACTCCAACTAGCAAGAAAATTGCGCAATTAGGAAAAGTTTAATTAAAAATTTCATATGTCGGAAAAAAAAGAATTTGACACTAAGAAGGCAATGTGCCAGACCCGTACGCATTCGTGCTGCCTAAGATAAAATTTGTATCAGGAAAAATCTGGATAATTTCTTGATAATCTTGGTTCTTGTTTGTGTTACAGATATTACCCTCACAGAAAACAGCTTTTTAAATCAGATTTTCAAAAGACAAAATATTGCGTTAAAAATAATCCTTTGCGGCTCAGCGCAGAAAATAATAATACCAAGAATTTAAAAAGGAACGAGAATGCATTGATAAGTATAAGAACTAGGAGACGTTAAAATTGTATTTCGAACCCTCTGAGATAGGAGGAGAAAGAAATCAACATTTGGATATGAGACAAAAAACTGCAGTGTCAGAAGTCCAAATGGCGTGACTTATTCACCTTTACCATTCTTAGAGCACTGTATATTAGAATGTTTGTGGATAAGATCGCATATGAGCACCATAGTACAATATTACATACCTTATTTCAAACGTTTTGCACACTGTGGAGGCGCTGTCTGCAGGATAATGCAATCGCTCCAGTCGTTGCGCCCGTTGTGTGTTACACTTCAGTATACAAAGTTGTGTTTACCCTTGTTGGCTAATTTGTTCTTGTTTCAAAACATTCTGCCTAGAAATGCAGGAAGAAAGTGAATCAGGTCAGATTTTGCGTAGCAATTAGCGATCCGACATTAAAATTGAAACTTTGTGAGCAAAATCCCCTATGAAATTCACAAAGCTTTGCGTGAAGTTTGTTGGGTTAGTGAAGTGGATCGTTGCACAGTTTCATGGTGGGCTTCTTGTTTCCGCCAAGGTCGGGAAAGCATCGAAGACAACCCAAGAAGCGGCCAGCCGTCAGATGCAACGGACGATACTTCTGTGGTTATTGTCAACAGCATTTTAGAAGTAGAGGGCCGGAAAACATGAGAAGAGGTTACACATGGAGCAAACATCGCTTCAGTTTTCAGAATCCTAACTGAAAAAAATTACAGAAGAAAAAAGTGCTTGCCAAATGTGTTCCGCATAATCTGAGTGAAGAGCAGATTCTGCTCCTACAGTAACAGAGATTCTGAAACATTATGGATCGGAATTGCTTCCCCACGCGCCGATACAGTCCTGATATGAGCCCACCAGCCTATATGACTAGTTCCCAAACTACTCAGGGTAAGAAACTTGCTGTTAACGCACGATGTACAAACTTGCTAAATGGTTCCAGTTCTATGCAAACTTTAATAACTAAAAACACACACACACAAGTTAAAATCTATTTACATGGTTTAAAACAACATTAGTACTTTTGTGCTCGCTACGAGCACATCATCAGATGAAAGACAAGTTGGAGTTCCAGAAAACACATTTATGTATCGGTGCCGTTGCCAATCGTTCACACTGAGGAAAGAAATGCAAGAAAGTTCACTTGCTCTAACGTAATGTGAGCAAATAGATGCCTATAGAGTTCTATTAATGGTGGGCAGAGTCTGCTATGTAAGAGGTAGAAACAGGAATCGAGGACAGTAATGTTTTCCAGGCCTGGGAAATATAGCTGGGTACTTCATCGTTGCAACAAGTGTCCACTCGATGCAAAATGTGCAGACTCTCTGTAAAGAGCACTGTTTCCCTCGTAGTAGATGTAGAAAGAATGGAGACGTCTGTCCAAGATGGGTAATGTGTACCAGCTGAAGAAAGCTTGGCGAAAGCAGTCGATGAAGAGCCTTTTGTTACACTATATTGGTGTTCCTTAATTCTTGTTTGCAGTCTCCGTAGGGTTGAGCCGATATATATGAGGTCCTTGTCTTGAGAATCGACAGATTTCATAGAAATGGAATAGATGCCACATTTGTCCAACAATTCAACACGGTCCCGATAATTTTTAATCAGGGAATAAATGTTCGATGTTTTTAACCCAAAACCGACACCGTGACAGTGACAGATGTTCAATAAACTACCATTCACATGAGGGACGTAAGTCATCGATCCAACATATTTGATATCCCTTCGTTCATGTGTCAGGGTAAAAAATGTTGAACTTTGGATTTTTCGGTAGAGTCTATGGACATCTGAATGAGAAAATCCGTGCTGATAAGCAATGGTATATATCTTTTGAAGTTCCTGCTCACGGAAGGCTACAGAAGAGGAGTGGGTAACTGCTCTTCGAATAAGAAAGTATAAGGATGAAACCTTATATCTGGTCGGGTGGGCAGAAACGCGTATTATAAAGATAGGTATAGAGGAAGGCTTTCTGTAAACCGAATAACTCAGGTACTAGGAGGTGGGGTTCCTACGAAGTTGGAAGTCTAAAAACGGAAGAGAATTGTCACATTCAACCTCCACAGTGAAGGATATAGAAGGATAAACAGACGACAACGTATTTGCAAAAGAGAACAAATTTTCAATTGACGAAGGCTAAAAGACCAAGACATCGTCAACATACCGAAAGTATAAAAAAGGTGTAACCTGACAAAAGTCCAAAATGCGGTTTTCTATGTCTTGAAGAAGAAGTTCAGCCAACAGAGGGGACAGTGGGGACCCCATAGGGGCTCCCTCAAGTTGGCAATATAAAATGCCATTAAACCTGAAAAAGGAACGTTTCTGAATGAGGCGTAATGCCTGCAGAACGGCTTGAATTTATTACCCTTGGAAAATTATTTACCCTTGGAAAACTGAATGACGTTCCCAAAACTGAAGAAGTCACTCAGCGGGAAAGGATTCAGGATGTTTCTTATAAGGTAACGCGAGTAATCCGAAGCCTCAACAATGGAGGTGTCCTGACTGGAATACAAGACTTGCCCAAACGTTGGGCCGCTGTCCTAAAGAAACATGGAGTACTTAGATCTGTAAAGGGATGTTGTGAAATAAATGTCTTCTAAGATATAACCTACAGTGTGAAAAACTGTTGAAATACTCTCGTAAAATCATTTTCTCTGTCTGACCTGATCTGTGGTAGATCGGAAATTGTGCAACATAAAAATAAGAATTTACACTATCTAAAGGAAAAATGTTATGTGAAGGTTTTTAAAAAAATCGTGGAACACTTAGTTATTTTAATCCTTTCCAGAAGGAACATGTAAAACGGATATTTTACAGCCGAGATTTCACATGGTAAAATATTACGTGATAATAAAATTACGATAATATTATTACATAATAATGTCATGTTAGATTCCACTTACTTTACTTTATGTGAAATCTCACATAAATGAAAATATGTAATGGAAATATTTAAACTCTAAATTTACTTTGTCACAAACCTGCACGTATTGTATGGCAAAATTTTCTGCTTTAATTTTCAAAAGGTGTAGTAAGATGTGGATGTATATTTTACGTCAGCAAATTTCCGGTCGTACGGTGTTGTACTTCAGGTCTTCTTGACCATATTTACAGCAAAAACAGTATTTCTAAGTACATATCAACACTATTAACAAATGTTGTTTTTTACTGTATCTCATATTATTTATATTACGCATGAACTTCAGATTTAAAACTAAACCTGAATCAAATGTATACACAGCTCTACGCTGTGGAGCTGTGTATACATTTGATTCAGGTTTAGTTTTAAATCTGAAAACTTATTTATGGTCATTGTTTCAACATTTACAGCTTTCTTAAATTTTGCTGGAATCGGAATGTACATAATAGACTGAACGTTGATATTAGTTAATTACTCTTGAACCAATAAAATATTTGAAATGCAATGTAAAATCTAATGTAGAACAAAGTCATTAGAATGCAGTAAAGCTGAAATAAGGAAATTAAAATACTGTCATCCATAGAAAAAGTTAGAATCAACGTATAACGAGATATCGAACAGCGCAATAAACAACACACATTTATTTGAGGTAAAATTCAGAGACGAACTTCGATAATAGTAAAAAATTACTCACATTTTTTTCGAAAAATGTAAGTGTACAATGTGGCGTCTTATCGATTAGTGTTCGTTGCTCCAACAATAACTTTTAAGCGTCGAAGTGCTGAGGCAAGTAAAGCTGAGTAAAAAGAAAGGCTCAAGCAGAGACAGCGAGAGATTGGCGAATGCAAGAAATTCCGTAATAAATAGAATCCAACATGGAGTCATGATGAATGATGCGTTTTATTATTGTTTCGAAACGGAAGGTTGTGTTTCGGATACCATGAAGTCTGTTTTCGCCGTTTTAAATTGCCGCAGAAGTTTTGCCGGAAAGCCATTTCACACCAGTGGGTTTCATTTGTTATCGTGGAAATCCACGTCCTGCAGTCTGGCTCATTTTAGCGAACGGAGTCTCGCCATTATATGCGCTTGCATAGGTAATCTGTATGTATGCGCCTTCTGATCAATAGCCATCTAGATGATTCACGTAGATGACACACGCTGCCCTGAGCACCGTGAATTCTAAACTATTTGAATCCAAGCAGCTGAACGCGATTAATTATGTACTTCTGAATGGCCAATATCTGCGGCAATTTATCTCATATGTATTTCATTATTAAAATTAACTGCATAGAGTACCGATCATACGCTTGAGTATTTATTATTAGCACGACGTCTGGTTAGATGTCTTTTAGCTCCTAGTCTGCAAACGTCTGCTCTCATCATAACCATTCTGTGTTTATAACGAAATTCCTGACCTAAACAAGCAATTATGCTAGTTTTTTAAATTATTTACCCTTTGGAAAACTGTTTTTCTGTGTAACTATTCTGCTTTCGATGAGCAAAATTTTTGGAATGACGTAATTGGCGGGAGAATTGTGCAATATTGCGTTATGAATTTTAAGACTAGTGCGAATATGTTGCATTATATTGTAAAAATTGTATAGGTACGTACATAAATGTAATTACTTTATAAGAGAAAATAAATATATGATTGGGAATGATATACACTATATGGATAGATATCGAGAGATACGTACTTATTAATGTGTAGGCCCACTTTTAGCAAGGAAATGGGCAGTCAGCGGTTAAGGAATTGAGTCCACTAGATCATGAAAGCGTTTCATAGGTATCTCCACTCATGTTAGCTGAGCCACTCTCTGTAAGTCTTCCGCATACCTGGGAGGACAATCCAAAGCACAAACTGATCAGGACTCTGAATTTGTGCCCCAGACTATGAGCGAACCTCCACCTGACTGAACAGTTCTTTCTGCAAAATACCTTTGGTCTGCACGAAATATCTGGAACCGGGATTCATCTGACAAAGACCGGTGTCCAATCATCCAATGTTCAGTGTCGATATTCTTGCGCCTAGTTAAGGTTACAGTCCGGTTGTGAAGCACTAAGCAATGATATTCTGGTGGGTCGGTGGCCTTCATAACCAATTGCTGGTAATGATTGTCACATGGTCTTAGCGTTGTTTCTGTAATCTTCCTTGTAGAAGTCTGCCGTATTTTGGGCCACAGTTATTCAGGGGTTTGTTGCAACTGTACTAGTCAAACTCTGACATGCACGCCCATTCACCACTTTCTTCCGCCACAGCGCTGTCCACAATGCGATGCCATTCCGGAAGTAACGTATTCTCAGTACTTCCTTGTTACTGTCTAACGAGGACATCTTCAAATCCTGCAACCTTCCTCAATAGATTGAGCCATGAGTCTGACGGGCATCCACAATCATCCACATTCCAAACTGTATTAATTCACGAGTTTATTCATACGTTTATTAAATTACCGTCCACCTGAATACAGAGGTGCTTGGGAAAGATATACACTATATATGCTGGGGAATGATATATATGCTGGGTAAGGATATATATGCTTGGGAACTGTATATCCCCTGAATGGTAAATTTGTTATTATCGTTCATTTAAAAATGCTCTCACAACAGCAGTAATAGTTCCTTGCATTTATTCCACCAGTCATTTTCTCATGGACAGCTTTCCATAAGGCACCGATGGTTGCAAGTTGTTAGTGGCGGTTCGAATACACCGATATACTTCTGCCCACATATGCTCAATTCGGTGCAAATCTGGAGACTAAGAGGGGCATTCAGGAATTTCTAAGTCACTGGAATGCTACTCCTACGAGTCTTTCGCAATGAGATGGAATGCTGTGTTATTGAAATAAGTATCCTTCTGGGGGCAATAGGCAGCCATAAAACGGTGACACTTGGTTTTCAGGTTTAATCTACAAAGTGAGTAACACTAAGGGATATAAGCACTAGCCAGTCTCTAATTTATGGCCTCTTATAGAGAGAGAGAGAGAGAGAGAGAGAGAGAGAGAGAGAGAGAGAGAGAGAGAGAGAGAGAGAGTGAGAGAGAGAGCCGTTTCTCTAAGAAAACAAACATTACCCATGCCTCATCTGGGACTCGTATGATGTATGGGTGATGTTTATGTCTTACGGCACTGGTTCAGGCGGACGAATGGTTAGCAGCTAGTGCGTAGACCACTGCTCCATTAGAGTGGTAGGAGTAAACGGAGGCGTCGAGAAGGTCAACAACATTGTCTTGTGTCACGATGGCTGGCTCAGCAGGCAAAATGAAACAAAAATAGCCATGTCTTGCCCCCTTCAGTACATTTCGCAGCATACACTATTCTGCAACACACAAACTTGATCGTTAAGAACCATTTTGTTGTGGTTTAAGCCAAACCAGCCACGTGGTCATCTTGTGGCATTTGGAACACTGCTTGTTGGACCAATTTTCCCATTTTCTGTCTTCCACGGCATGTTCACGATGCTCCTTCACCGGCCACAGCTTCCTAGCCAGAACAGGTGGCGTGATGTTACAAACGTTACACTTTCAAGAAATCGGATGCGATAGCAAGCTGTGTTATATACACTGCCGGACAATTGCTAAGGACGGATGACAATAGCAACGATAGCAACCATAAAATGGAAGGCAGGAAAATGTGGAAATTAGCATAAGTGCGGGATACAGTAAGACGTGTTGTGCGTATGCAAATTTTGGATTGCCGAACTTGTTCGGGACGTCACAACGCTGATAAGAGATAGAAAGGATTTGACGCGTATTGACCGTTGTTGTTCAAACGCAAAGTTGAAAGGGAAAAAATCAATTGACGAACTTACAATTTTCAGTATGTCTTCCCGACATCACCTAGATGATTTTATGCGTGGCCGTATTATTGGCAAGATTGAAGAAGGGCGAAAAATAACACATGTTGCCAGGGAGTTCGACATCAGCCACAGTGTTGTTTCAAGGCTTTGGAAATCATTTCAAACAAATGGAGAGTGTAGCAAACGTCACGGGGAAGGTCGTGTTCGCAGTACGACACCTGCAGAAGATCGGTACATAGTGCTATCAACAAAAAGACACCGGCGCAGCACAGCTAGTGAGGTAGCAAAACAGTTTATGGCTGCTACTGGCAAGCGGATCTCCCGAAAAACTGTCGCCAGACGTTTGCATGAAGGAGGACTATACGCCCGCCGTCCTGTTGTGTGCATCCCATTGTCCAGAAATCATCCTACCGCCCGTTTGCAATGGTGCCATCAACATCGCAATTGGACTGATAACGACTGGTCTGCTGTCCTCTTCTCAGAAGAGAGTAGATACAGTCTATCGTCTGATTGTCGACGACAACTGATCTGGCGTGATAGTGGTACTGCATATTGTCCAGCAAACATACAGGAAAGGGACGGATATCCGACATGTAGTGTCATGGTATGGGCTGGCATCATGATCAATGGCCGTACGTCCCTCTATGTGCTTCCAACTGGGACTATGACTGGCCAACGATACATTAATGATGTTCTGCTACCTCATGTTCGCATGTTCCGTGGTGCTGTCGGTGATAGATTCATTTTCATGGACTACAACGCAACATGTCATCGAACATTCGCTGTCCAGGAGTGTCTTGAGAGCGAGGATATTCAACGCCTCGTATGGCCAGCACGTTCTCCAGATCTGAATCCCATTGAAAATGTGTGGGATGCTTTGGGGAGGAGTCTTGCTGGTCGCCAATGCCCTCCAATAAACAAGGACACCCTCATCCGTGCACTGACAGAGGAATGGGGTAAATTACCCCAACAGCTGCTTGATAATGTTGTGCAAAGCATGACACGACGTGTGGAATCTTGCATCGCCCTCCATGGTGGCCATATCCCGTATTGACATCTTCCGCCGGAACGCCTGCGGAGAGTAATTGCATTTTTTTCACGTTTATGTATTCTGCACAAAATGGCCTGTTTGTCCCTTGAACACGTTCCAAAGCCTTCTGGATTTCAGAGCACAATAAATTGTCTTTCTTGTAATGTCCTGGCATTCTGACATTATTTTATTTCACTTGGCATCCAACCACACTTACTTTTTTATGCGCTATATAGCCGTTTATGATCCGTCCTTAGCAATTGTCCAGCAGTGTATTACGTTGAATGGACTTTGTAAGAAGCTCGTTATCTGTCCTATCGCTGAATATCGACGTTGTCTTCTGCAATGTCGTCCTCGGATCAAATGTTATTATACGGGAGAGGCGAGATTCAATTTTGCTATATCATCGTCCAGCTTACGACTAAATTTCCTTCAGTTGCAGGTTAAGCTGTAGTAGAGCTGGAACAAATGAGCCATGGTCTCTCGCAGAAACCCCAGACGTTTTGCAGTCGTAGAGATGTACTTTCTTGCTTACACAGTCTACCCGCCCACTGTCGAAAATTCCAAAATTGCCGTGTTTAGCAATCATCAGATCCTCAGGTTCGCTATAGAACAGTTAGGTGTTTGTCCAATTTACAGATTGTAGTAAATTTTGGATCACTGCATTATTTCTGCTGGCTAGATCTGGAGCGTGGGTGTAGTGTGTATAATAATTTGTGATTTCAGTGCAGTTATATGTATTTATTCGTATGTATATGCTTATAAGAATCTCGTGTGTTTTTAAGAGAAAAACATCATCTCTGTAGCACCTTATTACCCTTCAGATTACATTGGGCATTTTTATTACTCTTGTAGTTTTGTCAAACACTGGAAAAAAAGATGAAACAAAAATCCGAAAGTTTCAAGTGGCAAACTCGTGAATTTTACTTTACTCTCTTAGGCGTTGCATCCAATATCCTCCATTTATCGATACGGTAAGGAGCCACAACTACGCACCCATGATTGTTGAGGCACAGCTGTAGTTCTTTTTCAGCCATTATATACAAATTTAGAAATATAATACAACATAATACATAAGGGCTCCTACATTTTATTTTGTGGAAATGTTAGGAGCATGGCGTTACAAAGTGATTACACCAAAATGAAACGATGACTATAATTCTTGGTAAACAGTACGTGTTTCTACTGCACATTGCAAGGCTCATGGGCTTCCTCTCCGTTGCAGATTGTAGTTTCCGTTCGAAGATCTGTAATATTTTTGAATGTCTAATTTTATATTGATTTCACGTATTGTGATGTCATGTACTGAGTATGTTTGGTAGTTTTCATTCAGCACTTTCTAAAAGATAAATGGCTTAGCCTTTTCTGTTTAAAATTAAACCTTTCTGTGTTGCAGATCAGCGCCGGATCTGCAACACTGTTATTAAGGACAGAAGCAATTTATGTGCCACGAATTTCGGAAAAATATGTTTCTTCTTTCCGAAAACGTGCAGTGCATATGCAGTCTATTTCCTCCGCCAGAAATTATAGAAGAAAATCATAAGGTATAAATATTGAAACTGTATTTCTATGGAATGGGTGTAGCTGCAATTATTTAACGATATCTGGAATCGTTACCTCCTCACATGCACTTGCAGTGAAGACAAGAATGTAAGTCTAGAGAATCTGATAATTAAATTGTATTTAGTACAGCTCAACTTTGAAGCTATTGAAATTCATTAGGCGGTCATCACTCAATTCAGTAATGGACACTGGATTAAATAATTATATGTTATTTATTTTACACACATTATCATATCTGGTGCTTTTTCAAATTAATTTTCCTATGACCTGGAAAATACCAGCTTTTCAATTCAGTTACTGTATTTTCTTTGTGTTATGCAAACGACAGCTCTTGGCCTTCACTACAATACTCACAGACTGCAAAGAGATGCAAATTAACCCATCAGATCTTCATTAAATGCAAAACACGCAGCACACACTTCCAAAGAGTGTGGTCATTGATCGCAGTGAGAATGATGCACAGGAGTAAACTTCATTACCTCTAGAATATCCATATGGCTTGGAATATTCAAAAGTGTGATATCACGTAATCGCCATCTCCTCCAAACGACGAACAAAACAATTAAGGAAAGCTTAGTTCACAATCACTAAACAATTAAATGGATTCGAACCAGGTAACCACTTGAAGCCACATGCGACCTGAAGCAACAGACGTTGGTCATAATATTTGTGGCCTTGAGGCTGGAAAAACGCCGAGCGACTTCTCTGAGAGAAAGGAAAGGGGAGGAAGAGAGAGAGAGAGAGAGAGAGAGAGAGGCAGAGACAGAGAGAGGCAGAGACAGAGAGAGGGAGAGAAAGAAAAGAGGTATCTTCATACACTGAATTCATTTTAATAGCACTTTGCAGAAATGAAAAAGAATGTGCAAATAGAAGAAAAAATTTGTATTAACATGTGAAAAGGACAATTAAAAAAGTAACTAAAATTCAATATTCAGAAGCCACACTTTGCGTAGTTTGCATAGGAACCAAGAACTACTCTGGCCGTGCATATCTGTGTTTTACTCTGCTGTTAACGCTCATACTCTGATTTGCGAATTTGTTGCTTTATCTTTTCTATTAACATCGATTAGGCTAACCTAATTTTTTGATGCAAACCCACCTTAGAGCAATTGGAATGACACCAGTGCCCAGGGGAAATTAAGAAATCTAGAACAACAAAATGTAGAATTCCCTTGGAGGCAACAGTTAGAAGAGATAATTTATAGCCTCCGAATGCGGCTGATTGAGTGACTGTAATTTATAAAAGCAATGCAAATTTCACCAAAATTCAGAGGGACACTACGAGAAAGTTTAAGATCACTGGCAATTGCCAAAATGGGAGATTGTAAATGATCTAAAATTATTCACGGGAAGAAGACCCAAAATTTGTGCGGATATCGGTGAAACCAAAGGAAATGCAATTCTCAAAGAACCTAGCTTTCACAGTTTCATGAAATACCATGCTGGGTGTGGACAAAATAAAAGCAAACACTCTATGTATTAGAACAACTGCCGAAGAAAATTATCAAACGAATTTCCAGATTAGCTTCCAGTCTGTAAATGGCAAAATGAAGCTAATAAAGATTATCAGTTGAAAAATTCCCTGAAACGAAAATTCTCAAGATTTGGTAATATAGTTGTTGAATCTTCTGCAAATTCATGTAAGTAACTGTTTTAGTAAACTACGAAAAAAATTTTGTTTCACAAACCTTTGTTACAAACGGAAGGCAGTTCTTTTTCTTGATCATTCGTCCATAAGGGGTCCGGGTTCGAATCCCGGTTAGGGATGGATGTTGTGTTTGTCTTACGGCACTGGATCTCTCCCTTCCCTGGAACCAGTGATTCTAAATTAGGGACGGGCGACTGCTTATAGCCCATAGAGTTGTTCACGTTGGTCGTTAAACCTCCAATCAAAAAAAAAAAAAGTTCTTTTTCTTAAAGAAAATAACACAAAAAAACTCGTCCAAATGGCAGATTATAACATATTAATGACTACACACACACTAAAACGTAGCTTAAGCCATAAAAATCCATAATATTTTAAAAGAACATAATACGCTGACTTCGAAACAGAGAAAATACTACTGTAAGTATTCGGTAGCATGCAGAGAATGTAAGAGTAACTTTAATTTTATTCCACTCGTACTTCGTATAAAAATATTAAGGATATATAAAGCATTAGCTGCGGATATGTGCTGTTTTAACGTCAAGTCCTGATCCAAATACAAATGAATCGACATGAGTCGGAAACAATTTGATCTTTTACTTGGAGAGGTATCTGAATTATTAAAATTTTATTTGAAGGAAACTAACCTTTATTTTTGCGCCTACACCAATATGCTGTTCAATATCCGCCATTAAGATTTAATATATACATGCCCATGGTCGTATGTAAACTCAGCTGAACGCAATGGATTTTACCCAAAGGCTTTAAAGATGTGGTCTCTACTTTGGATAAAAGTAAGTTCGCGTATTTTGGAGATAAAAGCTTTGTTTCTGACTATTTTTTTTTTCAATCGGAAAACAATGTGATGATAAAGGATCTGAATGAAGAAATATGACATAAAATTCTGATATTTATTCACGCGTCATAGATATGGAAATAAATCTGAAAACAACCTCCAACACAGTGATGAAGTGGCACAGAGCTACTGTCGGTATGGTGTCGAACATAGATCCACATAGTTAAAATAGGAGATTTCGAAAGAAATACATACCATTCCACATATTTTTTTTTGGTATTAAAAATTAATGTATTTAAAAAAAATCATTGAATTGTTTGTGGTCTCTTTCAGTCCCAGCTGCTAATCATTTATCAATTTTATCCGTTAAAAATGTCATTTGTCGATTTTTGCTTTAAAATTTGTGCTTTTATCCTAATTTCTTCACGCAATGTGTGACGGGTTTATAATTTATTACGTACCGGGATGGTAAATGATGTCGTTTTAACTGCCGGCATGCTCACTTCCATTTTTAGCACGTGTTTTGTAAAAAAAGACCGTGCATCTGTTATCGGTTTGTCCGTCCGTTCGTCCGTCTGTACCCACGGTATCTCTGCAACTATTAGTCGGATTTGAAAAATTCTTTTTGCGTTCGAAAGCTTGAAAGGTGAGAATGATTATCCTTTATTTCGTTTTTTTTTTAACGATGTACAATTTTGCCGCTAGATAGCGTAACTGCAGATGATGTCGAATTCAAAAATACGTTTTATTCCACATATTTGCTTCTAAACATCCGATTCCAAAAACTCTTTTATCTTTCGATTCCATTTATGTAGAAGAGTGTTTTAGATATGGTTTCATTTTTAAATTAAGCACATATTTTCCGCTAGGGGGCGTAAAGTTAAATTACATTTTTCCCAATAACTCTTCTCCTAAAACTCCGACTTGAAACATTTTTGTTTCAGCGGATGCATCTCGTTATTGAAAATAATTTGCATATAATTTCGAATTTTTTGGTAAAGAATACTTTGGCCACCAAGGGGCGTAAGTGTTAATTTTTGCTTCTGATGTATTTGCCATAAAATCTGAGTTTCTAAAATATCGATTGAAAAAATTCTTTCGTGGACTGATGCCACTCACATCGATAAACCGTTTTGGAATATTTTCTTCCTAAAATATCCCACAGTTTCTCTGCCAGGTGGTGTAGATGTACATCTTATTTTTGTCAATATTTCTGCTTCTAAATCTCCGATTTGAAAAATTCCTTCTTTGTTGGATAGCGTTTTCCGTGTGACATGTTTGTCATATAGGTTCAAAATTTTCAAGTAATTCATAGACTTTCCGCTAGGGGGCGTAAAGGTAAAGTGCGTTTCTCCCTATATCTCTTCTTCTAAATCTCCGATTTGAAAAATTATTTCTGCACCGGATACAGCTCCTAATGGGAAATAGTTTGCACATAATTTCTAATTTTTGTAAAAAAAGTGGTTTGGTCACCAGGGGGCGTAAATCTTAATTTCCGCTTCTGATGTATTTGCAGCAAAATATGAGCTTCTAAAATCTCGATTGAAAAAAGTATTTTGTTGGCCGATTCTACTCATGTCGACAAACCTTTTAGGAACACTTTCTTCTTGAAATAATGCATGGTTTCTACGCCAGGGGAGAAGATGTATATCTTATTTTTTTCAATATCTCAACTTCTAAAAGTCCAATTTGAAAAATTCCTTCGTTGTTGAATAGTGTTTCCAATGCGAAATGTTTTTCCTATAAATTCAAAATTTTCACGTAAATCATTTAGAATTTCCGCTAGGGCGCTTAAAGGTAAATTGAGTTTTCTGCTCCTAAAACTCCGATTTGAAAAAATTCTACCTGTATCGCATACAAGACCGGATGGAAAATATTTTTCACATAATTTCTAATATTTTGTAAAGAATGGTTTGGCCACCAGGGGTCATAGGTGCTAATTTCTGCTTCTGATGTGTCTGTAGCAAAATCTGGGCTCCTGAAGACTCGACTAAATGTTTTTTCTTGTACCGATACTGCTCATATGGATAAACCTTTTGCGAATACTTTCTTTCTGAAATAAGGCATGGTTTTCCCACCAGCGGACGTAAAGTCACATCTTATTTTTGTCGATAACTCGGTTTCTAAGAATTCGTAATCTCAAGATTCCGTTTACACCAATATCTGAGGGATTAAAGATCCGATTGAAAAACTTCTTTCTTCCGTCAGGTACTATTGTTTTCCATACCGGTTCCATTGCCTTTGATTAGCTTTGATAAATTTAATTTGCGTCAGAACGGATTCAAAAGACGTGCTTATTACACCCGAAAATTCGGTGTCATCTTTCTTGTTGTTAACTACCAGTATGCCATATCCGCACATACGGGCCCACTTCGAACATTGCTCCAACATCGAATCACTACAGCAATAAACAAAGCTGAAAAAACAGCACATTTGCAACAATGGTATTTATTCTTTCTTTCGATATTATCAAATTTTCCAGTACCGTTTCTGAATAATCTAACCTAATGTTGAGATATATTAATACAGGGAAACGGCTAGTATTGTATTCAAGGGTGGACTTAGGAGTTATCGTACCTACACCGCAAAGAGGTAAAACGTTATCAGACGCTCTCGCATGTGTAAATTGCCATTTCACTCTACATTCCTAAAATGCAATCATTTTCTATGCACTTCCATTAAAATTATTTTAGTATCGACGGTTGTATAGGATACGATGCGGGATCTCACTGATGGCTTTGAAGAAGAAATGAGAGATAAGCGAAAGATGTTCAGGAATTATTGAAACCCTACCAATTACTGTAATCCCCAATGTTCAAAGGGCTCACAATGTGCCATCATTTCCTAATAACCTTTCTCCGCTTTTCCTCAAATTGCATTTCTTAATTCCTTGTTCCATTTCGGATCCAAAAGTATTACCCCATGTTTTTACGCTGAGGAACTCTTCATAAGGCCACAAAATATATGAATGACAATCGTTTAACATTTCGTTTTCCTTCGTGGTTTTGGGGTTTAACAATCAGCATCAGTAGTTCTAAAGGCTGCAAGCAGTTTTCCGTCCTTAATTTGGGGCCGCTGGTTCCAATGATGGGGTTAGCGTCAATGTCGGGAAACAAGTGCTCCACCCATGTCCATTCGGAAAAACGGTCAGACGTCAGTCATAAAACTTTTGTTCCGACATGGTGGAAAACTTGTGTTTGGTCAACAGCGGAATTGGTCTTAACGAAGAACTCAAATAATATTTATATTACGAAGAAAACGTTTAAATTATTAAATTCATGTACATATATATGTATTATCATCATCATTGTCAACCATTATCCAATCCACTGCTGGACGAAGGTCTCCCCAAGTTTCTTCCACAACGGTCTGACTTGAGCCAGCTTCCTCCACGTTACCCCCGCATACTTTCGAATTTCATCTTCCCATCTCCCATGTGGTCTTCTTCTAGGTCTTTTCCTGTCCTTTGGAATCCAGTCTAAAATTTCAGCTATCCATCCATGGTCTGTTCTTCTGGCAATATGTCCAGCCCATTGCCATTTCAGGGATTTTACTCTGATCATGATGTCTTCCACTCTTGTCATTGTTCTGATCAACGAGTCCCTCTTCTTATCTCTCCTGGTTACCCCAAGCATTCACCTCTCCATGCTTCTTTGAGTTGTATGCAATCTTCGTATGTCTCTTTTAGTTAAGGTCCACGTCTCTGCATCATATGTAAATATACTGAATATATAAAAAGCATATATATAAGCGATGGTTTTTGATCATTCATCCTGAAAGGGGTCCGGGTTTGAATCCCGGTGAGGCATGGATGTCATGCTTGTCTTAAGGCACCGGCTTTCTCCCTTCCCTGAAACCAGTCACCCTAAATTAGGCACGAGCGACTGCTTATAGCCCATTGAGTTGCTCACGGTGGTCGTTAAACCTACAATCAAAAAAAAAAAAAAAAAAAAAAAAAAGAGAGAGAAAGATAGCACAGCAGTGGTTTTAGTTGCTCATTTAAATTTCTAAGTCCGCGATTGTAATGACCAGGGAATGGACTTTGATGACATTTGAATTTTACGTCTTTTTTTCTATTTTAGGTTTTTTTTTTTTATTTCTGGGGCATTTTTTTCTATATTTTCGGACGATGTTTTCTGTTTTAGGTCATTAGTTTTACACATTTTCGGTCATTTTTTATTAAAAAAACAAATTACATTTTTTATGAAGATTATGCATTCAAATTGCAACACTCAAAACCAGTACACATAATTGGGAAACGAATTTCCCTGAAGAAATTATTCTTCGCAAATACATGAAAGGCAATACAAATGTAATCGGTGGCACAAATGTGCCGTATTTTCTCTGTTTCTTTATAGTCACTCCTTCAGAAAACTTGAAAATTACAAAAAAAAAAAAAAAAAGAACAAATAGCATGCTCGAACGCAAATTTGAAAAAAAAAAAGAAAATGGATAGCATGCTCGAACGAAAATCGGCAGATTTAGCTTAGATTCCTGCATCAAGAATAATATAATTTTCAAATTATCTGAAGGAGTGGCTACCTGGAAGCAGTGAAAATACGGCATATTTGAGGCAACGATTACACTCAAAACCAGGATTACCAGATGACCAAAGCAAAAGTTCTTTAAAAGTATCTCATTCTTGAAACTCTGTTCTAGACAGTGTTTGGTACTACCCACTTTTGGGGAAAGAGAATCTTCATTGTCCAGTTTTGGAAGGGTAGTGAACTAAAGGATTCAAATTCAGATTTTTCTTATCTTGTACTGTTGCTGACCTTCCAAAACCTCTATGTACTACCTGGCAAACAGGTTAGATATATAGTAACTCGTTCTAACTAGATTATTAGATGCAGTCTTTCTCTTGGACACATGAGTAACTGTGGGAACATATCACTTTCAATTTGGAAATGGAAGTAGTAGATGTTAATTTTAAAAGATGCCGAAGTACAAACCATCCAAATCTTGTAATTTACGAAAACTAGTAACGGAATTTGGAGATGATGCCTTTTTTGCAGACGCAGTAATTATCTTTTTCAAAGTGTGTGTGAAGTTAAAGTTGCATCTGTGAAGAGAATTACTGTCACACATGTTGGAGATGTAAAAACTGACTAATACCTCCTGATCAATGAAGAGCTTCTGATTCTATAAGAACTTGCTTTCAGACAATGTTAAAAAAACATGTAATTATTCAGTGTAATTCTGGTGTACTTCCAAGTGATTAAAGATTATTGCAGTTCATGTGTAACAGCTATGAACTGCAATGATAGAAATATGTTAACAGTTTCATCATAACAGCTTTTTAGCATTGCATTTCATACGTAATCTCTATTTAGTGATTAGAGTACAGATCATTGCAGTTGATATGTAACAGCAACTTGCTTTTTCTTTTCTTCTGAGTGCATTTTCTAAAAAAAGAAAAAATTCTAGTTTACGAATTGTCTAAAATTGAAGTTACTTTAATTTATAATTTTGAAATAATATAATGCAAAATGTTTCATATAGTGGGAATTTTCCTTCAATTTTTCAGCGCATATTTCGACTTTTTAATGGATTTTTAAATCTTTTTAAGGGCATTTTTTAGGAATCTTTAGGTCATCAACATCTGGGCACTGGAATTGAGGATTTGTTATCCTGGTTGCTTTAAATTCGTTTAATTCATGACATGTTCGTTTGCTAAAAATCAATAGTTCGTCAAGAATATGAGAATTCCACCACCAATATAAGGACTTATTGATGAAATGCCGCAGGATCCTTTGTTCATTGATCTTACTAAAATATATCTGAGCCCAAGTTGAGTAACTTGGGTGAAGTAGATAAATGAAAAATAAAGACAGTAGGATTCAGAGCGATTTATAGGAACCATATGACCATGTACGGACATAAGATATCGCTTGCCTTAATGCAAGGAATGTGGCTGCGGGAATGGTACAGAATTAGAGACGGAGAACGCACGCGACGCGTGTAACATTCCTAATTCAATCCAGGTTTCAGCTGGGATGATTATTTAGAAATACGCACTTTGACCTCTTTGGTTACCAGAGCAGAAAATAATTGGTATCAATTGCAAAAATTGTGTGATTCTTGACGGAAATGTATAGTGATTAGTCTCAAATACGGAGTAGAATATAGATAAATCTTGTGTATCCAGACTCCTCTTGAGTAGTGGATTCGCCAATAAAAATCATAGCTAGGTGCACACAGTTTTAATACAAGAAGGATGACACCGAATTTCCAGTTGGACCAAGCTCGCCTTTTGAATCCGTTCCAATGCGATTAAAATTTCTCAAACGTTATTCAAACTCAATGGAACCAGTTGGAAGAAAACACAACCACCGGATTTCTACGACAGATAGAACATCCAGAAATACGAGTAGAAACAGTTACTTACTTCCACCAGCAGTTAAAATGTATATTACGAAAATTAACAAATGACTCACAAAAAGTTTTTCATAAGAAGAGGAAATTATTAGAGAGAAAGCGATTTTCAAATCGAACAGTTAAAAGAAGAACTATACAAGGAAATATGATATAACTCTACGTCTTCTAGCCGAGGAATAATGGAAAACATGAAAATATGTGAAACATATGCTTCACAGAAAAAGTTATGGCCCCCTAGCGGGAAACCTTTACGTCCTATAGAGGGAAATATTTACGTCTTCTAGCTGGAAATTTGTCCGCTGATTGGCAAAGTATTGCCTTCTCCGATGAGTCACGATTTCTGTTTCATCGAACGATTAGACATTGTCATATAAGGCGAGAAACATCGGAGAACAAACACTCTTCAACCATTGCTGGAAGACCACAAGATAGTGGGGACAGCGTTATGGTCTGGGAAATTTTTTCATGGCATTCCCTGGGTCCATTCATACCTGTGGAAGGCACTATGGACCGAATTCGTTATGAATCCATCCTTGCAGACCACTTACTTACATCCATACATGTTCAGTGTCTTCCTTGGGGTGGATGGGTCTTCCAGCACGGCAGTACGACGTACCACACAGCTAGAAATGTCCGAGAGTGGTTGAAAGATAACGATGAAGAATTCAAAGTATTTCCCTGGCCCCCTATCTCTCTGAACGTAAACCCAATTGAGCATCTGTGGGACCACCTCGATCATGTTGTTCGCTCTATGCATCCTCCACCACGCACCCTCCAGCAGCTGTCAGATGCACTCCATTAGGCATGGCTCCACATACCTGTGAACACCTCCCAGCACCTTATTGAGTCACTCTCAGCCTGTCTAGCTGCTGTCCGCGCTGCACACGGAAGTTACTCTGGGTATTAGCTAGTGGTCACAATAATGTCACTCGATCATGTATTTATGGTATAACCATCCGATGCTGCGAGAAAATGCCTACAAATGTAGATTAAAAGTTGTACAACATTTTTTTTTATTTTATTCTTGAAATCTTTTTAAGCATTTAAGCAGCTGATATTCTTGAACCAAAAAGCGCAAAGATATTTCTATACTCCCGAATAGAAATGGTCACATAGCTTCCGGAGTTTACCAAAGTTATGTAAAAACTATTCCTTTCTTCCTCTAATCTCAGCAGTAACGACCACAAAACTGATGCTTGTGATAAACGCTACCTTCTTATACTTTATGATCTGAAGCATGACAGGAAGGGGAAGGACAAGATCCCCTCACAAGGACACCATGCCACTGGATAAGAACAAGGGACTGAAACATCCTCTTTTTTTCTTTGTTATGTTCGTTGCCATTATTATCAGCAACAGTTAGAAAAGATTAGTGTCAATCATCCCGCTAAATGACTAATTTCAATAACAAAGCACTTGGGGAAAACAAAACGCTATCTGATCCTTTGGTGTTGCATGTTACTCGCTCGAGCGGGTTTAAAACCACTAGACATACCCTGAATTAGTTTGCTCCAGCCGGGTTCGATTCACTTCTTAGACAACGAATATATTCGTTCTAACTTATTTCAGCCAATTTCAATTTACCCGAATTTACTCTTTCTCGCCAATTAAAAGGTCAAATATTTGAATTGTTGGCGCTGAGCACAGAAATCTCACCAAAGTACAAATTTGGAAGATGTGAATCCCTTTGTTGGTGAAAATATGGAATGGATGTTAAGTCAGATAATATAAAACTTGAAAATTTCGTCTTCCTGGAGCGGGAACCGAACCCTTGTCTTCTGGATAGCGCCCGAGTATGCTAACCACTACAACACCCATAACAACCAAGTTTTAAGTTTCCGATTAATTTGAATATAACCATCGCAAAATTCGCTAGTCGAAGCAACCGGCATTCATATATACCGAACCTAGAGGTTTTAATTCAAATCGTTTTAATTCAATCCGGGAGACACGGGTTCGATTATTGCTCCAGGAGGACGAAATGTTCAAGTTTTAGGATATTATCTGACTTAACATCCATGTCATATTTACACAAATAAACGGATTCCCATCTTCCAAATGTGTATTGTGCTATACATATGTAGTTTTGCCTTACATTTTAAGTCAATATAACGCTTTTACTTCAATTCCTTTACCCGAATTTTATGCTATGACGCTTTCTATATGTATCGTATTTTTATCCACGTTCTCAGTCCTACGAATGCATTTCTGTGACAGCGCAATTAAAATAAGTATTTACGAAAAGAATGTGAAAGAGTTATATGTTTGTAGATTGGAGAAGATAAAAAAATACATTTTGATCTTAACTGATGAGTCATGCCTTGGGGCATCATTGATCTGGCTTAAATTTAGGAAGTGTCGACGTGAAAGATGCAGTTGTGTTTCATTTCTTGTGATTTAAATGTATCTCATGTTTACGTCAGCAAGCAAAGGGAACGCAAGAAAGTAGGGTCACAATGCAACGATGGAATGCGTTATTAAAACTGACATTTTGAGCTCAAAATGACGCAAACGTTATGCAAGAACTATTTACGACAAAGCTAGATTCCGATGTGAAAGCTGCATGGAGGCGAGAAATTTATTGCTTAATATTAGTCAGCAAAATCTAAATAAAGAAAACAAATACACGATTGCGAGTAAATCATATACGCCGTCTTACATGACCTACGCACAAAAGTAAGATTTAGAATACTCCCAATCTTTTTTTTTTTTTTTTTTTTTTTTGGAGCAATCACTAATGTTTTTAATTATTCGCCATCTTCATTAAATAGATTCATTTCTTTTCATTTTGAGTACTTACGCAGCACTCATATATCAAGACAAAGCGTAACGTGAAACAAGAATGATTTGTTAGCTAAAAATGGCACAACCTTTTCCTTTGGCAAAATCTGCAGTTAAACGATATGTCAACGAAGTGTTGCTTCAGGAGAGATTTTTTATAATGTGCATATGTTTTTATTTAATAGATCAAAACGTTAACAAAATAAAGTGATTTAAATTGGTATACTAAGGAGGTTGAAGAACGTTTTCGGAGTTTTTGAGGGGGGGGGGGATTAAACGACCACCGAAATAAATTAAATGGGATATAAGATCATGATGATCATATGTAGAGGATTTTTAGGAAGGGAGTGTCTGACCCCAGGTCTTAAACAACCCTTAGAAATAGGAAGCTAGGAGATTTGGGCTAGAGTGCCTGATAGGAGAGTGACACGGAAGCGAAGTAGAAAGGGGGAGGACGAAGCCTTTGTTTATTACCGAGGGCCAGTACCCGGGTTCCGACGGCTTAACGTGCGCATCTGACGCACGGCGGATATTTAGTGGATCGAGCGTTCGTACCAGCGGATATTTAGTGGATCGAGCGTTAGACACACCCACCGTTATAAGAGATTACAGCCCGGACACATCTGGGAGGAATGGTTTGAGAACAGCGCTTTAACCACTGCGCCAAAGGTGGGTCTTAGGCAGAGCACATTTAAGAAGATAGAAGGCCCGGGTGCCGAACAATATTTTGGGGCCCAAGTATTATTGACACCCGGCCTCGATCAAACTCCGTCAGTTTCCCGTACGCGCATCTACGGCGTCTCCTCAACATGTCTATCGCTCAGGGGTTTCACCTGACTCTTACCGTGCACTTCGGCACAAATGTAGTGTCCCTTACGCGGCTCCTTATAAGCCCCAAGGATTGCGATTGAAGCACCGGTCATACGGAAACACGCGCGCATACGGAATCGCACGAGACTTTATTTATTTGCATATCTTCCCTCCCCGTAGCTCTTCGCCGAGTTTGGCGTTAATCGCACGGTTTTTCTTGGTGCGCGGATTTTTATGTCAATGAGTGTATTTGCTTCTTTGTCTTCTGTAACGCACTGCAATCGGCTATCAAGTATTTGGCCATCATGACGTGTGGTAATTGTGTCCGCTAAAGTTCTTTATGTTGCTACGACTTATGTGTATTACTACTGCTAAATATCTATTTGCGCATTTCTACCATCCTTCAGATGCAAAATATCTGGAGTGTTAGATAAAACAGCCAAATTGCAGATATGTAGCTTCTATAGTTTATGCCAGTAAAGAACGGTCCCCAAGAGAGGCAAATCTGAGAGGCAAATCTATAGTAACGTTAACAAATTTCTGCGCTGTAGATAAGTGCAACTCTTTTATCAGAAAATAGTGGATCACATTTGATAAGAGTTTTCACAGAAACAAAGATGCATTGTTTCATTTCTAAAACCAGGTATTCCTGATAAATGAGATCTGGTGAACTTGTCTTAAATTCACTAGAATCAGACATTTTTTAAGTGCTAGTTAATGCCGAAAACTGGAAGCGTAGTATTATGTAGTGCAGTTTGTGTATTGGTTTACTACTCTTACGATCTGTCACACGAGGCCCACATTTATTTGGTACTGGGAGCAACGAGAGAGCTATTATAGCAAACACAGCATATGAAGTGGTAAGGGAGAGTTAAATGTTAAGGAAACAAACATTCGTATGAAATTCTGCATTACCGTAAAAACGGAACCGCCCTGGTGGCGCAGTGGTCTAAGCAATGGCCTCTGATTATTCGGCCGTAAATGGTCCGGGTTCGAATCCCGATGAGGGCCGCCCCGGTGGCGCAGTGGTCTAAGGCGCTGGCCTGTGATCATCGTCCGTAAGGGGTCCGGGTTAGAATCCCGGTCAGTCATGGATGTTGTGTTTGTCTTACGGCACTGGCTCTCTCCCTTCCCTGGAACCAGTGACCCTAAATTAGGGACGGGCGACTGCTTATAGCCCATTGAGTTGCTCACGGTGGTCGTTAAACCTCCAATAAAAAAAAATCCCGATGAGGCATGGATGTTGTGTTTGTCTTACGGCAATGGCTCTTTCCCTTCCCTGGAAGCAGTGACCTTAAATTAGGGACGGCCGACTGTTTATAGCCCATTGATTTGCTCACGGTAAGCGTTAAACCTCCAATAAAAAAAATGGAATCCCTGGAAGATACCACTTAATTCGCTGTTATTCCATATTACCATTTACTTGAATTCGCTAATGGAGACTGAAATGCTATCCATCTTTGAGCAATGCAATTAAAGTTATTTCTCGAATCACGAGAAATATCTGAGGGGAAGATGCGTGCACATTGAGAAAGGAAACAGCAGAAATTATTGGGCTGGAAAGTGTGTAATGTACTGCAGAGGTAAATCACGCTTCAATTTGACAAATCTGCAGCGATACATTCCGTCCGTATAGCTTAGTTGGGAGTGCAACTTACTCCGGTGTGAGGGAGGGCGGTTTCGATCTCGGTCACTGACAAACTTGTTTTTTAACTTCAGTGCCCGAACGTAAAAACAGATGTACTGGCCAATGAATCCTTCAAATAATATGCGGATGTTTGTTCCACACATTGTTTAGAATTAATGAAAGTTTGTCCTTCGCTTACAAAGAAAAAAACATTTAAGAGGGGAGATGATGTGACGTACTACAGAGGTAAAGCACGTGTCAAAACGACAAATCTGCAGCGATACATTCCATCCGTGTAGCTTAGTTGGGTGGTCAACTTACTCCGGAGAAAGAGTGCGCAGATTGGATTCCAGTCACTGACCAACTTGTGTTTTCACAGTTGCCAATAACAAACTTAGCATTAGAAGTGGTAAGGGATAGTTAGCACTTCGAAAGTCAAACACTTTGGAGTTATACTACACTGCTGGTCACGCAAAATCCAACACCAAGAAGGACACGAGATAGCAAAGCCAGATTTACTGGACACATAACAACAGATACAAAGATGAAACGATTAAGCTTACAGGCCCGTGTGACTTACAGAACACGCAGACATCGATAGTTCGTGTGGCCCCCATGGCTGGCAATAACGGCCGCTACACGCCGCAGCATCGAATGAAAGAGGCTTTGGATGTGGGCTTGAGATATTTTAGTTAAGGCTGCTTCCACACGCTGCCACAATTCATCAGGCGTAGCCGCGGGTGGTGCTTGCCGGGTCACTCGGTTGCCGATCAGCGACCAGACGTGTTCGATGGGCGACATATCGGGAGAACAAGCGGGCCACGGCCGCAGTGACACCTGGTAGGCCGTGAGGAATTGTTGCACGATGCGTGCCACGTGCGGGCACCCATTATCCTGTTGAAACGTCGCCGCTGGCAGGTTCTGCAGGTAAGGGAGGACTACAGGCTCCAAAACGTCGGAGATGGAACTGTGGCTGTTGAGTGTACCGGTGATGCGTACCAGAAGGGTACGCGTGCCATATCCAATTCCGCCCCAAACCATAACGCCAGGTGACGGACCGGTATGGCGATGCATAATGCAGGCGTCATACAGTCTCTCGCCGAGGGGCCGCCACACACGGATCCGACCATCGTGGGGTTGCAGGCAGAAGCGGGATTCGTCGGAGAAGACAAGGTCGTGCCATTCCGTAATCCAGGTGCGGCGTTCAACGGCCCACTGCCGCCGCACTCGACGGTGGTGTAACATCAATGGTAATAGGAGAAAATGGGTGCCGTGCGGGAAGTCCCTGCTCCAGCAGACGACGTCAAACGGTACGTGCTGACGCAGGTTGTTGCGCAACACACCCTAATTCATGCGCTAACGTTCGTGATGTGGCGGTGCGAGCCGTCAATGCCCGCCGTACAACATACCGGTCCTATCGTTCGGTGGTGTGCCGCGGCTGCCGCTATCACTCATGTTGGTGTCCGTTCCTCCTGCACTCACCGAATCCATACTCGCGTCACTGTGGCTGGATGTCGCCACACACGGGCGCCGATGTCTCCGTATGATAAACCGTTGTCGCGATAATCCACTATTCGTCCTCTGTCCGACTCCGAAACGTGCTGGAATGACTGCCGTATTCTGCGACGAGGCATCAGGAAGCTTCCCACGCACAGGTCCTTGGTAGCGTGCCCAGCGCAAATGATTTGGATATGCCCTGCAATGCTAATCGTTTGCATGTGCTCTCGCGGGAGACGCATGCTGAGAATTTAAGACCGATCGGATGCTTTCTTCTTGGTGTTGCATTCTGGGTGGCCAGCAGTGTATAACTCCCAGTGAAACATATTTCACACACTTGTGGAGGAGAATCGCGAAGCAAAAATCTTCACCGTATTTAAAATATGTATTCGTTTACAGGAATTACCACACTGTGTTATAACTGTTACCCTGTACAATGCCTTTCTCACTTTCCTTTTTTTATTGAGTTTTCATTCTGGTGGCTTCGTATTATTAGCCCTAGGTATCAGTGGATAATCAGTTGGGCAATGTCGACGATTTCATGCTAGATTCTGGTGGAAGATACAAAGATCGTTCTGTATGTATGAATTTGTTTTGGTGAGTTGGGGAAAAAAGGGCTGACGAACACTGTGAGCATTTCTAAGGGAAATTAGCAGTCATCTGTCCCTGATTTAGGGCCACTGGTACCCAAGAATGAAAAGAGCCAGTGTCGTAAGACAAGCTCAGGACCCATGGCTCATCAGGGACTCGAATCCGGTACCACGCAGACGAACGGTCAGAGGTGAGTGCTTAATGCCCTGCGTCCAAATTTCGGCGTGTATACTATGTTGACATACACTGAAGTGCCAGAAATACTGGTACACCAGTCTAATACTTGGTAGGTCCCCCACGGGAGCGCAGGACTGCAGAAATACGACGGGGCATGAACTCTACTAGCTTCTGGAAATATACTGTAGGCAATGCACACCATACTTCCTGCAGGGCGTTCCACAATTCGGGTGTATTCCGAGATCTCGGATTCCTGTTTTCGATAGCGCGTTGCATGGCATCCCAAATGTGTTGTATCATGTTAAGATCTGGTGACTTGGGTGGGATGGAAACACCCTGGCGTCCCGATACTTGTGTGGAGATGCATTGTCCTGTTGCTACAGGCGCAACCCATCAGCATGAATGCAGGGCATGAACGGGTGTTCCTCGTCATAAATGAAGCGCACATAGAGTTGGCTGGTCACAGACATTTGTAGACGTACCAGGGGTCCCAGTGAAGTCTAGTAGAACACACCCCATACCATTACGGACCCCCCACCAGCCGGTACAGTTCCCTGTTGATAGGCGGGATCCATGGCTTCATGGGGTCTGCGCCGAACACGAATCCTTCCATCTGCCTGATACAGTTGGAAACGCGACTCGTCAAACCAGGCTACGTGTTTCCCGTCATCAAGTGTCCAGTGGCGGTGTTGACGTGCCCAAGCAAGGCGCACAGCTGTGTGTCGTGCACCCATCAAGAGGACTCGAGTTGGGCGTCGGCTCCCAAAGCCTATATCGTGCATGGTACGTTACAGAGTCCGGATGCTGATGCTTGTTGAGGCTCCTGCATTGCATTCCGATGATACCTGTGTGAGTGTTGCACGCCTATCACGTTAAACGATTCTTGACAGCCGACGGTGGTCACGTTCACCGAATGTCTTTTTACGGCCACACTGGTATCGCAGGTTGGAGGTTTTGCCGAAATTCTTGTAGTCACAGTACACCCTTGTAATGGTCGTCCGTGAAAATCCGAACTTCGTTTCTACCTCCGAAATACTACGGCCCATCTCACGAGCGCCAACTATGACACCGCGTTGAAAATCGCTTAAATCGTTATTACTTGTCATTCTCATGCCGAAAACAGCTCTGACAGCTCGCAAGGATGTCTATCGCTTTATATACGCACTGGCAGATGCAACCGAATACGCGCATATGCGACGTTGCTATGTATTTCGCATAAGCTCATCTGTACCAGTTTTTCTGGTACTTCAGTGTATATAAAATGATGCCAACTATGCAACGGAATAATTGTGTTTAATGGTTTTACCTAGTGCTGAATTAAATTATATTTTCTAGTCCGAAGTTTGAAAACCATAGTACCTTATTTACCCCTTTTACAAAAAAAAAAATATATATATCCTTCTACATCTGAGAATTTAATTGGCACGAATTTCTCAGAAATACTTTTTCTATCACTTAATGTCGGGATTACACTTTTATCTTACTTTTGAGACTGAAGTATCTGGGGAAGGATTCAGTAACTGGAGTCCCTCGTATATCAAAGATTCAGAATTAAAAATAGCACCAGTAACTCTGAGGAATAAGATTTAAAAATTGTGAACCATATGCATATTGAGAAGAATATCATTAAGAAGTGGTCCAAAGTTACGAGGAAGTATGGAAAGAAGCGATCAAATATTCAGCAAATCTCTTTCAATATTGAAATGCTGCTCGCGCGCAAACACTCACGCACACAGAAATCCCTAAGTTACTGTTCGTTACCTCAAAAACTCCGGTCTCTTTTAAGAGCTGTCATTAAGTTCGACAAGTGTAAAGAAAACTCTGCGAGATATCGCCCAATTTTAATTTTGAAACGTGTGAACTCGTTTTCTTAATATTTCAAATCTCTTATTTCAGCATTTCAAACCTAATAACTTTTTGCATTATCTCGAATTTCGAGTGATTGTCTCGTCGACTTATGTTTCCGATTCGTCTAGTGTACATTCAATGAGGAGACACAAAAAATGCTGCTAAAATAAGGAATCTACTTAGTAAAGAAGAGTTGCGAAGCCGCGTCAGCTGCAAATCTTATTCCGAGCGACAATGCCAGCGATTGTCCAGTAAAGCTGTTTAATTTCTCCTCCCATGAAGTTTAAGTCAAGTTGCTATCAGGCCAAACAAAAAGCTTTCTTAATTTCTGATCGCTGAGAAAATTTCGCGACATCACTCATCCGATTCGGAATTTTATAAAAGTAAACTCTCGTCACTGGAAATCGATTCCTGACGAACCATAATTAAGTAGACTTAATGACTTCGCTGTCTAAAGCAGTAGTAGCTCTAATTGGCTCTAACTGGACAAACTTCATGACATAACAAAAAAGAGCATTTCCTCATGGCTGGTAAGATGCAGGACCTCAAATGAATTCTTAGCTGTCTAAAGAAAGTGTGTTATCACTCAACGTCAAACGATGGTGAAATTTATTTCTGAGACTTCTCACCTTTTCTGGAAATTTGTTTTTTTATCTGGTGCTGAAGTGTTCCTGTCATTAAGAGTCATTTACGTATTTAATATATTTTTGTATCTTGATTTTTTATGCCATTTCCTGCCTAGAAGATAATAGCCGTGGGGGATTCTTATTATGACTTGACCACATCTTGAAAGGAGGGAATCAAACCAAAATGGGTGATGGAAAACGAAATCTTTTAATGGTGTTCAGAAAATTTAAAGTTTGTATTCGTATTTAAAACAGAATAGGTAAAATACTCGTACCTACATACAGACTTTTAAAAAAATAATTCTAAGAATCTTAATAGTATTAAATGATACAAACTTTCCGTTATAAGTTAGTATGGTGTCAGGTATCCCTTAGCTGGAACAGATGTTTTAATCCATATAATAAGTGCCCCCGGTAGTTACAACCTTCTCCCATCCATCGACAAGGTTTTGAATCCCAGACTTGTAGAATCCCAATGAGTTTTGAAGCAAAACAGTCAGAAAGGGTTCGCCGTACCTCCTCCACATTTCGAAGTGTAGTTCCAGCAAGATGGTCTTGAAAGCTGCGAAAAAGGTGGTAGTCAGATGGGAAGGGGGGAGGCAGAGAAATATGCTGGATAGGGAAGTGTTTTCCATCCGAAGTCCTGCAACGTGCCACTGGTCATTTTCGCTGCGTGTGGTATTGCGTTGTCCTTCTGCAGTAGCACGCCTTTACAATTCACGAGTGCTGGACGTTTATCCTGCAAATCAGTGCATAGACGCTGCAGCTGCTGACAGTAGACTTCCCCTGTTATGGTTTTATTGGTTGACAGCAGCTCGTAATGGATTATGCCTCGCATACCCCACCACAGTCATCAAAACCTTTTGTGAGAAACGTTCTGTTTTCGCCACTGCTGCAGGCACATTACCTTTGGGAAGCCACTGTCGTTTATGCTTAATGTTGTGATAAATAATCTCTTTTTCATCTCCCGTGACAATTCTGTGCAAAAACGGCTTCCTTTTTTCACGGGCCAGCAAAGAAGTGCAAATGTCCACACGCTGTTGCAGCTGTTGGGGTGTGAGATCATGGGGTACCCACTTATCCAGTTTCGACACATAGCCGAGGTCCTTCAGATGCCGGTGAACAGTGGAATGGGTTGAATGAACAAGTGTGGTCAATTTATCGACTGTTGCCTGCAGATGTCCCTAAACAGCAGCTTTCAGCACGTCGTTATCTAGCTCAACAGGCCGTCCAGGTCGCTGCATATCCTTGAGGCTGTAGTCCCCCCCCCTTCGAAATTTCTGGAACCAGTGTTGACATTTCAGGATCTCCAGAGTGCCCGGCCTATATACGGCATTGATGCTTCGTGTTGCTACCGTCGCTGAATGATGATGGTGGAACTCATACAGCATAATGTGCCCAATATGGTCTTTTGACACTGCCGTTTCCTATGCGGTTTAAATACACAACGACTGTACCTAGAACTCCTGTTTGCGGTCGTAAGTGACTTGAAGGTCTGCTCGCGTGATCTATCTTATACACACCATGGTCGACTTCATAGTCTGGGCACCAGGGGAATCAGTACTATTGGGCTTGCGCAAAACGACATTATTTCTGGGATGACCTGATACCATCGCTTTTTGGTAACACCGCAGGGCGTGTCCCTTGAGAACAGCATGTTGGTCTGGTTAGACACCACCCCACTGGCATCGCCTACTGTAGGATCCACTCAAAGATCAACTTGTTGGGTTTGCACCCACAGAAAAGAACAGACTCGACTATAGCTAGGTAGTTGAAACCTAGCGACTCACGATAGGAAAGTGGGTACACCGGTATTGGAAGAAAGCAAGATGGCCCTTATTTTCGACGGGGTGCCAGTACATCTCGTCCGACGATTTAACGATCCTATGTGACTAACGATATATGTTTTGTGGCTCCACACACCTAGCACCTACTGGGATCGAACCCTAGAGCCAGCATGTAGGTGTGCTAAACACTTCTGCAGACCCCCTATTATACGAGTACAAAGAGATGACCCTAAAACAGGCTCATCACCCTCTGTTCTGCAACTCGCCGAATTTGTTGGAAGGGAAAAGAAATAAAAGGAATAGGAACGGAAAATGTTTGCCCTGGTAGGAAAGATCCTATTGTATGAGCACCATAAACAATTAAAGTAAACCTTAGTTGCGAATTGTATGCCCACCATAAACAATTAAAGTAAACCTTAGTTGCGAATTTGTATGCCCATCATAAACAATTAAAGTAAACCTTAGTTGCGCATTGTATGCCCACCATAAACAATTAAAGTAAACCTTAGTTGCGAATTTTTATGCCCACCATAAACAATTAAAATAAACCTTAGTTGCGAATTGTATGCCCACCATAAACAATTAAAGCAAACCTTAGTTGCGAATTTGTATGCCCACCATAAACACTGAAAGTAAACCTTTGTTGCGAATTGTATGCCCACCATAAACACTTAAAGTAAACCTTAGTTGCGAATTGTATGCCCACCATAAACAATTAAAGTAAACCTTAGTTGCGAATTTTTATGCCCACCATAAACACTGAAAGTAAACCTTTGTTGCGAATTGTATGCCCACCATAAACAATTAAAGTAGACCTTAGTTGCGAACGTATTGCAGATTATAAAATTTGTTTTTATTAAGTTTTAACAAATATTTAGAATATCTTTTCGTTAAAAACCTTATGAAAATTTAAAATTTAATTTTACAATCACATAACGTTTTCTCAGCCCAAAAGATAAACTACATATTGTAACATCTTTTTCACTTACATTATATGTGTAAAAGCCTCTATTTCCATTTTTTAAAATAAAGATTGAAATCAGTATTTTTTGATTTTCCATTTTCATTAAAGTTAAAAACAATCCGTTAAAATACATGAATGCAAATACAAAATCTTTCTGTATTTTTGAACAGCAGCGACAACTTCACAGTCTAGAAACCCGAATATCTTATCACATAAATATTTCCTGTTAAAGCGTAACGCTTATTGAAATGTAAAATTACTGAAACATGTGAATTATAACCGGCTATGAGATAGGCCTTTTTCCCAGATATCCCGCATAGATGAAAGACTAAGGACTCCATTTTAGACGCTATTTCCAGGTACCTGCCTGCAAAGGAGACTGAATTCCCCCGGAAATTTCATTTTATATCACACCTGCATAACTCTTGTTCCAGAGCAAAAATTATCTGTATTTTGCAATTTACCCTTTAAGCGGCTGATTTACTTTCACCAACTGGTGCTCAACATTTTTAGCGCTCCCTAAATAGAAATGTTCACATAACGGCCGGATTTTTCTTTCTTAACGGCACGTCAAATGTTTTGTTTTGCTAAAATCCATAGTTAAACAATTCATATCTCTTTCTCACCTCAGCAGTAATGATGATAAACCTGCCACAAGTGATAAGCGCTCATTTCTAGTTCTTCATTCTCTGCTCGTTACCCAGGTTATAAAGGGAAACGGCAAGTCCCCCTGACGTGGACATCATGCCACTAGATAGAAACGTGTGACTTAAACAACTTCTCTCTCGTTTCTCAGACTCGTCGCCATTGTTATAGCCCAGTTTGAAGGTAATGAGTCTGTAAGGATTAGTATTAATCACCTCCCTAATCGACCACTTTGAATAATACAGCTAAGAGGAAAGCAACGCCTTCTGACGGGAGGCACACTTGTTCCACCCGCGTCCGGCCAGTTTCTTAGACAGCGAATATATTCGTTCGACCTGATTTCAGCTCATTTTGCTAACCTCGAGTTTATTCGTTCGAGCCAATTGAAAGTTTAAACATCAATATTTTAAAATATCTGCACTACTTTCCTGTCTATGCTATATGATTTCTTGAGCTGGATATTGTTGCTAATGAGTTCATAATCACAAGTAGCAGTCTTAAAAGAACCGCATTCAAATACCGTGTGTTGTAATACAATAAAAATATAGGAAATTTGCCTATGGCTGTCGTACGCTTACCCACGTAAATGGCCACTACTCAAATGTAACTCTATATGACATCATGGATATTAGCAGTGCCTCATTTTCCTGATAGAGAAACGTGTATTGGAAAATTTCAGTTCAATTCCCTGGTCTTTTACCTCTAGGATTTCGCAGATTATACAGGGTGATTCGTATAAAACATAAAACTAATACATTTTTAACACCCATTGCTCCGATCACCATTGACGTTAAACCACCTAACAGCAAGTTATGTCATCTGAAATATAGCATATCTATAGACGCTTACATTACATAACATTTACCTTTTCATCAGATGCTGAAAATGTCCGGCCCCTTCCTGAAGGCACATCTGGACACGTCGTTCCATATTCCTAGCTATTCTTTGGAGTTTGTAATGTTCTCCTTCAATTCGTCTAATGTCCGAGGGCATGCACGATAAACTCTTTCCTTAAGAAACCGCCACCGAAAGAAACCTGGTGTTGTTGAATCTGGTGATCTCATGGCCAACAGTTACGGGAAAAGAAACTGTGGATCAGCGCCATGGGCTCATTTGATGTATGGCACGTGGCGCCATCCTGTTGAAAATAGCATTGACGCAGCTCTAAGTCTTCCAATTGCTCAACAAAGTCCATGAAAATTCGTTGGTACTCTTCAGGCATAACAGTCCCGTTGAAAAACAATGGGACCCACTATTCTTTCATCGAATATTGCGTACCAAACTCCGACTTTTTGTGGGTTCATAGGCGCTTCCGGAAGGGCGTGCGGATGTTCTGCGGTCCAAATGCGTGTGTTCGGTGAATTGACGTAGCCACATAAGTGGAACCACGCCTCGTCGATGAACCACGGGATTGATATTATGCCACAATTTTGAGCAATGAAGTCCTGAAATCAGCAACAATAGTATACTCGTTTTCTCTTATCTGGCTCCAGCAATTCATGAACATCCATCATTTTAAACGGCTTTAGCTTCGCTTTCTTAACAGCTCTTTGACATATGGAGTACGAGTACTCGGTATCACGTGGCAGACGTGGTAATAACTCCCGGGGTGACCGCTGCAGTCGTGCCTCAACGTCCGCAGAAACCGTCGGCAATGCAGATGAACGATGCTTGCGGGTTTCACTCACAATAGATAATGTTGTTTACAACTTGCGTACAAGCGCCAGTATAGAGTTCCGTTGGGGAGGTTTGCTAACTACAAATTCCTTCGCGTATGCTGTTTGCGTAGCTGCGATCGAGTTTGTAATCCAGTACGTTTCCATAAGGAATATCCGTTGCTGTAGCGTGTACTGTATCTTCACAGTGACTGAGGCAATCTGGTAGCGACCGCTACCACATCCTGCACAGCAGCGCCGTCTCGCGAAAACAGAGGAATCTCTCAGATGCCCCGCGTCGTTTGACAGTAGCACAGGCCATTACGATTTATTCTTGCTGAAATAAAACGAACATGAAATGTGTTAGTTTTCTGTGAAACACCCTGTATATGTAAAAAAATAAATCCTAAAAGGGGAAAATGAACGTGGAGGTAATTCACGATAGTGCTTTACATACAGCAAATATTGCTGACCATCATGAAATCGAAACGAAAACATATTGAAACGAGGAATCTTTTGATAACCCTAACCGATACCATAAAATACTACATCTTGGTCTTTCCTACTCAAAGAAATTTTTTTAGTCGTCTTATTCCTCTATTTCGTGACATCTCGATGTCTATGACTCTCTCATAGGGTTTCCACCCTATCTTTTCTAGACATATCCTGTCCAATTTAGACGATTATCCCTGAAGTTTTTAAAGATTTTTCTACTTCATGCTCTTTCTTTATGCCGTGATTTCCTTTATTTTCCGTCCTAGGTATTTCACTTATCTAAGCATCCTCCTTTTTCACTTGTCTAGGCATATTCCTTTCTATCCTTTTAGGTTCTTACCATTACCATGTCTCCGTAAAAGAAAGTACGAGTACACTCTATCCATCTTCCTGTGGACACCATATCTTTGCAGTTATTTGTCCAATTTGAAAAATTCTTTTTGCATTTCAAAGCCTGAAATGTGAAACGGATGATCCTTCCTTCGCGTTTTTTATTCAGTGCACAGTTAGGTAGCTAGAGGGCGTAAATGCAGCTGCTATCGAATTTAAAACTCATTACGCTTTCCAACCGTAGGTTAGAGAAACGTATATGCTCTGGATTTGTCTGTCTGTCTGTCTCTCCGCACTATACCTTGCGTAAAAATGGTTCGATTTCGAAGAAATTTTAGTATGTGGTAGGGAACAACCTGGGGACAAACCCTGTTGAAGATGCAAGACATGGAGTCAATGGTCAGGACACAGGAGCGGAAGCCATTACATCGCCGTCATGCGTCATAACTTATGTAAAAATGCTTCGATTGCGACAAAACTTTCTCATTTTGTTTCGGAAACATATTGAACCGGTTCTGCTGAATATCATCGAAATGGGATCAAAGGTCAGGGCACAGGAGCAAGATTTATTCCACAGCCGTTATCCTCATAACATGACTAAAAATGGTTCTATTGCGACTAAACTTTAGTATGCTGAGTATGTTGTTCCAGAGGTATACTGCACCAATTCTGTTTAATATCATCGAAATGGGATTAAAGGTCAGGGCACAGGAGCAAGATTTATTCCACAGCCATTATCCTCATAACTTGACTAAAATGGTTCTATTGCGACTAAACTTTAGTATGTTGAGTATGTTGTTCCGGAGGTATACTGCACCAATTCTGTTTGATATCATCGAAATGGGATTAAAGGTCAGGGAACAGGAGCAAGATTTATTCCACAGTCATTATCCTCATAACTTGGGTAATGACTTCTGGTATGTTGGAAAGCGTATCATAATCAATGCATTGCACGATTTTACTAATTTGTTTTTACCATACATTTGCTTCTATAAATATTCGATCGAAAACATTATTTCGTCCTTTCGATGCCATTTATAACTGTTTTCCGTAAAATTTAATTTTCGTATATGTTTTCCGTAAGGATGCGTAATGTTACATTGGGATTTCTCCGATATCTCTGCTTGTAAAAGTCCAATTGCAGAACATATTTCTGCATCGGATACAGCTCTTGGTAAAAACGCTGTACGTATAATTTTTAATTTTTGGTAGAAAGTAGTTTGGCCACCATGGGACGTAAGTGTTTCTGATGTATTTGCACGAAACTCTGCACTTCTGAAAACTCGATTGAAAACATTCTTTCATGGACCTGTATTACTTTTATTTTATGCAGAAGGTACTGTTTTGAAAATACTTTCTTCTTAAAACAGTGACTAGTTTTTTTTCCGCAAGGGCAGGGGACGTTGTTGTATATCTTATTTTTGCGATATCTCTGCTTCTTAAAGTCATATTCGAAACATTCTTTGCTTATGGAGAGCGTTTCCAGACTGCATGTAATTGGAAATTTTTCTCCGCGCACAAATGTGCCACTATAGAGCGTACTTTACGTTTCCCTTTACAGCATATTTAATTTTGTGTTTTTTGTTTTGGTGAGATACTAGTAACTATTAAAATATTTTGTGTCTATTTCCTTCAGAAAATAATTCACAGTTTCCCCGCTAGGTGTGCAAGTGCTTAACCGGGTATTCTCGATATCTCTCTTTCCGAATGTTCGATTTAACTTTCCTTTAAACCGGATATAACTTACCTTGTGAAACACTTTAGGATTGTTCTTGCGGAGGTGTTTGCAATTCTGTGACTAGGTGGTGTTTGTGCACTTTTGTTTTCAGATGTGGCTCCGTTTCTATAACCCCAATTAATATTTTTGTAAGGTACAGTAGCGAACAAAAGTATTTGGCGAAACACTTTTTCGACCATAATATCTTTTATGCTTGACCAAATCTGTGCATTTTTTGATACGATATGTGTTATTCAGTTGTAAACATGACCCATATGCAGATGGATCGGAAACCTTAACACAGATCATGTACCGAGCTTAATCGCAAAGAGCACACAAATTGACCAACAAAGTAGGTGTGTATCACATTCACTTAATGCAACGATAACAGAAAACGACCAAACAATAACTAATACTTAGTGGGATAACCACGAGACTTAATAACAGCTGCAGAACGGGCCAGCATCGAGTCCACTAGCTTCTCGACGGTGACCTGCGGAATTCGCGCCCATTCTGCAGACAGCTGGTCGAACTTCTGGGCCCTATTCTGACAGGTTATCTTCACACATCGTCTCTCCAGCTCCTCCCACATGTGCTCGATGGCGTTGAGGTCTGGAGATTGGCTTGGCCAGTCTAGAGGTGTGACCTGTTGCTGCTGGAAGGCTGCCTTCGCTACTCTGGAGATGTGTTTCGTGTCGTTATCTTGCTGCATGATCCCTCCGGGTGGCATGTTCTGGTTTGCCCATGGGAAGACATCGTTGAAGCGCATGTTCGTGTAGCTCTGGCCTGTCATTATTCCGTCAATCTTGATGATGGGGCCCATTCCATTGCGAGAGAAGGCGCCGTAAAGCACGAGCGATCCTCCTCCGTGCTTGATAGTAGTCGGCTGAATGAACTGGGGGTTAAATCTCTGGCCACATGGACATCGTACGTATCGGATGCCATCACTTCCGAACAAGTTGAACCTGCTCTCGTCGGTGTAAAACACCTTACTCCAGTCCGCCGCGATCCAGTGTTGATGACGGCGCGCGAACGCGACTCTGGCTGGTCGAATCTTGACTCCGATGAGTGGTTTCTTGGCAAGGCGTCTTCCATTCAATTGACCAGCAATGAGACGACGGGAGATGGTCATTCGGCTGACGTTCAGGTCGTCGCTGTCGCGATGTCCACAGCAGTCAAGGTGGGATCAGCACGAAATCGACGGAGGATGCGTCTATCCTGACGCAACGTAGTGGAACGACGGCTACCACATCGCGGACTATTCTCGACGGTTCCAGTGTTTTTATAACGTTGCAGGATAGCTGAAATGGACTGGTGTCGGATCTTCAGGGCCTTCGCAATGTAGGTGACGCGCATTCCGGATTCTATAATGTTCACGGCCGCCTAGTGAGCTCCAACAGGGATCTCCTTCTTTCTACCCATTTCTGAAAACCTAAGATTGACTTATTATAACACTACACATCACAAAACTCACAAGATAAACATTAATACATGCAGCAAACAAATGGGTAATGATTGGCGACACTTGAATATGGCCCATTTCGAACGACAAATTCGCTCTCAGCGAAATACAAGCTACGGGGCATTGTAACCCACGAATCAACACATATCACATTCCAAAATGACCCGGATTTCGTCCAGCAGAAAAAAATTATGGTCGAAAAAGTGTTTCGCCAAATACTTTTGTTCGCTACTGTATGCCCTTCCCTACAATATAGATGGGGAACAGTATCCTTTTTTAAATAATTTCCCGCTAAAGGGCCTAAAAGTCAATACCTTTCCTCACTAACTCTGTTTCCAGGAGACTTATTTGAAAAGTTACTTTTCCTTAGCATAGCTATTGCCATGAAGGACACTTTTCGCATCTTTTCAACTTTTCCATTATGCAAAATCCTTCCTCTAGAAGGATGTTTACAGATTGATTGTGTATAAATCCAGTTGTTGTTGTTGTTTTCTAACATCCTTCCTCTAGAAGGATGTTTACAGACAGATTGTGTATAAAACCGGTTGGTTTTTTTTTTCTAACGGGTTTTATTGATTATGAATAACTTTGAAACATTTTATTCGCATCGCAAATGATTCAAAATATGGGCGTATTACAACCGAAATATTGATGTAATCTTTCTTGTTTTACCTGTTTATCTGCTTACCTAAGCCACTATGTAATGTAAAAGAGTGTATCTTGCCGCCGTCTGGTATACGTTTGATTTTATCCTACTTGGAATTCTTGTCATAGATTACCTGATATCTCGTTCCATGTATTCCATCCTGCCCTTATTTCTTCAAGTAATACATTTCCGTAGCTGTTATTCATTTTCAAGGTTGATCCCAAGATTTTAAACTACTGCATGTCTATGTGATAAAGGAAAAAGGTTTCCGGGACATTATTTAGAAGCAACAATGCTATGATCACCTACCGTAGAACAAATACTGTATATGCATAAAGCATGGTGTAATTATTAAAGAAGATATAGTGAAATTGACAATGGTAAACGAACACATGATTCATGTCAGTCTAAAGTCTTCCTTAATGTCGCATAAAGGCGCTCATCAAATAATTGTAGAACTTTCGCGCTGTACAAGGGGGCTTCGTCTGAGCAAGATTTATTAGAGCTTATAACAGTAACAAGCAGTTTTGAAGCAATTACCTGATATCTCTAGTTTCAGAATTGTCTGTGACTGTTCTAAGACTGATAATTCTAGACCAGACGAAGCCTCCCAGAGGAGCGCGAAAGCTCGCAAATATTGAGTGTCCTTATACGACATTAAAGGAGATTTTAGACTCATATGAGTATGTGTTGTTTTTTAAAGATTATGTACCGTATTGCGTAATAAAGATAAAAGATTTAGTACATTTATTTATTATACATGACTACATTACTACGTTTGTCCCTGAGAAATACTTAAGCAATAGCAATTTAAGTTTGAAAAATGATGATGTTTTGACAATTTCTGATCACATAATTTAAGATTACGATGAAAAAAGTTTCAATTCCGCTCTAGTAAGTATATTTTTTTTTATAAAAGACTGAATACCAGACTTCGATCACAAATATACTGCGTTTAAGTCTTAGGTTCATACATTTGCTCATTTTTTTTTGAGAATCAAAGGTGACAATACAGAACAGCCGCCACCTAACCTTAAGTCACGTATAAAGCGTCGAGAGAGCGTGAGATGCTTCGAAGACGAAGTGAAAGACGAAAAAAGGAAAGAAAGAAAAAAGTGATTTCGTAGTTTCCGGCAGGTTCACAAAGTTTTCTCTTTCTCACACTTTTTCCTGAAACCACTTAAGAAAATGCAGTTCTTGAGCTACCCTAAAAACTACTGATATGTTTCTTCTTTTTTGAACTTTTACTAGAGATCGAATAGCCAATAAGTTCTGAAATCCCAGAATAGGGCTTTGCCATTAGTTGCCAAAAACTTCCAATTTCTTCATCACGGTTTGTAAGATAGCAGTAAGAAGTAGAAATCTTCTGAACAAAGGCTGTCACTTATCATTTACTGTACGTAGTGATATCTATCTTTCCATCCTTAGGATGTTTCTATATTATTTTCTTTTTGAGTGGAGGTTTAACGTCCACCGTAAGCACCTTGTGGCATAAAGGAAGCCTTGACCTTTACGCTAACTTAAAATATCAACATACTAATAAATTGTTCCTAAATGAAACAAACCTTAACGGCCAGACAAAACATATAACCAGAAGTCAACTTACGGAAACAGTCCTTTATTCGGAATGGAATCACAACACTCTCCACACATTTATCTCAACACTATTCAATTCTTTCGTACAGCACTTTTTTAGCAACGCTCATCATAATCGCTCACAATAATAGCTCTCAATAATCGCTCTCAATAATATCAACACCTCTCTCACAACAGATCAGTCGTTCTTTTTATCTCTTGTTCTTATCTTATTACATGCATACGTCACGTGCATTCACTCTCAATTGTGTTGCCAAACGTATTCATTTGAAGGAAAAGATATTTCGTTAAGCGTGAAGAATACTGAGAATAAACTCAAGATTTACATAGGGAAAGAAACTAAAAAAGGAAAGTTAATCTAGAATATACGTCACAAACTCAATGGGCTATAAGCAGTCGCCCGTCCCTAATTTAGGGTCACTGGTTCCAGGGAAGGAAGGGAGTCAGTGCCGTAAGAAAAACACAACATCCATGCTTCACCGGGATTCGAACCCGGGTCCCTTTCGGACGAATGATCAGAAGCCATAGCTTACACCACTGCGCCACTGGGACGGCTTATATTAATTAATAACATCTTTTGTAATACAGCCACACAAAACGTTAGGACCCCAATACCTTTGAAATTAAATATTTAACGCTAAACACACTAGGTATACAAAAGTATTCGAACACTTTGATTGAACTGAAACAAGTGCATTTATTAGCCTTCATCACCATCGTTGGCAATATGAAAAGTCTCTGCAATCTTTCTATGACGCTGTTCCCAGGGTTGCAGTAGGGAAAGTTGGTACCGGTCAAGGTCGGATTCTGCGATCAAGTTCATCCCACAGATATTCAAATTTATTTAGATAAAGACTTTGAAATGGAAAATCCAATACTTCTATAACCTACTCCTTATACCAGGCGTGAACAGACCTTGCAGTGTGACTAGGCGTTTGATCTTGTTGGAAGCCTCATACCTGGAGTGGGCAGACCCATTACTTCCCCCTCTTGGCTGCTATGAGGCATTATGCTGGATGGCTCATACCAGGCGATGACAGACCTTACAGTGTGACTAGTCGTTTCGATTTTGCTGGAAACCTCATAACAGGCGTGGACAGACCCATTAATTTCCCCCTCTTGGCTGGTATGAGGTATCTTTATGGATGCCTCATACCAGGCGTGGACAGACTTGCAGTGTGACTGGTTGTTTCGATTTTGCTGGAAGCCTCATAACAGGCGTGGATATACCCATTACTTTCCCCTCTTGGCTGGTATGAGGCATCTTGCTGGATGCCTCATACCAGGCGTGGACAGACTTGCAGTGTAACTAGGCGTTTCGATCTTGCTGGAAGCCTCATACCAGGCGTAAGCAGACCCATTACGTCCCCCTCTTGGCTGGTATGAGGCTTCTTGCTGGATGCCTCATACCAGACGTGGATAGACCTTGCGATGTGACTAAGCGTTTAGATTTTGCTGGCAGCCTCATAACAGGCGTGGACAGACCCATTACTTTCCCCCTCTTGGCTGGTATGAGGCATATTGCTGGCTATGCCTCATACAGCCAAGAGGGGGAAAGAAAGACGCGAATACCAGTTCTGAGGTGAATAACATTTGAGATTTTGCAATGATCACAGCAGAAAGGAATACTGTGCCATATGTAGCTAAATGAAATATTGGGATGAAGTATCGTGTAGGATCAAGTTTTCATCAATCGACTTCAGTAGGACGTATTAGAACAATAGCTGAAATTCCGATACTCGTGCGAGCAATAACGTAAATTATCACTAAAGTCGTATTTAAACGACCTACAAAACACCAAATGTAATTACTTTCAACATACCGATGATTCAATAAAATATTTAATACATCGGAGTTTAAGTTAAAAACATCGGATTTATAATTAAAATTACAAATTAAAACTCATTAGATCATCAGATGAAAGACTACAAAATTATAAGGAACGAAGGTATATACAGGCTGATTCAGAACTCAGTGGACAAACTTTAAGTGGTGATAGAGCACACAGCAACAAACATTTTTGTATAGGGATGTATGGGCGCAAGTGACGCGTTGAGGCACAAACACAAGAAATAGACATGAAAAGAAACATAAATTGTGTACCTACAGCATCGTTGACAAGTACATCTTTACAGCAATGTTTACGATAATTGCTCAAAATTGCGTCCACCAATAGTAATAAATGTGTGGCAGTGTCGACGTAACAAGAACGATTCTCTGTGAATGTATGGGTGGGTATTGTGAACACTTGCTGCTTGGCCCATATCTACTACCAACGCAACTCGATGGCAGATGTTATCGTATTTTTCTGGGAGAGGTTTTACCAGAATTGCTTCATGATGTACTACTGGCCGTGCGACAAGGACTGTGGTTTCAGCATGATGGGGTGCCAGCTCATTTCAGCATTAATGTGCGCAATTACCTGGGTGCTAATATTGAAGCGCGATGGATTGGCATTGGTGGACCAGTCCGTTGGCCAACCCGATCGCCCGATTTATCGATCCTCGATTACTTCTTATGGGGACATCTAAAGGCCCTCGTTTACGAGACTCGAGTTGACTCTGTTGAGTACCTCGTCGCTCAAATATCCGTTGCGGCTGCACGTGGGCGATAAATACCTGGCATCTTTGAAACTGTACGCCAATCACTACGTCGATGCTTCGACGCATGTATTACTGTTGGTGGACGCAATTTTGTGCAATTATTGTAAACATTGCTGTAAAGAAGCACTTGTCAACGATACTGTAAATAAACAATTTATGTTTCATTTCATGCCTATTTCTTGTGTTTGTGCCTCAACGCGTCACTTGGACCCATACATTCCTATACAAAAAATGTTTGTTGCAGTGTGCTCTACCACCCCTTAAAGTTTGTCTCACGAGTTCTGAATCACCCTGTATATATCTGTCAATGAAAAAGTCCAAATGTGGCGTAATGCCCGGAGTAGATCAGATGTGCGAAAGTGCCCCACCTGCTGTCATCACCCAATTTTTTCCTCACTCTACCCCTCCATTTCCTCATAGAGGTAGTAGAGTTAAGAGTACAAAGTACAACATAAATGTAGATAATGAAGTAGTCTGACGGAGACATACTGTAAAGTCACAGAATATGCTTCTAGGGATAAGAAATATTGTACGGTGCGTCGTCATTGTAAGCAGTATCCTTAAAATTATGGATTTATAAGCTTTCTGCAAATAATGTCTGAAATCTTGTTGACGGGGTAGCCATGATTGTAGTTTCAACCCAGGTAGGGAAATGAGTACCCTTACCTGATAGTCAGCCGAGTGCCGTAGATTGTGATCCAGTTTTTAAACAATATTTATGCTCCGAAATCCTGATCTTGATGGACCTCATAGTGGAGCCTATGTATACCTGGTCAGCCGTAGATTCATCCGTTGATTTTAGCGGGATGTGGTATATTCTATATCTACTGTCCATTTGACTGCATTCCTGTCGTTCTTGATTATGGAAAGAACATTTTTGTACGGATGCCGAAACCACAAAATATATTACCGCATACGACAACTATTGTTTAGAACGTTAACAATTTCAAGTACCTAGTCCACTGGAAAATTCTGAATTTTCAGAAACCATCCCACAAGACCTTTCTTACATTAACGGTAAATTACCGTTTGCAAGGTGTGTTAATGGAAAATTCTGAGTTTTAAGAAACCTTTCCACAAGACCTTTTTTATATTTACGGTAAATTACCGTTTTCAAAATGCGTTCATGAAAAATTCTGAATTTTCAGAAACCTTCCCGCAAGATTTTTCCTATATTGTCGGTAAATTACCGTTTTCAAGATGTGTTAATGAAATATTCTGACGTTTCAGAAAGCTTCCCGCAAGACCTTTCTTATATTGCCCGTAAATTACCGGTTTCAAGAGGTGTTAATGAAACATTTTGAATTTTCAGAAACCTTCCTCTTGACCTTTCTTATATTATCTGTAAATTACCGTTTGCAAGATGTGTTAATGGGAAATTCTGAATTTTCAGAAACCTTTCCGCAAGATTTTTCTGATATTGTTAGTAAATTACGGTTTTCAAGATGTGTTAATGCAAAATTCTGAATTTTCAGAAAGCTTCCCGCAAGACCTTTCTTATATTGACCGTTAATTACCGGTTTCAAGATATGTTCATGAAAACTTCTTAATTTTCAGAAATCTTCCCGCAAGATCTTTCTTATATTGACGGTAAATTATGGTTTTCAAGATGTTTTAATAGAAAATTTTGAATTTTCAGAAACCTTCCCGCTAGACCTTTCTTATATTGTCAGTAAATTACCGTTTGCAAGATGTATTAATGGGAAATTCTGAATTTTCAGAAACCTTCCCGCAAGACCTTTCTTATTTTGTCGGTAAATTACCGTTTGCAAGATGTGTTAATGGAAAATCAATTGTTTACCTTCTTTTATCAATCATTTACCTTCTCAATCAGATACACAAACTTCGTGTTTTTTTCGTCGATGGAAATTTTAACGATCACCGTGAGCTACTCAGTGGGCTATGAGCAGTCGCCCGTCCCTAATTTAAGGCTACTGGTTCTAGGGAAAGGAGAGCACCAGTGCCGTAAGACTAACACAACATTCATGCCTCACCGGGATTCGAACCAGGACCTTTTTCGGACCATTGATCATAAGCCAGCGCTTAGACCACTGCTCCATCGGGCGGCTTCGTGTTTTATACATGTAGGCTTAAATAAAATTTAACATTAATTCGACATTAAGCAATTCGTAGTAGCTCCTGGATAAAAATTGCAGAAATAGTTTTGATGCTGGAATTTGTGTTCAATACGATCGTGAGCAGTAAATCCCATTGTAAGTTTATGCCATATCGTTTAACATATCCTAGATAAAGGACATTGTGCTTCAATTTATGCTTTTAGATTTCAATTCGAGAAAAAATAATGTTTATACACTGGTGTGCAAAAATTAAGGGCGAAGAGAAGAAATTAGCATAACAGCGGAACAAGCAGGTAGAACGGACCAAAAGACCGTTCTTGTAAATGACTTTCAGGCTGCCACAGTCATTCTGTAAGACAAGAATTAAAGAAAATGAGGGATTGTCTGCGTTTTAGTCAGGCAAAGTGATCTCTTTTGCAGAGCATAAAAAGTGGACGAGTTTTGACGTATTTGTTTTAGATGAATAGATCATAGAAAAACAGCTTTGACTATGAATGATGAGTTCAGGATTTTAAAATACACTGGTGTGCAAAAATTAAGGACGAAGAGGGGAAATTAGCATAACTGCGGAACGAGCAGGCAGAACGGACTGAAAGACTACTCAGGTGATAGAATAGGGTCCGGTACGGTAGGGCATGCGCATATATGCAGCATGACGTAGAGGGGGGAAGTATTGGATGGGTATAAAAGCACTCGGGCGGTGTACGCTAAGCAATTCGGTGAAAGATATTGCACCGTGTACATCGGTTTGAACAACGTCGAGTTGCTGCCACCGTGTGATATGGCCAACAGGCAATCCAGTAGACGACATCTGGATGACTTTACCCGAGGTCGCGTCATTGGGAATTTGGAAGAAGGTCGAAGTGTGACAAATGTGGCCAAGGAGTTCGAGATCGCTCACACCCTCGTTTCACGAGCTTGAAGAGCATTTCAATCGGCAGGAACAGCTGTCTCAGACTTTAGCAGCGCTCGTTCACGAACAACCACGGCGGCGGACGAGCTGGTTTATTGTCCTACAGGTGAGAAGAGACAGACGGCAGACAGTGGGAGAAATCGCAAGGCAAATGCAACAGACAACTGGACGTCCGTTATCGCATTTTACCGTGGACAGGAGGCTGGACAAAGGTGGTCTGTTTGCACGACGACAAGTACGGTGTGTGCAATTAACGCCTGCTCATCGGTGACGGTGCCAGGAACACAAGAACTATACACATCAGCAATGGGATCTTTAGTCTGACGAGCGATTCTGGACGTATACACATCTAGAGAGAGCAAGGAACACTCAATCACTCCTCCAACATCATCGAAAGGGACCGGTTTGAAGGGGGCGGAGTTCTTTCTTTGGGGCGGTTTCATGTTTGGTAGCCGTACTGATCTCCACATCTTCCAAGGAGGTTCAGTCACTGGTGTCCGCTATTGTACCGAGGTTCTCCTGCCTCACGTGCGTCTGTTTAGAGATGCTGTGCGTCCTGAGTTCCTCTTTATGGACGACAAAGCTACACTTCATCGTACAATGGCTGTCGCAGAGCTATTGGAGACTGAAGTTATTCAACACATGGATTGGCCCGCAAGGTCCCCGGACCTAAATCCAATCGAACAAGTGTGGGACCTTCTTGGGAGACGCTTGGCAGCATGTCATCAGCCGCCAGCTACGATTCCGCAGCTGCGATTGGCGCTACCTAAGGAATGGGCCAGATGCCTCAGCGGCTCCTTGACAACCTCGTCTTCAGCATGGACAGACGTTGAAAATCCTGCAACGCAGTCAGGGGTGATCATATCCCCTACTAAAGACTGGATTTTTCTTGGCAGCCGCCTGTCACATGGACCTTTCTGTCTTCTGTCCAGTTGTTTTCGAAGCTACCTTTTTAATACATCGCCTTTGTATCCTTTGGATTCCTTATTTGGACGGGTTTGCTCACTTGTTCCATATTCTTACATCTTGGGGATCTTATGGTATGATTTGAGTCGATGTGGAGCATTTCTGCACGACGTTACATTCGAAAAACCATCTCGTCCTTAATTTTTGCACGCCAGTGTACTAAATCACGGAATGTTTTCGAATCTCATAGCAAAGCGCTCAGGTTATCCTGATAGGAAAGCTTGACAAATACGAACCGTGCGCAGTTCGGCAATTCATACCCTTAGGAAATCGTATTTTCGCAGTAAGTTTACATTAGACCTCCGTGATAATAATGATTAGAAATATTCTCTGTTTGGGTAACTTCCACTAGAAAGAAATGCGGAATAGCTTCAAATAACGAAAAAGGATATCAACCTCGAGCAGATAACAATAACACAGACAATGTAGGATTTAGTTTACAGCTATTAGATTTCTTCTAATACATAACAGATCATATTCCCAATGGAATTTTCTTATTAAAGATTTATTTTACCACTGAAATGGAATTACTTTCATACAATAGAATATCTCATAACATCGAAGCCACCAAAACACAAAGACCAGGGTTCCGCTTTGTTTAGATACCAACAACCCACAAAGCATTGAAAAGTTAGATGGATAGGTTATTAGCTGTTATTAGCAGATAGGAACGACGAGTAATAGGCTTAGCAGATTTGCTCTTGTTCTAGTCTTTTGGGATACGTTGTTAAGCTTTGTGAAAGATGATTAGCCATTACATCGAGCGTAAAGCATCGAAACGGGTTTAAACCATTGATGGCCTCTTATGAATTCGAAACAATGCTGCGATTTAGTACTGGGGCTCCCCAAAGGTAAACACATTAAAGGGGATTAATTATATCTCGTTTTCTTCCGGAATAGATGGCAGAGAACATCCGGATAATGGAGATAAGTTGAGTTTGGCATGCATTCTTTGGAAGACCCAAAATAACATTAAAAAAAAAAAGATGAAAGCGCTGAAGAGCTGCATAGCCTTTGCATTTTTGAAGGTGTGGAATGAAAAGTGCATAATGGATTTAAACGAAATTTTTGTGGACAATTTTCAACACATGTATTTTGCGGACTAAAAGATTTACCTCTTATTTTCTCCAATGTTATCCCGAAATGATTAATAACCTACAAATCAAAAAGTCAGACGAAAGGGTCATTACCAAAGCGCACAGAAATTAAATGGCCAATAGGCACTGAATATATTTCTGGTTTCTTGGAAAATAGTGTATCTTCATGTTAAATTATGGTATGATGCGGCACAGGGCTGTTTAATCATAATTAAATGGATATACACTGCATATTGTATCTCGCTGTGTAATATGCTTTTATGATATTTCCTTTTAATGCCATTTTTATATTGATAATTCATATAAGTAGTCTTTCGTTTAAACCCAATCGAATCTCTGGTAATGATTGAGATTACGTTACATAATTCAACTTAACTGTTTCATGTACAAGTTCTATAAATTGCAGATGGTGCACTATAAGTCGCACGAAAAAACGAAACAATTTTTTTAGATATTTGAAATTACAAAACTAGAGAGAAAGAGGAAGGATGACACTGAATTTTCGGTTGTAATGAGCACGTCTTTTGAATCCGTTTCGACACGAATTTAATTTATGAAAGCTATTCAAATTCAAAGGAACGGGTAAAGAAAAGAATCAAAATGCTTCTACAATCTATAAAACCTCCAGAAATAGAAACATCTACTTAGTTCCAACGCCGGCAAAAAGCGTGTTGCAAAAATGAACAAATGGCACACAAAAAGTTTCTCACATCAAAAGAAATGGGTCAGAAACAGAGTGATTTTAAAATCGAACAGTTAGAAGAAGAAATATATAAGGAAACATGGTGTAAGTTTACATCTGCTAGAGGAAGACTTTTGCGTAATGGAAAATTTGAAAATAAGCGAAAAACATTTTTCATGAAAAAAGACACGCTAAGGAATAGTAACTCTTCAAATACACCTCCCGGAAGCAGAAATAGTGTGAAAACAATTCTGACCTTCACGCCGCCTAGTGGGAAAGCTTCGCATTATTCAAAGAAGACAATGTTCCCCTTTTTATTGTAGCGAACGGCATACAGTAAAAAAATAAATTTCTCAATAGGGTGTTTAGAATCATAGACAAAGCTGCAAACAAAATTACAAAATCACAAAATAGCGACTGAACTATGAACTAAAAAAATTCCACATATCTGCCTTAAGTGTTGAAATATTTTTTTATATCACACATCCAGAAATAGAGATTGAGAAAAAATAGATTAAGAATTTGCGCCTCTAGCCGCGAAATTGTGCATCAATTTGGTAAGAAAAAACGCGCACACAGTTTGCATAGTTAATAGTATCTGACGGAGGAAAGAAGTTTTACACTAGGGTTTTTATTCCTGGAGAAATTGTTGTAAACGGAAACGTCAAATTACGCCCTCTTTTGGTAGATTTGTACCTTAAGAAAAATGTGAAATTACATGATAACAGTTCTCAGCGGAAACGCTCTCCAACAAAGAAAACAATTTTCAAGTCGGTCTCCTACAAGCAGAGCTATCGACAAAAATAATATATGAATCTACGCCCCCTGGCGGTAAAACTACGCATTATTTAAAGAAAAAAGTTTTTTCAAACTGTTTTTCGATGTGTGCGGTATTGGTCCACGAAAGAAGTTTTTCATTCGAGTTTTCAGCAGCTCAGATTCTGCTGGAAATACATCAGAAGAAGAAATTAAAGCTTTCGCCCCCCTGGTAAGCAAACCCTTTATCAAATATTAGAAATTATATGCAAAACATTTCCTATCAGAAGCTGTACGCGATACAGGAAGAATTTTTGTATTTCGGAGTTTCAGGAACAGATATATCACGGGAAACGCTATTTACCATTACGCCCCCTAACGAAATGTCTATGAGTTACTTGACATTTTTGAACCTACATGAAAACATTTCGCAGCGGAAACGCTATCCAACAAATAAAGGATTTTTCAAATCGGATGCTTAGAAGCAGATAAATTGACAAAAATAGTAAATGCATCTACGCCCTTTGGCGAAGAAACCATACATTTATTGGAAAAAAATTCCGAAAATGTTTATCGACGCCAGTGGTATCGGTCCGCGAATGAATATTTCCAATAGATGTTTTCAGAAGCTCAGATTTTGCTGCAAATACATCAGAAGCAGAAATTAACACTTTCACCTCCTGGTGGCAAAAGCATTCTTTAGCAAACATTAGAAATTATATGCAAAAATTCTTCCATCAGAAGCTGTATCTGCTGCAGAAAGAATTTTTCAAGTCGAAGTTTTAGAAGCAGATATATCGGAGAAAACGCAATTTACTTTTACTCCCCTATAGTAGAATCTATGCGTAACTTGAAAAAGTGAATATACCAAAAATAGTCTTTGACATGAATGGAATGGGAAGGTGAAATAATTTTTTTGATTGGATGTTTAGAGGCAAATATAGTTTATGGAATAAAACGCATTTTGAATTCAATATCATCTGATGTTACGCTTACTAGCGGCGACATGGTGCGTCGTAAAAAACCAAAAAACGAAATGAAGGATCATCATTCGCACATGTCAATCTTCCCGATGCAAAGAGAGTTTTTCATATCGCATTAATAGTTGCAGGGGTATGGTGTCCGGACGTGCTAAAACATAGGAGAATCATTAACTGCAGCTGCAGTTAATTGCCAACGAAAGAGTTTCATTCTCTAATTTCGACTTTCATCAAGTGGAAGACATCGGATTTTTTATTATTTTCTTTGCGGCTTCCGGACCCTGTGATACATAAGAACAGTTTTTGGCCACAGATTAGCAGAAAAGTAGAAACTAGCAGCTAAAAAAAAACTAGCGGCTTGTGAGATACAAAATGTACATGCTACAGCTGGGGAGCAACTTACACAGTTATCGAGAAGTATACATCTCCTACTTCTCGTCCCCTAGTTCAGCATGTTTCGCTGTAGCTATTCCATTGCAATATTTTTCGCGAATCTGGTTACACTGCTAACCGCATTTTCTGTATAACGATATGTATGCTCGTCAAAAATAAATTCAGCAATCCCCTTAACTTTTATTCCGTTGGCCGCATATGTACAAGTAAAGTACCGTTAGAAAGCACCTAAAGGGATAATTAATACACACTATTGACGTGGATTAGGAATATCAGACAAAAGTCATCGCTCTTTCCCGTTCATAAGTGAGTCACGGAAAAATTTTCATCGGCCGCCACCGGGAGCCGAACCCAGCGTCTTCCAGTTCCGCGCAGCAGATGCTACCACTGCACAACAGCGGCCTCGTATTCTCCAGACTCACATACGACTAACTGTCAAACCACATGGAAGGTTGCTTCTTGGAGCCCCGTACAATGCTGGGGATTCACCAAAGATAGAAAGCAGCAACTGAACAAATAACAAGGAGGCGAATGAATAATAAATACACATTACTGACGTCGAATTAGGATCATCAAACAGAAGTCATCGCTCTTTCCAAGTTTATAAGTGAGTCACGGAAAAATTATTATCGGCCGTAACCGGGAATCGAACCCAGCGTCTTCCAGTTACGCGCCGCACATGCAACCACTTCACCACAGCGGCCTCGAATTCTCCAGACGCACGTACGACTAACTGCCAAACCACATGGCAGGTTGCGGGACCCTGGGTCATGGCAAAAGGGTATCCCGGTCATATGTGTTCAACGCCTCAACTGTGGGTAATGAAATTGGCGGAACCCTGGGTGATTGGGAAAGGGTATCATCGTCCTACGGTACCCTGTGTGATTAGGAAAGGATATCCTGGTCCTATGAGTTCCATTTCAACATATTGTACGCCTCAACTGGGAGAAAGAATATTGACGGGACCCCGAGTCATTGGGAAAGGATATCCTGGTCGTATGAGTTCAACGCCTCAACGTTGTGGAAGAAAATTAGCGGGACCCTGAGTGATTGGGAAAGGATATCCTGGTCCTACGAGTCCCGTCCCCAGTTATTTCGCAGGTGGCAATCAGGCTGAAATACCAACAATATATCCACCTGTCATGTTAACAAGGAACTATTGAGGCTGGTGTAGGGTCAGTCATATTCTGAGGCGTGTCCAAACGGGCATACGTTCAGACATGTGGTGCATCTAGATGAATCTCCGGATTGTCCATGTTACGCCTCCATTCTTTCTAGCCATCCGCACCCATATTCATGATCATCAAGCACACGCAAAGGGAAACGGACTCTTACAGCAAGGCATTGAGCCTTCCCGCAAAGCCGCGGTGACTAGATCATGGTTAGAAGAGCGTTACGCAAAAGTTCTAACCCTGGTATGGCTTCACCGCTCACCAGAGAAGAAACCTGCGCAACATTTTAGGAATGTTGTGGAAACGTCCGTTTGATGTTTGGATCCTCCACTCAGGTATGTGACGGAATTGTGTGCAGGGGTACAGTAAGCATGGGTGGAGATACCTGTGGAATGCGTTCGAGACTTAGTTGACTCAATGCCTTCCCGGGAAATTTTTCTTATCTAGGTGAGTGGTTAGCCTGCTCGTTATCAGATAGGTAAACTTTGATTTCTGTGCACCTAGTGCATTACACAGGATGGCCGCCCCGGTGGCGCAGTGGTCTAAGCGATGGCCTCTGATCATTCGTCCGAAAAGGGTCCGGGTTCGAATCCCGGTCAGGCATGGATGTTGTGTTTGTTTTTCGGAACTGGCTCTCTCCCTTTGCTGGAACCTGTGACCCTAAATTAGGGATGGGCGACTGCTTATAGCCCATTGAGTTGCTCACGGTGGTTGTTAAATATCCAATCAAAGATTGGGCACTGAAAGTACGAACTGCAGTAATGTAATAATAAAGACATATTTAACGGAATTACAGTAAAAGAGACTCACCAGGTGGAAGTGCTCTGTTTATGGTAACCTTCATGTCTTTCCACCCATAGGCACGCACAGCTGTCATTCCGAGCGAAGGTAATTCCAGAGCGCTTGGTCGCCGGAGGCAGACGTGTCGATTGATCGCTCGTCTCAGCGCATGGGCAATGGTGTTGACGGTTGAAAAGAGTGTGGTTTTGGTGGAACATGTCTTTCGCCATAACGACAAGTACACGGACGAAGTGCAAAAACAATTGGCTAGGAACTTTCGGGATTCAGACGTTCCCCACCGTAATTTGGTGCGTCAGCTCATATCGAAGTTTTGCGGAACTGGCAGTATTCTGGATTTTCTGCCTCCGGTAGGACATCCATCCATGGCAGACGAGACCGTACAGAGTATCCAGGGCAGGACGCAGACAAGTCCACACAAGTCCCTGAGGCGGCTGGTACAACAGGCGAATGTGCCAAAGAGTACAGCCCAAGATATTCTGAAAAAGAAGTTGCGCTTCCACCCGTACAAAGTGTTTGTCGTGCTTCATCTGAAAGAAACAGACCACGTGACCCGTGTTCGTCTTCAGAGTTCCTATCTGAAGAAGGCGAGGACATTCTTGACGTGACTTTCTTTACAGATGCGGCATGGTTTCACCTGTCCAGGTACATCAACATTTAAAACACTCGTTCGTGGCGTACTAAAAATCCCCACGAATTAAGGAATGCCTCTCCACAACCAGAAGTTCAACGTTTAGTGTATCATGACTCGTAAGCGCATTATTGGGCCCATTTTCTTCAGTGAAACCATTCTCTCAGAACGGAACTATGCTCAGATTAACCCAACCATTCATATCCGAACTCACAGAACAGGAAATCAGCGAAGCATGGTTCCAGCAAGAGAGTGCAACTGCTCACACCGCTGGCGGATCAATACAGCTCTTGGAGGAATTCTTCGGAAATCGCGTCATCTCCCGGGAACTGTGCCGTACTCAGTCAAGAGGTCTGACACCGCCTGACGTTTTTTCTGTGGGGAATACTGAAGGGAAAGGTGTACGTAGCTAATCCGCATACACATCAACAGATACAGGGTACATAACGACCCACATCCATCAAATCACACAACATACCCTGAAAAAGGCCTTCACCAAAATGTAGAAGCGTGTGCAGACATGTCTGGACGTTAGTGGGATAAATTTCTAACCCCTTCTGTAGCAACCTGCTTGACAAGTATTACTTTTAGTGCACAGTTATTTTTCGTGCACTCTGTATATTACAGCAATAAATAAAGTATTTACTTCGCTATAAGTGCTTTCAACTTGCTTACACACGGTGATAATCACGTTGATAATGATTTTGTGAGTATAAGTTAAAACACCAATGCTTAGCTTAGTCTACCATCATTCAACCGTTTTTCTGAAAAAAAAACGATAACATAATATTAAGAGAAAAGTTGTCTTTTCTTCTATGTTTATTTCCTCAAAATAATGGAAACCCATGTATTTTCCTCTTCGGATTCGACCTCTCCTTGCAACCGTCTGAAAGGCATTTTTTTACATTTGATAAGGAGACTCAACATTATGGGTTTCATTTGGAAAGTAATTCCTTTTGCGTTAGATATCTGAAAGCACAGGCAAAACTTTCTGTGTATTTCCTACATTACAAGGAGCAGGATGTTTTTCCATTAATATTTATTTCTATGCGGTGGTTTATACTTATAACTGTATTTCTCATTAAATCAATTCTCCAAAATTATTCGATGTGAAAAAACGAAATCATTCGCACATCCGATTACTGTAAGCACCAAAAAGTGGAACACGAGTTTTCCACAAATTTTTTGGTGAAACGTCATTCGCTATGTTAATTAATTTTATTCCATTCGAAATCTCAGCTTCTAGAAATCAAACAGCAATAACTACAAATATTTCCAACATATTTTATGTTGTTCCAAGTTTGCGTATTCCCCTTTAGAAGTGTAACTCTGTGTTTACATTTAGTATAATATTTACGCTTGTTGGACGCCCCTAACTAAATTACAGATACTATACATTAGGCAGTCGTTTCTGAAGAAAGATCTGGCAAGGTGACACAAATGTAATTAGTGCGGAATAGCTCCATTTTTTAATCCGGATGGGAACATAATTTTTTCTTCGATAGCCATCAGAAGGATCTGTGCATCTTCTCGATTTTAACAAGCCCTGAAATTTTCCCGCGATGTGGCTAAAAAAACCACTTTTCGGAAAGTATGGCCATTTGGATGGTTAAGTTATCTACATTTGTAATCTTTATTAGACGAGAAATGCTCCTGCAAGGTAAGGTAAATGTGTGCAATATCACCACTTCTCGCAACTGAATTAGAATGTTTTTTGTCGTCTGTCAGCAATAATTTATTCAAGACATTTCGCCGAATTTGCAACTTTCTCTGATTAAAAATGTCCCCCTAAGAAACAGAGAAATGCATACTGTGTTAATAAAATAGGATAAGAAAAATGTCTGTACTGAGAAGCACCAGTCTTGACTGAGTTTCTTCGCATGCTGTGTTCGTGTATTTTCAATTTTTTTCTTTTTAGCACTCCTGCTTAAAAATTTAACAATAACACGAACATACGGGTTGTAATAAATCCTAGGCTGGCTGTAAAGCTTACGGTTATTAAACTTGAGAATTTGGCTCATATTTCTTGGTAATAGAAACCCTTATACCTCCAAGGCAACTAACATAAGTTGTCTCGAAAGTCAACTTATGTTAACTCGTTGGCAATCACTGAGGCTCTGTTTATAGTTATTTTTTATTGGTTGACAACTAGGATGATGCTTATCTTTATATAAACATCCGTGAAAGGCTAAATTTTCGAGGGTGTTTCTTCAGAGGGTTCACCTAGTTGGTCATGTGGATTTCTACGAGTAGGTACTGTAACAATGAATTGCAGTACCTTTAGATCAGTTTGCTTAGGATTAATCACATTTGAACACATTAATATGCGAATATAGCTTTTAGTAATACGCGATTTATTTTTCTTTTATTCAATTTTCATGTTCAAAATTTAGGCTCTTGCTTTACTGCTTTACATTTAAACGTGTAACAACACAGAAGCTATCTCACTCAAGCGCAAGTAATAGCATTCGCAGTTCAGATCATACTCTGCTGGCCACCCAAAATGCAGCACCAAGAAGGCCACGAGATAGCAAAGCCAGATTTACTGGTCACATAACAACAGATACAAAGATGAAACGATTGAGCTTACAGGACCGTGCGACTTGCGAAACACGCAGACATCAGCAGTTCGTGTGGCCCCCATGGCTGGCAATAAAGGCCGCTACACGCCGCGGCATCGAACGAAAGAGGCTTTGGATGTGGGCTTGGGGTATGTCGGTCCAGGCTGCTTTCACACGTTGCCACAGTTCATCAAGCGTAGCCGCGGGTGGTGCTTGCCGGGCCACTCGGTTGCCGATCAGCGACCAGACGTGTTCGATGGGCGACATACCGGGAGAGCAGACGGGCCGCGGCAGCAGTAACACCTGGTGGGAAGTAAAGAATTGTTGCACGATGCGTGCCACGTGTGGGCGCGCATTGTCGTTTTGAAACGTGGCCGCTGGCAGGTCCTGCAGGTAAGGGAGAACTACAGGCTCCAAAACGTCGGAAATGTAGCGTTGGCTGTTGATTGTACCGGCGATGCGTACGAGAGGGGCGTGGGTGTCATATCCAATTTCGCCTTAAACTATAACGCCAGGCGACAGACCGCTATGGCGATGCATAATGCAGGCGTCATACAGTCTGTCGCCGCGGTGCCGCCACACGCGGATCCGACCATCGTGGTGTTCCAGGCAGAAGCGGAATTCGTCGGAGAAGACAACGTCGTGCCATTCCGTAATCCAGGGGCGGCGTTCAACGGCCCACTACCACCGCACTCGCCGATGGTGTAACGTCAATGGTAACCGGAGCAATGGGCGCCGTGCGACAAGTCCCCGCTCCTGCAGACGACGTTGAACGGTACGTGCTGACACAGGTTGTTGATCAACAAACCCTAGTTCCTTCCCTAATGTTTGGGATGTGGACTTGCGAGCCGACAATGCCCGCCGCACAACATGCCGGTCTTCTCGTTCGGTGGTGTGCCGCAGCTGCGGCAATCATTCACGTCGGTCCGTCTCCCACCGAATCCATAGTCGCCTCACTGTGGCTGTATATCGTCCCACACGGAAGCCGATGTCTCGGTACGATAAACTGCTGTCGCGATAAGCCACGGTTCGTCCTCTGTTGAACTCCGAAACGTGCTGAAATGACTGCCGTATTCTGCGAAGAGGCATCAGGAAGCTTCTCACGCACAGGTGCGGCAGCACAACACACTTCCACTACTTCCACCCCGCCTTCTGTGCACCCTTCTTATAAAGCTTCTCGGTGGCGTACCGGGCGCACATGATTTGCATATGTCCTGCAATGCTAATAGTTTGCATGACCTCTCGCGGACGACGCATGCTGCGAATTACAGGGCAATCGGATGCCTCCTTCTTGGTGTTGCATTTTGGATGTCCAGCCGTGCATGTACAGAATTTTAGGAAGGGAGTGTCTGACCCCAGTTCTTAAACAATCCTTAGAAATAGGAAGCTAGGAGATTTGGCTAGAGTGCCCGATAGGAAAGTGACACGGAGGCAAGGTAAAAAGGGGTGAGGAAGACGCACTTATTTATTACCGGGAGGCAAGTACCCGTGGTCCGACGGCTTAACGTGCCCATCCAACTCACGGCAGATATTTATTGGTTCGAGCGTTGGTACTTTCCCGGGATCGAACCAGAGGTCTTATCCGTAACAATCCCCAAAACTGACCACCAGGCCATCCGTGGCCCTCGCAGTTCAGATGGCAGTTTGTCAGGATTTATGCGATTTCAGACGTGATGTGATAGTCGGCGCCCGAGAATAGATTTACTCCATCTTGGAAATTACCACGAAATTTGGATTACTTGTTCAATAATTTGATGTGTGTACTAGGACTACAGAAATCCATGGGGAAAATCCAGAGTGAGAAACCGGTGTGGTCTTAAAAAAGCCCTGTACGATCGTGGACAGCGGCGTCTGGCAAGCATTGTAACATACGTCCGGCCTGCAACATTGTCGCAAATTACAGCGCAATTCAATGCTGGGTGCAGAAGCAGCATCACCGTTTGAATGGTGCAATGTTCCCTGTGTTCTATGGGGTTCCGGAGGGAACGGCGTATTTAGGCTCTATTGCTGACCAGAGGACACAAGGCTGTCCACCACGCCCGTGCTTGGAAACCCTGAAATTGAGAGTAAGATGACTGGAAAGGTGTAGCCTGGTCTGACGAATCGCGGTACCAACTGTTTCGAGCATATTACCGACAGCTGGTGTGGCTACAACCCCAGGAGGCAGTAATCACGCATGACTAGAAGGGACAGTGCTGACCGGATGAGGCTCTGTTATGATGTGGGCTGGTTTCCAGCTGGCGCGCATTTGAACCTTTCATGCGTCCGCAGACCGCTCTGAATGGTGGAGAAGAGGAAACCATCATTGGCACTCGTTCATGTCATGCAACCAGTCCGACCTCTTTCAGCCCGACAATACGAAAGTTCACACGTCCATAGTCTCCCGATTATGGGTGAAGGAACATTCCACAGAGTTTGGAATTCCTTTGTTCTACGGATTTAAACGTGATCGAACACGTTTTGAATTCTGTAAACCGTGCCTTCAATGCAAGGAATCCTCCCCGGCGAATATTACGCGGCTGTGGGACGCTCTTCAGGAAGCATTATTGTGCACGATCTCCACAGTAGTACAGAAAGTTCGTGTTGTCTATGACCCCTCGCGTTGCTGCTGTTATCCGATTGCGAGAAAGACCAACACGGTATTGGAGAGATATCCCATTTTTTACGCTTTTCACCCGTAGCGTATATCCTCCAGCTTTCTCCGTCTGCTTGTCTGCACGATAACTCGCGTACAAATGGTTCGAATTCGATAAAAAGTTTAGTTTGTGGTAGGGGACAACCTGGAGACGAACCCTATTGAAAATAGACGAAATAAGGTCAAAGGTCAGGGATCCATTCTTTCGCTTTTATGCGTCATAACTTACGTAAAAGTGTTTCGATTGCGACAAAACTTTATCATGTTGTTTCGGAGGTATATTGAACCGGTTGTGTTTAATATCATCAAAATGGTGTCAAAGGTCAGGGCACAGGAGCGAGGTTTATTCCAAAGCCGTCATCCTCATAACTTGAGTAAAAATGCTTCTATTGCGACAAAACTTTTGTATGTTGATCCAGAGGTATACTGAACGAATCATTAGTCAGGGTAGGGAGTCTGCGATTTCTGGTTTGTTGGAAAGCGCATCAAAATCAAATGCATTGCATGATTTTACTAACTTGTTTTTCATTTCAGTGTATGAAACCTAAAATTCCTCATAAGAAATGATGAAGGCAGAAAATATTTTAAGAAGTAGCATTGGAGCCAAATACGAATATTTCGTTTTTTTCAAGAAACTAAAGGTTGTGTTAACGAACTAGAGAATCAAAACAATTAGGGACGCGAGAGGCTTAGTGTTGTTGCTTTATCTAGTCATAGGGAAATTATATTACGAAGAGCATCCATAGTACTTTTCAAATACTGTGTTATCCTGTATTGGTGTCTCCTAAGAAAAGCAAAGAATCCCATAGAAATTCAAATAAATACACGGCTGCTCCTAATTTTAACTGATCTTATTTCTTCCAGATGTTTTACGACGTTTACGGTAGCTTTGAATTGTTTTTAAAGTTATAGAAATTTCCTCGTTTACTTGCTTTAAATCGGCTCTTTCAATTACACTGCAAATGGCTTTTCTATAAAGAGTGAATGCTTTTTCTTTTTCTTTCTTTCCTTGTTCTGGGTGAGAATGAATACAGAAATCTGAAACGTCGTTCAGCCCAGAGGAATCCTCTTTCCGAACTGATTTCAGAAGGTCAAATTAAATTGGAAACTGATCTATAGAATCGGTTGACAAAAGTAATTTCTTGGAAAATTTCTTTTATATCCCTTAAAATTTTCCACGCAGACGAATATAAAACTAGCAAGAAACTACAAATCAATATCAAGAAATTAAAATGATTAATACTTATTCAATACAACATAGCAATATAACGCAATAGAACTGTGTAGAAAGTAGGGTGGCCAAAAAAAGTGTTACAAAGTAAAGTGCTCTCATCAGATCTTGAGCTCTATAATTGCGTTTTTTTTCACAGGACAGTACAGATATTGAAATTTGAAAACTCCTCATCATTTCAGGAAAGCGCCTTTTCAAAATGGAGTCCATCTGCACGGAGCAGCGACTGTTTATAGTGCAAAAATAGTACGGTTTTGGCCTCAGAAACGCCACTGTTCGACGCGAATTCGACAAAGAATAGGGTACCAAGTCTGCCCCAGCAGAGATGACAATAAAACGGTAAGGGTTTGAGAGGAAAGTGACAATGTCCATTTTCTGGATTTTGACAAGCATGTTTTACTGAATCTTTCTGGGGTTTTTTTTTCAGATTAAGGAATCGATTCGAGGAGATTTACTCATGACACGATGCCAGAAAAGAACACTCGGGCCAAAAAGCGAATGTGGTACCCGCAGAGAACGCCGAAAGGGTCAGGGTTGTTTTTGAAGAATCTCCAACCACATCCACCAGACAGGCGTCAAAAAAGCTGGACATCAAAAGATCATCTCTGCAGACCATCATGAAGAAGAAACTGCATCTCTTCCCATGCAAAATCCAGCTGTGTCCGCCACTTCAAAACAACAATGTCCAACGGCGGCTAGACTTCGGAAACACGATGATCACAGAACTGGAAAGTGAAGGAATTGACTTGCAGAAGATCTGGTTTAGTGATGAGGCCCGTTTTCACCTCCAGGGCTACGTGAATAAACAAAACTTGAGACCCTGGGGCACTAAAAACATTCACTTCCACCTGGTGACACGTCTGCATTCGCAACATGTGACGATGTGGTGTGGAATCAACGCAAAACGCATAATCGGACATAATCATTAACGGAACTGTTACAGATGCAAGTTATAGCCAGCTACTGGCCGAGGAGTTCGGACCCCAGACAAGACGTCATCCGATGGTCAACACCTACTGGTTCATACAGGATGGTGCACGTCCACATAGAGTTGCTGGTGTATTTTCCTGGCTACAGGATACCTCTCAGGACCTTATGATTGCTTTAGACACTGCGAGGTTCATTGGACAGGGCATTGAATTGAAAACATCAAATGGACCCCTGACCAGAACCCATGTGTTTTTTTTCCTGTGGGGTTATTTAAAGGGCCGAGTCTTCAGGACTGGCCCCAAGACACTTCAGAACCTCAAAAAATCCATTGCAGATGTGACGTGCCTGCCCAGCAGGACGCACACGACATAAAGGCAGATAGCTGCGATACGAACGTCCGCGTAGCTCCATTGGTAGAGCGACTTATTCCGGAATGAGGGGACCCGTGTTAGAGACCCGGCGTGGACAAAAATGACGGAGAAATTTACTTCGCTATAATGGCCCCCGAACTTTCCGGATGACGCGGCCGTTCAAAATCTCGCAATGGTGTGATGTTCTTTCCACACCGCGAGATAGGAAAAATAAGAGAATCCCTTCTCCAGCGCTTCGAAAAATAAATGTGTGTGACGTTGCATTCCACACACTAGATTGACTGGGAGTTCTAAAGTGCACGTTCTTCAGTGGGTGGCTGCCTACAACGATTCATGGTCACGGCTGACCCGTGGGCCATGTCCCCGGCCTCCTTTTTTTTGGGGGGGGGAATGTGACGTGCCTGCCCAGCAGGACGCATACGACATAAAGGCAGATAGCAGCGATTACGAACGTCCGCGTAGCTCAATTGGTAGAGCGACATATTCCGGAATGAGGGGACCCGGGTTCAAGTCCCGGCGTGGACAAAAATGCCGAAGAAATTTACTTCGTTATACAGACGAAATCCAGGCCATCAAAATAGACGTGCTGCAGCAAGTTTTTCGCAATTTCCAGTTTCGTCTCTATACGATGGTTTATGGAGATGGTGGCCTTTTTGAAAATCTGTTCTATGAATTTCACTTGATGCTCGAGTTTCTCTGAAAATTTCAGTAAATGTGATCCAGTAATAACGAAGTTGTGTCATTTAACTTTTTAACACATTTTCTTGGCCTCCCGGTGAATTAATAAATACAACATGCAAAAGTGATCGTGATTGCTTGGCCCCAAAAAATAAGTTAAATTACTATCTCCAACCTTAAAAACTTCTATTTAATAATGAAATGTATAGGAAACCAAATTATCGAATTAATGAACTCCCTATCTTTAAGAATTATTATTTATTGGAAAAATAAAGTAAAACAGCAAGATGCAACGATATAAATTAAATCACGACGCTTAATTAAAGCAAACTTATTTAAATTAAACAACACCAAACCCTGCACAACGTAAAAAATAAAAATAACATAAATATAATAAATTAAATCACCAAACTATGAATGAAATAAACATAATTTGTTAGTTCGCAGTATGAAACGTAGCTGTTCACTGACTTATCATTCAGTCTAAGGCAATGCATGTGCTCTAAACTCTAGATTTTCATAGTTTTCACTTTAAGTCTTTCCTATCTAAACATCTGTTCATTTCTCCTTTCAAGGGGATTAGGCCCGAGGACGTCACGTGTTTTCCTGTTCTCCAGGGCTCTGTTGAGCTCGCATGCTGGTAATTAAACCTTTTGAGAGAACCAGTAATCACAAGATGTTATCCAAATTATTGAAGTGTGTGCTTCAAAATTATGAAGCTTCAATTCTTGATTTGTGGTAAGCATTGTTTATGTAATTGGGCTAAACGTGAGGCATAGGTTGGGGAATATTAAATATATCATTAAAAGATTCTTGTAATGACAATAATTGCATTCCGAATCGCGAAATTTATTTTCTTCTTAATTTAACTAGATACAAATATTCATTTTGTTTTAAACGAAACAGATAAAAGTATCATTATTTGTGTTATGAATAATCTAGACCTTTTTCAATGGCTGTATCCAAAGTAATAAATATTATTTGCAAAATTCATAACAAATTCCTAAAACCAGGTCGATTTTGGATGTATTTTTTTCAACCGCCAATTAGTTTACTTTTTATTATACCCAGTGAACTCTTACAGTTATTAAGCACAACAGGAATTAATTCATATCAGAGTGTTTACCTGAATTGATATGAAGAACATAATTTATCAGATCTTTAAAAACACTTTTGCTATTAAAATCTTGACCTACGGCTGAAATAATTATCAAAAATCGCATTAATTTTTCTAAATCTGAAAGAGAGAAGGTGAATAATCAGTTAGTACCGACGTTCAGAAAATATTTCTGAAAGTACCGACGTTCAGAAAACTATTCTGTTAGTACCCACGTTTAGAAAATATTTTGGTTCGGGATGAATGCATTCTATACAAACCTCGGAGAATTGATTTCCCCCTGCAAAGCGACGTTAGTTTCGGCATTTCTATTTCGCGATAAATTAATATTATGATTGCGAACAGTATGAAAATAAATTAAAGGGAAAAAATATCTGATGTTACACAATAGTGTAAACAAATCTCACACGATATAATGTTCAAGCAAAAGACACAACGAAGTAGAAGAAAAATATCAATACATTTTAAGTGTCCCAAGCATTCATTAATAGCAGTATGTATATAGACTGACTGGTTGTAACGTACACGTTTGTCCGCGCCGGGCATCGAATCCGAGTCCAATCACTCCGGAGTAAGTCGCTCTCCCAACCAAGCTACGCGGACATGTGCTCGCACTCCTATCTGCTTTTATGTCATGTGCTTCTTGCGGAGCTGGCACGTCACCCCCACCCTCCACATTTCGAAAGATTGCCGGGAGCGTGGCCCACGCGTCGCTGTAGGCAGTCATCCCATGCAGAACGTTCATTTGAGAAATCCCAGACAATTTAGTGCGCGGAACTTAACATTACAATGATTTATTTTTTCGAAGCACTCAAGAAGGGATTCCCATTTATTTATTTTTTTGAATGGAGGTTTAACGACCACCGTGAGAAACTTAATGGGCTATAAGCAGTCACCCGTCCCTAATTTAGGGTCACTGGTTCCAGGGAAGGGAGAGAGCCAGTGATGTAAGACAAACACAGCATCCATGCCTCACTGGGATTCGAACACGGACCCCTTTCCGGAGAATGATCAGAAGCCATCGCTTAGACCACTGTGCTACCAGGGCTGCCTCATTTTTCCTGTCACCCCGTGTGGAAAGAACATCACATCATTTCGAGAAACGTAAAAGCCGGGTCATCCTGGAAGTTCGGGCGCTAATATAACGAAAGGGGTTTTTCCGCGCCGGGTACCGAAGCCATGTCCCCTCACTTCCAACTAAGTCACACGGACATGTGCTCTCACTTCTATCTGCGTTTATCGGAAGTGCGTCCTGCAGGGTAGGCACGTCACACGGTGTATGCTATATTATAGTATACAAGGATTTATTCCAAAGTAAATAAAAGTATGTATATTTCAATGTAAAACAATTACACACAAAAGAATGAAACAGGTTTCATTTTTTTATTAAAGATAATCATAGCTAAAACTGTCAAGTGTTTAATGCTATTAGTGAAGACGTTTCATAATCACTAAGCATGATGAAATTTCTTTTTCAGAGCGACTGTTGAATATTCATATGGGTAACACGAAGGGCGAACAATTACTCAATGTTCACAAAGCATAGTTTGTAATATCTTCTGCGAAATTAATAAATGTTCACAAAACATGCATGGATGGGTTGTCTCAAAGAGACCATGTTAAACAGTGACACACCATTACAGGTAATAGTTGTTGGGTTGGTATTGAATATTCAGAAAGGTGCCGACAAGTTACCAGGCAAAAGGCATAGCAGGGCAAGCGTTGAGCATTTATAGAACATCGATAAATAGTATACACCAAAAAATTGTTCGCTGTAAATCAGAAGTCATAGACAGAGAGAGAAAGCATTTTTCATGGTGTTAATAAAAGCGACACCTCCTCAGGATGAATGGTCAGTTGCCTTACCAATACAAGAGTATCTAGGCCAAACATTTTTTTTCATCAACACTAAAACTAGCTTTCGTTTTAATTGTTCAGCAAATATTATTACCTACATATATATATATTTTTTTTATTGAGGGTTTAACGACCACCGTGAGCAACTCAATGGGCTATAAGCAGTCGCCCGTCCCTAATTTAGGGTCACTGACTTCGGGAAAATGATAGAACCAATGACGCAAGACAAACACAACCTCCATGCCTCACGGAGATTCGAACTCGGACTCATTATCAGAAGCTTAGACCGCTGCGCCACTGTGGAGGCACATTCGTTTTTAAAAGAAAAAGGCATTTATTTGATGTTTTCAACTAAAAAACATTGTCTGAATCTTTTAAATTCCTCGATAGATGAGAATTTTGGTTTTAAAAAAGACATGAGTGTTTTACCTTTTCGAGTGTAGCATTAGCTGCGATTTTCTTAGAACGAAACGGCTTGGATAGGGAGCAGGCAAATCCTGTTATACTTTCTTTAGGACCATTATAAATCCAAAACCATTTTCAGTAGGTAAGCTTATTTAAAATGTTTACCATAAAAAATAGTAACTTTTTGAAAACTTTTCCTGAACTCTTTTTTATTCTTTATTAATATAAAAATAGGTATTTCATGTTTCAAGGGAACAGTAATTATATTTTCTTCTCTTCGAACACTTAGACGAGTTTGTAAACAACATTTTTCATATACAGCTTTATACTGAGTATCAAGACTTATATTCGCGGACGAATAGCTTTGTTATACCAACACCTTCAACTAAATTTTCGACAAAGGAAATTGAAGAAAACGTTGGAAACAATTGATTTTGACACACATCAAAGCAGGAAGAAAAATTAAATAAATATGTGCTTCTTATTGTGTGTATGACAACTAGATAACATAGCTTTTCCTAATGTTTCTTATTCTTCAATAAAGTAACAGACACGCGAAAGCAAAATGAATGACGCTATACATTTTTAGGTCCGTCTAATTACATCGAAAATATCCATTTAATGGCACTGAGTACAGTTTACGAACTGAACTAATCTGTATGCTAATTGGAACAAACTCCAGCTCCATTCTCTGTTGCTTAGAAAATATGGTGAAACGTCAAATTTCTACTGCATTCGGATAAGCTGTCGTTTCAAATCCCAATTAACAGATGGAGCCCACCAAGTTCAAGTTCTTAAGGCTTGTTTAATTGCGTGCGTTCCAGAAAAGTATACATGAATAACTTTTCTATTAGAAGACAGATTTTAAAACGAATTACAGGACGAAATATATAACACATGCTAATTTGAGCTTGATTATTTTTCAGACAGATTCAGTAAAATGGTTGTACAAGATCTGATTAATTTATCTCTCGTATACAGAAATCTCATGCCGTATTGGTCAGGATTGCAAACTATACTGGATCGCTTCGTTAATCTAGAACTAGCTTTTCGTCATTTCATCAGAAAATGCAGACAGTGCGCTAAATATTTAGCAGTAAGGAATTTCGCATCACTTTGGGAATGATATACACTATCTACCAACAAGTAATTGGACACCCCTGCAATCGACGATATCTGCGGTCATGATACACGTCACGGCCGCCGCCGTTAAATATCGTGTGGGAAACAACAACGCAACCAGTCGCATGCAAGATGCCACGCAGTTCGGAGCTCTCTGATTTTGAGAAAGGTGTAATCGTCGGGTGTCACAGAAATTGCCGATCCATGCGTGACATTACCAGCCAGTTGAAGTGCCCAAAATCGACAGTGGCCTACGTTATTGGCAAGTGGAAGATGAGAGGTGACTGTCGGAATGTGCCCCGACCCGGCAGACCCACAAAACTGGAAGTTAGAGACCGACTGGTGCTGGCCAGAGAAATTCGGAAGAACCGCACAAATTCGATGGGCCACATACGCGAGGAGTTTCAGCAGGCATCCCGGAGTGTTCTTTCGATGAATACCATCCGTAAGGAAGCCGATCTGCTCGGTTATCATGAACCTGCTGTCGCCCACAAGCATTTGATCACCAAGTCCAATAGCGCTGCTAGGCTAACATAATGCAAAGACCCTCTACGGTTTGGATGGCAGGGTCTGGGTTTGGCGTCTGCCTGGAGAACGCCTCCTGCCGGACTGTATTGTGTCAACTGCGAAGTTCGGCGGCGGTGGAATTATGCTATGGGGGTGTTTCTCCTGGTATGGCACGGGACCCTTGGTCGCCATTCCGGGTAGACTCAACGCCGAGACCTACTGCACCAGTTTGGATGACCATGCGCTTCCTACGTTGTGGCAGTTTTACGGTGTGGACCCATGTTACTTTCAGGATGATAATGCCACCTGTCATGATGCGAGGTCCACCATGGCTTGGTATGGTGACAATGGGGTTAATCGAATGGACTGCCCTGCGCATAGCCCGGACCTTAACCCTATCGAGCCCCTCTGGGACGAGATGGAGCGTCGACTTAAGGGGTCCCCCACCGTCCGAAATTGGTAAAGGAACTGACCTGTCTTCTCCAAGCCGAGTGGAAGAAAAGACTGCTAGCCGTCGTACAACGCCTGGATGAGAGTATGCCCCGGAGGGTCGCAGCTGTAATCGGCGCTTGTGGAGGCTCCACCAACTATTGAAGCTGAGTAAACTTCATTTTCTTTTGTTATCAGAGGTGTCCAATTACTTGCTGGTAGATAGTGTATTATTGAGAAATATGAATCAATATTTTGTTCTGTTCGTGTATATTATGCTTAATAGATGAGATTATGTCCGGCAAAAGACTGGCACTCGTGGACGGCAAGAACGGAAAAGTAGGACGAATCATCTCGGTAAAATAATACACATAGATCCCGGAACGAAAAACATCTTATGGCTCTGACCCGAAGAAGTCATCAACTGCGCGTTGAACCACGTTGTGTGTCGTGAACTGTTTCCCGGACAGGAAGCGCCCCAGGCGACGAAACAGACCATAGTCCATAAAATAGGCAGGATGACGCAGTGCTTCATAGCCCAAGGCACTTAGTGTCATCATCGTTCGTTGTGCGGCATGAGATCGGCGTTGTCCTGGAGCAGAATAACACCATGTCTGTTGACCAAAGCTCGTTGTTTCTGCAGCAATTTCCTGTTTATCTGGTATAATTCCGCAAAATAGCGGTCTGCAGTGATAGTTGGGCATCTTGCCAAGAACCGCTGATGAATTATCCCGGCTGTGGACCACCAGAAGAGGAGTTTCATCTTCTCGGTGTGTAATGGTGGGTTAGAATACCGTCCGTCATGATGTGCCTTGCTTAACCATTGTGAAGATTGTTTCCGATTATCATAAAGGTCCCACTTCTCGTCGCAGGTGCCTAGTCTTGTTGACAGTTGTTAACACTTGCATCCACATTTCCAGCTTTTTGACCTTACCCAGTGCAGCAGAACGCCAAACAACTGTCGTTTGGTCGACAACAACCTCTGCCAGTATCTCACGACACGGTTTTCGAGGGTCCAATTCAACCACACGTAACAGAGCATCGTCAGAAACAGCAACAGGTCGGGGACTACGTACTTCGTTTTTCAGGTCCATATCTCAGATTCGAAACTTCACAAACCATCGCCGAATGGTTCCTTCGTTATCTTCATTCTCCCCAAACGCTTTGTTAACGTTTCGAGCGGCAATTCCAGCAGAATGCCCCAATTTAAATTCATACAGGAAGACGACTCCCAAATCCGGTCTCTGCATGTTTCTTTTGCAAGCCACATTACGTCTAAACAAACCACTCGTGAGCCTTCTTCTTCACACACCTGCTAGCTATTTATAGTAACTCTGTGACGTAATACCCGCAACACCTGTGGGTGGTTCCATTCCGCTGTGATGGGGGTCTGTCTCCACTGCTCGTTAGCGTCGGAGATTTCATTCTCTGCAACTGAATATTTACTAACCAATAGTGGTGTGGCCATGGGAAGTGGGAAGGGAAGGTGATGTGTTAAACCTCAGCACAAAATTTGGAACCTTTCGATATTTCCAAAGCGCGATTTTAAAAAGCAAATTGGTGATCGCATTTTAAATTGTTTTTATGTCTCGTGGCAACAGTTGAACGTGTTTTCTCCATGAAGACGAGGAAGCGGCAAAGAACCAAGAATCTGAATGTCCCACTGCAATGAAAAGCCAATACATGGATATACTGAAAGTTTCTCTGGCGACGAGGCAATCCCAAATTTGAGTTCCATGACTTGTTTCAGAAAATTCTACAGCACGCAGGAATTTTGATTAAAATACCAAGAATCACATCAAAACAAACCCAAAGCTATAACATAAACACTGAAACCACAGAAGACTATTACAGGATTTCCATACATGTACCATTTTAGGCATGTTCATTAGCGCTTTGGAAAATAGATATCTCGCATACTAATCGGACTTATCAGGATTCGAGTCACTTTTCCGAACTTGTTTTCTGCACAGATAAATAGCAAAATATAAGTGGTCCACCATTATGTGGTGATAAGAATATAGGTAATAAGAATATTAATAATAATTTCCAGATATATTTAATTGAATATTTTGCGCGGATGTTGCATACATTTTAAAAATGCACTCATAACGCATTTAGTTGTATGGCAAAATAAATTTCGTAACCCCCTCCCCCAGAGAAAAAGTTCTGGGCACGCTACTGCTATCGAACCGTGTTTTATCTTGAGGACTATTACTGTGATCAAAGAACATGAGTTTTCGTTTTAATACTTGAGCTATATTCAAGGGTCGATATCGTAATTTTTATTGCAGCGCACCATAAATTAATTAACGAGTACAGTAGTATGGGATATGTGTCCTGAACCACTTTAACAATAGCGTATATATAACGCACTCGGCTAGATATCGAGAGTTCTGTTGGTTCAATTCCACAGCAGCGGCTGAAAAACAGTTTTTCGGTTGCTGTGTGTTTCTAGATCGTGGTTAAGAGCGATGTATTTATTTATTCACTTTAACAATATATACGGTGATACTGGAGTTTGTAAAAGGAAATAATTCAATTAACGACTTGGTATAAAAATTAATATGTATGCATAGTTTAAAGAAATTCCTATTTTGTTCATTTATCATAAAAATCAGTTAATTAATTGTCTGGCATCATGAAGTATTTATTTGTGAACAAAGTATCTGGCGTGGTGTTGAATTAGATGGTTTCTTCTTCTTATCGGACAAATCTCAAAATAAAAAATGTATCTTGCGTTTCGAATGACCCTTTTTCTCTTTTTTACGAGTTATAAAAAGAACAACAAAATGAAATAAATGAATTCCTGGATAAAGTGCAACGGTGTAACTGAGATCTACCGTTTTTCTGGTTCGATAGTTTATCTTTCCTTCCAGAGAGGATTTTTGACAGCATTTCTAAAATAACGATTACACTTGTGAAGCTTGTAGATAATCTTTATATTTTCTTTCAGGAGCAAACTTTGAAGCATAACGTACAAAAGAAAAACATGACTAGAGACGAGTATCCCAGATGAAATATCTTCATGAGCTTTCACATCTAATAGCGTTAAGAAAAACGAAATGACTCAGTTATGAAGTAAAGCTCTCACTGATGAAAGAAAAAAGCAGAAAGGAAAGCAGCTTCTTGTGTTCTATCTCCCTTCAAATAAACTGTAGAAGCAACAATTACCACTTGTCAAACATCAACATGATTGATATCGAAAGACACTGCAGAGCTAGTACTTTTTGTGCTTTTGGAAAAGAGCCAAGGACACGAGCTGAAAATAAGCGGGTTCCGTCATGAGCTCCTCTGTACAATCTTGGAGAAAGGAGTAAAAAAAAAGCCTATAGCTTCTGTACTATAATATTGGGTTACTCCTGCTGATCAAAAAGTTGTAATTGAAGAATACGGTTAAACGCCCTGGAGGCAAAGTTAATAGTCCTGCATGAAATTGGATTTCTCAAAAAAAAAAAAAAAAAATCAGGAAAGCTTTGTGAATCGCTTTGCACAAATAGCTTCCCTAACTTTGTAGAGCAGAAAAACAAGAATTTCATCAAAATAGACAGGACTGTGCATTTATCAAAGCTGAACGATGTAAGAAGAAACATAAAACTTCCACGTATAAAAAACGAAGGAACGAAAGACGGCTTTCTTTCCCATTTACTCCTAACGATTGTAACTCCAGTTATAGGTATAGACTAAAATGGGACACATTCAACCATCTACGCTGAAATCCATTAAATTATTGTTTTATTTTTACATCGTTAAGTATCCATGATGTTGAAACATTTCTTTGAGAATACCACAAAAAAGAGCATCTATCTTCGTTTTGTACACAATTTAAAAAATATTGTACTCAATGCGTTTGTTAATCGTTTCATGTCACTGCGATCTCGAAAATATTTAGTTTGCTGTGCCTGACTTTAAATAGAAAACTGGTTGTTGAGAATCTGCATAGAAAGAGATCCCAGAAAAATCGGTTGCCGCCCCCGGTGGCGGAGTGGTCTCAGCGATGGCTTCGTCCGAGATTGGTCCGTGTTCGGATCCTGGTTAGGTATGGATGCTGCGTTTTCTTTCGGCACGGGTTCTCTCCCTTCCCTGGGACTAGTTTCCCTTTATTAGGAGCCGGCGACTGCTTATAGCCCATTGATTTGAACCAGGTGGTCGTTATACCTCCGATCACAAAACTAAAAACAAAATACGTTGAGTATGAAACAGTTTAAATCGTAATCGATGAAAGAACATTTGACGTCAGTATAATAACATGATGATGAGGCAGTATGATAAGTAGGAAAGGGAGTTTCAGATAAATAAATATTTTGACATAAAACATGTATTTCTGAAAAATATTTATGCAAATATATATTTTCCAAAATTCCATAATAAGCACATGCATTTTCATATTTCGTTAATTATTTTATTTCTTTTAGGGTAAATAAACCCGAAATAAAAATTTGGCGAAAAAAATAGCAATGTTGTAGCGAGCGAGTGGAATTTACCACCCTCTTCCCCTTCACGAGTAACGTTTTCGGGGCGCCAGGGAGTTGCCCAATGACGCCTTCTCTTATCTCTCGGAGAAGCGAAATCCGAAGATTTCCTGTACCGACTATGGGTTGATCTTTCCAATAAGGAAAATCCTGACCTCACACTGCTGCTGGCACTAGTAGTAACACGTTGGTGTACCTGTCTCAATGCCGTGGTACACCATTATTCAGATCATTTTGAAGGATTTACACCTGTTGTCCATGGAATGGACAGATATTCAATGGAATGGACAGATAGTCAATGGAATGGACAAATATTTAATGGAATGGCTTCTTCAATTGAAATTGTTCAGCAATTAATGAGTGATACTACTTTTAAAAAGAGACTTGGCATACATATCTGCTAATTTAAGTATCTTGTGTCATTACATAAAGAAAATACTAACAAAACCCAAAGTACTGTCTGAAACAACTAATGAAGTGCAGGCTTTCGAAAGGAAATTTAAAGCACTGTCCGAATCAAAGATAGAAGCCCTATGAGAGAAATTGATGTGTGTGTTAGAAAAGCAAAAGTATATTTTAAACTATATGTAGAGTTCCTGAAGTTTTAGAAGCTCAACTTGTACCCGAAACTGAATGTTTTGACTTCCTGTGATGTGAACAATTGTTTGTTTTTTTCTATACTGTTCAAGGTTTCGTGACAATTGTGATAGATTTCCGGTGAAAAACCTAGAGATAAGATTTGTTGTCCACTTCAACTCCAAAGAACATTTTCCATTATTGTATTGCATCCATTAGTAAGATGAGCACTTATCTTATCTTTTTATCACATGAAATTACTAGTTGCATTATCGCTGAAGAAAAAAAAATAGTTTTAGCAAATATTTTTCTTTCGCGAATATTTTTCTTATTTCAGCAAAAAAATTTGAAATTATCAACACATAAAGAAAGAAATATTTTTCTGTTTTAGCACCTAAAATTCGTTCGCTAATGATAACCTGAAACTCCGGATTTATTTCTTTTAATCTAACAATACGGAAATGGTTTCCAAAACTGGAACCATAAGCAATCATTTAGCTTTTGACTGAAAATGCTATCGATCGACCTCACTGGGACTACTGATTCTCACAGTAATATCAATCAATGTGATCATTTATTAGAATGATTGTTCATGTTCTGGATAAAAAGCCTAGATGAATATTTTATGTTTTTATATTGCAATTTTTATGTTTAAACAGTTCAACCTTTGAATCCATCAAGAGTCTGATAACTGAGAGTGAACAAAGATTCCCTTTCACGCGGATAAATAGCAAATAAATTCGGCATACATTTTACGATATATATCTCCTTCTCCTTTAAATATTCGGTTGCGTAAAGGTTTTCATAACTAGACTGACATTTGCAATATCATCGGTGCATAAATTTTTCCTCAGAATTTTTAGAGCTGCAAAAAGTTTGAACTAGATCATTTGGTGGCATTTTAGGGTCATCAAAAATGAAGAACGTTTTTAATAACATGTAAACAGAATAATGATGAAACAAATAATATTTATGAGTAAAGTATAAATGAATATTAAAGATAAATAAAATACATAATAGAATATCCGATAACTCTACAAACTGTCCAAAACTGAAGATTTATTGAAAGGTAGGTGTAAATAATCTGTAGTTAACACATATTTCCCATTTACTTTGTTCCTTGATTAAACATACGTAATTTTTAAATTGCTGCAGGTTCTTTAAAGCAGTTTCTTCTTACTTAATGAGTATACAAAGCGACGAAGCTCCAGTACCCTTTGAACTCACAATTATAATTTTATTATTAGATGAAAAGAATTAGAACTGTAAGTCTTTCAACGTACTCGTATGAATTATTCATACTGGAAACTTCGTTTCAGTTTTTCTGGAGGTCGGAAGTTTTAAACTTCAGCCAGGAAAGCTGTTTTCCGAAAGACTTCAAACCATGTGTATTTAACTGGCTTCATCTATTGAACATTAAAGTTCATTTGCTCTTCTAAACTTCGGTAGAAGACAGGTGTCTTTAATGCTCAAAGCCTTTTTTTTCTATCTCTTTCTTTGGAATTCTTAAAATTGCAACATCAGGTTTCCGTGAAAAGTCGCTTTAGAAAGAAGATAAACATGCGAATTTCGAGTAAGAGGCTTCACCTTCTGGCTCTGGAAATGCTTTCGTAAATCCTATGTTTCACTAAAACGCATCATCAGTGGTAAAATATGTATCTCAATGCAACATTCTTAAATTGTACTGCAGGGCTGCCCAAACGTTTTAAAACCGCGACCCAATTTTTAGAATCACAAACATTCGCGACCCATTTAGGTTTAAAGTACATGACTAGGGTATTTTTTAATTTTATTTTACCACTGGTTTCTAATTTTATTATTGTATATCATTTTACAAGAAACTGATCTATTCAAAATAATATAATTAATGATCCGAATTTCTTGGCGTAAAATAGAAATAAAACTTTCCAAGCTTTCGCACATCAATCAGATGACTTTTTCAAGTAAGGTAGGGGGCTATAACAGCAAACTGGATAATAGAACGCTTCAACAATTTGAACGCGGTGACTGGACTAGACAATAAACGAATAGGCGCAAATGTGATAATCCTAAAAAATGAGGTCACGTTGTTTGGGCACGCTTTACCATGGTAAAAAACGCAGCATTATTTGAGGAATTTATTCCAAATACGTGGTAACTCCAGAGAGACGCTGTCATTGCAAGCCTCGCGGCTGGTCAAGATCTCCAAGGTTTTGCGAATAGCAGTAGATTTGGGTGTGGAGTATAAAACTGATTTCTTTATATCAGTCTGCATAGGAATAGCGGATTTGAACTTGACAGGGCAGTGGTTATTTTCCGTCGCTTGTATCCCTTTTATGTTCGCTGATTCTAGTTTCAAACGAACGTTTGGTTATTCCTATGTAGTATTGCCTGGAGACGTCCAGATATCTTAGTGGAATGGCATAAACACCTGCCTCATTGAGAAGAGGGGGTTTGTCAATTTTCTCTTAAGCATCGTATATAATGATGTCGGATACTTCATGCCGACACCAAGCCAAAGTCAAAAAGCCATCTGGTTGATGTGCCGAAGCTTGGAAAGTTTTATTTCTATTCTACGCCAAGAAATTCGGATAATTAATATAGTTATACTATTCTGAGTATAATTGGTGTACAGTTCCTACTTATTAAACTGATCTATTTTTACTATAACTAATGTTACTGCTGTTTTTTTAAATTCATTATTTAATATTTAATTTTATAAAAACCTGATTGGTTTTTCATAATAAGGAGTGTGCGAAGGGTGCGCTTGTTTTCGGTTTGTCTTGATGGAGGAATTGACATAAACTTCGATGCGAGTCATTTTCAGGGATAAGGAGTTCGACAATCGCAGATAATTTCGAAATTTGCGAAGACTTCACAGCAAAAACGCACACTATGGCTGTGGATCTCCGCCTCCATTCCACGAGAATCATATTTTTAAGTAGTCGGAATCACATTTTCTCGAAACTTTTGTTCGTTTTAATTGCTTTTAACTTGTTGTTGAAGGCACAGTTTCGTCGACTTCGATTGTTTTTCTTTGATTGACCGTCTCGTCTGCCGCGATTATTTCTGCTTTTTGTTCTTCAATTCCAGCATACTGCTTCGACGTCTGCTTCTTTATCAACTACTAACCCATGAGTTGTACTTGGCCACAAGGAGAATAAACTTTGGTTTCAGTCTTTTCGGAATGAGCACACGCATTGCTATATCCGGACGGAACACGAAGTAAGTTGGTCTTGCTTTAAAATGTTAGTTGAAGTTCCGGAAACTTCTAGAAATGGTAGCGTCCACTGAGTTCTCGAAGTGGATGCGCGCTTCGATTGTTTGATGGCAGCTCTGAGCTATGGCTGCTTGACTATCCAGGTACGCGCTGTTGACGTTAGATTCCAATACTAGTGGGGCGTGATGGGTTGCCAGCCTGCTTCGGAAAGCATCATAGGCACGAAAATGAGAAACGATTACCGTAACCACATATTATTATGTGGCTCATTTTCCCTATCTTTTCATTTTTTTCTTCGTTTTCTCACTATCCGTTTTTCTTTATCGTGGTTTTCTATTTTAAAATAATTACAAAATTTTCCCCGGTGGCTCGGCCCGAGGAGTAAACCCGTCTATGGTATTACTGGGAATCTACTTAATAGTGTGAAAACCATGTACACTGGCAGGACAGCATATACACAAGTGAATGATGTTTTATCGAAGTGGTTTTCTATTGGTGCATCAGTCAGACAGGGTTTTGTTATGTCACCCTAGCTGTATTTAATGTTGTTACGGATGCATGCATGCGTGATGCCAAAATGGGTAATACTGGTTTATATCTTGGTAATATCGTGTGAGCAGATTGCTATATGCACATGAAACAGTCCTGCTGGCAGAGAACAAGAGTGGGTTGCAGAGTATGTTGTCCCGGATGTACGAAGTTGTATAAAATTCAAACTGAGTATAAGTAAGGGAGAAACTAAAGTTCTGGGTTTTGAGCGAGAACCTGTTAGTACTGAATGCAATATAAGTTTTAATGGCACAGATATTGACCAGGTAAATGAGTTTGTATATTTAGGAAGTATGCTCGACAAAGAGAACAGATTAGATGGCGACATTAGTTGGCGAGTGAATTCGTCATTGAAAGCCATAGCTGCCTTAGGAGGATTTCACAGGAATGGTGGGTTCTTAAGGAAGCCCAGAATGGCTGTGTATAAAGTGTAATTGTTCTCACTCCACTCTGATGTATGGCAGTGATACCTGGGTACTGCAGAAAATACATAGGAGTCGTTTGTATGCGGCGGAGTTTCGCTACTTACGAGCGAGGGTGTTTGTGGAAAGACACACTCTGACAATGTGAGGAATGTATGCATGTGTTGCAAATGTGTAATGTAAAGCAAAATGTTGTTAGCAAAGTGGAGACTAATATTCTTAGGTGGTTTGGCTATGTTAAAAAAATGAGTGATGAGGTGCTTACTAAGATAATTTATTCAGCCCAAGTGGCAGGAAAGACAGGTAGAGCAAGGCCAAGGAATTCATCGGAGGGCCAGATTTAAGAATGTCTGCATGAAGAAAAATATTATGAGTATGAAGTACAGAAGGTATTATTTACTGCGTATGATGGATGTTAATGAAGCTTGAGCTGTGTGCCTATATCGTTTTAAATGAAGACATTTGTTGCAGCAAATTTAAGTAAATTGTAGATCCATCAGTTTACTTGGCAGATATTATTTCTATGAGCAGCTAACCTCTTAATCTTAAAGAACGGCTTAATAATATGCATGCATGTATGTATGTATGTATATATGCATGTAAAACATTTTCACATTTCATAAACTTTTCGTGGGCCAAAAAAGTCTGCTCGCAACCTAACAATAGGTCTTCACCGACAGTATGAGAAACGCTGGCTTATTATATTCTACGTTGTTGTTCCCTCACTTTTTTTTTATTTGAGGTTTAACGACCACCATGAGCAACTCAGTGGACTATAAGCAGTTGCTCTTCCCTAATTTAGGGCCATTGGGTCCAGGGAAGGGAGGTAGCCAGAGTCGTAAGACAAACACAACATCCATCCCTCACCGGGATTCGGAACCGGACCCATCTCGGACGAATGATAAGAAGCTATCGCTTATACCACATGCACCACCGGGGCGGCATTAATACAATTTAAACACACTTGAATTTCTTTAGTACGAATATACATCAAAGACATTAGTTACACCAACTTTAAGAGAACATGAAAATGGTTACCGATATCTGCAGTTAGATGAAGAAGACGCAGAACTTCAACACTGAAGTGAATTTTGCTTTGCCATTTAAATGCGGATCCTCTGATTATCACTTACCGGAGGCAATATGGTAGCACAAAGTTTGATCACTTAGATAATCAAGAAATGCATACATTTTCTAAACTCTAAAGCCAAGGTATCAACAATGGAAACAGTGCAAAAGACTGATTTCGGTAATACATGTTTAAAACACAAATTATTTATATGAAAATTTTACTTTTAATACTATCGGATAAGTTCATTGTTTCATTTATAATGAAATCACCATCCCGTTTATTTGCTATATTCAGAGTTTATGATAAAAAAACCCTCTAGTAGAGTTAGCATTCGAAACAGTTTGCAAGTTCAAAAATTGTATTTATAATACACTGACGGAAAAAAATCCTAACACCACGAAAAAATGGTTGTAGAGGAATGAAATGGCGGCAATACATTTGCATAGGTAACATATTTAATCGATTAAAATTTCAAGATCACAACTTAATGTAAGCGCGAGAAGCGCCATTTTAAATGTGAAATGCTGGTACATTAATAACCGGTGTAACCGCCAGAATGTTGAATGCAAGCACGCAAACGTTCATGCATTGTGTCGTACAGGTGCTGCATGTCAGTTTGTGGGATGGAGTTCCATGCCTATTGCACTTGGTTGGTCAATACAGGGACGGTTAATGCTGGTTGGGGGTGACGCTGGAGTTGTCGTCCAATAATGTCCCATACGTGTTCGATTGGTGAAAGATCTGGTGATCTAGCAGGCCACGGCAACATGTCGACACTCTGTAGAGCATGTTGGGTTACAACAGCGGTATGCGGGGGAGCGTTCTCCTGTAGGAAAACACCCACTGGAATGCTGTTCATGAATGGCAGCACAACGGGTTGAATCACCAGACCGACGTACAACTGTGCCGTCAGGGTGCGTGGGATAACCACGAGAGTGCTCCTGCTGTCATAGGAAATTGCTCCCCAGACCATAACTCCAGGCGTAGGTCTAGGGTGTCTCGGCCGCAGACAGGTTGGTTGCAGGCGCTCACCTGGCCTCCTTCTAACAAACACACGGCCATCACTGGCACCCAGGCAGAACCGGCTAACATATTTAATCGATTACAGTTTCAAGATCGCAACTTAATGTAAGCGCGAGAAGCGCCATTTTAAAAGCGAAATGCTGGTACATTAATAACCGGTGTAACCGCCAGAATGTTGAATGCAAGCACGCAAACGTTCATGCATTGTGTCGCACAGGTGCTGGATGTCAGTTTGTGGGATTGAGTTCCATGCCTATTGCACTAGGTCAGTCAATACAGGGACGGTTAATGCTGGTTGGGGGCGACGCTGGAGTTGTCGTCCAATAATGTCCCATACGTGTTCGATTGGTGAAAGATCTGGTGATCTAGCAGGCCACGGCAACATGTCGACACTCTGTAGAGCATGTTGGGTTACAACAGCGGTATGCGGGGGAGCGTTCTCCTGTTGGAAAACACCCACTGGAATGCTTTTCATGAATGGCAGCACAACGGGTTGAATCACCAGACCGACGTACAACTGTGCCGTCAGGGTGCGTGGGATAACCACTAGAGTGCTCCTGCTGTCATAGGAAATTGCTCCCCAGACCATAACTCCAGGCGTAGGTCTAGTGTGTCTCGGCCGCAGACAGGTTGGTTGCAGGCGCTCACCTGGCCTCCTTCTAACCAACACACGGCCATCACTGGACCCAGGCAGAACCGGCTTTCATCAGAAAACACAACAGATCTCCACTCCGTGCTCCAATAAGCTCTAGCTTGACAACACTGACGTCGCAAACGGCAGTGGTTCGGAGTAAGTGGAATGCACGCAACAGGGTGTCTGGTCTCGGAGCTGTCCTTCAAGTAACTGATTTGTAACAGTTCCTTGTGTCACTGTGGTGACAACTGCAGCTCAAATTGCTGCCGCGGACGCGGTACGATGCGCCACGGCCAAACGCCGTACACGGCGGTCTTCCCTCTCAGTAGTGCTACGTGGCGGGCCGAAACCTGGTCTTCTTGAGGCAGTACCTTCCCTTGACCACCGCTGCTAACAATCATGCACAGTGGCTACATTCCTGCCAAGTCGTTCGGCAATATTGCAGAAAGAAAATCCACCTTCTCGTAGCCCTATTACACGACCTCGTTCAAACTCCGTGAGCTGTTGATAATGGCTTCTCCGTCTTTTTAAAGGCATTCTTGGCTAACATCAACACCCTACGTCGAATCTCAACGATAACTTACGCTCACGAACGTTACAGCGCGTATTTACAGCAAACCTGCTTTGCATGTTCCGAGGGGCGCTACTAGCGCCACACGTATGCGCCGAGCGCGAAATTTGCATAGACGTCATCTTACAGATGTACTCTCACCGCCTACCAACTGTCGTTTATCTAACACAACTCCTTCTTGGTGTTGGGATTTTTTTTTCCGTCAGTGTATATCTCATAGTTTTAGCATTTCTGATATACAGCTGGTTTCTTTAATCATAATAATGGCAAATACCTTTAATTTCTACTTCCTCAATCTTAAATTTAATATATGAACTTACACGAACACTTGGCATCTTTATGGCACGTAACCTGCCAATAGAAGATTTGAAATTCATGTGCTGATAGTTTTTCGTTTATGACAAGTACTTCTTCTCTCAAGAAAATCTCTTTGGAGGACAGGTTCTTTCTTTTTTGGCTAAGACCCAAATTTAGCCATGACTTATAAATAAATAAAGTTACAAATATGAGGCTGCAGAAATTATAATGGAATTATCATTCCGTTTATTTGCTATATTCAGAGTCATCTGAATTTCTCTTAGCCAAAATTGTTAGAAATATTTTACGCAGGGGAATGCGGACAGCATGAATCCCTTTCAGTTTGAAGATTTATGTTTAAATCCTCAAAAAATTCATTGATTGCATCAATGTATGAGATATACAGTATGTATCGCATTAATGAATTTTTGTTACTGGACAACGTGTTCATTTCTAATAAAGGAATAACTGAAATTCTCAGATCCCAAAACGTTTTCAAGAATTTTTTTTTAAAGTACTTAGTGAATATCTTTTGAGGGAAAACGAATTCAGAACCAAGCCGAATAAACTGTAGAAAAACCACCATGCCTAACTAGAACATGCCTAAGGAAGCCCAGAGAATGGTGGTTTGATGTGATTACTGTGAATTAGTTTCGCATTTGAGTTGGATCATACTACTCAAGCGACGAAGATATTTATTAACATTAGAAACCATTATTAAAAATCATTATTTTCTGAGAACGAAAACGGAAAGCAAAGAACACTATCCTTTCTCATTAATACTGCACAAAGAGGTACGAAAAAAAAGAAAAGCAGTTTTCGAAACTAATGAACAAAACAAAATTTATCTATGGTTCGGGTTCGTTCCAATTTTAAAAACTCAAACACTCAAAGCCGACTCTGTGGCGCAGTGGTCTAAGGAATGGCTTCTGATCATTCGTTCGAGGTGGGTCCGGGTTCCAATTCTTGTGAAGCATGGATGTTGAGTTTGTCTTACGGCACTGGTTCTCCCTCTTCCCTGGATCCAATGACCCTAAATTCTGGACGGGCGACTTCTTATAGCCCATTGATTTCTTTTTCTTTGATTGAAGATTTAACGACCGCCGTGTGCGACTTCTTATAGCCCACGGTGTTCGTTAAACCTTCAATCAAAAAAAAAAAAAAAAGAAAAAGAAAAAGAAAAACGAAAGAAGCCCTCAAGGGAAGAAATATTTGCGCGACGGATACTGAACAATTCTTATGCACTACAAATGTAGTTCCATAAAAATGTTAGTAATTTGTTTTGAGTTGGTAACAGCCCGGATGGGAAAAATAACCACTTCGACGACTAACTGAATTAAGGAAGTATCTATGGCAACAGTTATTAGCCCTGGAAGACGATTCTGGTTTTGTTATTGCGCAGTTGTTTAAGGTACGTCTGCATTTCGCCATACAGCTATAGAGGGAGTGATTCAGAATTAAGAAGTGAAATGCATTATGCGATATAATTTTCCTATCGTTTGGGTAAAGCGGCTCCAGAAAGAGTTAATTTGATGAGAAAAGCATTCGAAAATTAATTTTTTGGGTGAACCAACGATTTTTAGATAGCACCATGATTTCAAAAAAGTGCATTCGTCGGCAGAGCTCGCTCCTAGGCCTGATCGGCCTAAACGTGTTGTTACGAAGGGTATTTCTAACAATGTTTGCGCAATCATGTAAGAAGATAGACGAATTCCATGTTAAGGCATAGCGACGTCAATTAATATTTTAAAAACGTTGGCATTCCGCATTCTACGCGACAAAGTATTGCTGCATGGTGTGTGTTCCAAACAGGTACCTCATCACCTGACGAGAGAACAATTGCTAGCCAGAGTTCAGGAGTGCTATGAGTGGAAACAAATTATTGCCAAGGATCTACGCTTTCTAAACACGGCAATAACTGCCGTTGAAACATTGGTGCACTATTTCGACCCTCACACGAAGCGCGCAACGAGTGTCTGGAAACACACACGCTCGCCTTCGAAATAAGTCCGCCAAACTAAATCAGCTGGAAAGGTGATGATGATAATTTCCTTGGATCATAAAGGTGTAGTCTACCAGCATGCCGTTTCTCTACAAATTACTGTCAATGCTGCGTACTAAACTTCAGTCTTGAAGCGTCTGTTACGACTCATATCGATTACGCAACCCGACTTGGTGGGCAAGTAGATCCTACACCATGATAACGTCCTCCCACATGTGGCTTCCTTTTGTTCAACAGTTTCTTACGAAATGCAGTATTGGAATCATGCCACAGTCTGCATACTGTCCTGACCTCACCCCGTGCGATTTCTGGTTGTTTCGAATAATGAAGGAGAAGTTCCGTGGCGCAACATTTGTTCAGTCCAGTTTTCAAAGCAATATTTTGTGAAAGCTGCTTTTGCGACCTCTGTGCAGCTTGAATGCGTTTACGCCGAGATACTACGCAGGGACAAACTAGTGGTGAATATGGCCTTTGTTAAAAATGTACGTTTCCCGGTGCCGTTGCCTTGACATTCTCACACCTCACACGTGCTTTCGACACCAAGATCACTTCGATGCAATAATCAACACGCCACAGGTGAGAATGACCAAACTTAGCTATGTCGAGAAGTTTTTCTATTTTATCTCTATCACGCATCATGTGATTGGTTCTTAACTGAAATCATTTGCATCACCCAACTTTGGTTATATATGTAACATAGCGCTCCGGAACATATCCTCTATTGTAGCATTTTCTACATGGAGTAGTGTACCTCGCGATTGCATTTATACGTACATTGAATAGCTTAATTCTCTCAAGAACCACCGCATTCTCTGAAAGTACATTCGTTATGCACATAAGCAGAAAACATATCATAAGGGAAAAAAATCCTCATTTCATAGGAGATATACATTCATTGACATAAAAATCCGTTTACCAAGATAAAGACGTCGGATTGAAATCAGATTTTAGTAGTGAGATGGTACATACTAAAAACAGAAGTGATTACAATATCACAGCAGCAGGGCGATTTCCCGTGGAAATACGGTACACATTCCAGTCAGCGTCAGTACTTTACCCGTGCGCAGACGAGCTTTATCTTCTTGAAAAATGGCTCCCTGCCGCCCCACCAGTAAAGTCAGCACATGGGGCCGCAGGATCCTCTGTACGTAGCGCTGGGCTGTCCACGTTCCTCGGATCACTGCGAGAAAAGTCATGGAGATCGCTCCCCAAAAGTATCACGCCTGCAGTTCGGGACGTGTGCCACTGTACTGTGAGGTTAAGATTGTAGCTCTCACCTGCGGTACTCCACACTCTACACGGTGACCGTCCGTTCCCATACAGAAGCGGAATTCGTCACTAAACACTATACGTTGCCAGACCATAGATTTCCACGTTGCTCGCTGCTGACACCACTGCAATAGACGCCGACGATGGTCAGGTACTAATGGCAGAAAACGTAAGGGGCGTCGAGAGTGCAGGTATGGTTCTGGCGGACGCATCATTCCATTGTACAGCCGCCACACGTCTTTGAATATTGGACAAGGTCGTCGTTGCATCTGTGTGTGTGTGCCTCTCTCACGACCCGACGGTCCTCTCTGCTGGTGATGTGTCTGGGTGGTTCAGAGCCAGATAGCCGTATCTGGGTGCCTTTCAGTATCAATTGCTCCCAACACGATCGCACCGTACTGTACGACAGGCCCAAGTGGCGGCCGATTCGGAGCACTGCCCACCCTGCCTCTTTCAAACTCCGTCAGTTGCCCGTACGCACATCTACGGAGGCTCCTCGGAATGTCTATTGTTTAGGGATCTCACCTGACTCTTACCGTGCACTTCGGCATGAATGTAGATTCCCCTGCGCGGCGGCTTATAACCTCAAGGATTGCGATTGCAGTGCCGGTCTTGGACACGCGGGCATGTGAAATCGTACGAAACTTTAATCATTTGCATGTCTGCCCTTCCTGTAGCTATTCGCCGAGTTTCGCGTTAATCTCACGGTTTTTACTTGGTTCGTGGATTTTTATGACAGTGAGTGTATAAATCCTAATGTTACTCGAAATGCCAAGAAAGATGCAAAAGAAGAAGGCGAAATAAAACGTATTATTTTTTGTACACAGTTACTTTTATATATCTTTTACTTTTATCTCTCATATTTAATAATAATCGAGTACTTTCGCCGCTAAATGAAAGCATGGAGCGTATGACTACATTTTTGTCGAAATTGTGTCCTTTTAGAAAATATATCCCGATAAATACAAAAAGTCCCTTTTTGGAAAATTGAGGCTGAAAAAATAGAAAGACCTTCGCACGTCCCAAGTATGTCAATGCATCAGAATATTATAAGAAACTCTGAAATGCTCATTGCTTTTAAAATATGGCATTATAGAAGTTTTCCATCATGCTAAAAACAGAAATATCTGAATCCACGAAACAGCAGTAATATATCATATGACATTTAAGAATTTCATCGTAAAAGATGTAATAGTGGATGAATTATACTTGTTTGCAACGTATCCCCTAAACTGGATTATGGCAGTTTTTTATGAAACTCTTTGAAAATCATTTCTTGTAGGCTTATTCACCTGAGGGGATAAAAAAAACTACGATACAGATGTCAAATGTCGTTCCATAGTCATATTGGGATGGCATTGCAACTACTGTCATCCATTCTATTAATGAAATGGTTATGAACCGGTCGACATGAAATTGTATCTCAAAACAATTGCGAAAACAAATGCAATAAATACCCATTTCATAAATTTTCAATTGAGAAAATTGTTTTTCTTGAAATTAATTTAAGTTTGCCTGAAGCGTTTTGTTCATAAAATGAATGATGGTTTCAAAAATGGTACTAAAAGATAAAATATCAACTGAAACACTTCCCGTTAAATATAATTGGAAGATCATAGACAAATGCTTTTACTGACATATAACTACCAATATATCTATATTTGAAACGTTATCTGTGATATTTAAAGTATTGTAAAAATCCTTACGGAAAAAGGCAGTGTGTTTTTAAAGCACATGTTAAAATGTGAATATTTGGAATTGTTACCTACACAGTATTTTAATTCCCTCCAAATATTGATCTGCGTGCGTTCCCCACTTACTTTTCCGAATTGGAAGGAAAACTATTTTCTAAGAGAAGAGAATTTCAAAAAACATATTAAGTTAGTTCGCTACAGTGAATATCCAACATTATGGGTAAAAACTGAAAGAAAAACAATGTCCAAAAATATTGTATCTGTTGCAAAAAAAAAAAATGTTACTGCAAAATGTTTCTTTTTTAAAGCAGTTAGTCTTCTTTTGTGCGAATGGACACTTATACACTCATCGTCAAAAAATATTTGCACCCAGAAGGACGAATCGGATTGCAATTCTATTTAGGAAGAATGTAAAGGTCACCAGGAAAAATAAATGATTAAACATTGAGACTGATATGGGCAATATTTGTTAAGCTACACGCCAATAAGTAGTATATCTCAGTATGGCGTCGGTCCGCCATCTTTGCTCATTTCGGCATGGAGTTGTACAGGTTCCTAACTGTGTCCTTCGGCAAGCCATCCCATGCAAATTGAATGTTCTCACGCAGTTCCTGCAGATTGTGCGGTAAGGGTGGAGTGTGGATAGCGCGCACAACAGCATCCCACACATTCTCAATCGGCGGTAGGTCTGGCGATGCGGCTGGCCATGGCAGAGTCTCAGTGCCTTGAAGGCAAGCTCTCCAGACAGAATCAGTATGCGGACGAGAGTTGTCCTGTTTGAAAATTGCACCGGAGTGAGCGTTCAGAAAAGTAGAGCCACTAGTTGCAGGGTATCATTAGCTTAACGTTGGGCTGTCAAAGAGCCTGTAATGAACACTAAATGTGATCTGGCATCGTAAGCAATTACACCCCACACCATGAAACCAGGTCTTCTGGACGAGTGACGCTCGATAACAAACCGTTAATCATGGCGCTACCCACGGGGCCACCGCACAGGGATTTGTTCGTCGTTTCCTCCAAGAAAAGAGTGGGACTCGTCACTGAATATCACCCACTGTCCTTCTGAGTGGCTTCTCGACAGTCTGGCACGACACCATTGCAGTCTTTGGCGACGATGCAATGGCGTTAAGGGCAGTCATCGTGACGGTCTGCCTGCGTGTATTACTACGTTGTCCAGGCGTCTGCCAATGGTTCTGGCACTAATCGCACGATGCATGGAGGGCACCACTGTTCGCTGAATATCCGCAATCGTGGCTGTTGGATCACTCCGCTCATGTCGGACAAACGGTCAGTACTCACTCTCAGTGGTTTGTCTAGGTCTCCCACACCCTTCCTGTTGCTACTGCGTGCCTTGTTCTATCCACTGCCGCCAGCAAAGTACTATGGTGATATCCTCACGATCGGTATGGTACGCAGCACGGCAATAAGACCAAACCGTTTCCCGGAGCCCGACGATGTGGTTGCTCTGGATCTCCTCAAAATGCCGGAATGGCTTCCGTACCTTTCTTCGAGGCGAACTTCACTTGCAAAAGATGCAACCAACACAATAGCATGAGTCAGAATGGCAAGCACGCGCAATGGGACGATCTTATATAGCCGGTCAGGCACAGCGCTCCTTACTGGCATCACATACGCGACTGAGCGTAATACTTGAATCATTTGCATTTCTCACGATGTCAAACCTATCAACCAAGTTTCATTCCTTTCGGTTTCTTCTTTCTGGGTGCAACTTTTTTTTTTTTTTTTTTTTTGACGATGAGTGTATAATTTTTGTCTGTTTGAATTCTCTTAAGTAAGAATAGTGAAGGTGAATGCCAAAAGTATTAAAATTAATGAATTTAATCCGCCCTGGTGGCGCAATGGTTTCAGGGCTGGCTTCTACCCATTCGTCTGAAATTAGCCCGGGTTCGTGTCCCGGTTCGGCATGGATGCTGTGTTTGTCTAACGGAACTGGCTCTTTCTCTTCCCTGGAATCAGTGACCTTACATCAGAGGTGGAAACAGGTCACGGGTCAGCGGGGCAACGGGTCGACAATTTCTCGCGGGTCAAACGGGTTGCTTAAGGTGTTCCCGACAGGATTTCGACTCGGTTTTATTTCCGTTTTATTTTTGAATAAAAACCAATATTTCAAAGAACCGTTTAGATGTATTTTAAATAATACTTCAGAGTTTCAGAGTATGATACAGGAACTTGCTGAGAAGGGGAAAGAAATGGGGATTAAAAATGAACTTTCAGAAGACAAAACTGAAGTACACGCTCTTACAAGGAATATCAGTTGATGGGGAAACGCTGGAGATAACTAATTCCTACATTTACCTTGAGCAGCAGATATCAAGCGACGATAACACTCATGAAGAAATTAATTGGCGTATAAAACGTGGTTGTATATTTTTCAGAAGAAACAGTGCAATGTTTAAGAACAACATGCCACTATGTTTTAAAGTGTTTAATCAATGCATCCTTCCAGTGCTTACGTACGCAGCAGAGGCGTGGGCTTTAACTGATAAAGACATGCAAAGACTGCAGACAACTGAAAAAAGCATGCTTGGTGTAACAAAGAAAGGCAGAAAGAGGAACTCGTGGAAAAGAAAATTAACAAGGGTGTAAGGTACCACGATCAGAGTAAAATCACTGAAATAGCAACGGGCTAGACATATTTCCAAGAGAACGGACCATAGATGAACAACCGAAAATTTAGACTGGATTCCAAGGGACAGGAAAAGACCGATAAAACCACGTATGAGATGTTTGGATGGAGGAGACTGGCCTAAGGCAGTCCGTTGTAGAAGAAACTTAGGGAGACTTTTATCCAGCTGTGGACTGATAATGATTGACGATGATGCTGATACATTCGAGTTTATAGCTCAAAGCAGATTTGTCCGGGTAGGGTCCAATTATTCAGAGGCCGGGCCCAGGTCCAAACTTTTTGACCCGTTTCCAACTCTGCCCTACATCAGGGACGGGAGAGTGCTTATAGCCTTCTGAATTCATTAAACCCCCACTCAACAAAAAATGTCCATTTAGATCTCCAGACAAAATAATTTTCTGAATTTCTTCATAGAAAAAACTGGGACGATGATAACAAGAATTCTTCATATTATAAGCATCACATATATTGTACGAATGTTATCGAAATCGGGTTGTATTATTAAAGATTAAAGAAATTTATACACATTTATTTATTTTTGGTTTTCAAGTATTTACGAAGTAAGGCAGATAGCAAATAGTGGGCACTTATTTCCCTTTTCCTGCAAAAATCCATCTCTCTAGTCACATCCACTAGAGTCTAGTGGATGAGGGGACCTTAAGATAGGATTTTTGTTTTCAACAGGCATGAACAAAATCGAGAAAGTATACTGCTGTTCTTTGTAGATGATAATTTATGCTATGCATCTTTGGCATTCTAAGATATCTGGGGGTGTGAAGTAAAACGAGTTATTCTAGGGTGTATATTTATTGACATACAAAATATTGTATTTATTAACGTCACTCACGAAAACACCGAGCCACAGTACGGTACATAATACGTGGAATTAAATCATAGAAAACATATGATAAGATGTAGTAATTCCTGACATTGAGCAATATTTAGGTAGGTGGATTAATGAATAATATTCTCGTAAATCCAATGAAAGGAGCTATGCGAGTCATAAAAGCATATATTTACTAAACTATGACGGTGGCAATCGTAAAGATTTCGAGTGCTTAGATTTTTCAAAAACAACATTTATTTTCTTCTTGTGCTTCTTCCCCTTATGCATTATTCAGATTTAAATAAACGTAAGACTGATACCGATTAAATGTGATATAGCTAAGAACGTCACTCCGCGCATGCGCAAGCTAAAATTTGGTCTCAAGCTGAATCGTAAGTTTGTAAGTGAGGGGGGAAGTGCGTGGTGTTAGATGACCCAAAACTAATTCTCTAAATTGGGCTTTCAGGAGTAAAGATACGGCTGCAAACATGTTAGGACCAGAAATAAGCACTTCGCCTACCTCTAATCGTACTTGACGAAAATCTAGAAATTACATGTAAAGCATTGTTCGCGGTGAAAAGTATGCGTCCCTTAAATACACTTACGGACAATGAAATTTACGCATCTAGAAGAAAACATGCTACAACCGCGAAACATTACAAATTGCTATAGTGCGTGCTGGTACGCAAATGATCCTTGTTTTGTGCGAGTGCGCATGGCCTCACACCCTGTGGTGGTGTGAAAACACGAACCGGCAGCTTTATAAATCGGCGTGTAGTCGATGCCCCATGAAAGCCAAAAGCACCGGCCGACGCATGTAAGAGTACAGAGTGACAAGAATGACGGGCAGATGCCAGCAACGTCGATTTACGCAACTTACAGACTTCGAGACAGGCCTGATCATCGAGCTGGAAACCGCAGGGTGGTCGGGGCGCACCGTATAGCCCGCCAAGTGGATCTTTCTGACCATAACGTCCGACTGTTTTGGGAGCAGTGGACACGTGACGGCACTACCACACTGCGGAGCGGCTTGGGACGGACCAGGAGGACCACCGGCATCGAGAATCGACGTATTTTGCACCAGGAACGAACGTATTTCACGGGGACCCAGTCCACTATACAGGCAGATGTAGCGGCTCATCTGAGCCCACGAACCATTTCTCGACGTCTCGCGGAAGCGAATCTTTGGTCCCAGCGACCCTTACGTGTGCAACCTTTACCACCGGAACAGCACCGGCTCCGTGTGCAGTGGTCCCAGGCGAGAGCGACGTGCAACGCCATAGACTGACGACGTGTGGTGTTTAGCGACGAGGGCCGCTTCGTTTTGGGAACAAATGATCATCCTGTCTGGGTGTGGAGGTCTCCGTGTCAACGACACAATCCCAACCTCGTTATCGAGCGCCACACCTCCCCCATTGCAGGCATTGTGGTCTAGGGAGCTATTGCCTACTAGAGGAGATCAGCTCTGGTAGTCGTACGTGGATCATTGACGGGCTTGCGGTATGTGGATGAGATCGTACGGCCCCATGTGCCCCCATTCTTAGCGGGATTCCAGGTACGCTATACCAGCAAGATAATGCCCACCCGCAGACGGATAGGGTTCCCCAGGACTGCCTACGTCATGTCCAGACAGTTCCATGACTCGCCCGCTCCCCGGACATGTCTCTTATCGAGCATGTGTGGCACCAGTTGAAACGCGAGCTTCCATCGTTCGAAACTATACGGGATTTGGAGCACACCGTCCAACACGTTTGGGCCAGTCTGGCGCAGGACAGCATCAGGCGTCTGTTCGCTTTCATCCCGCCCGACAGTATTGCAGCTTGTATCGCCGGAAAAGGCGGTGCGACGCGCTATTGAAGATGGCAGGACTGCGTGTCACATATCCCTCTGTAATTGTTCGGCAGCTCTTTTTTTGCCATCATGTGTATCATTCATCTGCATCATTACGTCCATAAAGTTTCAGTTCAATCTGATGGGTCCTTCTTGATGCGCATATTTCTATGTCCGTGAGTGTATGAAAATTTTGTAATTGGCATTGTGGAAGTAGGGACATCGGGAAAAACACATGTTCTCGTAATCTACTGGGGAAATTGCATGATATTTGAAAAATAAACTACAACATGTGAACAAAATTTTCTTGGTTGTGAACCTTTTTTTCATTTTTCCTCAATCGGATTTACAACAAAATATTTAATCGAATGCCTTTCAATCCATACCATGCATTATTTTTGAAGCACTTTGCTACTCTTCTGGCGGTGTTGTCTAAGAGCTAGCTACTGACCATTCATCTGACATGGTCTGGGTTTGAATGCCGTTGAGACATTGATATGAGTATTTGCTTTCACTTTCCTGGAGCCAGTGGCACAAAAATAGAGACGAACGACTGCTTTTATCATATTGAATTGCACACGGTGGTCAATAAACCATCCAATTTAAAAAATGAAACAGTGGCATGGAATCGCATATATTTTGAATCTAATAGCGGCTGCATTTACTCCAGTGTTGCACGAAAGGTAAGAAGAAGGTAAGAATCATCGAATCAGAAACTTCAAACACACCAATGCGAAAAGAAATTGGAAGTCGGACTAACAGATAGAAATTTGGTTGACAGAGAGACGGACGAGAAGACATGGTAGTAAGGTGCGTATTTTGTTCAAAAGGCGCACGGAATCCTCGGCAGTATACATAAGAAAAGTTTTTCACGTAATTCCAAATGCTAATGATATGATCAAAATTAAAAGTGATAAAACGCATTAGGGGATTTTCAGTGAATCAAAATTGCTTTTAAAAGACAGATTTTTATTTCTATACGGAGAAGAGTCATCAATGAATGAAATACGAGATTACACCATTGTACAATACAAATTTGGAAAATGTGAATCCGTTTATTGGTGTAAACATGACATGGATGTGAATTCATATTTTTCACCAAAAATGCTGGTTGCTTCGACTAGCGAATCCTGCGACGGTTATATTCAAATTAATCGGGAACTTGAAACATGGTTGTTGTGGGGGTGTAGTGGTTAGCTAACTCGAGCGCTATCCAGGACAAGGAAATTTTCAAGCTTTCGGATGTTATTTAATTTATCATCCATGTCATATTTACACCAATAAACGGATTCACATGTTCCAAATTTGTATTGAAGAAGGGTCATGTTCTCCTATTGCAATACCTCTTCCTCATATTTGTATTCCACCTTATTTGGAATTAACTTAGATCAAACTTAGATCGTGGGTCCCAATCGTAATATTAATAGTATAGCAGGAATTAGCAGGTAAGCTGCAGATGCAACTTTCCATTGGTCAAATGATGGAATGCATGTAACACATAACGTTGCAAACGCCAGATCAGACGGCTATATGGCAAGTAAGTCGAACAATGGCAATCATAAATCATTTTAATGATGATTTAAGTGTTCTGAAATGGATTATGACTCAGTACAAATTCCATATCTCGTGTTTCGTCACGTTCCTCGATATGAAGGTATATTATTCCAATATGCTGAGCATGTTCCTGATATCTTTCATTAACGAAGCATAAGATGCCTGCTTTCAAAACCAGGAGAAACATTTCTGCCCCCTTAAGACAAACTCAGAGTCACGTATCCAGAAGTTCAAACGCCGACTACCAATAACCGCTTGCTCGGCAATTTTTTGTTCGATATTTCGAATATTCTGGAACTTTGTTGTCATTAAACAGATAATATTTAATACTTAAGCTATATCCTTTAATTAAAAGATATGAAGAATTTCTAAACAGTCCAGATAGTGTCCTTTCCCAATAAAGATAAGGCAATCACTTCCAGTGCTTTAGAATTTAGAGGCTGGAAATAGTATGTATATGAAACTCGTGTTTCAAAATTTAAAGTTTACTGAGTAGATGCAACTTAACTTCAAACAAATGGGTTATGCAAAATTTTGTGAAGATAGTTTAAATGGAAATGGTGTCTGTGCTAGAAACAGTTAACCTGGGTATATGAAGCACTTCAACTGAACAAATGAAATCAAAATGTGTGCATGATCAAGCCACTTTCATGCACTCACGTCTCATGGGCAGTTCTAATTAATGTGCTTCATCCAACGATATTCAAAACACTTGAAGTTCGAATGTTTAGACGACATTATCTACCAAGGAGAAAGTCATAGTGAATTTTTAAGTAGCTTAAGTAAAGTGAGCCTTCACCACACGAAAGAAAAAAACAGCTTTGCAGTTAAAAATAATCATATTTCGTATTATTGGAAGATAAAAACGGAAAACATTTCGAAAAATCTTGATAGCTATACTTTTATTTCGTTCTTTATCCACACCACTAAGAATCTAAGACTAAAATAATTTTTCTTTGTTTTAAGATTTATTGTCCACCCTGAAGAACTCGATGGGCTACAAGCAGTGGGCTATCCCAGTTTAGGGCAACCGGTTTCTGCGAAGGGAAAACGCCAGTGCCACAGGACAAACAAAACATCCAAGTCTCACCGGGATTCGAACCCGGACCTATCTCGACGAAAGGCTGGAAGGCAGCGCTTATACCACTGCGCCACCGGTGCGGTATAAAAGAATTTGCCGGTCGCCAGTTTAAGGTCACCATTTCCATGGAAGAATGAGAGCCATCGCCGTAGGTTTGGCTTCGGCCATTTCTTGGAGAGAGTTCATTTATCCTCTGGATTTACACGAAATATTCACAGCCAGCGTCGTGGCTTTGGCTCTCGTCATTTTGTGGAGACAGTCCATGCCTCATTTGGATGTCCACGGTAGAAGCAAAACCAGAGCAGTAGGTTTGGAATTGGCCATTTTGTGGAGAGAGTCCATGAATTCACCGCATTTCAAATGAGGTCTCGATCAGACGGTTAGCGATAAATGAGCACTTCATAAGTCTGGGACACAGAGAGAAGCTAAAGAAATTGTAGCAAGTGTTTCTCTGACTGTTAGGCTGTTTTGTTCTCGTTCTAAACCTATGTTTCATGCTCCGGGGTTTGATGATCCACATAACCATATACAAGATTGCAAAGAGTTGCCCGTTACCAAATTAGGGACACTGGTTCTTTCTGTAATCGACGGAGTCAGCGCCGTAGGGAATCATCGCAACGCATGTCGCAACCGAAACTTGATCACTTGCACAATAGCTCAAATGAGTATCTAGAAGCCACCGTCTTTGAGCGTTCTGTCATCAGATTGGCATACAGTTAATTAATAGCTAAAAGGTACTTATGGGATGGTTGTAATATTCAAAGCAAACCGCATTCGGTATAAAGTCCCCAAATTTGATAGAGGAGGGAAAATATGATAATTAAATAATATTTATATTATGTGATGTGCAGGTCGAAATATTAAGCAATAGTAGAAGTCTTCGTATTTTTCTTCGGTAATTACATTGAGAGTACCTGGGAGGAAATGGAATGCACATTTGTTACTCTCCATTTGGGACATAAGAATTAAAGTGATTAGTAAATCTACCATTGTTAATTATACGAATTGTATTTAAACAAATATGAAGTTCTAAATTTGTTTTAAATAAAATACTACAAATATAGAAATGATGCTCCACCGTGATGAAACACGTATCCAAATGTTCCTTAGAAGTAAGGAGCGTTCCAATTCATCTAAAGCAGATTTTTTCGTTTCAAAATGTTCCCATGCTGGCAAGCCAGATTAGCATCCATGGAGACATAAATGACATTGTTATTGTAAACCGACCAATTAATTTGCAGTGAATTGTTTTCGTAACGAAAACTTTTATTTTCTTTGCAACTGGAGAAGACTGAGTCGTAAAGAATTAAAATACACAATGTTTTTAGACATTTAACATTAAAATTGTAGCAGCTACAAAAAACATCGCAAAGGATTTCCAGACGAAGAATGCTAAATATCAAAAGTGTACACATCTTGTTCATAGTGTACTGAAATTTATGTTTTAAAAAAGTCAGTGAACTGCATTTCTGTTAAAGTACATTTCTTTAACACCAGAAAAATAACATCAAATTCTTACATTTGCGTGACATTAACATCAAATAATCAAATCGAGCATCAAATTCTTACATTTGCAATCGAACATCAATTCTTACATTATCAAATCGAACATCAAATTCTTACATTTGCGTGACATTAAGGTTGTGGTTTATCACTTTAAGAAAAGACAAGCTTTTACATTGGCTTTTCTTAAAGTGATAAACTAAGTTTATAAAAACAAAGCTAAAACTTTGACGTTACTAATGGAAAATATTTATCCACCACAGTTTCTAAATAAAAATCCTTCTTAAACAAATTTTCATAATGATTAACACTCATCTATTAAAGGGTCACAAAAGCTCCTTTTTAAGAAAAATATTTTTTTCTTTACTGACGCCGAAGAAATACCAGCTTTTCACAAATGATTGATAAAGTTCGTATTTCTAAAGTATTATAAGGGGAAAGAGATTATCAGAATTGCTTTTATAAAGAAAACAAACCGATATTTCATTTTGTCGTCTACAGAAACATGAAATTTCTTCTGAAATATAAAACTCTTCTACAAGAGGAAACAGAACTTTCACGTTCTCTGCTTTCCGGTTTTGTTCTGCTAGCATTTGAGTTCCCCAGAGGAACACAGCGGAACACTGATATTTTCTTAAAAATAATGTATCATACGTACCAGGAGCAATACAATTATTGAAGAAAACCTGGTGCCATGTAATATGTATTGTCTGCACTTTCCAAAAACAGTAGTGGTTTATATAAAAATCAGTAGTAAAGCAGTGCAGAACGCCGTCGCTGAAACGGGAGGATGACGGGCGTGACAATCATGGCAACATAAGGCGGTTTTCATGGTGACAGTCTCTAATGGAATGAGACCGAAGCGCTGGAGACTTCTATGTACTTTCTTTGCACTAATCTTCAAAGTGGTTACATTTTAGTGTCCATAACACGCTTCTATATACTTGTAGTTCCTTCTCTGGTTCTCAGAAAACAAGTATTAAGTGCCATAACTTCAAACGCACTTTGAAAGTAATGAAAACGATAAAAATAAGTTTATGAAATACTATCTTTATTTTTATCAATGGAATTAGAAAAACATCTTCTTATTACATACCAGCCGCAAAGTGGCAAAATCTAGCTAGAAGGAACGCAGCATAATTTTGACACTAGTGTATAAATTTGCCCAAGTGTTCAATTTGGGTGGAATATGTTCCAGGTTGTTATACACACATGCATTCGTTAAAAGCATACTGAGATATAAGGTGATCTAAGGTAACACGTGCATAAATTCTATCCAGCCACCTTTAAGATACCTTTCAGTTAGGTAAGTGCTTTTGGTGTGGACTCGTACACTTAAACACGATTTATCAAGAGCGTTTAACCCAAAGAGAAAATTTTCCACATCGAAAAAAATTATCTGCCCATCCGAAACACCATACGGGCTATATATACGTCAGTAGAAAACATCCATTACGGATATACACGTCGGCAACAGCTAGTTTTATCCTGGCAGTTGGTCTTTGGGGTCACCGAAACAGCAGGATTTTGGGATTTTGTCGTGTAATCGTTCCACCTGTGCAATAGGACGACATTAAAACCGGCATCCGAAGGAGACAATGTGACCGTAAATGGGACTTTGATGTTCTAGTGGGTGTTAGTACTATATCACAATGTTAAAAATGCATGCCATATTGATAAGGACATTTCAATATCTGATGGACTTACTAAGCATTGTCTTCATCGAGTACCCTTGTCAACGGGACTCACACGAGGCCATATTACACATAGGTCACAAGATGCCATGAATCCCAATTCTTAAGTTGGGGTGATACTGACCCGTTGGAATCAGTATAATGTTTTGGGGCACATATAGGTAGGCCACCTTGTTAGCATCCCTTGTTACCATCATAACCGCATATATCTATGTTGATGTACGTGCCTTCAACCTCAACAGTTCACGGCTACCAGATTTCCACAAAAGGATGCGATTCGTTTACCAAGACAATGCCGCCCCCCAAACCTCATTTTCCTGGTTTGGCGTAGATCTTGTGGAAGAAGCATTCTATGAGTTTACAACACTTGAAAGACACTCCCAATCTGAAACCAGCTGAGCATCTTCTGATTTAGTGATACATCTGAGACCAAGACCCATTAGCGACAGCTTTAAGCGCTATACCGAAGGATTTATTTGGTAACACGCCGCATTTCCACACGAACGTTTCCAACACCTGGTAAAGTTCATGTCGAAACGTTTTGCTGCTGTTGTGAAAAGGTAAATTGATCCCGCATCTTGTTAAGCGGATGTGTATAATAATCTGTCCTTTCTGTGTATTACCAACATCTACAAGGTTTTGACCATTTTACAAGAGCCAAGTTTCCTGAAATTACATATGACCAAGTTGAACCTTATTTTACATCACGTTTGAGAGTCTAACACATTCATTTAGGGTTTCGAGCTAATAATTCTGTGTAAAAAATTTTTCTTTCTTTTACAAAATTGCGCGTTTCATTGTGTATTTGGAAAACGATGTTTACATTATAAGTCAGAAACCTTACGCAAATAATCTCTCTCAACATTTTGTAGAAATCATCCAGCAAGTTGGTCGATTGCTCTTCGAGTTCACTGCAATCTTGGTACGTGGGCTGGAAAATTCGAGACACTAGTCACTGATTTGCGTCAATTGCTCTTCCAGTTCACTGCAATCTTGGTACGTGGGCTGGAAAATCCGAGACACCAGTCACTGATTTGCGTCGATTGTTCTTCGAGTTCACTGCAATCTTGGTACGTGGGCTGGAAAATCCGAGACACCAGTCACTGATTTGCGTCGATTGTTCTTCGAGTTCACTGCAATCTTGGTACGTGGGCTGGAAAATCCGAGACACTAGTCACTGATTTGCGTCGATTGTCTTCGAGTTCACTGCAATCTAGTTACGTGGGCTTGAAAATCCGAGACACCAGTCACTGATTTGCGTCGATTGCTCTTCCAGTTCACTGCAATCTTGGTAGGTGGGCTGGAAAATCCGAGACACCAGTCACTGATTTGCTTCGATTGTCTTCGAGTTCATTGCAATCTTGGTACGTGGGCTTGAAAATCCGAGACGCCAGTCAGTGATTTGCGTCGATTGCTCTTCGAGTTCACTGCAATCTTGGTACGTGGGCTGGAAAATCCAAGACACCAGTCACTGATTTGCTTCGATTGTCTTCGAGTTCATTGCAATCTTGGTACGTGGGCTTGAAAATCCGAAACACCAGTCACTGATTTGCGTAATATTCTAAACTACCTGCGTCGGATAAAATGAGACACGGAGCTTCAGAAGGAGAATATGCCGGATTACTTGGATGAGGGAGTAGATCAAATGCCCGTTCTGAAGTTTTACGTATTTCAAAAAGGGTTGTGCTGTTTGGTGTTTTACATTGCTGGCCACCCAAAATGCAACACCAAAAAATGACACGAGACAGCAAAGCCATATTTCCTTCACACATAACAATAGATACAAAGATGAAACGATTTGATGTTACAGGCCCGTGCGACTTACGGAACACGCAGACATCAATACTTCGTGTGGCCCCCATGGCTGGCAATAACGGCCGCTACACGCCGCGGCATCGAACGAAAGAGGCTTTGGATGCGGGCTTGGGGTATTTTGGTCCAGGCTGCTTCCACACGTTGCCACAGTTCATCAGGCGTAGCCACGGTTGGTGCTTGCTTGGCCACTCGGTTGCCGATCAGCGACGAGACGTGTTCGATGGGCGACATATCGGGAGAACAGGCGGGCCACGGCAGCAGTGACACTTGGTAGGCCGTGAAGAATTGTTGCACGATACATGCAAGGTACGGGCGCGCATTGTCCTATTCAAACTTTGCCAATGGCACGTCCTGCAGGTAAGAGAAGACTACATGCTACAAAACGTCGGAAATGTAGCGGTGGCTGTTGAATGTACCGGCGATGCGTACCAGAGGGGTACGGGTGTCATATCCAAATGTGTCCCAAACCTTAACGCCAGGCGACTGACCGGTATGCGATGCATAATGCATTCGTCATACAGTCTCTCGCCGGGTGCCACCACACGCGAACACGACCATCGTGATGTTGCAGGCAGAAGCGGGATTCTTCGGAGAAGAAAATGTTGTGCCATTCCGTAGTCCAGGTACGGCGTTCAACGGCCAATTGCCGCCCCACTCGCCGGTGGTGTAACGTCAATGGTAATAGGAGCAATGGGCGTCGTGCGACAAGTCCTCGCTCCTGTAGACGACGTCGAACGGTACGTGCTGACAGAGGTTTATGCGCAACACACCGTAATTCCTGCGCTAACGTTCGTGATGTGGCGTTGCGAGCCGTCAATGCCCAATATGCCGGTCCTCTGGTTCGGTGATGTGCTGTGGCTGCGGCAATCGCTCACGTCGGTCAGTCCGTTCCTCCTGCATCCACCGAATTCATACTCGCCTCACTGTGGCTGGATGTCGTCCCACACGGGCGCCGATGTCTCGGTACAATAAGCCGCTATCGCGATAAGCCGCTGTCGCGATAAGCCGCTGTCGCGATAAGCCGCTATGTGTCCTCTGTCGAACTCGGAAACTTGCTTGAATGACTGCCGTATTCTACGACGAGGCATCAGGAAGCTTCCCACGCACAGGTCCGGCAGCACAACACACTTCCACTACTTACACCCCGCCTTCTGTGCACCCTTCTTATAGTGCTTCTTGGTGGCGTGCCGGACGCACATGATTTGCATATGTCCTGCAACGCTAATCGTTTGTATGTCCTCTCGCGGGCGACGCATGCTGCAAATTTCAGGCTAATCGGATGCTTCCTTCTTGGTGTTGCATTTTGGGTGGCCAGCAGTGTATTTTTGGATGAGTACCTGTTCTTTATTTACCGAACATGCTCCGCATTGAAGCGCCAAACTGCGCACGTGCACCAATGGCACTGAATTTGTGTGGAAAATATTGGCATATACTGTATATCGTTCAAAATACACTACACACACTGAATTACACCACGTGATCAATACTGTATTATTTTCGAACCGTGCTTTCTCTGAGACAAGAAGCGTTGAATGGCCTACATCTAGCCTCAACTTTCAGCTGTCCGAACTGTTGAAATATATCATATTTCAATCGCTCGATACGACTTATTTGTCGAAACTCTGGTAATGTTGATACGCAAAAGTGTTTTGCACGACGGTCTTCTTACTCGGTAAGAAGCTCACGTTTAAAAGCTTAGCAAATAATCGTTAATATACCGAATCTATAAAGATGGCGAATTGTATTAACTTCTGTGCAACAAAGAAAATAAAATATACCCAAGCGATTGTGTGTGAATCATCTTCAATTTTGGGATACACAACATTGCGACCTACCACTAACGGGTAGATCTCGATAGCAATTACTTTCAAGGTTGATATGACCATACCCGCACATCTTCAACCATGATTCATCTGCACGAAAGAAAACTGTCACCTGACTTTCAACACAACATATTTTTCTGACTCCTTCAGCACTTTTTCCCATTTTTTTCTAAGGTGGAACTGTAGACATTTCAGTTGCAAGGGTATGGAAACTAGACACTATGACTCAGATATTTTTAATAGACATGGATGGTCTCAGTGGTCTCCGTATCCTTTCCCGTCGCTTGCATATGCAGGTTATACAAATTTAACATTGTGGCATATCGTCGAAGAAAATGCATGGTTGAAAACGCGGAATAAATTTACTTAACTGTTCTTGATAACGCGTTTATGTGAGAAAATTTTAAACTTCCTTCTATTCATTAATTGCTAAATAGGCTCTAAAGCGTCCACATCCTTCTACATCATACTATTATAAACATACATTTGAGACTTCTATGAATGATTGAATCAAATATATTGCAACAGATCACCAGTATTAATGTAATGATGAATTTCAATACTTTGAATGGAATTCCTTTCGCTTCCTGCCTTTATGTTAGGTATAATACCTGGATTAAATTTTATTAAAAAAGTCTCAAACCACTTGGGATACTTTCAGTGCTATTGAAGTCCAGGAACTTGAAAACAGACGTAGATAACCTAGAGATTTGTTTGCCGCGTGGACAGTTTTCCATTCCTCCATGAGCATCATCACATTTGCACCTCTAGAAATTCAAGGTAGATATGAAACTCATGCGAGATTAACGTGAGATTTCCCGCTGCTGTTGAATATAATCTGAATTATTCATCAAAACCCCGTCACAGCTCACTCGTTAGTCTAAAAATAGCATTGCATCTAAGATTGTATCCCGTCACTGCTCACTCGTTAGTCTAAAAATAGCATTGTATCTAAGATTGTATCCCGTCACTGCTCACTCGTTATCAAAATAGCATTGCATCTAAGATTGTATCCCGTCACTGCTCACTCGTTAGTCTAAAAATAGCATTGCATCTAAGATTGTATCCCGTCATTGCTCACTCGTTATCAAAATAGCATTGCATCTAAGATTGTATCCCGTCACTGCTCACTCGTTAGTCTAAAAATAGCATTGCATCTAAGATTGTATCCCGTCACTGCTTACTCGTTATCAAAATAGCATTGCATCTAAGATTGTATCCCGTCACTGCTCACTCGTTAGTCTAAAAATAGCATTGCATCTAAGATTGTATCCCGTCATTGCTCACTCGTTATCAAAATAGCATTGCATCTAAGATTGTATCCCGTCACTGCTCACTCGTTAGTCTAAAAATAGCATTGCATCTAAGATTGTATCCCGTCACTGCTTACTCGTTATCAAAAGCATTGCATCTAAGATTGTATCCCGTCACTGCTCACTCGTTAGTCTAAAAATAGCATTGCATCTAAGATTGTATCCCGTCACTGCTCACTCGTTAGTCTAAAAATAGCATTGCATCTAAGATTGTATCCCGTCACTGCTTACTCGTTATCAAAATAGCATTGCATCTAAGATTGTATCCCGTCACTGCTCACTCGTTAGTCTAAAAATAGCATTGAATCTAAGATTGTATCCCGTCACTGCTCACTCGTTATTAAAATAGCATTGCATCTAAGATTGTATCCCGTCACTGCTCACTCGTTAGTCTAAATAGCATTGCATCTAAGATTGTATCCCGTCACTGCTCACTCGTTATCAAAATAGCATTGCATCTAAGATTGTATCCCGTCACTGCTCACTCGTTATCAAAATAGCATTGCATCTAAGATTGTATCCCGTCACTGCTCACTCGTTAGTCTAAAAATAGCATTGCGTCTAAGATTGTATCCCGTCACTGCTCACTCGTTATCAAAATAGCATTGCATCTAAGATTGTATCCCGTCACTGCTCACTCGTTATCAACATAGCATTGCATCTAAGATTGTATCCCGTCACTGCTCACTCGTTATCAAAATAGCATTGCATCTAAGATTGTATCCCGTCACTGCTCACTCGTTAGTCTAAAAATAGCATTGCATCTAAGATTGTATCCCGTCACTGCTTACTCGTTATCAAAAAAGCATTGCATCTAAGATTGTATCCCGTCACTGCTCACTCGTTAGTCTAAAAATAGCATTGCATCTAAGATTGTATCCCGTCACTGCTCACTCGTTAGTCTAAAAATAGCATTGCATCTAAGATTGTATCCCGTCACTGCTTACTCGTTATCAAAATAGCATTGCATCTAAGATTGTATCCCGTCACTGCTCACTCGTTAGTCTAAAAATAGCATTGCATCTAAGATTGTATCCCGTCACTGCTCACTCGTTATCAAAATAGCATTGCATCAAAGATTGTATCCCGTCACTGCTTACTCGTTAGTCTAAAAATAGCATTGAATCTAAGATTGTATCCCGTCACTGCTCACTCGTTATTAAAATAGCATTGCATCTAAGATTGTATCCCGTCACTGCTCACTCGTTAGTCTAAATAGCATTGCATCTAAGATTGTATCCCGTCACTGCTCACTCGTTATCAAAATAGCATTGCATCTAAGATTGTATCCCGTCACTGCTCACTCGTTATCAAAATAGCATTGCATCTAAGATTGTATCCCGTCACTGCTCACTCGTTAGTCTAAAAATAGCATTGCGTCTAAGATTGTATCCCGTCACTGCTCACTCGTTATCAAAATAGCATTGCATCTAAGATTGTATCCCGTCACTGCTCACTCGTTATCAACATAGCATTGCATCTAAGATTGTATCCCGTCACTGCTCACTCGTTATCAAAATAGCATTGCATCTAAGATTGTATCCCGTCACTGCTCACTCGTTAGTCTAAAAATAGCATTGCATCTAAGATTGTATCCCGTCACTGCTTACTCGTTATCAAAAAAGCATTGCATCTAAGATTGTATCCCGTCACTGCTCACTCGTTAGTCTAAAAATAGCATTGCATCTAAGATTGTATCCCGTCACTGCTCACTCGTTAGTCTAAAAATAGCATTGCATCTAAGATTGTATCCCGTCACTGCTTACTCGTTATCAAAATAGCATTGCATCTAAGATTGTATCCCGTCACTGCTCACTCGTTAGTCTAAAAATAGCATTGCATCTAAGATTGTATCCCGTCACTGCTCACTCGTTATCAAAATAGTATTGCATCTAAGATTGTATCCCGTCACTGCTCACTCGTTAGTCTAAAAATAGCATTGTATCTAAGATTGTATCCCGTCACTGCTCACTCGTTATCAAAATAGCATTGCATCTAAGATTGTATCCCGTCACTGCTCACTCGTTAGTCTAAAAATAGCATTGCATCTAAGATTGTATCCCGTCACTGCTCACTCGTTATCAAAATAGCATTGCATCAAAGATTGTATCCCGTCACTGCTTACTCGTTAGTCTAAAAATAGCATTGAATCTAAGATTGTATCCCGTCACTGCTCACTCGTTATTAAAATAGCATTGCATCTAAGATTGTATCCCGTCACTGCTCACTCGTTAGTCTAAATAGCATTGCATCTAAGATTGTATCCCGTCACTGCTCACTCGTTATCAAAATAGCATTGCATCTAAGATTGTATCCCGTCACTGCTCACTCGTTATCAAAATAGCATTGCATCTAAGATTGTATCCCGTCACTGCTCACTCGTTAGTCTAAAAATAGCATTGCGTCTAAGATTGTATCCCGTCACTGCTCACTCGTTATCAAAATAGCATTGCATCTAAGATTGTATCCCGTCACTGCTCACTCGTTATCAACATAGCATTGCATCTAAGATTGTATCCCGTCACTGCTCACTCGTTATCAAAATAGCATTGCATCTAAGATTGTATCCCGTCACTGCTCACTCGTTAGTCTAAAAATAGCATTGCATCTAAGATTGTATCCCGTCACTGCTCACTCGTTATCAAAATAGCATTGCATCAAAGATTGTATCCCGTCACTGCTTACTCGTTAGTCTAAAAATAGCATTGTATCTAAGATTGTATCCCGTCACTGCTCACTCGTTAGTCTAAATAGCATTGCATCTAAGATTGTATCCCGTCACTGCTCACTCGTTATCAAAATAGCATTGCATCTAAGATTGTATCCCGTCACTGCTCACTCGTTAGTCTAAAAATAGCATTGCGTCTAAGATTGTATCCCATCACTGCTCACTCGTTATCAAAATAGCATTGCATCTAAGATTGTATCCCGTCACTGCTCACTCGTTAGTCTAAAAATAGCATTGCATCTAAGATTGTATCCCGTCACTGCTCACTCGTTATCAAAATAGCATTGCATCTAAGATTGTATCCCGTCACTGCTCACTCGTTAGTCTAAAAATAGCATTGCATCTAAGATTGTATCCCGTCACTGCTCACTCGTTATCAAAATAGCATTGCATCTAAGATTGTATCCCGTCACTGCTCACTCGTTAGTCTAAAAATAGCATTGTATCTAAGATTGTATCCCGTCACTTCTCACTCGTTAGTCTAAATAGCATTGCATCTAAGAATGTATTACCAAGTAAACCCCTCCTTCTGCTCACTCGTAAGCCTAAAAGAAACCTAGACTCATCTTTCTATCTTGATGTAAAGAGCTGAGAATTTAATGTTTAAATATGCTTTAATTTCATATTGTTCCAAATTTTTACAAAACTTACAGGAGGTTTAAGAAAAAGTGGGATATAACGGCTTTCCACTAACATTATTTTGGTTTAATCTGATAGATGGTCCATAGAAATAAGACTCACTCAAACAGAATGTCATTCTGCAACACTAGTAAAAAATCGCCAAATAAGCTATTGCGAATTATTCGTTAATAAAAATTATTTCTTAAAGCCCGTACGTATGCTTTAAGAAATAAGTCAAAAGCATGAGCTGTTTTAGCGTTGTCTGAAGCTCTGAGAATTAAGCCCAGACGAAGCCTTCAGCGGAGTGCTAAAGCTCGGTTTACATTGAGTGCTGTAGTTACGCCATTAAAATAAATTTTAGATTTATATTAATCATATGTTATAGCATCCGGACAACCATTTCGTGTAGTCGATTTGCCGCTGAATGTTCATGGCCTAGGCCATACAGGTATACAAATTGACATGGGGTGTGCTAAATATTAGAGAAAGCATGGACAGCAGACTGAGCCGTACAGAAGTGCTCAGTGACTTTCAAGACAGCAATATCATAGGATGTAATCATAGCAGCAAATCAGTTCGGGAATTTATGCTCTGTTAAAGCTGCAGCAATTAAGTGTAAGTGATGTTCAATTTATGCTGTGCTAAAGCTGCCTTGATTAAGTGTAACTAATGTTAAATTTCTGCTCTGCTAAAGTTGACACGATTAATTGTAAGTGATATTAAATTCCTGCTCTGCTAAAGTTACCGAAATTAAGTGTAAGTGATGTTAAATTTCTGTTCTGCTAAAGCTGCCGCGATTCAGTGTAAATGATGTAAAATTTCTGCTGTGCTAAAGCTGCCGAGATTAAGTGTAAATGATGTTAAATTTATGCTGTGCTAAGGCTGCAGCGATTAAGTGTAGGTGATTTTAAATTTCTTCTATGCTAAAGCCGCCGCGAGTAAGTGTAAATAGTGCTAAATTTCTGCTCTGCTAAAGCTGCCGTGATTAAGTGTAAGTGATGTTAAATTTCTGCTCTGTTAAAGCTGCCCTGATTAAATATAAGTGATATTATTGTGAACTAGAAATGTCTACCAGCAAAATCAGCGCAATCACGACCCGGTAGGCTACTTAAGAGATATAGTTGGATCTCCAAGTGCTAAAGCGAGTGGTGTAACAAAATCGCCTGTCCTCGGTTATAACGTTCACCATCTGATCTAAAGTGCTTTTAAAGCACAGCCATCATCATAGTGGTTCCTCAAGATCTCAAAGGAGGGAGTTCCCATGGCCTAGGAGCCGTACACGAGACACAGTCTAGCAAAGTCAACGCCAAGTGTAGGTGGACATGGTCTCAGATTCATTGGAAACGCGTTCTCTGGAAGTATTTATCAAGCTTCTCCATCTAGCAGTCGGACAGACTAGTATCGGTGTATAAAATGCAAGTTTTACACCACCTTCATGAATCTGTTGTGTCAAATGTTATGTTTAGTGGAGGAGGCATCATTCCCTGGGGCTGTTTTTCATGGTTTGAACTGAGTTTCTGATTCCAATTCCCAGGAATCTAGCTTAACACTGCAATTTAAAATAGCATTCTTGAAAATTCGCTACTATCATCACCATGGAAACACTTCGGTGAAGATACTTTCCTTTTCCAACTAACGAGTGAGCAGTGTATCCCGTCACTGCTCACTCGTTATCAAAATAGCATTGCATCTAAGATTGTATCCCGTCACTGCTCACTCGTTAGTCTAAATAGCATTGCATCTAAGATTGTATCCCGTCACTGCTCACTCGCTATCAAAATAGCATTGCATCTAAGATTGTATCCCGTCACTGCTCACTCGTTAGTCTAAAAATAGCATTGCATCTAAGATTGTATCCCGTCACTGCTCACTCGTTATCAAAATAGCATTGCATCTAAGATTGTATCCCGTCACTGCTTACTCGTTAGTCTAAAAATAGCATTGTATCTAAGATTGTATCCCGTCACTGCTCACTCGTTATTAAAATAGCATTGCATCTAAGATTGTATCCCGTCACTGCTCACTCGTTAGTCTAAATAGCATTGCATCTAAGATTGTATCCCGTCACTGCTCACTCGTTATCAAAAAAGCATTGCATCTAAGATTGTATCCCGTCACTGCTCACTCGTTATCAAAATAGCATTGCATCTAAGATTGTATCCCGTCACTGCTCACTCGTTAGTCTAAAAATAGCATTGTATCTAAGATTGTATCCCGTCACTGCTCACTCGTTATCAAAATAGCATTGCATCTAAGATCGTATCCCGTCACTTCTCACTCGTTAGTCTAAATAGCATTGCATCTAAGAATGTATTACCAAGTAAACCCCTCCTTCTGCTCACTCGTAAGCCTAAAAGAAACCTAGACTCATCTTTCTATCTTGATGTAAAGAGCTGAGAATTTAATGTTTAAATATGCTTTAATTTCATATTGTTCCAAATTTTTACAAAACTTACAGGAAGTTTAAGAAAAAGTGGGATATAACGGCTTTCCACTAACATTATTTTGGTTTAATATGATAGATGGTCCATAGAAATAAGACTCACTCAAACAGAATGTCATTCTGCAACACTAGTAAAAAATCGCCAAATAAGCTATTGCGAATTAATCGTTAATAAAAATTATTTCTTAAAGCCCGTACGTATGCTTTAAGAAATAAGTCAAAAGCATGAGCTGTTTTAGCGTTGTCTGAAGCTCTGAGAATTAAGCCCAGACGAAGCCTTCAGCGGAGTGCTAAAGCTCGGTTTACATTGAGTGCTGTAGTTACGCCATTAAAATAAATTTTAGATTTATATTAATCATATGTTATAGCATCCGGACAACCATTTCGTGTAGTCGATTTGCCGCTGAATGTTCATGGCCTAGGCCATACAGGTATACAAATTGACATGGGGTGTGCTAAATATTAGAGAAAGCATGGACAGCAGACTGAGCCGTACAGAAGTGCTCAGTGACTTTCAAGACAGCAATATCATAGGATGTAATCATAGCAGCAAATCAGTTCGGGAATTTATGCTCTGTTAAAGCTGCAGCAATTAAGTGTAAGTGATGTTCAATTTATGCTGTGCTAAAGCTGCCTTGATTAAGTGTAACTAATGTTAAATTTCTGCTCTGCTAAAGTTGACACGATTAATTGTAAGTGATATTAAATTCCTGCTCTGCTAAAGTTACCGAAATTAAGTGTAAGTGATGTTAAATTTCTGTTCTGCTAAAGCTGCCGCGATTCAGTGTAAATGATGTAAAATTTCTGCTGTGCTAAAGCTGCCGAGTTTAAGTGTAAATGATGTTAAATTTATGCTGTGCTAAGGCTGCAGCGATTAAGTGTAGGTGATTTTAAATTTCTTCTATGCTAAAGCCGCCGCGAATAAGTGTAAATAGCGCTAAATTTCTGCTCTGCTAAAGCTGCCGTGATTAAGTGTAAGTGATGTTAAATTTCTGCTCTGTTAAAGCTGCCCTGATTAAATATAAGTGATATTATTGTGAACTAGAAATGTCTACCCGCAAAATCAGCGCAATCACGACCCGGTAGGCTACTTAAGAGATATAGTTGGATCTCCCAGTGCTAAAGCGAGTGGTGTAACAAAATCGCCTGTCCTCGGTTATAACGTTCACCATCTGATCTAAAGTGCTTTTAAAGCACAGCCATCATCATAGTGGTTCCTCAAGATCTCAAAGGAGGGAGTTCCCATGGCCTAGGAGCCGTACACGAGACACAGTCCAGCAAAGTCAACGCCAAGTGTAGGTGGACATGGTCTCAGATTCATTGGAAACGCGTTCTCTGGAAGTATTTATCAAGCTTCTCCATCTAGCAGTCGGACAGACTAGTATCGGTGTATAAAATGCAAGTTTTACACCACCTTCATGAATCTGTTGTGTCAAATGTTATGTTTAGTGGAGGAGGCATCATTCCCTGGGGCTGTTTTTCATGGTTTGAACTGAGTTTCTGATTCCAATTCCCAGGAATCTAGCTTAACACTGCAATTTAAAATGGCATTCTTGAAAATTCGCTACTATCATCACCATGGAAACACTTCGGTGAAGATACTTTCCTTTTCCAACTAACGAGTGAGCAGTGTATCCCGTCACTGCTCACTCGTTATCAAAATAGCATTGCATCTAAGATTGTATCTCGTCACTGCTCACTCGTTAGTCTAAATAGCATTGCATCTAAGATTGTATCCCGTCACTGCTCACTCGTTATCAAAATAGCATTGCATCTAAGATTGTATCCCGTCACTGCTTACTCGTTATCAAAATAGCATTGCATCTAAGATTGTATCCCGTCACTGCTCACTCGTTAGTCTAAAAATAGCATTGCATCTAAGATTGTATCCCGTCACTGCTCACTCGCTATCAAAATAGCATTGCATCTAAGATTGTATCCCGTCACTGCTCACTCGTTATCAAAATAGCATTGCATCTAAGATTGTATCCCGTCACTGCTTACTCGTTAGTCTAAAAATAGCATTGTATCTAAGATTGTATCCCGTCACTGCTCACTCGTTATTAAAATAGCATTGCATATAAGATTGTATCCCGTCACTGCTCACTCGTTAGTCTAAATAGCATTGCATCTAAGATTGTATCCCGTCACTGCTCACTCGTTATCAAAATAGCATTGCATCTAAGATTGTATCCCGTCACTGCTCACTCGTTAGTCTAAAAATAGCATTGCATCTAAGATTGTATCCCGTCACTGCTCACTCGTTATCAAAATGCATTGCATCTAAGATTGTATCCCGTCACTGCTCACTCGTTAGTCTAAAAATAGCATTGTATCTAAGATTGTATCCCGTCACTGCTCACTCGTTATCAAAATAGCATTGCATCTAAGATTGTATCCCGTCACTGCTCACTCGTTAGTCTAAATAGCATTGCGTCTAAGAATGTATTACCAAGTAAACCCCTCCTTCTGCTCACTCGTAAGCCTAAAAGAAACCTAGACTCACCTTTCTATCTTGATGTAAAGAGCTGAGAATTTAATGTTTAAATATGCTTTAATTTCATATTGTTCCAAATTTTTACAAAACTTACAGGAGGTTTAAGAAAAAGTGGGATATAACGGCTTTCCACTAACATTATTTTGGTTTAATCTGATAGATGGTCCATAGAAATAAGACTCACTCAAACAGAATGTCATTCTGCAACACTAGTAAAAAATCGCCAAATAAGCTATTGCGAATTAATCGTTAATAAAAATTAATTCTTAAAGCCCGTACGTATGCTTTAAGAAATAAGTCAAAAGCATGAGCTGTTTTAGCGTTGTCTGAAGCTCTGAGAATTAAGCCCAGACGAAGCCTTCAGCGGAGTGCTAAAGCTCGGTTTACATTGAGTGCTGTAGTTACGCCATTAAAATAAATTTTAGATTTATATTAATCATATGTTATATCATCCGGACAACCATTTCATGTAGTCGATTTGCCGCTGAATGTTCATGGCCTAGGCCATACAGGTATACAAATTGGCATGGGGTGTGCTAAATATTAGAGAAAGCATGGACAGCAGACTGAGCCGTACAGAAGTGCTCAGTGACTTTCAAGACAGCAATATCATAGGATGTAATCATAGCAGCAAATCAGTTCGGGAATTTATGCTCTGTTAAAGCTGCAGCAATTAAGTGTAAGTGATGTTCAATTTATGCTGTGCTAAAGCTGCCTTGATTAAGTGTAACTAATGTTAAATTTCTGCTCTGCTAAAGTTGACACGATTAATTGTAAGTGATATTAAAATCCTGCTCTGCTAAAGTTACCGAAATTAAGTGTAAGTGATGTTAAATTTCTGTTCTGCTAAAGCTGCCGCGATTCAGTGTAAATGATGTAAAATTTCTGCTGTGCTAAAGCTGCCGAGATTAAGTGTAAATGATGTTAAATTTATGCTGTGCTAAGGCTGCAGCGATTAAGTGTAGGTGATTTTAAATTTCTTCTATGCTAAAGCCGCCGCGAGTAAGTGTAAATAGTGCTAAATTTCTGCTCTGCTAAAGCTGCCGTGATTAAGTGTAAGTGATGTTAAATTTCTGCTCTGTTAAAGCTGCCCTGATTAAATATAAGTGATATTATTGTGAACTAGAAATGTCTACCAGCAAAATCAGAGCAATCACGACCCGGTAGGCTACTTAAGAGATATAGTTGGATCTCCAAGTGCTAAAGCGAGTGGTGTAACAAAATCGCCTGTCCTCGGTTATAACGTTCACCATCTGATCTAAAATGCTTTTAAAGCACAGCCATCATCATAGTGGTTGCTCAAGATCTCAAAGGAGGGAGTTCCCATGGCCTAGGAGCCGTACACGAGACACAGTCGAGCAAAGTCAACGCCAAGTGTAGGTGGACATGGTCTCAGATTCATTGGAAACGCGTTCTCTGGAAGTATTTATCAAGCTTCTCCATCTAGCAGTCGGACAGACTAGTATCGGTGTATAAAATGCAAGTTTTACACCACCTTCATGAATCTGTTGTGTCAAATGTTATGTTTAGTGGAGGAGGCATCATTCCCTGGGGCTGTTTTTCATGGTTTGAACTGAGTTTCTGATTCCAATTCCCAGGAATCTAGCTTAACACTGCAATTTAAAATGGCATTCTTGAAAATTCGCTACTATCATCACCATGGAAACACTTCGGTGAAGATACTTTCCTTTTCCAACTACACAATGTCCCCTTCCACAAATTGAATGGTTTGATGAGACGGGGGTGGAAGAACTTGACGGTCTTGCACATAGTCCCGATCTCAACACCATGGGACACTTCCGGAATGAATTGTAACGCCTCTCTGAGCCAGGCCAAACCGCCCGGTATCGGTGACCAACCTGAATAATGCGCTTGTAGCAGAATGGATGCAAGTTCCTGCAACAACGAGACAAAATGTCGTGGAAAGCCGACCCAGCAGAGAGCAAGCTGTGATAGCAGCAAGGGATGGTCGAACTCGAAGTTATTTCCTTTCCATTACAGTGAATGTGTGGATACGCAATTGTCAGGATACTTTTGATCAGTTATGGGTATATCAGGCATTCGAAAAATGTTGATACATCGATTCTCGGTGAATGCGCAAGCAATAAAGGAAATAAAAATGCAAGCTATTTTCAGGTTTTTTTTATATAACTGTCACTTTACAGAGATACTAGAATCCGTCTTCCATGCCTGGAAGTTTTTAGCCGATTTGGTCACTAATTCATATATCTCATTTATGTATGTTTTCTAAATATTAAATGAAAAAACGGTAGATTTCAGTTAAAAGTTAAAAGAACTACTTTCTCAGTTCATAAGCAGTCGATTTTCACATTTGGAGTTTATCACAATTCACTGTTACCCACACATTTCCCTTCTGTTACGTAGGGTTGCAAACGTATTTACCATTTCATAATTTTTAAGAGCACCCAGCGAAAATATATTTTATGCAATTAGTTTCTCCTTTAAAATGCTCTTATTATACACTGAACTATGGTTTCGGTTTCAAAGAATGATGATCGTCCTAAAATGTTCTGCCTCTTTTGGATGCAAGTGCAGCGATGACACCCGCACTCTTTTACGTATTTCAGTACCGAATACCATAAATGTGCCAACGTATTACTATAAATGCAATATTTATCACATAAGTCAAATGAAAACCTTTAAAAGTGCGATAAAAATTCTAATTACAGTGTCGTTGTCCTATAGCTTGGCAATATTGCTACCAATGACTAAACTATTTTCTTACAGGTGGTATACAGTGCAGACAAGCATAGTGACGTCACAGTAGCCGTGTAAGGATGGCCACTCCCGTTGAGACATGCACCAAAGAGGTAAAATGTATTGTTATCGGTTTTATGAGTAGTGAAGGCTAGAAACCTATTGAAATTCATCGTGGAATGCAGTTGCAGTATGACGAGGCATGACCTGGCCCTCCAGCAAAAGTACGGATGGACTAGGAATTTCCGAAACGAAGTGACTTCTGTGACATATTCTCCTCGACCAAGTCAGGTACACATAGTAGTGACACTAGAGTCCATTGCAGAATTTGAAGGCATTGTGGTGGGTAATCGCAGTGACGGTGAATGAAATAGCCTCACTTTTGAATATCAGCCATTGTTCAGCACACCACACCGTCCATGATGTGCTCCAGTTCAACAAAGTGTCTGCAAGGTGGGTGCCATGCCAGCTGACTTCAGAATTGAAACAACGAGGTGTTGATGCCTCCCAAGAACATTTCCGGCGCTTTAAAGCAGAAAATGAGGCTTTCCTATAGAGAATTGCTACTGGAGATGAAACTTGGGCACACCATCATCAGCCAGAAACTAAGAGAGTGAGCATGGAATGGCGCCGTTCCTCCTGAACAAAATCGAAGGAGTTCCGCGCGCAGCCAACTGCAGGGAAGGTTATTATGACTCTTTTGGGATGGAAGATGCGTAATGTTGGAGCACTACATGCCTAGAGGGAACACTGTAACCACTAACACGTGAACAGTTCTTATCAGGAATCATCTTCGACCTCTCACTAAACTCAAAAGACGTGGATTTCTCAGTCCTGGTGTTTTGTTGCAATATGACAAAGCTCGGCCCCATACTGCCCGTGCAGCGGTTGGAACCGTACATGACATGACTTGCACGCCAATTGTTTTCCACATATTCTGCATTAACCAGACCTTGCCGCAATTGATTACCACATCTTTGGAACACTCAAAAACGAGATGGGAGGAAAGACTTTCAGGTCCAATGAAAAGGTGCCGCAGGTGATGGACGAGTGAATGCACACGCGACCGAAAACAGTTTTGCTACAGCAATCTGTGTACTTCGTAAGTGCTGGAGGACTTGCATTGCCCAAAATAGAGATTAGATTCAAAACCGATACTTTTGTGTATCACTTTCGCTCAATACATTGTGAGAAAAAACATTTACGGTTTTTCCTTTGATGTTACCGTCTACTATTCGAGGTTTAACTGTAATGGTAACTGCAATGTTTGAAATATCTAAGTAGTTGCGTTACAAGCATAATGTAGGCAGACGTATCCTAATAAAATTATGAAACATGCCTAAATACACAGAAGTGCCAGAAAAAAACTGGTACACCAGTCTAATACTTGGTAGGTCCTCCCCTCCCCCGGGAGAGCAGGACTGCAGAAATACGACAAGGCATGGACTCCACTAGCTTCTGGAAATATTCTGTAGGCAATGCACACCATACTTCCTGCAGAGCGTTTCACAATTCGGCTGCATTCCGAGGTCTCGGATTCCTGTGTTCGATAGAGCGTTGCATGGTACCCCAAATGTGTTCTATCACTTTCAGATCTGGAGACGTGGGTGGAAATGGCAACACCTCAAACTCAGAAGAATGCTCCTCTAACCATAATGTGGCGTCCCGATACTTGTGTGACGGTGTAGTGTCCTGTTGGAACAGGCCCAAACCATCAGTATGAATGCAGGACATGAACGGGTCTACCTCGTCAGAAAGGTTGCGCACAGGGCGTTGGCCGGTCACAGACGTTTGTAGATTTACCAGGGGTCCCAGTGAATTCAAGCTAAACACATCCCATACCAATACGGAACCCCACCCACCACCAGCCGGTACAGTTCCCTGGTGACAGGCGAGATCCATGGCTTCATGGGGTTTGCGCCACACACGAATCCTTCCATCTACCCGATACATTTGGAAACGTGACTCGTCAGGCCAGGCTGCTTGTTTTCAGTTATCAAGTGTCCAGTGGCGGTGTTACCGTGCCCAAGCGAGGCGCGTAGCTCTGTGTTGTGTGGCCATCAAGGGCACTCTAGTTGGGCGTCGGCTCCTAAAGCCCATATCGTGCAGGGTACGTTGCACAGTCCGGACGCTGATGCTTGTTGAGGCTACAGCATTGAATTCGATTATACCTGCGAGAGTGTGCACGCCTACCGCGTGAAACGATTCTTGACATCCGACGTTCACCCAGTGTCTTTTTACGGACACACTAGTATCGTAGATTGGACGTTTTGCCGGAATTCTTGTAGTCACGGTACACCCTTGCAATGGTCTTCCGGGGAAACCGAACTTCGTTTCTACCTCCGAAATACTATGGCCCATCTCAAGCCAGCTGTCAGAGCTGTTTTCGTCATTCTCATGCCGAAAACAGCTCTGACAGCTGGCAAGGATGTATATCGCTTTATACAAGCACTGGCGGACGCAACCGATTACGCACATAGGTGACGTTGCTATGTATTTTGTATAAGCTCGTCTGTACCAGTTTTTCTGGCACTTCAGTGTATCTTCCTTCACAGCATTTAAAATAAAAGGAGCCTCTAATATTCGACAACGATGGGCCGCAGATGGCCTAGATGTCGAGGTTCGTGACGTCTTATGAAAAGTCTCGAGATCGATCCCAGGAAGGTACGGAAGCTCGAACCACTAAATATCCGTCGTGCGTCGGATGGGCAAGTTGAGCCGTCGGACCCCGGGTTCTGGTTATAAATGTAGACGTCTTCCTTTCTCTTTCTACCTCGCTTTCGTGTCACTTTTATGTCTGGCTCCCTAGCTCAAATGTCCTATCATCCTACTTCTAAGACCTGGGGTCAGAAACTTTCTTCCTCAAAACTTCTACATACATCTCTCAAAGAATACAAAAGACGAAAAAAATATTCGACGACGATGTTGCCTAGTTGATTGTTACTATCAAAGCAAATAATATAGTTACATAAATTTTCATAAATAAACCCTGAAAATTAATACGCTGAAATTTAAAATAACGTAGGTAAAACCTCCCTAGTTGTGAACACTAGAAAGTGAAATGAAACGCACAAACCAACTATGACTTTCTCTCATGTTTCCATGACTTTCTCTCATCGTTAGACTGTCACTTCTAAGTCACTCCAGCGAGTTTCGAATTTTATCTATTCACCACCAAAGTGGTCTTCTTCTGGGCTTTTCCCTATGCTTCTGCATTCCGTCTAGTATTCTAGTTGTCCAACGGTGGTTGGTTCTTTCAGCTATACGTACAATCCATTGCTACTTGAACTTCTTTGTATTTATCATGTGCATTGGCTAGAAGCATTTCATCCGCGCCGCTTACTAAGGGCCATTTTTTTACACACACACACACACATGTTTTGTTTTATCAGCTTCAAAACCCTTTAAAGGCATATTTTTGCTCTGATATATTTTATTAATCCCAAGTCGGCACGACTTGTACAGATGAAATTTTCAAGGAGACTGAAGTTCTTTGCATTATTCACATCATAATTAATGTGCACGTGAATAGGGCAGGTGTGTGTTCCCATTAAGTTAATTTTTTTATTTGCGTTTGAGAGCCATACGTGTACGACTGTACGTCTTATAGTGGAAACCAAAAGGTAGATTTTTCCGGTGATTTGCTTTTGCAGCACCTAGCAATTGGGACCGACTGACTTATGTTCAAGTGATGTTCACGTGCAATCGTTCTCCACTTCAGGTTAACGTCATATACTGTAGCGCGCGGATGTTAGGTGCTGAAGATTTCGCTAGAAAATGAGACTACGGTGAAAGTTTTTAAATTTTTGTCTGAGTCTAATCTGAAGGATGGATTTATTTCTCTTTCTCTGATGCTAAACCTAAAATTAAACCTACAAACGTGGAATTCAGAGCATATTAAAAAAGACTTTCGCATCCACTTTATGAAAAACATCTACAGATTTATAGCAATTTGGCTATCTTCAAAAATATAGTGATGCCAATTACCTCCCCTTTTGTCCTGTATTAAAAGGATATTGCATTGTGAACATCGAATTTCAAGGATGCACATTTAAATGAATTACTAAAAGTGAAGTACAATCGACGCATTTTTTATGAAATAAATATATCTAAATAAATAATAGAATGGAAATGCATATGTACTTACGATATAATCTGATGGCCCCGTCTGTTGTTCCTAAAGAATTTCGCGCTGAACACTTATATACTCCATAATCCTCTTGTCGCACACTAACCACAGTCAGTTTCATGTGCACTTTGTACGTATTGTCCTGTATACTTGTAATGTATTTACTATTTGACACTATCATCACACTATTTTCTTTAGTCCAGTAATTTATTGACATAGGATAAGCTTCTGTGTTACAGTCCAAAGTGGCATCTTCACCCAAGGAGACTCCAATTAATTGATTTGGTATGGAAATCATTGGTGGAACTGGAAATAAAAGAAATCTGTAAGTTGAGTATAGTAATGTAATTTCACTATTGCAGCAAATAGCAAAATTTAGGAAGCGTTGAAGCATTAACTACTATATATATTCGTAAATAAGCAGGAAAAGTGAAAGTAGAAGACAGTGCTTTTCTAAACAAAACGAGATGAACTTCTGTGCGAGTTATTTGAAGAAATAAAAGCATTTAGAACAACAGAATGGTTCTGTAGAGATTCATCATATCTTTCAATAACACGAATATTTTCAACTGCATAGTTTCTTGTCCAACAGCTACCTTATTAGAGTTAAACTTAACATTTAATAGATGTGTTATAGCCTGCCGAGACACGAGGGTGATGCATCGTCCAGCTGCCGGAGCTTGCAATGTGCAGAAGCTAGAAATTTGACTACTACAGTGGTTGTAGTATTAGTATTAACAGCACATTTTCTTACCAGTAGAATACCATTTCTAACTCACATTTATTCGTGTTGACCTAAATCAAATCGAAGCATATACAGTATACATACTGTGACAGTTAATGTCCCACTAGTTCATAGCTTTTCCAAAAATGCATAATCTGGTCATCATTTATTCCTTGTGAAGAAACCGGTAGTAAATTTAATTATATCGTTTCTGAAATACTGCACTCAGAACTCATTCCGTAACCGTAGAAATCATGAAAAATTTAAAATCACGATTTTCCATTGGTGTGGAATATTTAGCGCAGCCCTTAAATAGGTTGCTTTCTTATGTTTGGCTGTTGTGGGAATTTTGCCCTAATTATTTCAGAACAGAATATATGAGAATGAGTTTACCGTTTAAGCAGCTAATGTGTCTTGCCTGAACCATAATGTGCCAAAAATTTTCTGTTCTTCTCAAACAGAAATGATGAATTAGCAGCAGGGTTTTCTGAAAGCTCTAGTAAAACAATTCCTTTTCTTCTCTCATCGCAACAGTACCGTTATTAGCCTATTATCCTGTCAAGTGTGATTAGACATTTCTCCTATTTAGACCTTTTCCTTATTCCCATTACCTAAGGCATGATGGATAAATCATAGATCTCTTAACACGGAAACCATCTCACTGAGCCTGAAAAAGTGACTCAAACATCTTCCTGGGTTCGCTACATTCTCATAAGCCTTGCTCACAGTATAACAAAGTATCAGCCATCCCCTAATAAATTCCTGCTTTGAATATGAAAGTTAAAGTTAAATATAATTTAGTATTAGTCATCCCCTTATGAATAAGAAAGTTAAAGTTAAATGGAAAGCAACGCTTTTCATGCAACTTAGTATCAGACTTCTCTTCATAAAGTCCAACTTTTATAACGCAATTTGTCTTTCCGCTGTAACTGAGTCCTTATGTCAGTAATTACATTATGTGTGCTAAAGTCAATGTAATATTAGAAGGTATCCATATGCATTACAACAAAGAGGTCAATTGTAGTACTTACAAATACGTTTATTTTGTTTGCATGGTTTCTCCTCCACATTCACATTCGATTGTTTGGCGTACTCAATACAGTATCAGTGATTTAACATCCAAACACTGTATAACATATTGTCTGTCATCAACAACACCAGTCCCCTTAAACAACCGCTGCATTGCCTTTTTATCTATCGTTCTTATCCGGCCACACATACGTCACTCGTTCCGAGTTCAGTGTGTTGCCAACATCATTCTCATTTGAGTGAAAAGACATAAAGTTAAGATTGGAAAATGTCTAAAAGAACGAACTCAAATTTACATAGAAAACGAAAGTTAAAATAGAATATACGTTACACTTTGAATAAGAAAGTTAAAGTTAAATGGAAAGCAACGCTTTCCATATATGTAGCTTAGTATCATTAATCCCCTTATAAGTGCCAACTTTGAATAAGAAATTTAAAGTTAAATGGAAAGTAATGCTTTCCATATATGTAGCTTAGTATCATTATTCCTCTTATAAGTGCCAACTTTGAATAAGAAATTTAAAGTTAAATGGAAAACAACGCTTTCCATATATGTAGCTTAGTATCATTAAACCCCTTATAAGTGCCAACTTTAAATAAGAAATTTAAAATTACATGAAAAGCAACGCTTTCCATATAACTTAGTATCAGTCATCTCTTTATAAATTACAACTTCGAATAAGAAAGTTAAAGTTAAATGGAAAGCAACGCTTTCCATATAACTTAGCATCAGTCATACCCTTATAAATGCCATTTTTGAATAAGAAAGTTAAAGTTCAATGGAAAGCAACGCTTTCCACGTAACTTAGTATCAGTCATCCCCTTATAAATTCTAACTTTGAATAAGAAAGTTAAAGGTAAATGGAAAGCAACGCTTTGTGATGCGGGAATTCACTTGTTCAAGCCAAGATCTGCCCACTTATACAGCGAATACATTATCCTTTTTGGAGGTTTAACGATCATCGTGAGCAACTGGATGGGTAATAGGCAGTCACCCGTCATTTATTTAGGTTCGCAAACATAGCATCCATGTACCACGATATTCGAACCCGGACCCATCACGGACGAATTTACGAAGCCAACGCTAAGTCTACTGCACCAATGGGACGGCGCGCGAATATATTCGTTCGAGTTGATTTCATCCCATTTTGCTAACCCTAAGTTAAATCACCCCTGACCGTTAAAATGTTAATAGTTACTAACAAATATAACCTAATGCCCTTCCCGTTGTCTGTACGGATTGCCGAGCGTGCACGTACACACATTGTGCCATTGTTGTCACTGTGGCGGAGTTTTGAACTTGATCGGTTAGTTCTTGTGCTGTTGTGGTGCCAACAACGTAACTACTCCGTTTTCCGGATGCTTCAATGATGAACAATAAGTAGAGGTTCATGTTTTGTGGACCTAAGATGACCGCAGACTGAAATCATCAAAGATTTTAGCATGGGATAGGGTCAGTGTTTTGTCAGCGAGAAGTGTGAAGACAAAGATTTCCAAATCCACAAAATACTCGTAAGGAGTCCAGCAGTAGTACACATCTATTACTAATGAAAGCATTTTAAAAGGTTGTGTCTTGGTTCAGACCAACTGAAGTGTGCCCATTGATGAAATGACAAACCACAGGAAAAATTATCAAACATCTTCCTAGGAAGTCATCCGCAAGAGACTTAACGTTCATACAGTCTGTGCAGCACGAGCCCCAAACCTTCCCACACAAGTGTGGAAACTCAGTCAAGTTAGCATCTGTCAAAGCATTTTGATTTGTAATGGTAACGCTAAACCATCAGAGCTTATAATATGTTTTTTAGTTGAAGGTTTAACGACCATCGTGAACAACTGGATGAGCTATAAGCAAGAGCCCGTCCCTAATTTAGGGCCACTGGTTCCAGAAAAGGGAGAGTGCCAGTGCCGTAAGGTAGACACAACATTCATGCGTCAAAGGGATTCGAACCTGGACCTATCTCGGACGAATCGCCACAAGCCAGAGCTTAGACTACTGCGCCACCGGGACGAAAGGGTTTAGAATAGAAACATCAGGGGTCAACATTCAAACGTTTGAAAAACAACCAATAGCTGGAAAAGTGTTACTTACCGCTTTTTGGGAATGTAAACCAGCAGCACTAGGACATCTACAAAAAGGGATTCTGTAGTAAATCAACGTTAGCAGCAGGAAGACGCTACGTTGAAAGTTAAAGCTCGCGATGCGAAACAAAAGGTGAGGGCTGCTGCCAGACGGTGTCTTTACATTGCACAACAATGCGGGTCCTCACACTGCTGCACAAGTTGTCGCAAACCTACATCAAATAAACCGTGAAGTATTGGAACACCATTAAAACAGTTTCTACCTAACCCCCTCGCACTGTCGCTTTTTTGATCACTTAGTTAAGATTCAAGAATCTTTAATTTTACCGCTGACAAATAAGGAAGAAATGCCGTCCATACGGGAAAGGAAGAAATGCCGTCCAGTACGTCTTTCAGCGGAAAGATTTCCTTCCCTACAGAAGTAAAGCAGTTCGTGCAAAGCTGGATAAAGTGTTTTGAAAAGCAAAAGAGACGATGTTGAAAAAGTAAGTTCTTTGCAAATTCTCAGCTATTGTAATACATATGTTAATGCTGATAATTTGTTGACCTTTCCTGGTTTGAAATATTCAATTTGCGCAGCTGTTTCAATTCACTCAGCAAAAAAACATGTTACTTCAGATTAATTGTCATAATTTTAATAATATTTGAACTGAATTTCTTTAGTTAATGATTGTTATTCCCTGGTGGCCGCGTGGTCAGAGAAGTGGGCTTCTGGCTAGATGTCCTCGCTGGGTGCGTGTTTGAGTGATTGATGAAATGGGTGGCGTGTTGGTCTCACAGCTATCATGGAACCACTGCTCCTAAATTAAAGGTTTGCTACTTCTTGTACCCTTTAGATTTGCTCATGGTAGTCATTCTAAAAGGCAACGTCTTGTAGCCCTTAGATTTGCTCATGGTGGTCATTCTAAAGGGCAACTTCTTGTAGACATTAGATTTGCTCATGGTGGTCATTCTAAAGGGCAACTTCTTTTAGCCCTTAGATTTGCTCATGATCGTCATTCTAAAGAGAAATTTCTTGTAGATCTTCGATTTGCTCATGGTAGTCATTCTAAAGGGCAACTTGTTGTAGCCCTTAGATTTGCTCATTATGGTCATTCTAAAGGGCAACTTCTTGTAGCCCTTAGATTTGCTAATGGTGGTCATTCCAAAGGGCAACTTCTTGTAGCCCTTAGATTTGCTCATGGTGCCCATTCTAAAGGGCAACTTCTTGTAGCCCTTAGACTTGCTCATGGTTACCATTCTAAAGGGCAACTTCTTGTAGCCCTTATATTTGCTCATGGTGGCCATTCTAAAGGGCAACTTCTTGTAGCCCTTAGATTTGCTCATGGTGGTCATTATAAATGGCAATTTCTTGTAGCCCTTATATATATTTGCTCATGGATAGTTAATCTAGAGGGCGACTTCTTGTAGCCCTTAAATTTGATCATGGTGGTCATTATAAAGGGCTTCTTCTTGTAGCCCTTAGATTTTCTCATCATTGGACATTAACTGCCACATATACTGGTAAACAAATGGAAAATATAGAAGAAAGTGCTTTGCTAAAAAAAAGGAAATGACCTTCTGTGCGATTTATTTGGAAATGTAAAAGCATTTTGTATAACAGAGTGGTTTTGTTGTGTTTCATTATATTTCATGCAGTAGCGATCAATATCCTAAGCTGAGTCCATAATCTTTGTTTCTTATTAAGGCTATTTCTGTTTTCTCTTTTCAATTCGTACTTTCTTCATGTTCGCATATTTCTAGATGTTTAAAAAAAATTTAAATTACTAATACTTGCCATATATTTATCGTAAACTACGAGAAAACGAAATTTGAAAGTCAAAATGTACTACACAATTAAGGATATCAAGAACAGTAGAGGCCTTTGTACACAAATGGTTTTATGGCTGTTCTTTCAATACAGGGTTTGGACTCCATGAAATTTAAACTTTGATGACAAAAGTTTTCACTTCTGGTTATACAATAGAATAAAATATATTGATCGCTCGAAACGATTATCATGAAGACCGAGAACAATTAAGAACAGTAGTTTTTTATTGCAAATCACAGCATACACGATTTAAATCTTTGTACACGACTTAAACCGATACCTTTGAACTTGTCTTTTTCAGACGCCATAATGGTGAACATTTTGAATTTCAGCGGAGTTTGCAGGTGTTTTCTACGTCTATGGGGTTCAGATAATTCGAGGAAAAACCACTTCAGCGGATATACATATATATCGCGAGCTGTTTCTGCATGCAAATCGCTCGCTGCCTGCCTAATATATCTCCTTGCTTTTAAGTGTTTTAACGAAAATTAACACCTCTGACATTTTTTATCTCGAATTAAAGATATGCCGCTTGAAATTTCCTAGGTTTAGCCAGAAAACTGTCTCTCTTTGAAATGATGGTAGCACGGCTAATGGTTTTGCCTGAGTTTCGTGAAACTTTTGCATATGATATTAATAGTGCCAGCAATGAGTCTCAGATGTCTCAAAATCTGACACAGGCAAATTACTTTGAACATTTCCGAAAGCTTTAATTTGGAAAGATGCCAAGTGAAATACGAGCTCAGCTCAACTACTTTGCCGGATAATTGCAGTTCATCACCGGCTATTTATGTAGCAATAATAAATCAGGTGATGATGGAAAAGGCAGGAAAATGTAAAGCGTAGTTCCTTCAATAGTACAATTTTAATACAAAAGAATAAAGAACAGAGTTCACCTTTTCCTTCGGGCAATATATATTGAGATTTTGATATCTCCGATTAGGTAACTCTACGTATTAATAAATCGTTGAAATGCAGGATCAAGTGAAAATCATTACTTTTGTGATCAAATTTTATATCTTATGAACTGTGATATATTCTGCGAACTTACGTACTCCGCGAATTAAGCTGTGTTTAATGGCAGTAGGTACTCTAGCAAATTCGCATGGTTACCGATGTTCGGCAGCAACTGGGTTTTCACAGAATTTCCCTAAGCGAAACATGAAATTCTAAACGTTCTGAACTGATCTATATTACCTGTTAATGTTCACTGCTTTTCAGAAATTCATCGCACTTTGGGTAATAGATAAACTGCGCTGCAGCGAAACCATTGGACCACACTTGTTGGAGTTTAGGAAGTAAATGTGCTGCAAACTTAAGTAAAGGTTAGTAGTTTTTAAATGTGAAGTTGCATTAACTCATTACTTTACGTGGAGGATATTCACAATGATTATTGGACGGCCAGCTTCACTGGTAACGATCAAAAGTTACTGCATAGATGTCGGGTGTGGTTCCGAGTTCGAGTCCCCGGTGAGGTACGAGTGATAGTCCACTTCATATTGCGTCAAAAGCGGGAGATGTTCAGTAGTATTTAAATAAGCCATGGGTTTACTGGAAGACGTTCCTTATCTGTGACAGCCAGCACAAAGCACTACAGGAGAAAAATACTTGCCACTAACCTCATACCTTTATAAGAAATATCGATTGGACATGTACACAGTCGTATCAGAATAATATAACCACCTACCTAATAATGGGAATAACCGCCCTAGGCCAGAATGACAACAGCGAGACGGCGTGGTACGAACGCAATGAGTCCCTGGAAGTTTGCCCGAGGCACACATGCCCATTCTGATTGCAGCAGAGCACGGAGGTCTCGGAGATGTGGTTGTGGGTTGGCATGATAAACCTGTTGATCCAAATAGTCCCTCAAGTGCTCTATGGGATGGAGGTCGGGAGATTTCGCCGGCCAAGGGAGGACGGACACATTGTTCTCGTGTACTTTGAACCAGTCACTCATCCCTTTACCGATGTGGCACGGCGCATTGTCCTGTTGGTAGACACCATCACCACCAGGGCAAACGTCTAACATGGAGGGATGCATGTTGTTAGCGAGGATGGACAGGTAGACATTGATGTTCAGACAGTGGTACCAGGCCATACCAGAACGAAATCCCCCAGACATGAACAGCGACACCGCCGTCATGTATGTGATCCTCTTGTCCCTGGTTTGACCAACAAAAGAGTCCGGGTGTTGGTTATCTTGTGTCTGACGACGTGTCCGCCACCGCCCATCACTTATGTGGAGTAGAAACCTCGATTCATCGGAGAAGGCAACCTTTTCCCACTCTTCCACTGACGGTAGTCCCATGCGAACAGCAGGCGTCGTTGCCATTGAACCTGGGTTAACATGGGCGTCTTGACGCAGCGTTGACTCCGGAGACCCATGCGTAACAGGTTTCTCTCTACTGTTATCGGGGACACGTAGCTGGGTGTCCCAACTTTCATTTCCGTGGTCAACTGCTGTAGTGCTGTGTGTCTATTGTCCTTTACCAGTCGACGGAAGTGACGTTCTCCTCTGGGCTCGATGGCCTTTGGGGCTCCACAGTTATGACGTCGGGAGGTACTCGGTGTACCAGCGGCCGGTTCTTGGTACAGCCTTGCTTCAGCACCTGGCTAACAGCCGACGAAGTCTTCCGTTTCTAAGATGCTTTTACCCTTGGCGTATATTATTGTGATATGACCGTTTATATGCACTGCATTTTATATTCAAAGACATCCTGCGCATTACAAATACTAAGAGGCTTTGAATGGGCCTTCATGAAAATATTTGATATCACTTAGAATGATGTGTACATTCCTCAGAATCCTTAGCATTACACTCAATGGTTTTCCAGATAAATCGCTACCAAATACATAAAAATACCAGGAATTACCAACAACTGCTACTGTTGCATTGGATTGTTTACAATACTGCATTATGTCATTTTTTTAATTTATTTAATGCATAAATATTTCCATCTTAAACTAAATTTTTGAATTAAAATGGAAATATTTATGCATCCAAAAAAACAAAAAACACACACATCAAACAGAGACTATCTTGAGAGACACTGTTGGCATTCGGGAAGAAGTGCAACATTTCTGGGTGTACAAAGTCAGAAAGCAATTCAAGATAGTAGGGACCAATCACACGTTGTACCAAATGCACCAGGAGTCCAAGTTCCTGCTAGGTAAATATGCCCCAAACCATGCAACCACCTCCATCGGCTGGCATTGTAGGCAACATAAAGGATGGATCGAGCGTATCATGCTGTTTGCACCAATTACGTACACGACCATCCAAGAAGCGCATTAAATAACGCTACTCGTCAGACCAGCACGCTTTTTGCAGTCAACTGACGTCCAACATGTGTGATCTTGGCACCAGGCGAGCCTTTTACGCTGATGAACTGTTATATGTGGACCACAGTTCATCAGCGTAAAAGGCTCGCCTGCATGTATGTGGACTCATACTGCTGACAGGTGCTGGAGGTTTCGTGGTATAGGATCCATAGAGCGAACAACACGATCGAGGTTGTCCCACAGATGATCAATTGGGTTTATGTCTGGGAACTTAGGGGGCCGAGGAAGTACTTTGAATTCTTCAACGTGCTCTTCGAACCACTCTTGGGCATTTCTAACTGTGTTACATGTCGCATTGTCGTGTTGGAAGATCCCATTTGCCCCAGAGAAGACATTCAGCATGTATTAGTGTACGTGGTCTGCAAGGATGGATTCATAACGATTCGGTGTGCCTTCCACATGTATGAGTGGACCCAGAGAATGTCACGAAAACATTCCCCACACCATAACGCTGCCACCACCAGCTTGTGTTCTTCCAGCAATGGTTGAAGAGTGTATGTTCTCCGTTGTTTCTCGCCTTGTACGCCAACGTCCATCCGTTCGATGAAGCAGAAAACGTGATTCATCGGAGAAGTCAATTTCTTGCCAATCAGCGAAGGTCCAATTCAGATACTGCCGTGCAATTGTAAGCCTTTTCTACCGGTGCACCTTCGTTAGCAAAGGTGAAGTGACCATCCGTCTGCATCGGAACCCCATACGCAGCAGGGTTCGCTGAACTGTCGTTTTAGACACGATTCGGGTAGCCTCGTGGTTCAATCGCCCAGTAAGTTGCTTCGGTGTAGCTTGACAATCGGCCCTCACGCATTGTCGAAGCCGAGTTCACCTCTTACATCAACTGCATGTGGGGCCCCGCAGTTTCCACGGCGCTTATTCGCAATGGCGCCATTTTGCCAATCCGATACACTTTAACCACAGCAGCACTCAAACAGTTCACAAACGACGCTGTTTTAGAAATGCTGCCACACTTACCCCGAAAGCCGATAATCATCAATTTTTGCAAATGGGGTAAATCGCTCCTATCATCCATGACAGCAACGAGTGATATATTTTCAGAATGCCCACAGCACACCTTATATACCTTCCAAGCCGGCTCACGACATGTGCCTTCTTTCGTTGGCTACGCGATGTTGACGTCAAAAGCAGGACGTGGTCACAAAAATGTGACTCGATTGTGTATAAGAAATACGGTTAAAAATACGTGCCGAGTAGATGAGAAACTTAATTTTTCGTATTGTTAAAGCCGGTCCAGCATACTAGAGTTCTGATGTGGATATGTTTTGCTCTGTTTACTTAGATTTTTTTTGGAAATCATTTATCACACACATAATTTCATCAGTTCAATAATCTGTACAGCTTCTTTCGGAAAATGTTTTGAACAGCAAAAACTGTGAAAGAAGTCTTTGGCGCATAGGAAAAACAAGAAAGATTGCGATTCAAACGACCTCTGTTCGCTATCTCTCGGCTCGGAATAGGTAGTGATAAAAATTTATATCACGTTCTGAACAATTCCGAAGTTTCTCGATCCAGCAAGAAATTTAAACAAAAGATTAGTCACTTACTTGTTCGGCCCGAAAGAAAAACACGATCTAGAATTCCGCAAGATTGAGAGAATTTTTGCTGCAAAACTCCTTTGCGTGTCAAAGCGTTATCAGTCACACAACGGGTAAACTTTAATAACCACATGAACTGACTGTTATGCTGCAGCGTGCAGTTCTCGGGGCCGCGGATTCCAGCGCTTCCGGAACTTTTTCTAACCGTTTTTCTTTAACACATCTCGGCACAAGAATAATGACAAGAAACACTACATTTACCCTGTCATGACGAATAAATAGTATCGAGTCATTAATCAGCCGGAAGATGTGATCATAATATGAGATTTCTGCGAACAAAATGTGAAGGAAATGATGATTCTAATGATTCGTGCTGGCTAATTAGTTGTGTAAAGGCTTTCTCATTTTTCTCTCTTTTTAATACGGCCCTATCTAAATCAAAAGCTACGCTTTCCTAGAGCAATTACAGTTTTTAAAAATTGGACTTAGCCAAGCGTACATTTTTTTAACTTATCCGACCTTGTTGAATGTGCCATTGCTGCAGCAGGGAAGTTGAACTGATTTCGAAAACCAGAAACGACCACAAAAGCAACGTTTACTTCCCTGTTGTAAATATTAAATTTTGTTTTATGAGCATGTGTCAGGTACACCACATTAGTTTCCAACTGGAATATGTATAAGGTATATTGATGAGGGAAAATTTTTAACAGAGCCGTTTAACTTTCCACCAGAAATCACATCTAAATATTTTCAAGTGAATGAAATGATATAATCTTCCATTTCGTTTACACTTTTTTTATTGATTGAAGATTTAACGACCACCGTGAGCAACTCAAATGGGCTATAAGCAGTCGTTTGTCCCTAATTTAGGATCAATGGTTACAGCGAAGGGGCAGAGCCAGTGCCGTTAGACCAACACAACATTCATGCCTCTCTGGGACTCGAACCCGGATCCTTCACAGACGAATGATCATAAGCCAGGGCTCAGATCACTGCGCCACTGGGGTGGCTTGCTTACCTTTGAAAGAAAATGTTTTAAAAAAATTTATTACCACAACAGATCCCCTTTCGGGGGATTCTCCAAATTTGTTCACATAAGCCCTTTAATATAATTTGCTATTTCCTTACATGTTTCGCTATAAACGATTTTCATCTTAGTCTGTTTCCTTATAAGTAAAATAAAATAATTATACATTAGGTAGACACAAGAGACCTCCACATATTGGATTGATGCATAAGTTCATGCCACATTATTTCACGGGTGCTTCCTAGGTCAGTAGCGACGGTGCAGATGGCCAGTTGTATATCAAAATGTAGCCAGTAATATCCTGTATCTTAAATCATATTGAATCATATTGCGTTGTGTGATTGTGGCTAATGGTTTTTGGTTTTCAGGTCCGAAATTATGGAGTGCCAAGTAAATAGGAATGATCATTTCCGACATCTGCTCCTATACGAGTTTAACAAGTGATCCAGAGTCGCCAAAGCTACTCGACAAATTTGTGCCCTGTATAGGTAGGATGCTATTGCTCCGAGGACAGCCAGCACATGGTTTGAGCGGTTCCGCGGTGGAAATTTTGATCTCAACGACTCTTCACGCTGAGGTCGTCCATCTCACTTTGATGAGAATCCTTTGAATCATCTCATCGACATGGATCCATGTTAAACCTCACGCGAATTGGCCACTGAGATGGACTGTGATCAGGCAACAGTGGTGCAACACCTGGAACGCAAGGGAAAGGTCCAGAAATTTGGGGTCTTGGGTGCCTCACACTCTCACCGAGGACAACAAGAATCAGCGTGTTGTCATATGTGGTTCCCTGCTCGCCATTTATTGCGAATGTTCTCAGAAACATAAACCCTTTCTGTCACGTATTGTTACTGGAGGTCAAAAGTGGTGCCTGTACGTGAATTTCAGGCATCGCGAATGATTAAGCCCAAACAAGACGCCCACACCATGGCAAAGGCATGACCTTCCTCCTGCGACTATCATGTTGTGGGTCTGGTGGGACATGGAAGGCATTATTCACTTAAAAAATTGCCGAGGAATCGGACCATCAACGCTGCACTCTATTGTGAGCAACCCCGTCGTGTGGAGGGAGAAATTTAACAGAAACGGCTATATCGGGCCCATGGTGTCCTTCTACAACATGGTAACGCACGCACTCACAGTTTAAACATGACCAAAATGGCCATTCAAGACATAATATGGGAAATTCCTTCAACATTCAACCTATTCTCCAGATGTCGCCCCCTTCAGACCTGTTCCGAACTCTGTAGAATGTAATCCGTGAGAGAACGTTCAACTATGATGTTGATCTCCAGAATTACCTTGATGATTCTTCGCAGCAAAACCTACACGTTTTTTCAAGAATGATATTGCAGACCTAGCCAGACGTCGGACACCATCGTAAACAATGGAGAGGGGGGTACATAGTTGTTTGATTCCGTTTTCATTTGCGATGTAATACATTCCTGTAGTGCGGTGAAAAAAACGACATGAATTTATGCATCAACCTAATACTTAAAGAAATGTGCATTTCCGGAACAGGAGGCAAAAACTCGGGATATGTTGAGTGATGCATATAAAAGGGAGCGTTGCCACACTTATCAAAAAGCATTTAAAGCCTTCGCCGTGCCTCGGTGAGCAGAACTGAAGGACTTTAAAACGTATAAGCCCGCTCCGGTGGTGCAGTGGTCTAAGCGATGGCCTCTGATTATTCGTCCGAAAGGGGTCCGCGTCCAAATTCCGGTGAGGCATATGGATGCTGTGTTTGTCTTAAGGCACTGGCTCTATCCCTTCCCTGGAACCAGTGACCCTAAATTAGGGACGCGTGACTGCTTATAGCCCATTGAGTTGCTCACGGCGGTTGTTAAACCTTTAATAAAAAAAAACCGGATAGGTTCTTCGATGCCACCTCTGAGTTATGCAATCCCGTGTAGTATTGCCACTGTCCTGGTATTTCCGAAATTCATTGTCGTTGATGTTCTTCATCGATTAACAGTAGGTAGTCTCACTATAGCATACGTTCAGGATAGCCTCAGAAACTACGTGATCGTGACAAACGAAGCTTACCTGTAAATGAGAAGAAAAATGAGTACGTTCTCTGGCACAGACCTGTCCACCAACGTTGAAAGAGCCACTGAAACAGTTGTTTGCCCCAGAACAGTTTTTTCAGAATTGGTAATCTACGGTCACTATGCTAGGCTTAGCTGCGTATGCCTTTATATCACTCCAGGCAAAAGACGTAAACACAGAAATATCTAGCTCTCCGTTCGTGGACATCAAAAAAGTGGGTAGAGGGGCTGTTAAGAGTGGCGCATTAAACTACTCATTCTTTTGTTCCGATGGATGCACATTTTGTGGAGTTTGCTCCGGGAACGCTGTCAAAAGGACAGCAATGTCCATATGGTGAAGGTGTGAGTGCTTGTTTTGCTTAACAGGACACGGTCCTTTGGTTATGGCACTATCCTGCATAAGGACAGCCAACCATGTAGACATTCTGAACAACTACGCACTACTATTTTGCGCCATTATTTTGGCACATCTTGTTATAGCATTCCTCCTTGTAGACTGAGCTCGTTGCCACATCGCAAGGCTCCAAGTATCGAACTAAATCCAAAACAACATCTATGCGACGAGGTGGAAATCCAACTCCGATCTTGACTGGTATTATCTTCTCCAACGGTAGCTCTGGCAAAAGCTATACAGGAGAAAAACTCCGTCACAGACCTACAAGCATCTGGCGAAAGCATGCCTACAAGTGTCGTTGCTGTCAAAACGTTGAAATGTTGGCCGACTATTTACTGGTTTTCGTTATAAGACTCTTGTTTCTATTCGATCTTCATGTCCGAATACTTTTGGCTTCATTGTGTATGTGCGTTGTATATTTACATGCCCTCAATTGGTTTCCGGATAATGACAGTAAAATTAGAGATTATATTCAAAATGTTTGAAGCATTTCGATGCGATCTGTCATTTGGAGTAGGGTTATCCACCCGTATTCATTTTAATTTTCATACCATGGAGTCCTCCTTTGCCAGGGGAAATGTACCTTTCAGCTAATTCATGTATCCAGGGAAAGAGTAATTTATGTCAAAATGCACTTTGCTTCAGAACAATGAATTTATAATAAGAGTAACACATGAAACAGCAATGACACTACTACACATTTTGTAAATTTTTTTGTCGTTGTTAAAACTCGAGTTGGACGACTCGGCAAAATGGTGAGATTCGTAACCCTTTAAAATTACTTTCCAAGAATATTAATTAACGAATTATCACAAAAACAGAGTGAATCTAAATCATTGGCGCTCTGCATGTTTGCATGACTTCCTCAGATAAAGGAAAAGAGAAAAGCTATAAGTGAGGTCGTAATGATTAATAACCGTCCACGTGAACATTAGAGAATAATTAGTGGACTGTACCGACTTACTCGCCTCATTTTGAAAACATGGTGTGACAGGTCCTGCTAAGGAGAAAAAATAAATAATGGGGATGAACGGAATGTGCGAATGAGTGGTTCTGCATAAAAGTAACACGCAAAAGAACGATCAAAAAATTTCCAATGAAACACAAAGGGGCATTCTTTAAGGATGAGTTTCTTAAACCGTACAGCACTTTATCATTGCGCGAAGAAATAACGGCATCGTTAGTAGCCAAAGAAACACGAGTGACAGTTTTCCTTTCCAATCTGCCAGAGAAGAAACTCAGGGAAAGAGAGCGACAGCTACCAGTACACTCAATCAACAATGTCACTGGGAGAAATTCTTAGCCACAAAATACACTCAGGGTCATAAATCTTTAAACGCCATGATACAGCCTGAATGGTATGTATGGCACAGTAACAGATTATACTACATTATATCGACAGAAGTCACCGGACACCTTTCAAAAGAAATGAACAGATCCGCTGCGGTATTAAGATGTGCGGTACAGCTGAAAGCGGTGTAAAAACAAGCCTGCAGTTGACCGCGATCATATCGCACTGTGAATTTGAGTGAAAATGTCGCGGAGAGAGAGAACTGATTTTGAGAAAGGAAAGATTGTTCGGTGTTATATTAGTGGGTTGTCCATAAGAGAAACCGAAAGGCGTTTAAACATACCGAAGTCAACTCTTTTGGATGTACTGAATAAGTGGAAGAAACATGTCGTCTCTGAAGCAGCAAAACATACCGGCAGACCAAAGAAAATCAGTGATAGAGGACATCGAAGCATCAGGAGAATCGTTACAGCTAATCGACGGAGTACTGCACAAGACCTCAGTGTACAGGTGCGTAAAACTTCTGGAACCTCGGTATGTGCACGTACCATTCACAGAGAAATTCATTCCATGGGATACCGTGGTCGTGCGGATGCTCATAAGACTTTCATCCCCACTCGGAATGCTACTCGTCGTTCAGCATGGTGCAAAGAAAATGTATCGTGGACCGTAGATCAATGAAAACCGGTCCTATGGACTGATTAATCCAGATACACGACCCATGAGTCTGATGGCCGTGTGTGGGTATGGCGGTAGCCGTGCGAACGCTATTTACTACAGTGTACTGTTCCTACGGTCACATTTGGAGCTGGCAGTGTATTCGTGTGGGGTGTTTTTCGCGGTATGGTCCTGGCCCATTGGTTTTCGTGGTCAAACCTGTTAACCAGCACGTCTACCTCGATATTATGGACAGTTATGCCCTACTAACTCTGTGGCAATACTATGAAATCATGGCTTGTTGGTACCAGCAGAATAACGTACCGAACCATAAAGCAAGGCTGTTACGGAGGGGTTTAACGATAATTCCGTATTGTGTGTGGACTGGCCAGCACAGAGCCCTGATCTTAATTCCATAGAGCACCTATGAGATGAATTAGAGTGCCGGGTAAGAAGTTGGGCACCAAGGCTTACTACTAAGAAACAGTTAGCGGCAGCAGTATGTACTAAATGGAAGCGCATATCTATCGCTGTGGTCCAAAACATTGTCGAAAGCAAGTCTCGAAGGGTCTGTGCATGCATTAAGGCCAAATGTGTTTCTCTCCAGGTGTTCGGTGACTTTTGTCAATATAGTGTACATGATAAAAGTGACGCTCCAAGACGTAGATGCTATGATGTCATTCTTCAGTGTGACATCACGTAGTAATGTGGTGCGACATGAGTAAAATCCACAATATGCAGCGATTCTCTTGCCAGTTTGATGCAGTTTGGGAGACAGAGTCTCTTTAGTAGGATGACGTAATTTCAAATACGCCTACCGGCATAAACGTTTAATACACCGACTGAACCCTGAATTATGAGCACCTCTATCAAATGTGGATGCGGCCCGTTTATCACGTAATTTTCGAGAGGGAGCGATTAGTCCATCGGCTTAGCATATATATAACGTAAGAGTGGAGCAGTAGCCAGAAAAATTTGGAATGTGATGGGTAAACGGAAGGATCAATCGGGCTTCGAGAAAGTACACTTTCCAGAAGCTCAGAGAGCAGGTGCCTCGATTTCGCAAACATCTTAATTGGTGGGTTGTTTGCGAGCCACCGTAGTTAAAGTGTACCAGGACTAGCATGAATATTATCCAACAACGACCCAGAGCAAAACTTAACAGCACAGCGAACGGTTGATGTGAGAGGTGAGCTTTGGGTTCGACGACTCTTGGAGAACTACAGACGCAGCACTATTCAAAAGTTGGGCTACCCAATACAACAAAGGTCATTCCGAAACAGTATCTAAAACAACCATGCGTCACACGCTAGCACGTACGGGCCAAATGTAGATATCACCTAGAGATGGGCGAACGTTGGCAGGGATTTTACAACGATATTAGCAGGTGATCACAATAATGTGACTTGACCGTGTATGATCATAGCATTATATCCTTGTTATTTTGTGTAAATCTACTTTCTACCGCCACGGTGATTAAGTAGGCAGAAGCGGAGGCCTCTAATCGTTCGAGTACTGGTGTGTTTGTCATACAACGCAGGCTCTCTGCCTGCCTTGGAACTGGTGTCCCCAATGTAGGGACAAGCTATTGTAGATAGTATATATGCCGTTACGGGTGCTGTTAAACCAGTGAACAAAAATAATGACTCTTGCGGTTACGGGTACTATTAAACCAGTGAACGAAAAAAGAAATACGACGGCCGTTCAAAAAGTAACGAGCCTGATTTTGTATGGGGCAGAAATTTAACGCAGTAAACATACTTACCCTTACATACTTTCGGAGTACTCTCCCTCTACCTGAATGCACCGGTCCTCCTCCCCTTTTAATTCACTTCCGGAAAGTGTGTTCAAAGCTCTTCCTCGATATGTGGCTCAGGATACCACATGTCGAGGAAGAACTTCGAAACTGTGGTTTTAAAGACACTGGTGAGAGGTGGGACCACCGGCCCCATCATTCTATCCACTTCCGGAAAGTGTGTTCGAAGCTGTTCCTCGACAAGTGGTTCAGAATACCCATCACAGCGTTGTTCAGTTCAGTGTTTCATGCAAACCTACGCCCACGAATTTGATTTTTTTCACTTCAGTGAATAGGTGGATGTCACACGGTGTCAATTCCAGCGAATAGGGATGGTGCGCCATCAGTTCGATGCCTAGATCTTAGATAACCGTCTGGGTAAGTAAAGTTTTCTTACCATACTAAAAAGGGAGTGGTCTTCACCGTTGTCGCTAGACTACAGTACTGAAAGGGTAATGGATAATGACAAACTTTTAGGTGCTATGGAATGTAAATGATGAAGTTATAGGACATCAAAGAACACTGGCAGATACAATATTCATGGAATCTCCATTACTCTGGCGGCCCGTGCCAGAATGGTTTTTGTTGTTTTAAGCAATTGGTATACAATACAAAGTATTCATGAACGGATAGACCGTATAGTGTAGTCAGTAACGAGTATACATTACACTCACATTCATGTACGACAAAAATTATGAAGATCTTTAATGGTTTTTGTTGTTTTAAGCAATTGGTATACATTACAAAGTATTCATGAACGGATATACAGTATAGTGTATTCAGTAACGAATATACATTACACTCACCTTCATGTACGGCAAAAAATATGAAGATCTTTAATTATGGAATGATCTAAAGAAAAGCAGTTCTCTCAGTGATCACATTTCATGAATGCTGTTTCCTCGCAATCTTGTCTACCACATTCCTCAGTCAGGCCCGATTCAAAACAATACTGGAGAGGCGTTTGGAAGTATCCAGGGTGAGTAGTGACATAACTACACTTATAAAATGCAAAGCGGATTAGGTTTTGAGATCAAGGCGCGGAAAAGTGATGGTGAACAAAAGACTGTAGACGCAGAAGGTGGTCTCTGTGCCAAAAGTTAATATCTGATGTTACCCACACAGTGTCATTTATGAATTTAACCATATTTTATAGGGACTTCTTACACTTATTTTCATAGAAAATAACTGTAAGAAGTTCTAATATAACATTCATAATATACATGCATTACATAATATAATGCTCATGAACAAGGCACTAGGGGCTCCCCCTTTTGTCCATAGCAGCTCAAAGTTTGGATATAAACATATCTTATGATCGTCTATCTAAACAACATACTTTGATTACGCAATCAGCTACAACCCAATGTCCGTTTCCTTGCAAGTCAAAGAAGTCCATACTTGGTTACAGAAATACGTCTGAAATTTACACCGTCTACTAAAACAATGAACTAGAGGAGCTCGGTAGCGACGAGTCGTCACGTGACTAACCTTGCAGGTGTTCCAACAAAGGGAGCTAAATTTTTCTGCGTGGTTTCGTTTTCGTGCCATGATGTAAGAATCGTTATTTTTTGAAATACCTACACATATTTATTTATCGTTTTGTGGTCACGAAAGATCCGCTTACAGGGGTTTATCAAAATAATGGAAGCACCGACTGCGACAGGAGTTCACGCAATGCGCAGTATTGAAATCACAAGGACGACGCGACGTCTCCCGCAATGTCACGGAGGGAAAAGCGGTGCATTATACCTTGTCGGCTATCATGTAGCAGTGCAACAGTCGGAGATCAAAGATCTGTTGTGAAGTAATTATCGACAATGTCAGATGTCTGTGACCTCAAAAAAGACTTGATCATTTGTGCGCACCATGCAGGGGTTTCAGTAATTAGCACGGCAGAAACACTAGGTGTAATAATAGAAACTGTATCGAAGATTACGACTACCTTCCAAAAGGGACACGACTTTGCCTCCAAACGTGAAAATTGGGGACCCCAAATGTCGATGTCACATAGAAATGGCTAAACGTTGACAGGGATTGTACAACGAAAGCATTAGCCCATGGCACTTCAAATCAGGGATGGCAGATAAAAATTTTGATTTAAACCCAAACAATACTAGAAAAAAGACAAAAAAAAAAAGGCCAAACATTATTCAAACATATTATTCATACTCACTTCACATGATAAGCTCTAGCTCCAGTTCATTACTGTCATCATCACTGGAACAATTGGCACCTATGGCATAAACCTCGTCAGATGAAAAGACTTTTAGCATTTTTCTAGATGGAGTAAAGTTGCTACAACTTTTGATTTAAAGCAATAGTTCAGCTCTGATTCTCACAATAGTATCAATAAAGTTCAGTTGCATTATGTTTCTTGCTTTTGTTTTAACTGGGGTTACAATAGAGAATATCCTCTCAACAACGACATTACAAACTGGGGTTATTAGACAAGTAAGGGCTAAAGTGGCGAGCTCTTTAAATGCCTGATGATGAAGCACTCGAATACAGAACTGTTCAATCTCTTAAGGAGTCCATGTCTCTTAAATGGAGCTTCTTCTTTCCAATCGACAAAAGACACTTTTCTGCATTATTATTCAATAGTGCCGATGCTGTTTTCTACGTGGTGTATAATAGGTAACTAAAACACTTGAAACTTGATTTAAAATGACCTTAGGGCTCAATTTTAACAGATTTTGAAATGCATCTCTCGCAGAGAGCAGTCTGTATCTAACTTGACTGAGAGTTTCTTCTAGCAGACACGTACATCTTTCTTTAACATTTTTATTTTTAGATAGGCCTCAGTACTGTTGTTCTTTTGTAGGAATATAATGCATTCTGTCAAACATTTGGTACCAAACCAACTTGATGGATATGATTTTTCTGGGTATTGACATCATACAGTCTGCTTTGAAGACTTTCCTGGAGTAAGAATAATACTTGTAATCTAACATTATTTCTATTTAGTGTCTTGCTTTGAATTGTGTGTCAAACTTTGGTTGAGTAAATTCTAATATGCCATTTTTGAGCAAAAATAACTTTTTTAAAAGAAAATTTATTTTAAAAGAGCATGATTTTTTCGTGCAAGAAATGTTAAAAGCCAGGAACACGCCATATAAGTTCCCTGCTGCACATTGAACTGAAAAAAAGCCAAATTTATGGAATTTGGCGTTAAAGAAGCCAGTATTGCAACCTTGCATCATACCCCGATGAGCCACTACATTATGACCACCTCCCTCCTAGAGAAATGAGAAATCCCGGAGACCGGACCGTGTCGCAGGTGCAGTTCACAGAGCACTATATGTACAACCCAAGGACCGGCTTTCGGTTAGTAGAGAGTTCGGACTCAGAATGAAAAAATTTGCCGATTTATCAGAGTTTGATAAAAGGCAAATTGTGATGACACGGCGCCTTGGAACTTTGACCTCGGAAACGGCACGGCTTAGGGGTTGTTCATGTGCCACATAAATGAGTACGTATCAAAAGTGGTGCACATATAGCCAAACGTATAAATTTCGTCCATCCGTTTGGTGTCCGTAGCTCATTGATGCCAGGGGGAAGCGGAGACTGTTGCGCATTGTTCACAGCGACCGCAGCAGGGCCACAGTGCGACACACCACCCACAGCTACAACAATGCTGATCAGGGCAATGTCTCACAGCACACAGTTCATGGCAGCCTTCTGCGCATGAGCCTGCGTAGCCGAAGACTCAGCCGAGTCCCTACATGTACTGCATGCCATCGCCAACAACGCATGAAATGGGCACGAGATCATCGAGATTGGACCGCGCATGATTGGAAGAAAAGTGGTCTGGTCTGACGAATCAAGATTTTTGGTGCATCACGTTGACGGCGTATCGCGGATCTGCCGATTACCAACGGAGGCCGTGGCACATGGATGCACTGTTGAGCGGAAACAGGACGGCGGTTACGGCGTTATGCTGTGGGCGGTGATTTCGTGGAACACTTTAGTCCCAATTATTATCGAATATCCCTATCTGCTGTCAGGTACGTAACTGAGCATCACTGTGGACCAAGTTCACCAATTCATGACAACCGTGTTCCCTGTTGGTGATGGCTATTACCAACAGGATAATGCGCCGTGCCACACTGACAGAATCGTCAAGGAGTTTTTGGAGGAACATACTGGCGACTTTCTGTTAATGCCCAGGCCTGCAAATTCACCTGGCATGAACCCAATTCAGCATTGTAGTTCGACTTGGAAATCGGGTTCGCGCTAAATCACCACCACGACGAAATGTATTGGAAATGGAGGACCTGCTGCTTATATTATGGTAATAGATACCCTAGGATACCTATCGCCACCTTATCGAATCGATGCCTTGCCGAGTGGCCGCTGTTTTGCGGATTAAAGGGGTCCTACAGCTTATTTGGTAGGTGGTCATAATGGAATGTATCATCGGTGTTTAGGAGTGGATTTGAACTTCAGTCGGAATGATACGGTTTACGTTCATCGGGAAATACATCGTGCAGGTACTACTGGCCCATCTCCATTCCACAAACTTTTACCAACATCAATGTAACAAAACTAGTAAAGTGGTTAAAAGCACAGAAAAACTGTGATCCGACCTTTATTCCACTTTTTTCCATGAGACAAATACTGATAAACGCGATTATGAGATCCCGTCTCTTCCTTAGTGTGAAAATCAAGCTACTATACAGAAAACAGACACATAAATGAAAGTTCGTATAAGCTATAAGCTTGAAGTCCTAAGTGGCTTCTCTCTATTAATAAGAAAGACGTTGGTTATTCTAACAGAAGTAACTGCCACGGAGGAACCCCAGGTTCGATCCTGGGCAGGTACGAACGCTTGAACCACTAAATATTCGCCGTGCATCGGGTGGGCACGTTAAGCCGTCGGATCCCAGGTTCTCTCCTCCGGTAATATATAATTGCGTCTTCCTCCCCATTCCTACCTCACTATCGTGTTACTTTCCTATCGGGCACTCCAGCCCAAATATCGTAGCTTCCTATTTCTAAAGGGAGTTTAAAACCTGGGGTCAGACACACCCTTCCTAAAATCTTCTCCATATAATTTGATCTGTTCTAACAGAAAGAAGAGTAACAGCATTCATTAGAGAAATTAATTTGGAAATAAATTGCAAAAACAACTCTTAGTCACTTGATATTAATTAAATTAATATCACGCGTTAAAATATGTGTGCGAATGTTTTGCTCATTACAGACAGAACACAGAATCATTGCGACATAAGCTACTTACTAATAAAAGATTTCAAAATATTTCTGATTCCGCTAGACATTTTATTGAATCTTGAAGAACCTAATCATAGATTTGTACAAGTACATGAACATCCTTCGATACTCCAAAAATGTATTAGAGCCGTCCACTTCGTTGGTGTTCAACAATGCGAGATTTTAATCTATAAAAACTAATTGCCTATTGCAAACAAATACATGGTTTCCTAAACATAATTCATCTTTAACTGGAAAGTAATTTTAAGAATAAAAATAAATAATATTGAGATGTGTCAGCGGAGCAGCTATTATCGTAATCTCTGAAAGCACGTTTATTATGATGAGGTACTTTAACAATCCAGATATTATCCATGAAATAAAAGAATCAAAGTGTGGCGTTCGCCAGTGTCTAAAGAAATGTAAGTATTTCAACTTATTTTGGCGCATTAATTAATACGACAAGATTTAAAATTCAAAAATCCCTAGCTCTCACGTAGAGACTTTTTTCTCCCAAAGCTTCAGATTTTTCAGCAGTAGTCACATCTCTGTTCGAAGTGTATGAAACCAGACTTCAGCAAGTATCTTCCATTGCGTGTTTTTGAACATCATTAAAATTAAGATTTATCAGTCCCCCTCGGAACTCAAGTTGCTATGAGCTTACGAATGAATTTCCAATTAGGATCTAGCTAATGTCGGCGATAAAGCGGTTCGTCGGGTTTAATTAAAGTCCTTACCTCTGCGAACGCCCCTCAGACTGTTATTGATCATGGCAATTATTGTATGAATTTTTGGATCACGAATATCGCTTGAATTGCGACATCGCTAATAAGTATTAAAGTACACACTCACGGTGTCTACGGGGCAAAGCTCCGCATTTGCGTTACGCTTGATTAATAATGAGATGCAATCAAGAAGAACATTCACAGAGGTGAAATCGGAAGGCCAAGTAACGAATGCAACTCACGAATTCCTGCTGAAGATCTTGTGACGCCGAACGTTAATTAATAAACACTTAGAAACTTTACTTTTACCTTTCACTCTTTGATAGTCAAAGGCGTGAATATATTTTACCCTAAGAAAACTTTACCCAATTATAGAAGTAAATTCAAATACATCTTTCCTTCGAACACGTAGGCCTTTGCACAATAAAAACCAACATGAAGACTTTAAAAATTAAATTTACGGAGAAAATGAAATAAAGTCAAATGTAATAGACGAAATTCTCGAATGAAAATTGCTTAGTGTTTACTAAAAATTCCACTTTCCATTACGTGGTGCAAACAACTTTCCTCTAGTTGATTTGGGGATATTCAACAGCTGCTTAATTCTTAAATATATACTGAGAAAATGAATTAAGATCAAATGTAATAAATGCAATTCTGGAATGAAAATCATTTAGTGTGTATTAAGAAATTCCATTGTCTATCACGTGGTGCAAGCAATTTAGCTTTTGTTAGTTTGGGAACATTTAACTGCTGCTTAATTGTAAAATAACCTGAGAAAATGAGTTAAGGTCAAAGGTAATAGACGAAATTCTCGAATGAAAATTATTTAGAGTTTATTAAAAAATTCCACTTCTATCACGTGGTGCAAGCAACGTAACTCAGTTGGCTTGGGGATATTTAACAGCTGCTTAATTGTCAAATATACGGAGAAAATGAGCTAAAGTCAAATGTAATACATTATATTCTGGAATGAAAATTATTTTATATGTATTAAAAAATTCCACTGTATATCACGTGCGTCAAGCATTTTAACTCCAGTTAGTTTGGGGATATTTAACAGATGCTTAATTGTTCTCATTCAAATATTTTGCTGTATATTATTTCAGTGCTTTTCAGTATTTAAAATGGTATAACTGTATTAGTAATCAGAATTTATTGACGTAGAAAAGAAATCAAACTTTCCAATCTTTCGCACATAAATCAGATGCCTTTTTCAAGAAATTGTTGTAAATTATCTATCAATTAGCCTTTAGTACTTTTTGCAGTTTTCTTACACTTCAATTAAAACGCTTGTTCAACTTAAAATATAAGTAACTAAATCTGATTAAATGAACAGTGGCCGAAGTTCATCAGAACTAGCAACTTACGTAAAAGATCCTAATTGTTTATTTTTCCAATTTATAGCAGTCACACTATTAAGATTTTTCTAAAATTGACGAGCATTTTCCCGTGATTTCTTTCATAAATTAATGAAGCATATTTCTGATACATCCTTTTCTTTATAATAATGGAAAAATCGTGAATTTCACGTATTTTTTGTACGCGAGGAAAATTCTGAATTACTAGAAATATTTCCGCAAATCCTTTTGTATATTGAAGAAAAGCTCTCTCCTCACTTTTCCATACGCATATGAAGGAAAATTTCTGGTAATTGGAGCGATTCGTGGGAATAGTTAAGGTTTGAGTAATTACTAAATTTTAATCGATTAACTATTGATTTTTAATAGTCTATCGTATAATCTGATTTTGAAGTTCTGTGACGAGATGGAATACTGTGGATAGCATATCGCATGAAATTTTGGTTACTGTAGCACAGGGTATTCTTTGCCACCTCCCACATTTTATGCATCAGCTACTGCATTGTGTTATCGTAAGAAATCGTGTACTTAAATTATTGTACAGGCGATTGTGCGATATGTGTGTATCAGCCTGTTGATCTCTTAAGAAAAAAGCTATTATAGCTATTAAGAGTAAATTTTATGTTTAGGAGTCTTGTTAAACAATACTATAAAACAGTACATTGATTGTTTTCTTAAAGATAATTGAAAGTCATTGTCAATTTAAAAAAAAATTCGTAATTTTTAATACGTCCTTGTACAGAAAAATAATAATATCTTACGAACCTATCCAGAAAAATAGTTAGCTCTAACAAAAAATCAATTTAATAATTCACCAGCATTAATAGCAAAAAAAAACCTGTACAAAACATTTATTTATTGCTTGCTTATGTTTCAACCTGATCTGTGACGCCGGTTTACGTGGTTTTCTGTCTCAACGGATAGCACAAGCGTCTTCGGTGGATGACGAAGCTGATTCAATCCCCATTAAGGGCAAAGGATCTGAATATGCTAAAATTGAAGATTTTGAGAAATTTACGCACAAGTATAGAAAATCCAGGAACGGAGTTTTCTGAAATAAACGGAGTTACTGACTACAGAAAATCGGTCAAAATCCGGAAGTTGGAGGAAACGGGAACGTTTAAAAACGGAAATGTCATTAAAAGAGGAAGACCGAGGGGCAAACTTGTTGCACGCTATTTTCGGAAACTTTGCTTGACTTCACTCCACTTAATTTTTACAGTACACGCGAACATGAAGTAATAATCACAAATACGTTCTGTACTTGTGTTCCTTCTACTTGACGATAACACTCCGCAATCCTCTGACAATAGTTGCTGCGAGCCTTTACAATCTTTAGAATTTCTACTCGTTACGCAAACTACATGCATAATCCATTTCTTTTACTCTTTCCATGACGTTTTATTTGCATTGATTCACTATTAGCACTGGTAAGACGTACTGATAAAATTTTGAGAAGTGACATGATGTTCAGTAGGAAAAACCCAACTTAGTAGCAAAAAAAAAAATTACGTAAGAAATGGAGTCTTAAATGAAATGTGCAATTAGATATATATATACGACACATATTTTTATTCTTTCACGAGACCCTTCAAAGCATCACACAGGCTACGGTTCTAAACGCCAAGGACGCTAAATAACTCCAGATTTTATTGAATCCAACGTCTCATCCAGTGTTCCCAATCTCAAGATTTACACTTCGCAAGTCATTTTTCAACATATGGTCAGGTAACACTAATTTTTTTTCCATGAGAAACAGTGAATGGATACCTGGCGTTTTACGTTTCAACCACTTCGTTTCCCTATCACAAAGCTGAGTTCAAATGTAACTTCACATGTATAATTATACTTGGTACCATTAAATATCCCCAAGTGATGCACTCTGTAATATATGATGATTTTACGAAGTCAGACACTCGGTGAGATTGATTACGCACCGGTTTATGTTTATAGAATAAAGTTCATACTGTCTGGATGGTATCAACTTTATTCTATAAAAATAATTGGTACCTCTCAGTTCGTGTAAGACCACAGCAATTACTTTTTCTTAAAAATTAGCTGACGAAATTCGGTTTTGAAATTGCCATATTACATTGACTGAAAAATAATCCCTCCCATTCATACAACTTGCTTACGCAGGATAGCGCGCACCCGTCCAATCAAGTGGAAGCACCACAACAGGCGTAAAAGAGTAAGAAACAGAAACACTCGCTCTTGGGTTTACTTCCTGTAAGCCTGTTCGTTCAGACGTAGTGATATACAGGCTAGGTCCCTTCTACAAAAGGGTCTTGGAGAAAACTCTGAAAATCTGGATTACATAGACAGCCAAATCCTTCGGGTGATCTTAAACGGGGTTTGAAACGCGCAAACTTGCATTCGCCTTCTTAAGAACGTTATTTCTGCATTACAAATCCCTAACGGACTCACTTCAGAAATGTGTCCTAAACAGTGCTATGAAATAGGTCCAACTACATCGTTTCCTTTGTTTGTTTATTTATCTGTGTAAAATTCCTTAGGGAACACTCAAAATTCCAGTGCAGGACACCCATTCGGTGAAAAAACTAAGGAAACCAGAAGAGACCCAGTAGTGTTTCGTATCGTAAACAGAGATTCACTCGGTGCAATTTGTTATTTATGTAATTTTCACCAGGGGCTTAGTATTCTGCAAAGGAGCAGTTGAGACACACACACTCGTCATATTTCTCCGTGTTGACAATGAGATTTCATGCAACTGAGTGGGGTCTAATCGTCACCTAGGTGTGGTTTTATGTCTCAAATGCTCCTTTGCAGAAGACTCAGCCCCAAGTACCCCTAGTAAAAGAGTAACCAATACCAAATGTCAGCGAGTGAAAATGAGCTTCTCTTATTCAGCTCTCCTTAGCCTTCTCACGTTTTACATTGGAAAAAAATAAAGCACTGCAGAATCAATGCATTTCGTCCAGGTAAGTTTTCATTGAAAATATTACTTAAAAGTCATTTCTATTCTGAATGAAAATATTCGGATCAATCAGAAAATGTATGAACTGCACTCAACATTCAATAAAGAGACTATGATTACTTCATTGTACTAAACATCAAATAAGTGCAAACAGAAATGTGTGCTATCAAATTATAATCCCTAAGCACACTGGGAAAAGAAATAGCTAAACAAGCACCTTTGATAGAGAAAATCACGCAAATCGAGAAGTAAACGAAACATTTAATATATATCTTTAATGCTGATGTAATTAATTAAAATATAAAATACTAACGTGAAATAACACTGTACCCTTATGATGCACCAATAATGGATGATGGAAAAGCTTTCCGCTTGAAAATGTGTTTGTCGATATTATGCAGCATAAATTCTCAGCCAGCATGCTCCAGAAACACCGGCATCAGAAATAAATTAATTTATTACTTTGAGCAGTCGATATCTGAAAATATATGAGATACATCTGAATTGACTTATGTTGTATCACAAACTATTTAGACAGGAAAGAATTTTTGCCATCTCGATTCACGAACTCAAACACTCACTATCTGACAATGCTTCTTTTCCCAGAGCATATTTCTACTGAATTCACAAGGGCTTCGAGAGTGTTGACACACGTCTACTGGATTCTTCTTCGCTTACTTATTCTTCTGTCAAAAATCCATTTTATTTTTTCATCGTCGAGATTCTAAACAACATTTCAAGTTTCAACGTAAACATACGAATTTTTTGAAGAATGTCAATATTTCAAGAACAGTAGAAATTCTTACTTACAATGTACATGTAGCATTGCTTTCCTGATAGCATCTGGAGGAATACCGTTCGTAGCAATGCAAAGGTATGTTCCCATGTTCAGCCTGCTCACTTTAATTATGGTTAAATCTAGTCCTTCGTGAACGATTTCTGGAAAATAAAAAAATCTTGAAATAAAAGACCAAAATGTCATAGAGAAATGTCGTCACAATTCAGTTGCATTTCGGATGACAAAAGCAGAACACTTTATTAAAATTTGACAAAAAATAATACAACCATGACATATCGCAGATTCCGTCGGTAGTTAGATTTTGTTGGATTATTTGACTGTATACAGCCGGCAAGGAATAAACATAAATTTGGGGGAAATGTAGAAAGTATCGGGGTTTCCGAAAGTCAGACTAACTCATTCATTCGAAAAAGTTACAAATCAGATCACAAAACTGTAATGACTAAACTTTCATTTTGCGAAAGTTTACAGAAGCATATTGTAGAAGCGCTATTTTAATAGATAAGCATGCCATAATTTTCTCATTGGAGGATAGTAAAACAATTTCACGAAGTAAAAGATTTAGCACTTCCGAGATTTATCTCTGAGTAAAAATGAGCGAATTTCAGGTTTTTCCAGTAACACACAGGTGACTAACAATAAGTAGATCTACTTTTACTCCCACAAGTTATGCATTGTTTATACCCAGTAAATATTGCCCATAGCAGTGTAGTTGCACGCAGTGCCTACTTTTATGTAAGCACTGCTATAAGCAATATGCACTTATGATTCAGAACTGGTATAGTGCCAAAATGAACGTTATTCTTATTATGCAAATCACTGAAAAACAACTAAAATGAACGGCACGATTTCTTTCCCTTTAGCGGTCACAAGGATGGATTTTACAACATCAAATATATTTTAATGAAAACTCGGCATATGCTAGCCTTCGCACTAGAGGCAATCGAAATAATCAATAATTTTATTTGGAACAGAAAAAAAAACGCTTAGGAAAGGCAGGAATTATTTGAATATAAATTAGAAGAGTAAAACACGAACGCTCCTGTTTTTTCTTATACAGCCTCAAGTTAAAATAAAAATAGAAAAGAAAAGTAATGCTTGCATTCCTGGTTGGAAGGAAGGTATCAAAGTAGTCTCACTCCACTTAAGATATGCTGGCGAATTACACCTTCGGCCAACTTCCGAAAAGAAATTGATTGCAATAATCGAATCAAAATGTGATGAATTATGTATAAGTAAATCTATAGATCTTATAGAAATAAGTAGGGGTGTAGTACAGCAATGATAAGCAAACTAATAGCAGTAATTCTGTTTAATGGCACACAAATCTTTGTTAAATAACGAAATAGCAGGTTTTCGCCACAAACGTGTGCCTTCGTCAGGCTAAGTAACAGATAACACAAATCTGATACAAAACACAGTTCAGAAACGCTCAAAAATTCGGAAGACTAAATTTAAAATGGTAAACAATAGAATATAAGACCAAAAAAAAAATGACAGACTATAAGAAAAATACGACTAATGGGACAGCCTACCGAGAGGCTATAGAGATTTTAACAAACTGTACCTCTAGTAATGAAGAAACTTCTATTGATTTGCCGCACGTCGGGCGTGTGATGCTGGATATCCAGAACAGCTAGTATTCTGAGGAATCGTTTCCCCATGAGCAAGGCATGAGCGAACGCATGGTCCTTATATTCTATTGTTCATCATTTCAAATTTAGTCTTCCGATTTTTTGAGCGTTTGTGATCTGTATTTTGTATCAGATTACTATTATCCGTTACTTAGCATGACGAAGCCACACTTTTGTGGCAAAATCTTGCTATTTCGTTATTTAACAAAGTTTCGTGTACCAACAAACGGATGTACTACTATTAGTTTGCAATATTCTTATGTGTAACTAACGAAAAAATGTGTGATATCAAAAAGGTGAAAGATTTTCACTACCTGAGAGAAAGCCTCTACAATGATAGGAATCAAACAAGGGAAACAGGACTTACAGTTAAATATGCCGAGATGTAATTCCAACAGGTGTAAAAGTACATCTTCTTTGGAAACTAAAATTAAACTTCTGATCGAAATCTTCAAGCGTAATGCTAGTCTACTCAGATATACTAGCAATAAAAAAAGATCTTGATGTTATGCCTCCAGAACATGAGCGAAAGTCAGTTGAACTTTCATAAAACATCCGTTGAAATTTCGTACAAGGTTCATTAACGTCACTCACACACGATATTATGCACATCAAAATAGCCTTGATACAGAAACCTTCAGAGAAGTAAAAAATACGTGATACCTTGTGATATATACTGTACATCAATATAGCTTTCCTTTTGTGCTCCTGTTTTGTTTTGTAAATTTATTTAACTCTTGGTAAAACGTTTTCTTGCTAAGCGACATATTACTTCTCCTATTTGGCAAGGCTGGCGGTGGGTCATTGCACTATAAAACTACAACACTGTATGTAGCAAGAGGATAGACGGTAGAGACTGATTCAGCAGATGGTATTACGAGTACATTGTAAAGGATTGTGGAGTTATAGAGATATGTGTACATAGAGTTGAAAATATCAGGAATAGGGTAAAGTGTTGAAATCGTAAAACGCTGATAAAAACCTCTTGAGTTATATGTTCCCGACTATTGCTGTCATTTGATCAAATTCTGTACGAAAACCTGAGAATCAGGATGTATCAGTGGATTGGACCTTTCCGTGATTGAAGGAAAACTTAGTGGAAAGCTTAGTGGCCATGTAGTGATTCTTATCTCTGGACGTTTGGATATTTGTTTACAAAGCGTAATTTATGTGTGAAGCAGCTATTAAGGAACATTAGCCACTTAATTTATTAACCAATTAATCAGTTGGCCAATTACATCTACAACTTCGACTGTGAAGGAACAAAAACCATGCAGCCTATTCTTTGGAAACTAATTAAAGAACTAATATGATAGAAAACGTGAAAACGATTTATCGGTAGGTTGGAATGGATACGACTCGAATGGAAAGAAATGGATATAATAGAATGGATGGAGTAATAACTCAGAGTCTTAAACCTCCGCGATGTTTGTTGGATCCCAACCCAGTTCCTAATAAGTCATCTGAAGAAGAAGAGTAATTTTTCGGTGGTTAATCTACATGATCCAAGTAGTCCCTTCTCTCTACGGTTAGGTTACGATATACAAGCATCGTATTCGGGTATTAAACAGAGCAACACTAATATTAGGAAACACATTCCAATGACAATCACTGAGTGCTCACTGAATTATGACTATATACCGAAAACTTCGTAATTTCTCCTTATATCAGCAGCACAGCAGCTATCCCACGTGGCATCCATTCAATAAGATACACGAGTCAGTTAAAAAGAATACGCCCTTAAATGAAGGTTCGGATGTGATCTATGTAATGCACCCTTCAATAAAGTTACGGAAGCAATCGTTGTATCCTGACGTATGATATGCCGTTCCATAATGTCCCACAAGTGCTCTATGGAGTTGATATCGAGGGAGTTAGCAGGCCAACCGATGTGCTGGAGTCTCAACTGTATTCCTCAAACCATTCCTGCACAACAATGTACCTGTGGTTCAGGATATTATCATCTTGTAAGACACTGTCACCATTCGGAAAAAGTGCAACATTTCTGAGTGTACAGAGTCAGCACTCAAATCATGATAGAGGGCGCTAGTAATACGTTGTTCCACATGCATCAGGAGTCCAAGTTCCTGCTAGGTAAATACGTATGCCCCACAATATGCAACCACTTCCATCAGCTTGCATTAAGTGCACCATAAAGTATGGATCGAGTGAATCATGTTGTTTGCACCAATTACGCACACGACCATCCACGGAGTGCATTGAATAACTCGACTCGTCAGACCCTCACACTTTTTCCAGTCGCCCGTCATCCAACCTGCATAATCTTTGCACCAGACGAGTGTTTTACGCTGCAAACGTTGGTTAGGAGATAATGTCGTACCCCATATGTGCTAGCTTGCGATGCATGGTCATGATAGTTACTGTTTCGGGTTGACCTGTGTTGTATATGGTAATCAACTGTTGGAAAGTGCTGCACCTTTTGGCCTGTACTAGTCTTTTGGACATGGCGATCGCCTCTCACATCAACCTTGTACTGTCCTGTACAATTTTGCCTACGCGTCATTTGTTTACTATTTGCACACCAGTCCTGATAAACTTTACGGCGGGTAACCACCCACCAGTTCAGCCATTTGGGAAATCGAAAAACCAGGTATCCAAGCTCCCACAACTTGTGCTCCAATAAAAGTCCGATACATCCGTCTATTTACCGATCGTGATTCGAATTTTACTACCTACTGCTACACTCACACCTTATATATGCTTCGTCGGTCGGCTAATCGCGCTCTCCCAGAAATCACGCTGTCAACGGGCCGCAACGACTTTTGATAGGAGTGGTCATAATTCAGTGGTTACTCAGGGTATTTCATTCGATCAGCAGGTGATCTCTTATTTTCCAGAGGAATGAACTAAGAATCCTGTACCTCTGACATGCATTACAAATCATTAACGCATACGCATCGCTGAGGACACAGGGCTTTATTATCCATGCTGAAACGTTTTAACCCTTTAGATTTGCAGTAAAACTAACTTAATATTTACGTTCCAACTTACCTAAAAGAAAGATCCAGTTGAACGCCTAACAGTATAGTGCATAATAAAAAGCCCCATTTTGAAAGCCATGGTCATATAGATGCATTCTTGAAAAATAGAATTGTTGGTAAAATAGGAAAAGGGAAATAATATCCTGAATTTAAAAATGACTTCAAAGTTTCCTTTTGCATTATGAACAGAATGCAGAACTATGACGCCCAGTGCCGTGACGTCATACCTAATTGACCTGCATTCGAGATACAATTATAGCTGTTCTACATAGATATCCTAATGACATTATACATCGAAGAGCCAAAGCTCTATAACCAGCTGCACGTGCCACAAAAGCAGCTCTTACCGGGCGAGAATGGGCGCTACAAGGTTTCTAAAGGAGCTTTGTGGTATCTGGCACGAACACGCTACCAGCAGATCCTTTTACTCTTGCAAGTTACATTTTAAAAAACCTATTGAATGATTCAAAAAACGTCTTGAATACAATGAATCAAAGACTGATGAAGGGAAAACTTATTATCATTGAAAAATGTATTATAATTATTAATCGTAGAAATAAAGAGAAAAAACATAAGATGCTTTGGAAATGGTAAAAAGTGCAAAGGTTTTCATTCAAGACGATTTTGTTTCCCTTGTTGAAGCGTGTATACATAATATGTTAATATTTAAAGGCTTTTTTTTGTAATAAGTATAAAATTTCTTGTTCAAGACGATTTAATTTTGCTTTTTGAAGCCTATATATAATGTGTTCATATTTAAAGCATGTGTTTTGCTAAAACTGGTAAAGTTCTTGGTCAAGACGATTTTATTTTCCTTGTTGAAACATATATAATGTGTTAATTCTTGAAGGATGTGTTTTTAAGGTTATATTTAGGAACAACTAGCCTGTTGTACCCGTCATTGAGCTAGTGATAGTATAAAGTAAAATCTATATCGGCAATTAAATTAAGACTGGTAAATCAAGGTGTATACAACTTAGTAGTACAACTTCCCGGAATAGAATAACAGGATAAAAAAATGTATTTGAATTATTTAGTAGTTGCCACGGCCAATGTAAATAATTCAAAAAGTTTGAAAATAGAAGGCGTATGCAATGAAATTGATTAAGGTGAAAAGTACCTTATTCTTGTAGAGCCTCGGAATAAACAGTATTAACAGTCCTTTAGTTCATGATAAATTTGAACCATTTCTTTTTTTAGAATTTCTTTAAAACAACGTTCTATTTTCTGGCTTACAACGTCGCCACAGTATGATGACCTTCTGATGTATGACACTTTTGAATTAATAACGCAGATTGAAAAACAAATTTATATTTTCTTTTTTTCTCCGCCCTCAAGGTCATAATACAGTCGGTAAACAACGCTTACAGAAAAGGGCGTAGTAAATGTATTTACGAATGAAAATAGTCGTAACGGAATTCTACAAAAGAAACGCCTAAAATGTATGGCGAACTACTTTTCTGCACGCCTTAACGTTCGGTGTGATCAGGATGATATCAACAAAGCAGAAAGACACACTCAGATCGGGTAGAAACGCGTAACATTAAATAACTAAAAAACAAATTCAAATTTAAAAAAAATCGCTTCGAGGTGCACCAGAAGATGTCTACAGGGGCTTTCATAACACATTTCGTCGCTCTAGGTCGCCAAATCTATGTGAAGTCCGACCGACAGACACACACACACGCACAGTCTGTTTTATATATAGAGAGACAATGTCACTAGCATTTAAACAAAGTATGGCAAGAGTTCGTTTGAGAGAAACCAGCATATATCAAAAATTTATGTAAGCTTTATTCCTTTGCCACTATTTGAAGTAACACAGCTCTAGGAGCTTAATGATATTAATAATATCCAAAACATGCAACAGAATGTTACGGATGTACTTTGAAATCTATTAATATCAAGAAAACATGCGATCCTATTTCAAGCAGTAAATCATCTTTCGCTCGTTCCAACTTTGGCTCACTCTCAGTCGTTGCCGAAAGGTTTAAGGAAATTGCCAGAATTTGGCATGCCGTTAAGAAACACACATAACACAGAAGAAACATATACTGCTTGAGATAGAAAACGATGTATCATGAAGGAATGAACGAAATGAGATAAGAAGAAAGCACTTGATTTCTAAGGGATTACATGAATCGGATGGCCGACGAAGCAATATTATGTGGAATGAGCTGATAGGCTGTAGGACAGCCATGCTAAGATATACACTATATTGACAAAAGTCACCAGACACCCCTCCAAAAGCAAATGGACGGATCCGATGCGTTGCTATGACGCGCGGTACAGCCACAAACTGTATAAAAACAAGCACCTCAAACAAACAGTATAATAATATGCAGCTCACCGCGATCATATCGCACTGTGAGGTTGAGTGAAAATGTCGCTGCGGAAGAGAACTGACTTTGAGAGGGAAAGATTGTTGGGTGTTATATTAGTGGGTTGTCCATAAGAGAAACCGAGAGGTGTTTAAACATACCCAAGTCAAATGTTTTGGATGTATTGAATAAGTGGAATACACATGGGGTGTTTGAAGCAGCAAATCAAAAAGAAAATCAGTAATGGAAGACGTCGAAGCCTCAGGCAAGTCGTTACTGCTAATCGGCGGAGTACTGCACAAGACCTCAGTGTACAGGTGAGTAAAAATGCTAGAACCTCGGTATGTACAGGTATCATTTGGAGAGAACTTCATTCCATGGATAACCGTGGTCGTGCAGCTGCTTATAAACCTTTCATCTCCACTAGGAATGCTATTCGTCGTTTAGCATGGTGTAAAGAACATTTATCGTGGAGCGTAGGTCAATGGTAACGGGTCATATGAACTGATAAATCCAGATACCCGCATCAGTCTGATGACCGTGTGTGGGTATGGCAACTGCGGAGGAACAGTATTTACCACAGTATACTGTTTCTACGGTCACGTTTGGAGCTGGCAGTGTACTGGAGTGGGGATGTTTTTCGTGGTATGGTCCCGGCCCATTGGTTATCGTGGATAAACCTGTTAACCAGCATGCCTACCTCGATATTCTGGACAATTATGCCCCACTAACTCTGTGGCAATACTATAGAACCGAGCCCTGTTGGTTCCAGCAGTATAATGCACTGAAGCATAAAGCAAGGTTTCAAAATCGCTTTATTATATTTCATGATAAGAAAACATAAGAGGGAGACGTACAGCGTTGGGCGTCTCACTGGGAAATAATACAAACTGTTAAAGCATGATGGTATATACACTGCAATGACAATGGGGATGAATAACAAATGCTGCAAGCAAAGCTTATTGCACAAAAAAATAGCAGAAGTGACAGAGAGAAACACATCGTGTCACATGACATTGGCTGGGCATGATTTACAGGATAACACAGGCGAAACAATAGTACACAATTAGAAAAAGAACAGCACAAACACCGCCGTGAAGGTAAAACATTACATACATGAGATAAAAACACAGCGTGCACAATTGTGCAAGTTATTTAACGAGGGCAACAAAGCAACATAATACAGGCGGGGTGAAAGTAATTAATGCACACGAGTAAGCATGAAAATACACTGAGATGACATTAGCATTCACAATTCAACGGTAGCGTGGATTGCACGAAAAAAAATGCAGAAGGAACAGTACGATCACAGAGCAAAACTAGGAATGCACACTGGGATGACAAGAGGAATTAACGCAAAATGAAAGCACTGTGCGACGCAATAGATGTAACTGGTACATTAACAAGACATGATGAACCATATTATACACAGGGATGACCAAATAAAGTACACAATGTGAAGACACGATACAGCGCAAGAAATGTTACAAGTACAGTAAAAAGCACACGATAAACCATGAGTGCACTCAGGGATGTTATGAGTATATGCATAAAGTGAAAGCACAGGACAAGCCATGGGTTCTGACAGATCACAGAATTTATCATAAATTTGTACGTGCACGATCAAAGCATTAACACAATGTGAAAGCTCGGTACAGCGCAAGAAAATGCAAGAGGTACAAAGGATGCACAAAAACAAACCCCATGAAAGTACACTGGGATGAAAATAGTATGTGCACAATGTGGAAGTATAGAACTGTACAAAAATCAAACAGGTGCAATGAAAATGGCTAAACACTAAGAAGGTGTGTGAGTGCGGCAAATATAACAAATGAGAGATAGAGACGTACACCACATGACATCTCAAAGTAAAACACACTACAGGAACACGGTGTAATACACTAGGTGCGTAGACAGAAAGCACTTAAGGTGACCAGGGTACAGCCCCAAGTACATAAAAGTGACGGAAGGTCACGGAATCAGAGGGCACACTGATAACAATGTAAATATGGTAAAGCATAGTACGACACGAAGAACAACAATTCAAATGACAAGATCACAATGATATGCACACTGAAAGCGAGAAAACAAAAACTTGGTAATTACAGCACAGGTTGTAGCACGATCACATGATATACATGGAGACGAGTTGTAGAGTGCAGGAGGGGCACCAGGGTGCCACGAAACTCAGCAAAGGAGGTGTAGAATGTCCTAGGGTACTGATAGGTGTAGCAGTCCAGATCCAACCGCAAACCATGGAGCGACCGGCGCCCAGATAGCATAGAAGGTGGCTTCTCGACGACTGGAAGAAGCCGACTGGTACTCCAGGCGGAGTATAGAAAGCAATCGATCTCGGAAATGGCACAAAAGTGCTGCGCTGGCCTGGTGTAAAGAGACCGGCGAGGAAACGCTGCGAAGTTGTTGAAGGTATACGTAAATAACATGTTTAACCAGCACGAAAAGATAGGCACATACTGACGGAAGAGGCTTAGGTGGATGAGCCTGCAGAAGAAGATGTCTGTAGGCAGTGAACGGAAGATCTTGAGAACAAGAGCGACTGGCAATCCGGAAAACCTGGTCGAGGAGAGACATCAGGATGGGACAGTAAAGGTAGAAGTGAGATACATCTGCCTCTTGTGCGCAGAAGAAGCAGAGAGGGAAGGAGAGAAGGGACATGCAAAAGAGAAAATACGGAACAGGGAGGCGATTATGCAAAAAGAGCCAGTGGGTATTAATTGCAAGAGGAGCGGAGAAGGGTGAGCGGGCAGCGGCCCAGACAAGAGGAAGAGAAGCAGGAGGAACCTCCAGAATAGAAAACGGTAAAGGGGTGGCAAGGTGCACTAGAAAACGATAAAGAGATTTAGAGGAGTGGGAAGAACCGAGTCTGGAGAGTCGGATGAAAAACGGCAGCGGTAGAGGGGTACAAAAGACAGAAACGAGACCGGTGGGGGAGACAAGATCAGGGAAAAGCGAAAGAAGTGCAGTTAGCAGGGAGAGATAGACCAAATGGGCGGATGGGGACGAGAGAATAGCAAGGGGGAGGCCAGAGAAAGGGCGACAGGATGGATCCGAGTTAGTGAGGTCCTGTACGGTTACTACACCTGCTCGAAGCCAAGAGGGGAATGAAAAGCAGGGAAGATGGGGTGATGAATAAGGGAGTTAAAGAAGAGGGGTTCAGAAAGAAGCTCTAGAGTTGAAGAGGGAGGGTAGCGAATGAGGGGAAGAGAGCGAAGGTGAGTGAGGGCTTCAGAATATGCAGGTGGTAGTTTGGAGAAAGGGAAAGGACAGCAATCCATCGCGAAGAAGTTGAACATTGGAGGAAAGAGAACGGCCAGGAAACATTATAGGTTTGAGAGTCAGCAAGGATGTGAGGGAGGATAGAGTTTAGTCAACGGGAAAGAAGCTTAGTATAGAGTTGATAATCTTGATTGAGAAGAGAAATGGGGCGCCAATTTCCCAAGTCAAGAGAGTCCCCTTCTTGGGAAATAGGACCACATGTGCGTCCGTGAAACTCCTCGGGAGGGGAGAGCAGTTAAATGCAGCAGAAAAAGCGGAGAGGAGAAAAGGCAACGAAAGAGGCAAGAACGCACGGTAAAAAGGAAAATAGAGGCCGTCCGGACCCGGAGCGGCATGGGGGTTAAGGGAAGAGAAGGTGTCGGACACCTCCGTGGATGTGGGTGAGAGAGACAGGGTGTGAGCAAGATGAGACGGAACTTGAGGCAGGTTATTGAGAAGATGGGGGAGAGCAGAGGGAGAAGGGGGAAGAGTTTCACTGAACTTGGTGGTATAGAACTGACGAACGTGAGAGCAAATCGCTGCCGAATCGGATGTGATTTCGCCAGAGGGGAGGCGAAGATGACGAAGCGAGGTAGAAGACTTACGTGCAGATTCCATTGATGTTAGAATATCATAGGTGCATTCCTCCGGATTGAGATGTTTAATACGCAGACGTAAAAGTGCTTGTTGCGCAAGAGGTTTCAGCAAAGCCTGGAGCTCCGCCTGATATGCTGGAAAAAGCGGATCTGATAACCCAATCAGTGCGAGCATGATCAAAGCGCATCTGACTAGAAGTCTTCATGGTGAAGGAAAGTTGCTTGATATGTAAGAGGAGCTGATGCTTGACACGAAGCCAATACGTCAAGGTACAGGGTGCGGAATGCAACCCTGCGCGAAGAGCAGCGAGGAAAGAACGGACAGAGGCACACAATTCAGGATCAGTGAGGGTATTGGAGTCAAACGTCCACAGACGTACAGTCCGAGATAGTGACGCCGCAACAAACACTGTGAGGGTGACCGTGCAGTGGTCTGAGGAAGCAGTAGGCTGATGTCGCAACTCGGTAATAGACGCAAGAAGTGGTGTGGAAACGTAAACCCGATCCAAGCGTGCAGTCGATGGAAGCTGACTCCCAGACGAGCGCCTCGTGTGTGAGGTCTCTTGGGGATGAAGGCGCCTATAAGCATCGGTGAAGGAGAAATCAGCAACAAGGTCATGGAGTACTGCGACGAGATCCGTCCGACGCTCGCGTGACGAAGGAGAGCGATCCAGAGCCGGGTCAAGGGTGCAATTGAAGTCTCCACCCAAGAGTACACGATCCAAAGGCGAGACTTTCGAGAGAACATTAAAGATGTAAAATCGAGCATCGCCAATTGTTGAGGAGACTTGCTGGAGTAAATCCCGGCATAAGTTCTGCACTGAGAGTGCAGTGAGGGTGGATCGGAACTGTTGATGTATTCGATAGCAAGCCCACCATGAGATGAGTAGCGGAATGCATGATGGAACACAAAATCGCTAGCACGCCAGCGAGTAAACACAGTGGAGGAATGGAAGTTTGTTTCTTGTAGTAGTAACACATCGGCCCCGAGGGGCGAGAGGTCTTCCATTACAAGAGCATAAGGGGGCTAGCAAACCCTCTGCAAATAAGGGTCGTGACCTTGAATGGACTGGTCAGTCGTTGGTTGTAGGAGACGCGGAGAAACTTTCAGCAGGAGTTGTAATCGGTTTACGCAGCCAAGGGTCCAGGAGTGGTGCAGGGGGTCATGTACAAACCCACGAAGGTACTTAGCGATGCATTCGGCTTGCAGGAGCAGTGCGGGAAGAATGTCTTCGCGCTCTCGGAGGTAGTCATACGTCGACTCCAGGTTCGTGGTGTGGGTGCAAAACTGATAGTAATCTCCAAGATTGAGAGGTTCTGAAGGAGCACCACATTTGGAGAGTACACTTGAAAAGACCTCAAACGAAGGCGGAGACCCATCATCATCAGTGTCCCTTTCAATTTCTGTTGGCGCAGGAGAGGGAGAAACATCTCCTGAAGATTTGGTAGCACGGAACGGTTGCCCAACCGCAGAGGAAGATTTCTTCTTCTTCTTCTTCTTCTTCTTCTTACGTCGGGTACCTGTACGAGTGCCAGAAATGCGTTTTCCAGGGAGCGACGGTGTTCGGGAACCTGACGCAGAGTCAGAGGAGTTATCGGCCCCGCCGTCACACTCGGAGACACCAACAGTGAAGACTGGTAGGAAACCAGCGGCGAAGTCTCCCGATGTTGCCACGGGATGAGGAGTAATAGGTGAGGCGAGCACTGGAAATTGAAGGTGGGAGGTGAGATCAGCATCAAAAGACGCGCGTGGACGAGAAGCTGTAGATATCCTTTTTGTGTAACTCGGCCCAGGGGCAGTTGGCACATTAGAAGACGGTGCAGGTCGAGAGCGAGATGCAGCAGGAGGCTGCTCAGAAGCGGGAGGCGCTCTAGAAGCCGTGGGAGCTGGATACTCGTTGTTGGGGCAACGAGCACACTGATGCCCAAGTTCTTTGCAATTAGCACAGTGTTCTGATGTTAGCATAACAATTCTGTAGGAGAGCTGCCCACATCGGACGTTTAGGATCCGTGGGAACTTACAGAGATGTTCCTCTGATGGAAGGATAAGTCGAACACTCCGGCGAAAACTACGAACATTCTTATTTGAAGGATCCTTGGGAGCAGCTGAATGTGTGATAACAGGACCTACAATCTTACCACACTTACAAAGTGCAGTACATATCATCGCATCCGAGATTTCGGGGGCACCGGATGCAAGGAGACCTGAACTGCGGAACGTCCAATTGAAGTGAGTCACCATGTATCTGGACATGGGCATCTGCAAGGGGAAGGCGAGTCGCTTGCGTCGGTAGGGTCGCACCTGAGGTAACACTAGAATAAGAGCGGGAAGGCAATCCTCCACTGGAAGGCAGAGGTGCATCGCTGGATGGAGCTGATACAACGATGGGCAAGGCTACCGAGGCAGAGAAGCAACGCCCTCAGAGATATCCATTACGTCATCGGCAGCATCAGAAGCGAACGACGTAGGATCACCACCAGGAGGGGTGAAGTCAGATAGACGAAGAGTTGAAGAAGAAGAGCAATAGGCAACAGGAGGAGAACGATATTCCTTGTCATTAAGGACGGACGCTGATTGGTTTGCTCCGTCTGAGATAAGGATCGACGTAGTAGGAGAAGCTGTGACGAGAGCGAGAACGTTGCTCTTATCAGCAGTCGCCATCGCCGATGGCGAGGCCTAATTTAGTAAACACGACCAACTGGTCGAGAAAATAAAATGCTGATAGCTAACTGAAAATAGTACTCACCGACTCGGGAGATGTCTTAAATGAAAGATACAACCTTTGTCTTGAAGGCACGCACAAAAGTTAAAAGACAGATCACACAAAACACACTCAGTAGACGGCGAAACACGGAGCTCAAAAGAGACACGACTTACGTCCCATAAAGCAAGGACTGTTACGTCGTGGTTTAACGATAATTCCGTATCGTGTGTGGACTGGCAAGCACAGAGCCCTGATCTTAATCCCATAGAGCACCTATGGGGTGAATTAGAGCGCCGCATAAGAAGTTTGGGACCAAGGCCTATTACTAAGCAACAGTGAGTGGCAGCATTATGTATTGAATAGAAGCGCATACCTATCGCTGGGTTCTAAAACCTTGTCGAAAACAATTCTCGAAGTGTCCGTGCATGCACTAAGGCCAAAGGTGGTTTCAAAATATCTTTATTCAAGGTAGAAATCAGGAGACGAACTAATAAGGACGTCTAAATACAAATAAAATACGATCAAAGATCGTTAAACTACTAAAACCTATATAAAAATATACAGCATAGTGCACAAGTTGAAAAATGGAGCAAAATTACAGCTCGTGATAAATGAACAGCGACAAGCATATCTGGGCATTTAGGAAGGATTTTAACAAAAAAACTTATTGCTCATAAGTGCATTGCTGTGCGATTAACAAACTTGTTCAAGAAAATATTGAGAGCTTCAGGAGACAACATTTCTTTTGAAAAAAAAAAAAAAAAAAATGCAATAAGACAGTAAGGTGTAACACATCATAGTTACAAGAATTTACAGTACAAAGCAATTGACAAACTGATCATAAGACAAATCAATGAAATGATGAATATCAGGAGAAGAACAAACTTGGACTTCCTGGTGTAAATATAATATATTACCTGTTCGGCAATATTCAAAAACAATGTACAGATATACAGCACAGTGTCAACATGCTGCAAATCAAAAATCGGACCATATACAGAAATGTAACACTATTCTGTTGACCAGATAGAAAATGTAAGTATAATAGGAAAACACACGATGAATAAAGCTTTAACATATTCTCACTATCCATATGTAGTAATAGAAGAATGATAGTACCAAGCATCACCTCACACAAAAGAACAAAATAGGTAAAATGTTTTTCAAAATATATTACTCATGAGTACAACACCATGCAATTGACTAACTTGTGCAAAAATAAATACAGTAAGAATCATTAGTCAACATGTCTCTTGAAAGAAGGTACGATATGACAGTGAGTTTTAACACAACATATTTACAAGGATGTACAGTACTATGCAATTTAAAAAACTGATTATCAGACAAATCATTGGAATTTTTAATAACAGGAAATAACTAAACTTGGACATTCTGATGCAAATAAGATGGATTACTTGTTCCGCAATATTTCGAAAACTATGTACAATTATATAGCACAGTGCAAACATGTTCGGGAAACAAAATAGAACAAAATTACAAAAAACTACACTGCAGAAACAATTTCTATGTTTATACGGCACTATGCTAATGACTAACTGCAATATTTATACTCAAAATGTAAACTAAAGACGAACTAACTTGAACGTCAATGTAAGAAAAAAAAAATACAAGATGAGTGTCACAAAAAACAATTTGCTGTGTAAACACGTACAGCCCTTTATAAAAAAAAAACCCATGCGGTAAATTTCCAAGCTCTGCAAAGTTCTTGAAAACAGATTGTTGATATTTACATATGCATTTCTGATTCAAAAAGGTCAAATACCAAATCTGCCGACCGTCAGGTACAATGACGCTGGCGAGCTGGTAAACCATGAGGCAGCCGGTGACCAGGTGGCAAGGAACTGGCTCTCCCGACGCTGAGTAACTGCAACAGAATACTCTAGCCGAAGTCGAGATGTCAGACGGTCACGGAAATGGCATAATAATGCCGTAGAAGCTTCATGCACAGTCAGAGGAGTAGTCAAATATCTGCAGCGTTGATGAAACACGTAGATTACATGCTTCGCTAAAATAAAAATATAGGCACAGACTGATGGGAGCTTGACTGGGGGATAGTTCTGTAGCAGAAGAGTCCGATATGCATCAAATGTAAGATCTGCTGTAATGGAACATTGGGCGATAGTAAATGCCAAGTTCAGCATTGGGAGTAATATAACACAGTGTTGATAGACATGGGAGACATCAGCCTCCCGAGCACAGAAAGGGCAAAGAGGGGAATCGAGAAGAGACATTCGGAAAAGAACGGAGGGAACAGGAAGGCGGCGATGGAGGAAAAGCCAATGGGTATTAATTTCTAGAGGAGCAGAAAGAGGAGACAGGGCGGCTGACCACACCGTAGCAGTGGCAGCAGGGGGAACATCAGGAATGGGGAGAGGAGGAGAAGAATGGGACATAGAGAGGAACCGATAAAGACCTGACACCGAGAGAGAAGAAATGGGATGAGCTGAGCCAGAAGTAAGCAAGAAAATAGGAAATGGGAGAGAAGCAGAAGGAACAAAGGAAAGACCTGAGTAGGAAGCAAGATGAGGAAATTGAGAAATGATAGATGAAAGAATAGAGTCGTAGATGTCACGAGAGGAGGAGGAGAGGAGAAGAGAGGGAGGGAGGCTGGCGAAGGGTCGCCAAGAAAGGTCAGGGTTAGTGAGATCTTTAACTGTTACCACACCTGCTCGGAGCCAGGTAGGATAGGCAAAGTACGGAAGATGAGAGGGGTGAATAATCGAAGAATAAAAGAGGGGTTCAGCAAGGAGCTCAGTTGTGGAATCAGGTAGAGAACGAGAGAGAGGGAGGGAACGAAGGAAAGTTAGAGCTTCACGGTAAACAGGGGGAAGTCGAATGAGGGTGAGGGGTCGGTGGTCCATGAGTAGTAAGGAGAGAAAAGAAAAGTTAGGGTTGCTCGGGGAGGCGATGACGTCCCTAGCTAAAACGGCATCTGGTACTGGCGACGTGAAGAGACGGAGAAAAGTAGTAATTCTGACGGCCTTGTAGTACTCCTGTGTATCAAGGAGTCCGATGCCGCCGTGATCCGGAGGGAGGCAAAGCTTTGTGACACTGACCCAGTGGTGGCAGGTCCAAATCAGAGAAGTAAGACATCGGGTAATTTCATGAAGGCGGAGTTGTAGAGACTTGACACCAAGCCAAGAGTGTGTGCACAAGGAAATCAGGTAAGTTCGAGAGAGGCGAGCTCTCTGGAAGAATGATGAGCAGAACTGGGCTCTCCTCCAGGAGGCAGTTGACCTGAGCAAGCGTGGGTGAATAGCATTCCACGTGTAGAGGGGGCAGCTTGCAAGGAACCAAGAAGAACTCCAAGGAAGCGTTGTGAGATGGACGACCAGCTTGCTCCCCAAGGGGTGTCTACACGATGTGCCCATGAGCCGCACCATAAACCAGTGCTTTTAGATGAGTTGAGCGCTGCACCGGAGCATGAGGCATAAGCTGCGAATAGACGTTGGAGACACGGAAACTGTGAGTCATGACGGATGCAGATGGTGACATCATCTGCGTATGCAACAGAGGTAGTGGCATGATGTCTTGTGCAGGCAGAGAGTGGTGGCAGAATTGCTTTAAAGGATTGGTGTACAGAGCGGAGGAAGGGTTCAATTGCGATTGCAAAGAGTTGTCCGGAGAGTGGGCAACCCTGCCGCACTCCCCGGCGGAAGGGAATAGGCGCTGTGAGAAAGGTGGGCAGCTTGACCTGGAGAACGGCGTCTTGATAGAGTGAGAAAAGAAGAGAGACGAAGGAAGGAGGAAAAACCGAAGTGAAGGAGTGTAGCCGATAGATAGGAATGTGAGATATTATCAAAAGCGGATTGTTGGTCAAGAGAGAGAAGGGCGAGGGGTTCAGAGCGAGATCGGGCAAGATGGATTAGATCATTTAGTAGATGGATGTTATGAGAAAGTGAACGGCCGGGAACTGTGTAAGTTTGATTTGGGGAGAGAATGTGAGTGAGAATGGGGTTAAGGCGTTGGGAAAGAAGTTTAGTATAAAGTTTATAATCTAGATTTAAGAGGGAGATAGGGCGCCAATTCCCCAGGTCAAGGAGATCACCTTTCTTAGGGAATAGTACAACATATGCTACTGTGAATCGCCTTGGTAGAGGGGAGTGATTGAAAGCAGCAGAAAGTGCAGAAAAGAGAAATGGTAGAAGGAGAGGTAGAAAGGTTTTATAGAAGAGGAAAGTGAGGCCGTCCGGACCCGGTGCGGCCCTAGAGTTTAAAGAAGAAAACGTAGAGGATAGTTCAGAGAACGTGGGAGGAAGGAGGAGGGAAGAGGCAAGATGGGGAGGAACTTGTGGTAGGTTAGAAAGAAGTGATGCCAAAGCTGAAGAGGATGGCGGAGGAGATTCACAGAACTTCTCTGTATAGAACTTTCGGACCTGGGAACATAGAGTGAGTGGATCATCAGACACCTCTCCAGATGCGAGGCGAAGGTGCCGAAGTGAATTCGATGCTGTTCGTGTTTTTTCCATGGATGTAAGGAAATCGTAATTGGATGCGTCTGGCGATAGATGTTGTAGCCGGAGACGTCGTAGAGCTTGTTGAGCCAGAGGAAGGAGGATTGATCGCAGTTCTTCTTGATAGTGGCAGAAGAGAGGATCACTTAGGCTTAGGATGGAGAGCATGGAGCGGACATGGTTGAGACGCATGTTTTGAAGCGTTTTTGCTTTAAAAGAAAGATTGCGAACGTGGAGAACGAGTTGCTGTTTAATGTCCAACCAAAAAGTCAGACCACAAGGAGCTGATTGGAGTTGAGGTCGTTTGTCCTCAAGGAAGGAGCGTACTGAAGTACAGAAGTCTGGATCTGTAAGAAGAGTGTCGTCAAGAGTCCATGGACGAATTGTACGGGGTTGTGCTGGAACTGCTTGAATAATAAGAACGATGGCACAATGGTCAGAAGAAGCTGTAGGAGTGATAATAGATTCTGTCACAGCTGTAAGCAGAGTAGATGAGGCGTAGTATCTGTCAAGGCGAGCTGTGTACGGATTTTGATTATGTTGCGAGCGCCAAGTATGTACAGTCGATGAAGGATGGAAGTGACGGTGAACATCAATGAATGAGTTGTCGGAGACCACTGACTGAAGAAGATTCACCAAGTTAACACGGCGTTCTCTGGTGGAAGGAGATCGGTCCAGGGTAGGATTCAGAGTGCAATTGAAATCCCCTCCAATTAAAACATGATCTATGGGAGGAATGCGAGACAAGGCACGACGAAGGCGAGTAAAAAGTATTGTCAAGTGGGTTGAAGAGCTTGGAATATAAATATTAAATATATGATAAGATGTGGAAGCTATGGTGAATGATGCACACTGTAATAGGTCTCGACATAAGTTTCGAACCGAAAAAGAGGTGATTATGGAGTTGAAAGTATGGCGGATACCTATAGCTAGACCACTATGGGATGATAGTTGGTAGGCGTGGTGAAATGTGTAGTTCTACTGGCGCCATCGCGAGAATATCGTAGTGGATTGGCAATTCGTCTCCTGTAGTAAGAGAAGATCAGCTCCTAACGGAGTGAGGTCTTCATGTACCAAGGCATTAGAAAATGGGGATGCAAATCCCCTGCAATTAAGAGATACAATCTTGAAGACTTTTTTTCCATTAATGCTTGCTGAAGAGCCTTCACAACAGGAGGAAATGATTTGAGTCGATTAAAATAGGTTTTAGCCCACGGATGTTCCTTGCGAAGGTGGGAGATGCATTGATTAAGGACTTGGCTCTGATCATGAACTAGAGGGAGAAACGATGCATACTTTGAGAGTAAAGCATGCGTTGTGGAGTGGTCTGTCTTATGTGACAGGTATTGATGTAAATCTTCAAATGAAATCGGCCCAGTAGGAACCGAGCCATCCTTAAGGTATTCGACAAGATCCTCAAATTTAAGAGGAGGCTCTTCGTCGGCCTGGACAGAAGAGGTAGCAGCCTTTGATGGTGAATTCTTTCGAGAGGTACTACCAGTACGGGGAGAGGTGCGGGGTGATGCGGCAGTCGGCTTCTTCGGTGGGCGTCTGCGAGAAGAACCACGACGTTTCAGCGAAGGCTCAGTTGAGCTCTCATCAACTCGAGATTCGTGGCCAGAAAATCCGTCATCAGCAGATTTAGAAGTATCAATGATAAGGGCAGCAGTGGAGAAACCCCTGAAGGGGACTCCGCTACAGAATGACAACGCATGGGAAGCGAACAATTAAGTGAGGGAAAATCCAGTTGCTGGTCGAAGGATAAAGGGTCCGTAGACACGCGTTGACCAACTCCTGCAGTCGACTTTTGTGAAAGTTTCGATTCTGAAGCTTTCTGTGCAGTGGAAGAAGGTGTTGCTCGGCTCAGAAGAGGGCCAGAAGTTGTAGGAGAATTATTAGGAGCCTGTGATGCTAGATGTGGGCAATGCACACGTAAATGATTCTCTCCGTGGCAAAAAGTGCAGTGGAGGAAGGTAGTCACTTCAATTCTCCTACGTTGCTGTCCACAACGAACGTTGAGCACCTTTGGGCAGGCGAGCAAATGTTCATCAGATGGAAAGATCACTCTTGCACTTCGGCGAAATCCTCCTATGGATTTATCGTCTGGATCTCTCGGCGCGGCTGAAAGAGTAGTAACTGGCCCAACAACTCGGCCGAACTTACTGAGTACAGTGCACAGCGCAACGTCTGACACCTCAGGTGGAACCGGATAAAATGTAACCTGGATTGGACGCTGAGAGACAGGTTCTGGTAGAAGATGGACGTCTTTGAGGGACAAACCTTCTGTCAAGACAAGATCCGCATGCTCTTTAAGAGCAAAGTACACCAACACAGCTCGAGGTTTTCGAGCCATGTGAGTAATACTGGCTCCAGCTGGAAGTATCTGCTTGAGAGCCATACTATATTCTTTCAACTTTGTGTCTGGGAGCGCATCAAAACACACTCCGAAGTCCATTCTAGAATAGAATTGTTTTCCCGCTGGGGAATCTTCGGGAATATCTATGGTAGCAGTAAGGCCATCAACAATGACGTACGAGTCTGGTAAGACTTCTGCAACAAACTTGGAAGGAGTTTTTGTTCCAGTAAGAGCGGCAGAGTATGCCCTAGGAGTAGGACTCGAGCGTGAGGGCTGCAACGCAACCGGCTGTTTGAACTGAGTTGAAGTAGAGGGTAAATTAGCAGCGCTGTCAGACACATCCATGTCTTCACTTAAAGCAACAGAGAGTTGCGCTGCACTGACGTCACTGGGCGAAGCAGGGCAAGAAGCTTGAGCTGTAGTTGAGGAGTCACTTTCCACTTCTAGTGGTTGGGTGACGTCACCTACAAGCATTGGAGGAGATTGGTCTCGTGTCGAGGAGGAGGAGGAGGCTGCAGGAAATGCCTCGCTGATATGGGCGTGGACATCGCTCTTATCAGCAGCAGCCGCCGCCATTGTTAATGACGAGGGCTGCCTGAGAAATCGACCAGCTAGGTCGACAATTCAAATGATGATAACAGAAAGAATAAACTACTCACCAACTTGGGAGATGTATCAAAACAAAGCACGAACCTTCAGCTTGAAGGAACACGAAAGGAAAATGACGAACCACACGATGAAACACACTAAATAGGCACACAACACGGAGCTCAGAAAAACGTGACTTAGGCCAAAGGTGGACCGACACCGTACTAATGTGTGTCAATAACTTCAATGTTATGTTTCTCTTCTAGGTGTCCGGTGACTTTTGCCAATATAGTGTGTAATCAGAAGCATGCAGAGATTAAATGTTTTCCGTTTTAAACCTATTGAAACAAGTTTCACATTAACAATTTCTATTTTTCTTAATGTTTCCGAACCAATTATAGCATTTAAATCTCGTAAACTTGCTTGCCATTCTTGTGCATTTTTCGACGCATAGGGTTTGGTAATAGTCAAATAAAGTCAATCAAGACTACACCCAGTTCTCGGATGTATTGAGACGGGCGCCTATCGCTTCATTTCCGAATCAGAAAAAAATGTACAGAGCGGTATTTAGAAAAGAAAGGAGAAAATCATCCAAAAATGAACTAAATTCTCGTCACTAGCTCAAAAACCTAGGCTAAATTTCAATATGTATTTTGCGCAGTGATCATCAGAGTTAACGAAGACTTCCATGAGCTCCTAGAAGTTATGCAAGATGTTTCTTAAATGCAATTTAAGGAACACGCCCAAGTATTCTCAGTGTATAAATAAAAGATATTATTTGGTTTCATATAACTGAACTGTACATTAGGTTTAACTTTAACTTCACTTCAAGCTTAACTTTACTGGGTGACTTAAATGTCACGTTCCAGATGGGTCTCCGTCATTCGTGTCGTTGCTGCAAATATTGATTAATCGTACATATCACTTCAATATCACGGTTAGAGATATTGAAGTGATATGTACGATTAACTTATTGTTGATTAACAATAAAGTATACTACTTTATTTGTTAATCAAGCACGCACCAAACCTGTAATCAACAGGTCTGCCATGAACAAGTATTTCGTAGTATGCTAAATTCGTGTTTCAATGATGTTTCACAAAATACGTGACACTCATCACTCTTTAATTTATCTATTCACTGAATACATGAATTACGCATCAAAATCAGTTTACTCTTCCAATGCGAAACGCTCCTACAAGATTCGCTCGCGATCTACTCATTTCAACATTGCACAACAAGCTCCTGTATCAGAAGTCTTTACATACCTGCTTGTCCTTTGACTCGCTGTCAGGATTACCAACTTCAAATTCATCGGGAGAAACGACGTGGCGTTAAGTTTAAAAAATGTTTCCAGAAGGAAACCAAATTTACATAAGAACACAGAAACTCAAAAGGAAAATAAAATAGAGTTATAAGTCACAAGTAGTATGGGATCGTTTGGTTTCAAATATCAATAAAGAAAACACGGATATGTAGTGAATTCAATAGAATGACAGTTCTTGAAAATGAAAATAAAAAAGGAATTTTCAAGTATTATGTGCCGCTCGATAAGTTTTTCTCAAAATGTAAGGCAGGACTTCCATCTATTCTTAGACACTTTGCAATGGATTTCTTAAAACTTTAACGACCAGGGCCTTGAAACCTTGTGTCGCTCAAAATACCATAACGCCTGAAACTGCCTGTCGCTTCTTTCAGAATTTCAACCCTTCCCTTCACAAATTAGCATAAGTGGTAGGTTGTCACACGAAACGTCCGATCTGTAGTCTTGATGTGCATTGACATTCAAATGTTTCCCGAGGAAAATCACCGTATTTTTTCATGGAGGAAGCATGCAATGTCATGACAATAATCAATATCGTCCCGAGGCATGCCAATGCTTGCTTTACTTATTTGGTTAGCAACAATAATTAATACTGATGGCAATTTTTTCTAATCACGTTGCGGCCCTGTAAATAAAAAAGGTACTACACACTGTAGGCGTACGTTTCGGGCGGTCGTGGTAGTTTGGATGTAAGGGCGTTTCAGGCGTTATGGTCGTTAAATGGATAATGTGCAGATAAAGGAGAACTTCCATATACTCGTAGTAATTCAGCAAGGTTAAACTTAAAAATATGTGTACTTATATGTGTATTTTGCCAAGAATGATTTTAAAAAGGCATACATATATATTTCGCCAAGACATTTTAATATTTCGGTTAGTCTCTTTCTAAAACATAAATTGTGGAAGATTTTCAAACATTCTTAGTAGTTCTGCAAGGTTCTTCTTAAAACAAAAATATAGGAACGCTTTCATGCTTTCTTAGTAGTTCGGCAATATAAATATTAAACTGTAAACTATGGAACGTTTTCATGCATTCTTGGTAGTTCGAGATAGCGGCTCTGAATATATCAATACAGATAGACTTCCAAATGTAGTGCGGCTCTGAATATATCAATACAGATAGACTTCCAAATGTAGTAAACTTATTTATTTGCAAAGAGGTTTTTGAACTTTAAATAAACAAGAACTTCCAATTCTCATTGGCCGTTCGACAAGAATCTTCTTTAATGTAAGGCAGGACTTCGTTGCAACGCATTTTATGACCTTTTGCCCGCCAATGTTCCCATTTGGGAACATGAACGTTTCAACTAAAATAAAAAAAATCGGAATAAGGCATTGAGGAATGAAATTTTTCTTTAAATTGATGAATATCGTTTATATTTTTCAGCTATTTTTATTTTGCCCTCCACTCAAGAAATAAAAATCTGAAAATTTCCAAAAACTCCTGTTTTTCATATTTTTATTCCTGTTATGAACACTATAATTTGAATCCATAAAAAACATTGATTTTTTTTTGTATTCACTGGGGATATGCAGAAGGGTTGCGTTTATGTTGCGTGATGGAGTGCGGATGTTTGTGGCAGCAAGGAATGAGACCTTTGGTTGTGGTGATGTTTAACCTAACGGTCACCAGTTATCAAGATATTCTGACAGTTTTTTTTTTTTTTTTTTTTTTTTTTTGGATTGGAGTTTTAACGACCACCGTGAGCAACTCAATGGGCTATAAGCAGTCGCCCGTCCCTAATTTAGGGTCACTGGTTCCAGGGAAGGGAGAGAACCAGTGCCGTAAGACAAACACAACATCCATGCCTCACCGGGATTCGAACCCGGACCCCGTTCGGACGAATGATCAGAGGCCAGCGCCTTAGACCACTGCGCCACCGGGGCGGCATATTCTGACAATGTCGCACTACCTCTGCTGCGGCGGTACTTCTGTACATGTCCCTGTCTCTTTTGGCTAATGTGGGTAACTTTCCACTCTGCAACACCTGTCCAGGCTTGGTTTGTGAAGCAGAGAACAAGAGACGGATCAGCTCGTGGAGCAGGGACAGAACATCCAGTTGTTGGATAGGCCGACGCAAAGTCCCTATCTAAATCCCACAGAACATACACTATGTTGAAAAAATTCACCGGATACCTAGAAGAGAAACATAACATACCATTTATTGACATACATTAGTATGGTGTCGGTTCACCATTGGCATTAATGCATGTACTGATCCTTCGAGACATGCTTTCGACAAGGATTTGGAACACAGCGAGAGGTATGCGCTCCCATTCAGTACATTATGCTGCCGCTCACTGTTGCTTAGTAGTAGGCCTCGGTTCCGAACTTCTTATGCGGTGCTCTAATTCATCCCATAGGTGCTCTATGGGATTAAAGTCAGGGCTCTGTGCTGGCCAGTCCACATACGATACGGAATTATCATAAAAAAACGCCGCAACAGTCCTTGCTTTATGGCTCGGTGCATTGGCCTGCTGGCACCAACAAGGCTTGGTTCCATAGTGTTGCCACAGATTTGGTAGGACATATTTGTCCAGAATATCGAGGTAGACGTGTTGGTTAACAGTTTTGTCCACGATAACCAGTGAGCCAGGTCCATACCACGAAAAACACCCCACAATTGATCGCAGGAACAGTACACTCTAGTAAATAGCGTTCTCCCTGCTTCGGCCATACTGACACATGGCCATAAGACTGATGGATCGTGTATTTGGATTCATCTGTCCATAGAACCACTTTCCATTGATCTACGGTCCACGATAAATGTTCTTTACATCATGCTAAACGACGAGTAGCATTTCGAGTGGAGATGAAATGCTTATGAGCAGCTGTACGACCACGGTAAACCATGGAATAAAGTTCTCTGCAAATGGTATGTTTACATACCGAGTTTCCAGCATTTTTAATCACCTGTATACTGAGGTCTTGTACAGTACTCTGTAGATTAGCTGTAACGACTCTTCTGAGGCTTCGACGTCCTCTGTCACTGATTTTCTTTGGTCTGCCGGTACGTTTTTCTGCTTCAGGCACGCCATGTGTCTTTCACTCATTCAGTACATCCAAAACAGTTGACTTGGGTATGTTTAAACGCATCTCGGTTTCTGTTATGGACAACCCACTAATATAACCCCCGACAATCTTTCTTTTCTCAAAGTCAGTTCTCTCGCGCCGCGAGATTTTCACTCAACCTCACAGTGCGATACGATCGACAGTCAGCTGCAGGCTTGTGTTTCTACCGTTTGCAACTGTACCGAGTATCTTAACAACACAGCGGATCCGTTCATTTTCTTTTGAAGGGGTGTCGGGTGGCTTTTGTCAATATAGTGGATATGGGACAAGCTTGGAATGCCGAATCTGATCTCATCATGTAATGCCTTACTCTACAGCAAGTAATCTTACTCTGTGGCAGGTTACAGCTAATCTATTATTATTATTGTAAATTAAAGGTGCAAAAACTAACCATTAAATCGAAAATTATAATTTTTTATCCCTAATATGTATCAGTAACACTTTAGTGTACTGAATTATGGACGAAATCACTTTCTGTAAAATTGCAACAAAATTATTAAGTCTAAACGCCAATGTTCCCAAATGGGAACAATAGAGAAACGAAGAAAAAATTGTTTTTCAGAAAATTTCAAAATGCTTATGTTATACACAGGTATATTAACCTTCTTAAACTGCACAAAAAACTTTGAAACTTGCAGTTAACATAGTGTGGTATTTAAAAGGTTAATGTGTAGTTAAAAGAAAATGTCTATGTACTCATCGTAATTTGACAAAGTTCTTCCTAAAAAATGCCGGTATGTATATTTTGGACAAGTTCTGCTTAAACAATATATATGTATATCTGGGAAAGGTTTTGTGTAGAACATATACACATTCTTATTAGTTCGGCAAGGCTCTTTTTAAACGTATATATAAAAGGGCTTTCATTCATTAGTAGTAGTTCGGCAAGGTGGCCCTTAAAAAGTGAATTAAATAACTTTCCAAGTATTCTGAGACCTTCCGCAAGGTTCTTCTTAAAACTCAAACAGAAACACTTCGACGCAGTCTTAGTATTTCGAAAAGGTGGTTTGTCAAATTTAAATGAAGGCGATGTGCAAAGTGTGTCAAAACAGTTTAATAAAGCGTTTCTGAAATTGTACATAAAGAGGATTTCCAAGTATTCTCAGCAACTTCCATTTTGTTTATTCGATACACCTCCAGAAAATATCACCTCGAAACGCACTCATTTTTTGCAGTATATCTGAAAATGTTCAGAATGAGGACAAAGTACAACTAAAGTAATTAAATATATCATGTTCTCTGTCAACTGCCCCGCTTTTGCAGAAATAGCAAATTGCACAATGAAAATCGGGTTCCTTTCCAAGTTATCAGTTTATTCACAGTTGGAATGTACCATTCTTAAATTTAATGAATCTTTAATACATATTCATCTACTTGTATTGTCAAATTTTCCTTAAAAGATGCACAAACGCCATTTCGAACAAGAAGTTCTGATCTCGCTAACTCTCTTTTTCTTACACTCAAGATAATCGCGATCTTCTCTTTTCACCTAATGCATTTATCAGAATGAAAGAAACGCCGAGGTCTCAAGTGGAAGTAAAAGCAACAGTATCAAACCATTATCCAGTCTTGGTGAAAGAGAAGAGCAACATAAAAAAGAAGTTTTATTTAGAATTTTCTTGCTGAGGATTATACGCGCATTGGCAAAACATAAAAGAATGAAAGCTGCTTCAGGCAACATGGGTGACGGAGACTTTCTTTTCCTGAAATAGCGAACCATATTATGGAAGAGCTTTTCCTTAACAGAACAGTGTGCGGCTGAATTCTGCATGTATAGTAGTGGCTCCCAGAGGGGTGATGTACTGAATTCTGTGCCGCGTCTTTCCAATGTAGCGTTTCCTTTCCCGTATGCGTGTTTCGGAGAAAGCAGTGAAACGTGCTCGTGATCTTGTGTACCCCTCGGGATGAGTTCCCTTCTCGAACATCACCCGAAGATTAATGCCTCAGACACCAACTCCCATCCAGTCGAAACGTCGGAGTCTTCACCTCCAGAATCCGTAAACTACCTTCTCTCTCTGCAAACGGAAAGAAAATGTAAGTCTCCGAGCTGCAAAATGCAAATGGATGCGCGAGTTGCCGGGGCATTTCTGTATTGTCATATTTCTCTCTCAAGGAAGGGAACACTAGCTGGGGGATCGATTTCTGGGAAACAAAATCTTAGGACTCGATTTAGAGGATTACACCCAACTTTAGGATTGAGGAGTCTTTTCCTTAAAGCTGAAGTTCCTATGTAACAGAAGAAGAACTTAGTTAACTCACGAAGAATCATCTGAAAGTTCCTCCTGCTTTGACTGTACGATTCTTATCCAGAATTTTGTGGGAGTCATGTCAAGTTTTTCGGAAAGCTTATGAGAAAATTAGGCTCTCTCTCTATATAGTCGCATTGTTCGTGAAACCTATAACAAATATCCATATAGATGTGCATATCGGCTGTTCCTCAAGTAACACCTGTAGCTCAACTCATAAACGGAAAAAGAAAATGAACAATCTCGAAAAAAAAAACTGTTCTTCTAAACGCACTAATTGACAGTTTTACTAGATCATCTACGAAATTGCAATGAAAGAAAAGTTTCGCAAATATACAGATATGAACTATTCCACACCTCATTCAAAGAAACACAAAAGAACGTCTATACAGGATCAGACTTTCTAAAGAACGTCCATACAGGATCCGAAAGTATGCGTGAGTGACATGGAGGAGACTGGCACAAGACAGACCGTTGTGGATGAAACTTGGGGAGACCTTCGTCCTGCAGTGGATTGATAATGGTTGACAATGATGATGATGAATGATGAAATATATACATATATTATTTTTAAGAGCAGTATGCTATTATGTTTAAAAAGGAAAGTGTATAATCAATGCATCATGCCAGTGCGTACGTACAGAAAAGAGACATCGACCTAAACTAAAAAGAAATACAAAGACTTCGGAAAACTAAAAGTAGCATGGAGAGAGACATGCTTGGTGTAACCAGGAAAGGTAAGAAGAGGAACTTGTTGATAAAGAAAATGACAAGAGTGGACGATATCATGACCCGAGCGAAATTACTGAAATGACAATGGGCTGGACATGTTGCCAGAAGGCCAGACCACGGATGGACAACTGAAATTTTGGACTGGACTCCGAAGGGACAGAAAAAGGCCCAGAAGGAGACCCCATGGGAGATGGATGGATGGAATTCGAAAGCATGCCGGAGTGACATCGAGAGAACAGGCTCAAGACAGACAATTGTGGAGGAAACGTGGAGAGACCTTCATCCAGCAGTGGATTGATAATGTTTGACGATGATGATGATATATATATACTGAAGAGCAAAACTGAAAACTAAGGAAAAACTTTAGAATTTAAAACGAAAGTTGCTATATATATATATATATATATATATATACACACTGAAGTGCCAGAAAAACTGGTACAGACGAGCTTATGCAAAATACATAGCAACGTCACTTATGCGCGTTCTCGGTTGCGTCCTCCAGTGCGTATATAAAGCGATAGACATCTTTGCCAGCTGTCAGAGCTGTTTTCGGCATGAGAATGACAAGTAAAAACAATTTAAGCGATTTTCAAGGCGGTGTCATAGTTGGCGCGCGTGCGATGGGCCATAGTATTTCGAAGGTAGAAACAAAGTTCGGATTTTCACGGACGACTATTGCAAGGATGTACCTAGACTAGAATTCAGGCAAAACTTCCAACTTACGATACCAGTGTGGCCATAAAAAGACATTGGGTGAACGTGACCATTGTCGGCTGTCAAGAATAGTTTCACGCGATAGGTGTGCAACACTCTCGCAAGTATCATCGGAGTTCAATTCTGGAGCCTCAACAAGCATCGTCGTCCGGACTGTGCAACGCACCCTACACGATATGGGCTTTGGGAGGTGACGCCCAACTCGAGTCTCCTTGATTAGTGCACGACACAGAGCTATACGCCTCGCTTGGGCATGGCAACACTGCCACTGGACACTTGATGACTGGAAACAAGTAGCCTGGTCTGACGAGTCGCGTTTCCAACTGTATCTGGCCGATGAAAGGATTCGTGTGTGGTGCAAACACCATGAAGCCATGGATCCCGCCTGTCAACAGGGAACTTTACCGGCTGGTGGTTGTCCGTAATGGTATGAGGTGTGCTTAGGTGAACTTCACTGGGACCTCTTGTATGTCTACAAACGACTGTGACCGGCCAACGTTATGTGCGCATCCTTTCTGACGAGGTACACCCGTTCATATCCCGCATTCATGCAGATGGGTTGGGACTGTTTCAACAGGACAATGCATCTCCACACAAGTGTCGGGACGCCACATTATGGTTAGAGGGGCATTCATCTTAGTTTGGGGTGTTGCCATTCCCACCCAATTCCCCGGATCTGAACGTGATAGAACACATTTGGTATGTCATGCAACGCGCTATCGAACATAGGACTCCGAGACCTCGGAATACACCCGAATTGTTGAACGCTCTGCAGGAAGTATGGTGTGCATTGCCTACAGCATATTTCCAGAAGCTAGTGGAGTCCATGCCCCGTCGTATTTCTGCAGTCCTGCGCTCCCGTTGGGGACCTACCAAATATTAGACTGGTGTACCAGTTTTTCTGGCACTTCAGTGTGCATATTGTGAATTCTTATCCCTTGAATTATTTCGTTGGCACAACTGGTGTAGCGTTGTTTTCTTAACTTTTGTATTTCACTTATTTGGGGAAACGATCTGGTTGGATTCATTTTGAGGCTTTTAAAGTCGTTATCTGGTTATGCTTTTTTAAACATTTAAACCGCATTTCCAAAACATTTGTCTTATTTTTCTGATTCATTGTGATATAAGTGGAGATTTTTCTAATCTCACTCTCCAAACTAAGGACATAACATTTTATTTTAACTGTAGTGCATGTTCTTTCTTCAGAGATGTAAGCTAGTCCTTCTGGAAGAAGAGAAGACATTTTACTTCTTTCTATGAACCATATAGAGTTGTTTTGTTTCTTTTTGGTTTTTCTTCTGTTTACGTTTTCTTCGTCTCGCCGTCGTTCAGAAATACAATAGAAAGGATTATTTTTGCTCGTCAAATAAAATACGAACATAAATCGATAGAAGTAACAAGAATATTTCTCATAAAAGTTAACCGAAAGAGTAAAAAAAAATTACCACCCCAGAGTTACAGCTGCAAAAGGAAAAAAATGACATGCATACAAGGTAGGTTCTGGAAAGCTTCCTATTGCTTCCATTTTCAGATAACAAGTCCACTTGTAGTCTGTCAAGTGCTTGAAGCATGAAAAAACTGCATTCATTTCTGTTACAAGAGAAACAATGAAATTCCAACAAATGCCAGTGCATTTCAATGATGCCTTGCATATTAAATGCCACAACTTCAATGTAAAACATATCCTGATTTTTTTTAAATAAAGAGACGCTCTAATAATCGTTTCCTTGATTTTAATTAAAGAAACTATCGGATGCATGTTTCATAAACACCGTACAAACAGTACCTTCTTTCAGCATTTTAGTAAGTTTATTCCTTTCAGAATGCCAGGGACCTACTCAAACTACCAGTGGCAAATATCAGACGACCAAGTAGCAAGTATCCGTCTCAAGCCGTAGACGAGTTAAGAACTTACCCCACATGTTTTCCTCTTCAATGTGTCATTACTTTTCATGCCCTATTTCTACCATGTATGGACCTTACACTCGAGCTATCCAAGCCCACGACAAAATCGTAATTCTACTGTGGTCGTGAGACCTGAAAAGTAATATTTTATTTCTCTATAATGAATTATTTGAAAATTGATATCTACTGATGTGACTTGTTCCGTTTTTTTTTGTTTTATACTTCTACGATGCGAATGAGAAGTAATATAGAAACCTCATCGGCAACAATTATGTTGAGGTTTTGACCAACTTAAGTTTTACTTTCCGTACATTTTCACTTGTTCAAGCAACAGAGTTCCATTTTTCCTACAGTACGTTTCCAGTTGAGAAAGTGCTTCCAATTTGCAATGTTGCATAATGAGCTGAGATTTATTTCAAGCCCCTTAATATTTCGAAGTACGTTATCTGGTATTTGTGAATTTGTGCATACTGAGAGAAATTTCAGGTTTTGCAAAGTTGAGCAGTCGAAATTTTCTGTGCACAGGGTATTTCGATTTTTATAGAATTCTTTTCCAGGTTCCAAGTGATGCAAAGTAATGAAATACACGGTCGAATCGCAATAATATGATCACGTACCTAATAATGGGAATGACGAACTCTTGGCACGGATGATAGTAGCGAGATGGCTTGCCATGAACGCAAAGAGGCCCTGGAAGGTTGCTGGAGGCACACGTGCCCATTCGGTTTGCAGTAGAGCAGGGATGTCCCGGCTGTGACGTGATTTTTGGTCGAGACGTCGAACCTGCCAATCCAAATAGTCACACAAGTGCTCTATGGGATTGAGGTCGGGCGTTTCGCCGGCCAAGGGAGGCCGAAAACATCGCTGTCGTGTTCCTGGAACCAGTCACCCACCCCCTTAGCGACCTGACACGTCGCATTGTCCTGCTGGTAGACACCACCAGGGTTAACGTCCAGCATGAATGAATGCATGTGGTCAGCAAGGATAGACAAGTATTCATTGGCATTCAAGGACCCATTCAGTGGTATCAGTGGTCCCAGGTCATAAACGGAAAACATCCGTCATACATGCACACTGCCACCGCCTGTCTATACTTGACCGAAAAGCGTGTCCGTGTGTCGGTTATCTTGTGTCTGACGACATATTTGCCACGACTCGTAACATCTGTGGAGTAGAAACTTCCATACGCCGGAAAAGGCAAACTTTTTTCATTCTTACGCTGTCCAGTGATGGTTGTCCCATGTGTACTGCAGGCATTGTTGACGATGCACCTGGGTATGTTAACATTGACGCAGCAATCGACTCCAGAGACCCATACGGAACAAGGTTCACTGTGCTGTTATCGGAGACACGTAACTGCGTGCCCCAGCGTTTATTTTCGTGGTCAATTGCTGCGCTGCTGTTAGTCGACGGAGGTGGCGTTCTCCACTGGAATCGATGTCCTTTGGGCCTCGACGGTTATAACGTCGGGAAGTACTCGGTGTTCTAGCGGTACATTCTTGGTACACCCTGACTCGCAAGCAGCTCACGACGTAGGCTGTTTTTGAGATGATTTCAGCCTTGTGCGGTACCCGGTAATCATTTTTTTGAACGCCCTTCAGATCACTACCTGTGTCCATTGTGCTGACGTTACGCCCTATGGCTCACCTTTCCTGGCCAGCCGCTTATATCTTCGTGTGGTTGACTTTGTCACGTGCACTTTGTGACGCGCCTAGGCTGGTACACTGTGATTCCGGGAGTGGTCATATTATTCTGATAACACCGTGTATATTTCTATATACACTGACGGGAAAAAAATCCCAACACCAAGAAAAAATAGTTGTAGAGGAATGAAATGGCGGTAATACATTTGTATAGGTAACATATTTAATCGATTACGGTTTCAAGATCACAGCTTAAGTAAGAGCGAGAAGCGCCATTTTAAATGTGAAATGCTGGTACATTAATAACCGGTGTAACCTCCAGAATATTGAATTCAAGCACGCAAACGTTCATGCATTGTTTCGTACAGGTGTTGGATGTCAGTTTGTGGGATGGAGTTCCATGCCTGTTGCACTTGGTTGGTCAATACAGGGACAGTTAATGCTGGTTGGGGGTGACGCTGGAGTTGTCGTCCAATGATGTCCCATACGTGCTCGATTGGTGACAGATATGTTTATCTAGCAGACCACGGCAACATGTCGACACTCTGTAGAGCATGTTGGGTTACAACAGCGGTATGCGGGCAAGCGTTATCCTGTTGGAAAACACCCCCTGGAATGCTGTTCATGAATGGCAGCACAACAGGTTGACTCGCCAGACCGACGTGCAACTGTGCCGTTAGGGTGCGTGGGATAACCACGAGAGTGCTCCTGCTCTCATAGGAAATTGCTCCCCAGACCATAACTCCAGGTGTACGTCCAGTGTGTCTCAGCCGCAGACTGGTTGGTTGCAGGCGCTCACCTGGCCTCCTTCTAACTAACACACGGCCATCACTGGCACCCAGGCAGAACCGGCTTTCATCAGAAAACACAACAGATCTCCACTCCGTCCTCCAATGAGCTCTAGCTTGACACCACTGACGTCGCAAACGGCGGTGGTTTGGAGTAAGTGGAATGCACGCTACAGGGCGTCTGGCTCGGAGCTGTCCTTCAAGTATCCGATTTGTAGCAGTTCGTTGTGTCACTGTGGTGGCACCTGCAGCTCGAATTGCTACCGCAGCCGCGGTACGATGCGCCACGGCCATACGCCGTACACGCCGGTCTTCCCTCTCAGTAGTGCCACGTGGCCGGCCAGAACCCGGTCTTCTTGAGGCAGTACCTTTCCTTGACCACCGCTGCCAACATACATGCACAGTGGCTACATTCCTGCCAAGTCGTTCTGCAATATTGCGGAAAGAAGATCCACCTTCTCGTAGCCCTATTACACGACCTCGTTCAAACTCCGTGAGCTGTTGATAATGGCTTCTTCGTCTTCCTAAAGTCATTCTTGACTAACATCAACACCCTACGTCGAATCTCAACGATAACTAACGCTCACGAACGTTACAGCGCGTATTTACAGCAAACCTGCTTTGCATGTTCCGAGGGCGCTACTAGCACCACAATATGCGCCGAGCGCGAAATTAGCATAGACGTCATCTTACAGATGTACTCTTTTTTTTTTTTTTTGATTGGAGGTTTAACGACCACCGTGAGCAACTCAATGGGCTATAAGCAGTCGCCCGTCCCTAATTTAGGGTCACTGGTTCCAGGGAAGGGAGAGAGCCAGTGCCGTAAGACAAACACAACACACATGCCTGACCGGGATTCGAACCCGGACCCCTTACAGACGAATGATCAGATGCCAGCGCCTTAGACCACTGCGCCACCGGGGTGGCCAGATGTACTCTCACCGCCTACCAACTGTCGTTTATCTAACACAAACTCTTCTTGGTGTTGGGATTTTTTTTTCGTCAGTGTATTTCATTACTTCACATGAACACGATATATGTTTCCTGAATACGATATTTTCTTTTCCTGAGAATTATTAACTGAAATCTAAGTGATTTTGTAAACAACAGGAAGTGTATGTGAACGCAATACTTTTTCCTTCGGATTGTGCACCGTATTTTTCTTATATGCGTAAATACAGAACGGTCATCGGCAACAATAATGTTGAGGTTTTGACCAACTTAAGTTTTACTTTCCGTAAATTTTCTCTTGTTCTAGCAACAGAGTTCCGTTTTTCCTACAGTACGTTTCCAGTTGAAAAAGTGTTTTCAATTTGCAATGTTGCATAATGAGCAACATTTTGCATTGTTCTGTTTCTCTTGATATCCGATTATTGTGTAATTTTAATAGATAAAACGCAGATTGATGCAAGGTATTTTGTTTTTCTAATTTTTTTGGTTCCGTTGCGTAACATCACAGCACAAAATGTGAGTTAGAGATATATATTTATATAATTACCTTGTTTCACATGAAACTTTCGCACCGTTCTTTTTAGCACGTCTTTTGTAAAAAAAGATCGTGCTTCTGCTATCGGTTTGTCCGTCTGTCTGTACCCACGATATCTCGGCAACTATTAGTCCGATTTGAACTTTTTGCATTGGGAAGCTTCAAATATGCGCATGGTGATTCTTCATTTCGTTTTTTCTTACGATGTGCAATTTCGCGCTAGAGGTCGTAAATGCAGATGATGTTGAATTCAAAAATACGTTTTATTCCACATATTTGCATCTAAACATACAATTGAAAAAAAATATTTTACCTTTCGATTTGTTTATGTCGAAGAGTGTTTTAGATATAGTTACTTTTTCAAATTACGCATAGATTTTCACCTAGGGGCGCAAAAATAAATTACATTTTCCCCGATAACTCTTCTTCTAAAACTCCGATTTGAAAAATCGTTTCTTCAGCGGATAAACCTGATGGAAAATCTTTTGCATATAATTTCTAATTTTTGGTAAAGAATACTTTGGCCACCAGAGGGCGTAAGTGTTAATTTTTGCTTTTGATGTATTTGCCTTGAAATCTGAGCTTCTAAAATATAGATTGAAAACATTATTTCGTGGACTGATGCCACTCACATCGATTAAACTTTTCGGACATTTTTCTTCTTAAAATATTCAACAATTTCTCCGCTAAGGGAGTAGAAGTATAGCTTATTTTTGTCAATAGCTCTACTTCTAAGAGTCCGATTTGAAAAATTCCTTCTTTGTTAAATAGTGTTTTTAGTGTGACATGTTGTTCATATAACTTCAAAATTTTCAAGTAATTCATAGACTTTCCGCTAGGGGGCGTAAAGATAAATTGCTGCCCCCTATATCTCTGCTTCGAAATCTTTGATTTGAAAAATTCTTTCTGCACCGAAAACAGCTCCTGATGGGAAATCCTTTGCACATAATTTCTAATTTTTGTAAAAAATGGTTTGGCCACCAGCTGGTGTAAGTCTTAATTTTCGCTTCTTATGTATTTTCATCAAAATATGAGCTTCTAAATTCTCGATTGAAAAAAAAGTCTTTTGTTGACCAATACTACTTATGTCGACAAACCTTTTAGGAACATTTTCTTCTTGAAATAATGCATGGTTTCTGTAATAGGGGCGTAGATGTATATCTTATTTTTACCAATATCTCTACTTCTAAGAGTCCGATTTGAAAAATTCCTTCAATGTTGGATAGTGTTTCCGATGCGAAATGTTTTTTCTATAAATTCAAAATTTTTAAGTAAATCATAGACTTTCCACTAGGGGGCACAATGGTAAATTGCGTTTTCTGCGTTATTTCTGCTCTTAAAACTCCGATTTGAAAAATTATTCCTGTATCCGATACAAGACCTGATGGAAAATATTTTTCACATATTTTTTAATGTTTGGTAAAGAATAGTTTGGTCACCAGAGAGCATAAGTGTTAATTTCAGCTTCTGATGCACTTGTAGAAAAATCTGAGATCCTGAAAAGTCGACTAATTTTTTTTTTCTTGGACCAATACCGCTCATATGGAAAAACCTTTTGAGAATACTTTCTTCCTAAAATAATGCATGGTTCTCCCACCAGGGGACGTAAAGTCACATCTTATTTTTGTCGATATCTCTGTTTCTAAGAGTGCGATTTGAAAAATTATTTGTGTGTTGGAGAGCGTTACCGGTGCGAAATGTTTCTCATATAAATCCATGCTTTTCTTAACCCTTAAATCTGCAAGAAGAAGGCGTAAGCCTACGATTCTGTTTACAGCAATATCTGAGGGATTAAAAACCCGATTGAAAAACTTCTTTCTTCCGTCAGATACTATTTTTTTCCATACCGGTTTCATTGACTTTGAATAGCTTTGATAAATTTTATTTGCGGCAGAACGGATTCAAAAGACGTGCTTATTACACCCGAAAATGCGGTGTCACCTTTCTTGTTATTATTGTTAATACTTACGCGCATCAACTGTTTTTTTTTGGAAATTGTTTTGAACATCATTTTTTAAATAATTATATCAATTTCTGTTCATCATCTTTGCTGCGTTTATTGGTGATACATATATTATTTTTCGTTATAAGTTCTTTTCTGCTACTATTATTTTAAATATTTTAGTTTATTTAAAATGTAAGAAATGTATTGAATATGACACTAATTGTCGGTTTCTGTCTTTGCAATATATACACAACACTAATTAGTGAGTGATGTTTTCTGAGCAACACTTAAGTGAATCAATGTCCGTGAGATATATAATGTTTTCCTTATAAGAACTTTCATGCCATTATTGTTTCTTAGGACTTTATAACATATAACCTTCTGTCGTTGGTATGATTCGAGCATCTGTTCTCCCAAGCGAACTACACCTGCATGCTTTTCGCTGCTTCACTGTCAATTTGATTCGTGCGTCACCTCAGTAGTACGTCATCTGCTTCGTGTCGCTTATTACGTTCATCTCATACCACCTTGAGCAAGGTTGAGGCACGAAACCGACGATTTCGGGTAATCCGACAAACATGATCGTAGGCCCATTTCATTGTAAAATTAATTTCCATTAATCTACGCGCATTGTGTGTGTAAAATGCTATGCAAACAATAATAGGTCTTATTGAAAGATGCAACGATTACAACATCCCTTTACATTTAGAATTTATAGACCTTAAAAGAAGCTTTTGATAACATGAAAACAGCATCAATAATAGACGTCCTGAAAAATTATGGCATTGAACAACCTTATGTAAATCTAATCGAGTATATCTACCAGAATGTAACATCTAATATTATCCTAAACGAAGAAAGTCAAAAGTTTAAAATAAATAGAGGAGTAAGACAAGGTGATACAACGTCGCCAACACATAATGAGCAAATTAAATTGTTCAGAAAAAAGTATCAACATAAATGGAGTAAGGTTGGGCAATTAAAGGATTGCAGGCGACATAGTCCTCATTTCAGAAAAAAAGAATCAAAAGAAATGATAGAAGAACTAACAGATTTATCAAGTGAAATTGGATTTGAAATCAATATTGTAAACCAAAAACAATGTCAAACCAACGTATTAATAGCGAAGAACCAGAAAATATTAGAATAAATGCTAAGGAAATAGAATATGTGGAAGAATACATATACCTAGGAAAACTAGTTACCAAACAGAAACAGAGAATTATATTATAGACGAAATTGACAGAAGAATAAAAATAGAGTGGGCAGATTTTAGAAAGTTAAGGAAGATTATACACTGGCGGAAAGTGAAAAAAGAACACCAAGAAGGAATTGGCGGACGATCATGAAATGTACATATGTTAATGGGGTCAAGTTTACGTAGGTGTGATGTTAATTTCGAGACCAACCGGTGAGCGCTTACACCACAGCACGGAATAATATGCAAATTATCGTCGGTGGTATTTAAGGAGTACGGCGAAGTGAATGTAATCAGTCTTCGGCGTACGGACACGTGCGAAGACCCTGAAGAAGCTGCAATACCAGGACATGGAAGACGTGTACGATTTCAGCAATTATCGGACTTTGAGCGACGTCGTTTAGTCGGACTCCTCGAGGCCGGGTGGTCGTATCGCGGAGCGAATTGGACGGGAAGTATCGGTGGTGGAACGATGGTAGCGTAGATGGTCCGAGGAACATTCCCGCACGAGAAGACGTGGAACCGAGAGTCACAGACGGAATGATGAGTGGACTGATCGACGCATAAGAAGAGCGGCGTTGTCAAGCAGAACATCGACTGAGACGCAAATCCGAGCTGCCGTTGCACCGAAGGTGACTGTGCGAACAATCCGCAACCATCTACTGGATGCAGGACTACGTGCACGTGTGCCTCTGGCATGTGTACCTCTGACTCCAGCCCACCGTCAGGAACGGCTGCAGTGGTGTCGTCAACCTCTGCACTGGAGAACGCAATGGCGATCTGTCGTGTTCAGCAATGAAAGCAGATTCTGCTTGGGAGCCTCCAATAGCCGTATGCGTGTTCGCAGACGCACAGGGGAGCGTCTCCACCCTTCTTGCATCCGCCAGCGACACACAGGGTCTACACCTGGTCTCCTGGTGTGGGGAGGGATCAGCTATCACTCCCGTACAAAACTAGTGTTTGTGCTGGGTACATTAAACAGCACCTCCTACATCAACAACATCATTCAGCCTGTTGTTGTGCATTTGTAAGGTCGGTCCATCGTGGTCTTTTCCAGCAAGATAACGCACGCCGACACATGGCACGTGCAACGCAACACACACTTCAGGGTGTGAGACAACTTCCATGGCTTGCACGTTCACCGGATTTGTCCCACATTGAGCACGTGTGGGATTTTATGGAACAACGACTTATCCGGTTTCCACGACCAGCCACGACCATCTCTGATTTACGCGTCCAGGTTGAGGATGCTTGGAACTCAGTACCCCAAACTTACATCCAACATCTGTACGACAGATTCCATGCCAGAATTGCACAGTGGGACGCACTTCATGGCGGTTTTACCTCGTACTAACGATGTCACATGGAAATGTTATTTTTCAGTTTACCAGCAAACGCAGTTGTATTTTGCCATAATGTTTTGATCACGTTATCCTCTGTATTCCGTTATTATGCTGTATAAATTTCGTTGGTATCAGACGTCTCATACTTGGTGTTCTATTTTCACTTTCTGGAAAGGAGAGAGCCAGTGCCATAAGACAAAAACAACATCCATGCCTCACCGAGATTCGAACCCGGACTCATCTCGGACGAATGATCAGAAGCCATCGCTTACACCACTAAGCCACCGGGGCAGATAATACCCATTATGATAAATGGCGCTGAAACCTAGCCTATCAAGATAAACAACTTACACAAATTGGAAAAACCACAACGTAAAAGGGAAAGATCTCTACTAAATAGAAGACTTCAAGATAAAATAAGGAATATGGATATAAGATCCCGAACAAAAATTTTAGGCATAGGTGAAAAGATACGCAATTTAAAATGGAAATGGGCTGGCCATATAGCAACAACAGAAAATAATAGATGGACTAAAATAGTAATAAAATGGAGACTACACAGAGGAAAGAGGAGAATGGGAAGACCAAAGGGAAGATGGAAATGTTATACTGTATAAACAAAACTGCAGGAAAAGTGTAGAACAAACAAGCCTAAGACAGGAACAAGAGATGAGGGAAACCTAAAGCCTCAATTGGCTGTGAAAAGGGTTGAAAGAAGAAGAAGAAGAAGAAGAAGAAGAAGAAGTGAGTAAGACCCATCTCGCAAATGTTCATACCTAACGGCATGAAGATTCTATTTCGTACGACGGTTAAGAACAATTCCAAAGACAAGTCAGAGGCATATTGAACATGAGTGAAAGATTAAACAAATCATCATCATCATCATCATTGTCAACCATTATCAATCCACTGCTGGACGAAGGTCTCCCCAAGTTTCCTCCACAACGGTCTGTCTTGTGCCAGTCTCCTCCATGTCACTCCCGCATATTTACGAATTTCATCCACCCATCTCCCATGAGGTCTTTTTCTGGGTCTTTTCCTGTCCCTTGGAATCCAATCTAAAATTTCGGCTGTCCATCTATGGTCTGTCCTTCTGGCATTATGTCCAGCCCATTGCCATTTCAGGGATTTAACTCTGATCATGATGTCTTCCACTCTCGTCATTTTTCAGATCCACGAGTTCCTCTTCTTATCTCTCCTGGTTATACCAAGCATGCACCTCTCCATGCTGCTTTGAGTTGTCTGCAGCCTTTGTATGTCTCTTTTAGTTAAGGTCCACGTCTCTGCACCATACGTAAGCACTGGAAGGATGCATTGATCAAACACTTTTCTTTTAAGACATAATGGCATATTGCTCTTGAAAATTATGCTGTTTCTTCCAAAAGCTCTCCAGGCAAGTTTTGTACGCCGATTAATTTCTTCATCAATGTGACCCTCACTTGATATCTGCTGTCCAAGATAAACATATGTATCTGTTATCTCCAGTTTTTCTCCATCAATCGATAAATCTTCATTTCTTGTAAAAGCATTGAACATCACTTTTGTCTTCTGAAAGTTCATTTTTAATCCCACTTCTTTACTCTTGTCAGCAAGTTCCTGGATCATACTCTGTAGCTCTGATGGGGTAGTTGCAAAAATGACTACGTCATCAGCAAAACGGAGGTGGGTTAGATAATCTCCATTAATCTTTATCCCTTTGTTTTCCCAGTTCAGTGATTGAAAGACATTTTCCAATATGGCATTAAAGAGCTTCGGAGATATGGTGTCACCTTGTCTCACTCCCTTTCCAATTTTTATGTGTGTTGTATTTTCAAACAGCCGAATCTTTGCACTTGCATTTTCATAGATGTTATTAATAATATTAATGTATGCATCTTCAATACCGCAGGATTTCAGAGCCGTGGTAACTGCTGATGGCTTCACCGAATCAAAGGCTTTTTCATAATCGATAAAAGCCATGCACAATGGAAGTTCATATTTCCTCGCTCTTTCAATTAGTTCTCTCAGTACGTGGATATGATCTATTGTGCTGTAGCCACTCCTGAATCCAGCTTGTTCTCTCGGTTGAGCCATGTCCAGTGTTACCTTCAAGCGGTGTGAAATAACTTTAGTGAAGATTTTATAAACCACTGATAGGAGGCTGATAGGTCTGTAGTTCCTGAGATCCTCAATGTCACCTTTTTTATGTAGCAGGATCATTGTAGCATTGTTCCAATCCTCAGGAATCTTCCCTTCATTAAGGCATCGAGTGAAAATTTGGGCGAGTACTGTTTCAATTTCACCACTTGCTTCTTGTATGATGTCTATAGTAATTCCATCTTCTCCTGGAGCTTTTCCCCGCTTCATGTTCTTGATTGCATGAGCAACTTCTGCTGGGAGGACTGGAAGAACTCTGGTACCTTTCATGATGTCTGGAGTACATGTATCATCCCTTTCATATAATTTGGAGTAGAAATCTTTCACTCTTGTCAAAATTTTGCCTCTATTTCTTGTTATAGAACCATCTTCTTTTCTCAGAGCCATAATCTGTTTTCTTCCCTTGCTGAGATGTCCCTTTGCTATCTTTAGGCTTTGGTTGTTTTCAATTGCTTTCCTCACTAGCTCACAGTTGAATTTCCTTACGTCTTCGGTGATACTTTTTCGTGCTGTCTTGCATAGCTCTATATATTCCACTTTGGAAGTCACATCTTCTTTAGTTGTCCTCATCTCTCTTCTTTTTTGCATCAACATTTTGGTTTTTCCTGATAATTTGTTCACATGCAACTTGTTCTTAGACCCAGCTAATTTTGTTGCTGTTTCCATAAGAGCTTTGGTTACTTTTCTGTTAACTTCCGAAATATCCACTTCTTCCGATGTTAGGCCTTCTAAAGCAGAGAATCTGTTCTTCAGTTCCAACTTGAAAGTATTATGGTGTTTTTTAAGGTTGGTTATGTCAATACATTTTGTTTGTCTTATGAGCTTGCCACGTCCCAGTTTAGTGTTGAGGTGCATCTTACATCTCACCAATCTATGGTCACTACCTGTGTTGAACTTGTTCAGCACACTGCAGTCTTCGATGACGAATTTTTTGTTACACATAATAAAATCAATTTCACTTGTCGTCCCAATTGGATGTCTCCATGTCCATTTCCTGTGTGGCTTTTTTTTGAAAAAGGAGTTCAAGATGAAAATCCTTCTGCCTCTGCAAACTCAACGAGAGTATTTCCACGCTGGTTTCTGTTGCCGTGACCGAATTTACCTACTGAAGTTTCATTCTGTTGCCGGTGCCCTATTTTTGCATTGAAATCTCCCATAATTATCTTCAAGTGCTGCTTACCTTTATTATTTAGATGACGAATTTCCTCATAAAATTCTTCAATTTCTTCTTCAGGATGACTTGTGGTGGGTGCATAAGTTTGAATAATCTGAGCCTGGTATCTTCTCGATAGTTGGATAACGAGTCGTGCAGCTCTGTCAGAGGAACTTTCAACTTCTACCACTTTATCCTTCAGTTTCTTGTTTATTATAAATCCAACATCACTAGTTCTGCCAGTATCTGTCCCACGATAATAGAAGAGATGTCCACTTTTCAGTTCAATGAGATCTTCTCCTTTTCTCCTTACCTCACTTAGCCCGACGATGTCCCACTTGATCCTTTGTAGTTCCTCTTCCAATTCAAGAAGCCTTGAAACAGAAGATAGGGAGCGTCCGTTGTAGGTAGCCAAGGTCAGCATCAAATGGCAGCCTAGTCCGGTCCTCCGGGGATTCTTAGCACCCTCTGCCTTCATGTCGCACTGGCAGCTGCCTTGGCCAGGTAGATTCCAGCTGCCGGAGACTGAGGGCCAAGATTTAAGTTGTAGAGTCATTTTGGAGGTGTTTGGCCATAACTCACCACGCTGGCCAAGCGGGTTGGTGAGTGTGGGATAGCATTTCCTCTGATCCCGATGGTATAGTTATACCGCTATTGGCGGTCGTCAGAGCCCCTTTAGTGGGAACAGGATGCACCACGAGAAGGCGGGGTTGACATTTGTCAAGGAGAGGCTGTGATGTTACGCATCACCTGACCTTACATCCCTAAATAAATACATAAGTGTATAGATACAAGGTCTATCCATAAGCCATGAAATGAATCCAGCGACCAGCACAGGTCAATTTCGTATTAATTGAGAGACTTGTTCATAAGATGGTGTTGGAATATTTTTTTAAATAGGTTAATATTGTTAATAGATGTTATGTCACAAGGCAGAGTTCCAAAGTTTTGGACCCGAATAATTTATATTCATTTTAATTGTTTCTGTCCGAGGGAAATTAGGAATGAGTGTTGATCGATTACTGGTTTCATAACTGTGAGTACGAATATTTAATGATATTAAGTCGTGGTATAAATCATTTTTAATTCTTCTGAACATTATTTTACCAAGATTATAGTCAAATAGTTGTTTTATTGTAAGTATATTATATTTATTGAGATTTACTTCTGACCTAAAAATAAGATTAGGTATATAATTATTATGAGTTTTTAGGTCCATTAATCTTATGTATCTATTCTGTAATACCTGTATTTTTTTTAAGTTATATTGTGTTGTTTTCCCCCATGTTAGTATACACTAATTTATATGCGTTTGTATTAGTGTGTAGTATAACAATATCATTATTTTAGGGGGCACATATATCATAATCTCACTAACTATTCCAATGTTTCTAGATAATATATTAGTCAAGTTGTCAATATGCATATTCCATTTCAAATCATTTCGAATCAATAACCCCAAGTAAGAATGACTATTCACAAAATCAATTTTAGCTTCATTCAAGACCACCAAGTCACTCATAGATTGTAGTATTTGTAGTTTAGAAAAGATCATAGCCTTGGTCTTGTTTACGTTAATGATCAATTCATTGATGTTTAACCAATTTGCCATCAACACAAGTTGTGTATTTATTCTAGATGTAAGATCTAAAGTATTATTACCCTTGAATAACATTGTTGCATCATCAGCAAATAAAATTAAATCCTTATCTTTTACCACTGTAAAGATTTCATTAATATACAAATTAAATAATATAGGACCGTACCTTGCGGAACCAAGAACCGTACCTTGCGGCACTCCAGAAGTTATATTTCCCCTTGTGTACTGCGTCATAACAATCACAGTATATTGCTTCCTAGCTGATAAATAACTTTTGAATCTCTACTAAATAGAAGAGTTCAAAAGTTTTTTATCAGCTAGGAAGCAATATACTGTGTCCCCTAATTCCAATAACAAATAATTTTTCAAATCCTAATTGTTTCCACTCCGGAGAGGTTGTCCTTCCAAACGAAGTACGGTAGCAGTCTTACGTCAGTTAAATTGTCGATTTCCCTCTTGCGTCATCTCAGTAGTACGTCGTCTGAATCGTGCCAAGTTGTACATTACAACTTTTATACCATTTAGAAAGGTATCTTTTTTGACACTGATTGGACGTTCCTGTCTTTCATAATACTCTAACGAATGAGTGATGTTGTCTCACGAACACTTAAACGAATCAGTGTTGGTGAGACATGCATTACTTTTCCTTTAAAGCTTTTCTGTTATTATTCGTCTTCAGGAGCTCCACATGTCGTTTAGAAATGTATTGAATTTTATACTGATTGATCGTTCATGTCTTTCCAATATGAAGTACTTTAACGGACTGGTGATGCAGTATCTCTAATAAAAAGTCGAACATTGAGCTGTTCATATGTATCGTACCCTAAGAAAGCAAGAAGAATGAGAAATCTAGAAGTGAAAAAGAGAATTCGAAATGTATCTGGTGGAAGATTTACACCTTCATCGCCTGTTATTGCAAGTGAATGGAGTAAGGTTTCTTATATAACAAGTCAATTCCTAAAAGCCAAGTTCAAAAGAGCCCATAAAAAATGTTCAAACAGAGGCGGATTTAGAATTCAGTTTTCATATTTACCAGACGGAGGAGTAGCAAACAATGGCTCTTTTTCTCCGGAACGAAAATCGAGTATTTTCCGTGCAGGAAGCCAAAGGAATAAATTCGAAGGAAAGGAAAGACGTTGTTGAATAAGAAAGGCAATGGAGGAAGAACGTAGGAAAAGCACAACGGAATCATCTGATGGCCTACGGGGGTTTCCTCTCTGTTACTGTGTCTCGGTGTTTGACGTCACTTTTCTATACCCCCTAAGCTGTTTACCACCTACCCTCTGGGGATGCAGAATTCGGTGGACGGCCATCGGTTGGGAGCATTCACTAGGGACCAGCGAGGGTAATGGGCTGGAGGGGTAAGAAGATTTCGCTCTGATTCGGCAAGTGACTGGAACGGCAGGAGTTGTGATGAATACGTCGGCGGATACAATGGGTAGCGCGGAGTTTCAATCCCAATGATTTTCCGGGAGACACCATAAGCCATTATATTTTACGGTTTTCTACACCAACCTGTCACTGCATTGCACTCTGGGTGAGCTACGCCTTCTTTACAGAGCTCCCTATCTATACAACAAATAAATTTTTTTGCGTGTTTCTCAACAACAGCGAAGATATTTCGATTTTAAAGCGTCTATTTATTAGGATTTAATATCACCAGATACGGTACCCGTCTCCATTGAATTTCCAAATCTAATTCAAGTACATCCAATAAATCAGGATATCTATTAATATTTGCTTTTCATTTCTGAGATCAGCTATATAGCTCTATTATGACCATTATTCCCTCAATTGGTTTTCTTATTTTTTACGAGAATTTATCTTAGTTAGATAATGTAAATTAATACCATGAATATTAATGAAGAGCACATGCTTGAAGATACGTGGAAGGCATATTTGTCTGCAACATCCATACATTTCGGATGCTATTTCTCTTTGTTAACACTTTAACTGAGTGGAACGAATTAAATCGGGGTTATGGAAATGGCTTGAAATCACCTCGAACGAATATAAAATCGAACCATAATAAACCGTCGCACCGGCCTTCTGAAAAAGAATATCAGTATGAAGTATGGAAGGTCTTGTGTACGGCGTGTGATGAATGTCAGTGAAGCCCGAGTTGTATGTCAAAATCACTGTAAATGGAGAAGTTTGATACGGCAACAGTAAGTAAATATTACCTGGTAGCTTGTATTTCTTTGTGGAACTGACCTCTGAATCTCAGAGAACAGCTCAGTGATATGTATGTATGTATGTATGTATGTATGCATGCATGCATGCATGTATGTATGTATGTACCCGCTTTCCTTCCACAATTCATGGGTCACGAACAATATTATATTCTATTAAATGCTAATGTCCCCCTTTTAACTGCCACTTCACTGATCTCCATTCGCCAGGATATTCTAGCGACCCTGTGGTGTTTCACATTGGAGAACACCCCGTTGTACAGGCTATCGAAATGTTCATTTTTGCGGCAGACACTTCTAATCGCCCACCTTATCTTCTTTACTATGCAACGAAAGAACGTGGATCGTCCTCAAAGAAGTTTTTATGAATGGGTGAGATGACAACCACCGTCAAACACACACCGCCGAAAAATAAAAAAGAATGACATCTTTAGCGAAGTGTGGTCAGCTGCCGAAAATGTGTGCGTGTGTGCGTGTGTGTGTGTGTGTGTGTGTGTGTGTGTGCGTGTGTGTGTGTGTGCGTGCGTGCGTGTGCGTGCGTGTGTACATTTCATTAGGAGCCATACTCCCTCAGGAAATGACGTTCCCTGTTTCACATTTCATATTTGTAATTCTAAAACCTCTTAGTTAATCAACGCCTTCGATAGTTACTGTTCTTATCACGGACAGCATATTATGTGAGCTGTTTTCATTCATTAGTTGTTGTTGTTTTTTTATTTTAAAAGATCCTGAAATGGGTGAAATGTTGCTGTATGTTCAGGAAAAAATTTTAATATAAGGATTCAAAGATCGTAATCCTGGAATAAGGAATCAGGCATTGGCAAATCCCTCTTGCAACATTTTTCTCAAGTCAATTAGCAAAAGAATAGTAGAAAACGTTAAGTGATGAACATATATGGATGGGATCTGAAAAGCAACTGTATTTACTTAAAAAATTTAAAAGTTGCAAACACGAAATTCAGAGATAAGTCTTATTCTGTGGAGGAGCCAGGTAATTTCCAAGCATTAAGAAAAATGTAGCGGTTAGCAAAGTGTGGTCAGCTTCCGAAAATAAAGGGCAGACTCTTTTGTGATTTATTGCATCTGACAGAATTGAAATGACGTGTATGTGTGTTCCTTTTTACCCACGAAGTTATTCTTGAAAATGAGGGACAGTTTGAGAAAGGATACCGAATACAACAATTCAGCTATATCAATGGAGCAATGGTTGGATTCCGACATTCAAAAATTGGCACGGAACATCATTGAGGATATGGCACGGTGAAAGAACCGAAACGTCTGTAAGTTCAGTGGATGAGGCAAGAAAAAAATGTTAGAAATCGTATTTGCCTATGAATTAAAATATGCATATGACATGGATGGATCTGGTTTGTTTTATAGGATGTGTGACGAAACTCCCATTTTGCCGGTGGTGATTTCGAACCCATTTCTTGCTACTCCGTAGTGGAATATTCTTCCAACTGAACTACGCTGGCAAGGCTTGTCGCAGCAACTTGTTGTTTTGACTCATCCATCACCTCAGTAGTACGTCACACATAATCTCACTTTCATTTTTTTATTGCGGTTAAAGGATCACCGTGTGCAACTCAATGGGATATAAGCAATCGCCAGTCCTTACTTTAAGGCCACTGGTTCACGGGAAGGGAAAGAACCAGAGCTGTAAGACAAACATATCATCCATGCCTCACCGGAATTCGAACTCGGTCCCATGTCAGACGAATGGTCAGTAGCCATCTCTTAGACCACTGCGCCACCGGGACGGCATTCTCACTTTTCCTTGAGAAAGGCGAGGTACGAAATCACGGATTTCGTGTCCGCCGACAAACCAAGTTTGAAGGAGCTCACTGCAGAAGAAATTCTTATTAATTCCAGATGATGCGTGGAAGAATCGTCACACGTGTTTTTTCGAACCTTACGGTCAGGAGATTCATTTTAATGGTGCCAATGTGAAGACATGCCCTATTTTGTAGTGGTGAACTTCGAAATCCAAGTCTTCTTCCTCCGTTCTAAGATATTTTCCCAACTGAACTGCGCTGGCAAGGGTTATCGCTGCAACTTGCCGTTTTGAATCAAGCGTTACCTCAGTAGTACCTCACTGATGATATCCTCCCAGCAAAAACAGTCTTGCTGGCCCAGCACTATGTTGCCGCTGAGGAACCGTCAATAAAATGTCCGGGCGGCCAACAGAAGGGCCAGCAGTTCAAGCCAACAGCTGGCCAACAGTTGGCACCCCATGAGTTGTCATATGCCACAACAGGGCCATCAGTGGTCCATCACCGGCAGTAGCTGCCACAAGTGGCTCTTCAGTGGCCCTGCAAGCACGTGCCAGAAATGATGGCTAGCCTAATGTGGTCCGCTAGTGTGCCGTTAGTGGCAGCCGGCAACCACGTGACGTAACTGGTGGCTTGCCGAATCTTGTCCGCCAATTTCCCAGTAGTAGCCATAATAATAATAAAAAAAAAGCGAAGATAACAGTAGTTTCCCAAAGCTACATTTTTTTTTCTACCCTTACGAAGCTTGTGAATTAACGAACAGCGTTGGGGAAATTTTCTCAACAGATCGGAAAAACACCAGTTTGTATCTGAGTAGATTTAAACCTGGGTCGTTGGCGTAATAGCTGAGCTCTCTACCGACCGGACTAATTTGGCACGTTCGAGCATATGCCTAAAGCTGTCTGTTTGCTATGCAATGTGCAATCGAATGATTCCCTATTTCAATTTACAATATTGCGAGGTATTTTTCATAAAAGTCAGTTTCATATAATGGATAAATTATTTTTTTTTTTTACCTTAAGGGAACTTCACTTATTTTCAAGGCGTGTACATACTTAGAGTCGCTTTCCAAAGTTTTGTACTGTCCTTGCCGTCTTGAAAAGAGATTGTTGAATAAATATATATTTAGCCGTGTTCATGTCTCATTCTGTTACATTTTTAACGTTGTGTCTTTCCTTTCCGTTGTCCGAAGCTACATTTGTTTTAAAGAGTAAATGATATTTTATTTTACTTCTCGTTATTTTTAGAAGCGAATTCCTCCCAGTCTTGTGTATTCAACCCATTAATGAGTACACCACATCGCATTGCTTTTTCTTTCTTTCAAATAATTTATAAATTTTGTACACGTATAATTTTTTTCCCCAACAAACGTTGTTTTAATGGTTTTCCAGGATATTTGTTTTAAGCGGTTTCAAATATTTTCTTGTCATTCATCCACTCCATTCCATGAATTGTTATTCATGGGAACGGAGTGGGTGTATTTCATGGCTGTAATCTTGTATTTCACGGCTTAATCTGATATCTTCGTCGACATGAAATTTCATTAGGAAATTAATTCGCCTCTCCACATATGGATTTTTTCTTAACATCCACTAAAATAACACGATGGCGATAACGTCGTCTTCAACTAACTGGTAACATGAGAGATACAGCAAGTGTTGCTTCTGCGCATGCGCAGTCCCATTGCTTCCACCTGCTGTTGGGGGTTGCATTGCTTGCCAGCAACGGGCCACTAGTGGCACTTGCTTGGAGGCAAACAATTCACGGCGATGCTGCAGGGCCATCAATGGCTCACCAACTGATAGCGCTGCCACCAACGGACCACTACCGGGCCGTGAGCGACAGATTTCAGCCAGCAGTGACCCATCACTCCCAGCTGGTGGCCAGCAGTTTCCCAGCACTTGTGTTTTTGCTGGGCTATAAATCGATTTTAAACAACAATGACAAAGGTAGCGAAAAGAGGAAATGTGGAATAACAACTATCCACTGCATAAATGATGATAGTACTGATATACGAATTATTGATATTATAGGTAAAAGTAAAAATTCACGTTGTTTTAAAAATTTTCGAAATTAATTTTACCTTTTCATGTTTTCAATCCCAACATTCTCAGAATGGGAGATTCAATCCATGAGAACACAGGTTTGTGTTATCTCTTCCTTATATTGTCATTCAATTAATTTTACCTCTTTTTTTTATGAACTTCTTTAAACCGCCACCCACCATCGCTTACCAACAGATTAGAACTATGAACAAAATTTGGTGATAAAACGACGTTTAATCACCAAATCTAAGGAGTGGGCAAAACGTTGCAGGAACGAGTGAACCTGCGCATCAGAAATGATGATTTAGGGTGATGACTGACACCAATCCTTTCTGACTGATTACCTCCAAAAGGGTCTGTTACAATGCCCCTTCCCCAGAAGACTCAGTTGTCTAAGCGATGGCTTCTGATCATTTGTACGAGATTGCCACAGGTTCGGATCCCGATGAGGCATGGATGTTGTGTTTGTCTTACGTCACTGGCTTTTCCCCTTCCCTGAAAGCAGTGGCTCGAAATTACGGACGGACGACTGCTTATAGCCCATTGAGTTGTTTGCGGTGGTCGTTAAACCTCCAATAAAAAAAGAAGAAAGGAGAGAAAAGTTGTTTGAGTCACTTATTTCTGCCCATTGATATAGTGCTTAATCATTATGCCTTGGTCACGGAGCAGAAAATAAAAGACTAGAGCGTAATGTTTCTCCCTTGTTACAGGATTATCGTGAGGACGGGCGAGATGAGAGTGTGGAATGAATTTTTTCTGGAAGAAGATTTGGTAAATCCCGGGTGTTATGGAATATTTCTGTTTGGGGAGCAAAGAAAATTTTGGGATCTTTTTTTTTTTTGATTGGAGATTTAACGACCACCGTGAGCAACTCAATGGGCTATAAGCAGTCGCCCGTCCCTACTCTAGGGTCACTGGTTCCAGGGAATGGAGAGAGCCAGTACCGTAAAACAAACACAGCATCCATGCCTCACCGAGATTCGAACCTGATCCCCTTTTGGACGAATAATCAGAGGCAATTGCTTAGTCCACTGCGCCGACGGGGCGGCAATTTTAGAATATTTGAAGATTTAACGACCACCGTGAGCAACTCAATGGGCTATAAGCAGTCGCCCGTCCCTACTCTACGGTCTCTGGTTCCAGGGAAGGGAGAAAGCCAGTACCGTAAGACAAACACAGCATCCATGCCTCACCGAGCTCGATTCGAACCCGAACCCCTTTTGGACGAATAATCAGAGGCAATTGCTTAGACCACTGCGCCGACGGGGCGGCAATTTTGGGATAATTGGAGATTTAACGACCACGGTGAGCAACTCAATGGACTATGAGCAGTTGCCCGTCCCTACTCTAGGGTCAATGGTTCCAGGGAAGGGAGGAGCCAGTACCGTAAGACAAACACAGCATCCATGCCTCACCGAGATTTGAACCCGAACCCCTTTTGGACGAATAATCAGAGGCAATTGATTAGACCACTGCGCTGACGGGGTGGCAATTTAGGGATAATTGAAGATTTAACGACCACCGTGAGCAACTCAATGGGCTATAAGCAGTCACCCGTCCCTACTCTAGGGTCACTGGTTCCAGGGAAGGGAGAGAGCCAGTACAAACACAGCATCCATGCCTCACGTAGATTCGAATCCGAACCCCTTTTGGACGAATAATCAGAGGCAATTGCTTAGACCACTGCGCCGACGGGGCAGCAATTTTGGGATCATTTGTTTTAGAAATACCGGCATCATAGGAGGTGAATATCGATGGCAGTACCTAAATAAGTGGTACTTCGTTGCATGAATCCTCACTCGAACTCTGCCGGTGGTCGTCTTCATGAGGAGGTATTGAGTACCTCTGAAATCACAAATCATGTTTATTTCGGATTGCTATAATTTAGTTACTGTGAAAAGCGGTTAGTTTTGGTGATATGAAAGTTAGTAATTGGAAATGTTGTTTTCCTGCGTGAGAAGTATGGGGCTTCGAAGACAAAATGTTCCAAAGTGAGACAAAAGTTAGTCACATTATTATCTACACATAATGTTGGGCCATCATTTTTGTCCAAAACGGGAGTATCGATTGGGCATTGCGATCACATTGGAACACACCAGATTGATGGCGTGTATTTGACACGGAGCCACATGTGTTATAAATTGAGCTCAGGATGGAGGTTGGTGAACGTGCTCTTCAGCTGATTTTTCGCCATTATTGTGAAAACGTGCTTTACCGCAGCAACAGGGGCGAAAGAAATGCGTGCGTTTCAAGCCGAAGAAACAGTGTACCCGAGCTTTACTCTAAAATGCTTCCGGAGTTTCAATGCTGGAGACACTAGTCTCGAAGACCAGCCGAGATCAGGAAGCATAACGATAACCAACACTCACACTTTGGTGGAAGATGTGACAGCGAACCCAAGTACCAGCATACCACAACAGGTAGCTAAGGAAAGATCTTTCCTGTCTATCATCGTCCGTTGCGTTCACCAGCATGGTTTCTCCTCCAGACGTCATCCAATGGCTTCCAATCTATTGATACACCAGCAGACAGAACAAGTTAGTAAAAGCATGCAATTCATTGATTATGATACGCTTTGCCCCATATCAGAAATTATTACTCAAGTAATTGCTCAAGTTATGAGGATAATGGCTGTGGAATAAATCTCGCTCCTATGCCCTGACCTTTAACCCCATTTCGAATATATTCCACAGAAGCGGATAATTATACTTCCGCAACAAAATGATGACGTTTTGTATCAATAGAAGCATTTTTACGTAAGTTATGGTGCATAAGGGCGATGGAATGGATCCCGCTCCTTTACTCTGACCTTTGACACCATTTCTTCCATTTTCAACAGGGTTCATCCCCAGTTGGTCCCCTACCACATACTAAAGTGTCATTGAAATCGAACCATTTTTACGCGAGTTATCGTGCAGACCGACAGACAGGCAGACGGACAAAACTGGAGCATATACGCTTCTTCAAATTACGGTTGCAAAGCATAAAAGATGATGTCTCTCTATTTCTCACATTGTTGCCAAATCCACAGGACGATAGATGTTGGGGTCGTAGCGTCACAGGTGATTAAAGGAGTGTATTTCTAAGTTATTCTATAACAGGAAACTAGTGATTGGTTGGTTGGTTGGTTGTTCGATTTTTATGGCGCAAGGGCCATGGTTGGCCAAAGAGCGCCAGAAACAAGACAAACAAATAGTATAAAAGTGTGGTATAAAGCTTAAAATCTGACTGATCATGTAAAACTGAAAAATGAGAACGATGGAAGGGCTAAAAAAGATAATGGAACAAACAGTATTAAAAACATGATACAATTAATTAAAATCTAGCTGATGCAGTAAAACTGAGAAATGAGGATGATGATAGGCTAAAATCTAGATACGTTTAAAATAGTCAATTTCTTTAAAAAATGAAAACACGGCAACAGAGTCACAGTGGTCATTGAGGAGCCGCTGCAGCGTAGCGGCGTCCTCGGTCAACAAATGAGAATGAAAGAAATGAAAACGTACATCACGAAAACGAACACAGGTACACAGAAGATGAGTGACAGTGAGTCGGCAGTTGCACGTCTCACACATCGGCGCAGTGTCGCCACACAGCAAAAAGCGGTGAGTGAAACGACAATGCCCAATGCGGAGACGCGCAAGCACCACTTCCTCCCTACGGTTCCGACGATATGAGGATTTCCAGACTTCAAGATTAGGTTTAATACGATGCAGTTTATTTTCCACCTGTTGGTCCCACAGACCTTGCCACGTTCGCTTAATATGGTCGCGTACCAGAAAGCGGAAATCCCGGTGAAACAGTGGCAAGGGTGTGACGACCAAAGAGGAAGCAGATCTAGCAGCCGCATCAGCACACTCGTTACCCGAGATTCCAACATGCCCAGGAATCCAGCAAAACTGAACCTGAAAACCGGCCTCGAGCAAACGACGAAGTAACTGTCTCACATTCACGAGAAAAGGATGGTCACGGCAATCTGCAGATGACAAAGACTGCAAGACACTCAAGGAATCCGTATAGACCATAGCACGATGATGAGAACTCGACTGAACATGGAGAAGAGCGAGATACACAGCATGCATCTCCGCTGAAAACACAGTGGCCTCAGCTGGGATCCGCGCTACTGAAACGTCATCTACACAGACAGCCGCGGATCCAACGACTCCGTGCATTTTGGAGCCATCAGTAAAAATAGGAGTGTAATTAAAATTTAGGTCACGGTGCTCAGCGAAGAGTTGCTGGTACACTGACGCAGGGGTTGAGGATTTATCGAAAGATGTAAAGGTGGTATCAACCATGACACCAAGTGGGTGCCATGGCGGATCCCCAAAGCCCCTGGTCTCTCCAACAAGTGACAAATCGAGCCCTACATCACGGGCTACGGCCGCCATACGAAGACCGAAGGTTGAAATGCACGAGGGCCGGTTCCCGAATAAACGAGCATGCTGGGGATGAAAAACTGCATCGTATAAAGGATGGCCTGGCAGAGATCTAAGTTTCAGGTAGAAATGAATAGACAGCTGCAGACGGCGTAATTCAAGCGATGGTTCGTTCGCGTCAGCGTATAGGCTGGGAATCGGAGATGTTCGAAATGCTCCCGAACAAAGACGCAGTGCTTGATGGTGAATAGTGTCCAAAGGCCGGAGAACGGAACGACGAGCAGAGCCATACACGATACAACCATAATCCAGTTTCGACCGGATTAAGGAATGGTAAATACGAATCAAAGACGTCCTGTCTGCGCCCCACGAGACTCTCGAAAGGATCTTAAGAATGGATAGAGCCCGCAGACAGGAAATATTGAGCCGCCGAACGTGCGCACGGAACGTAAGCGCACGGTCGACGGTCAGACCAAGCAACTTGGTCTCCGGCAAAACTGGTATGGCTGCACGGTCTAAAAACAGCTCTGGGTCAGGATGGAGGCCACGCCTCCGGCAGAAATGGACACACGCTGTCTTGTCGGGAGAAAGAATGAAACCATTGCTATTCGCCGTTTTAAAGATCTGATTAATTGCAGACTGCAACTGCCTTTCAATAAAATGCATGCTTGATGACGAGCAGAAAATGTGCAAGTCATCAACATAGACAGTAGCCGAAACCGCAGGAGGAAGATTTGTGAGGAGACAATTAATGCGAAGGATGAACAATGTGACAGATAAAATGCAACCTTGAGGAACACCTTGTTCTTGATGGAATGTTGCCGATAGCGTCGTACCCAGGCGCACCTGGAACACCCGATTGCGAAGAAAATTTAAAATAAATGTCGGAAGATTTCCTCGCAATCCGCATGCGTGGAGGTCACGGATAATACCATGCCGCCACGCTCGATCATAAGCTTTTTTCAATTTAAAAAAATACAGAAACCAGGTGCTGCCTACGCACGAACGCCTCGCGCACAGATGTCTCAAGGTGCAGGAGATGATCGTGAGGTGAACGATGACGGCGAAAGCCGCTTTGTGATGGTGAAAGAACCTGATGATATTCTAAAAAATGAATTAACCGGGAGTTAACCATGCGTTCAAGAACTTTACACAGACAGCTAGTGAGAGCAATTGGACGATAACTAGAGGGAGACTTGGGATCCTTGCCAGGTTTGGGAAAAGGCAGAACAACTGTTTTTCGCCAAGACTCCGGGAAACTGTGCTCCGACCAAATACGATTGTAAAGGATTAAGAGATTCTCGAGAGACGACTGCGAGAGATGACGGAGCATGTCATAATGGATGCCATCGGGACCGACCGATGTAGCGCCGGACCGATGCAGAGCCACCCTGAGTTCAACCATGCTGAAGGGGGAGTTATATCCGGTGTCGAGAAAAGGCGCAAAGGAGATTCTCTGGCGTTCCGCAGTGGATTTAATCCTCAGAAAGGAGGAAGGATACGCCAGGTCACTCGACACGGAGGCAAACGCCTCCCCCAAACAATCAGCAATCTCCCCGACTCCAGCATATGTGCAGCCGTTACTCTCGAGAATGGAGATCTGGTGAGAGCTGTAGTTACCCCGGATCCTACGAATCTTGTCCCACACACTTTTTGAACTGGCACGTGAAGTGAGAGATGACACATACTGGATCCAAGACTCCCTCTTGCTACGTCGACGCACCAACCGAGCATAGGATTTTGCTCGTTTGAATGTAACGAGATTAGCATCGGTTGGATAACGCCGAAACGTAGACCAGGCCTTATGTTGAGCTCTCCTAGCCGCTGCGCATTCAGGGGTCCACCAAGGCTTCGGACTTCTGGAGAGTGTCGTAGATGTTTTTGGTATAGAAAGATCAGCTGCCTGAAGAATACAATTTGTTACTTCAAGAACCGCTGCGTCGATTGACTCTTGGGTCACCATGGCAGAAAATATCAAAGCTGACGGTGTGAAGACCTCCCATCTCGCACGCTCCATCCTCCAACGAGGAGGGCGGGAGGCAGAAGATGGCATGTTCGCATGATGCGAGAGGACAATGGGAAAGTGGTCGCTCCCGTGGAGGTCGTTACACACCGCCCACGACCAGTCAGCAATAATTGATGGTGATCCCAAGGTCAAATCGATCGCACTGAAGGATCGTGTCAGTTCATGGAAGTACGTGTCAGCACCGGTGTTAAAAAGGCACAAAGAGGCCGAGGACAGAAGTGACTCTATGCGACGACCTCTCGTGCTGATGCTGACACTACCCCACAAATGATGATGGGCATTGAAGTCACCCAGTAGAAGAAAGGGTGAAGGCAGCTGATCAACCAATCTCTCCAGTACCGAGACGCTCACGTTCTCGTCCGCCGGCAGATAGACACTGCAGACAGTAAGAGGTACAGGCATAGAAATACGAACCGCCACGGCCTGCACAGTTGTGGAAACCGCGACGGAAGATACCGGAACCCTGTGAGGGACGAGAATGGCAACTCCCCCACAGGCTATATTTCCAGACGAGTTATCTGTCCGAAATGCACTGTAGCCTCGAACTGAAAGCAGGTCCGATGGTTTAAGCTTCGTCTCCTGTAGACAAAGGCACACCGGAGAGTAAAATGAAAGCAGATGTTTCACTTCATCAAAGTTCGTCCGAAAACCTCGACAGTTCCACTGAATGATTGAAGCCATGGTTATAAGTGAAATGAAAATGAAAATGATCAAACAAAGTCCGGCTCCATCGCTTCTGCTGGGGGTTCCCCCAGATCTGGAGGCGTGTGACCAGGGGCTAAGATGGGAGCATGTTTTGTCCCAAGTGTCTTACCGGGAGGCGCACGACGTTGAGTCGTTTCCTGAGATTTTGGAGGAGAAGAAATGCTTTTCTTATCCTGGGCTTTGATCTTTTTGTTAGAAGAAGTGGCCTGACTTCCCTTGTTGGTGGTGGGATGAGTCTTCTTCGGCGAAGTGGTGGGTGGCGCTTTCAGACCCCTAGCTCGAGACTGGAGTGCCTCCAGTCCGGCTGCGATGATGTCGTTAACATTGAATGGACATTTAAGGGGGATCTCAATGTCGGTCTGAGTGGCAACCGTAGATTTGGCAACCACCACTGAAGCGTATGACCGCCGATCAGATGTAACAGGGACCACTTTTCTTCTGGCCTCAGGATAGAAAATATTTTCCACCGTTTTGATCCTTTGGATTTCCTTCTCCTCCTTCCACTTGGGACAATCTTTGGCTGATGCCGCGTGTGAACCCTTGCAGTTCACACAAAACTCAGCCTCGGCCACACATTCCTGCAAAAGATGTTCCGTGGCACCACAGCGTGCACACCGGGGATTGCTCCTACACGACTGCTGAGAATGACCATAAGACTGGCACCTAAAACATCTCAGAGGGTTAGGGATGTACGGGCGTACCTCGAGGTGGAGATACCCTGCCTTGATGGATGTAGGCAGGGAAGGGCAGTTAAAAGTCAAGATAATATTCCAGGATGGGACAAACTGCCCATTCCTCCTGAAAGAAATGCGTCGCACACCCGTAACATGTTGGCTCCTCAGTTCTTCGAGAAGTTCATCCTCAGTGCAATCAATAAGATCCCGAGAGGAGACAACACCTCGAGATGAATTTAGGTACCCATGAGGTGTTATTTTTACAGGAGTCTCAAGCAGCGTGGTGGTGTTAATAAGTGTGGTACTGTAGGCCACAGTGGACATCTCTACAAGAAGATCTCCAGATTGGAGCTTCTTTACGCTTTTAGGAGAGCTTGCGATGGATTGAAGAGCTTTATTGATCCAAAATGGACTTTTGGCACTCAAAGGCTTTGAAGGGTCCAATGAGTGCACAAAAAAGAAACGAGCATGAGAAGAATCCGGAACATGTTTTTTTGCGGAAGGGGATGAGCCTTCCTCCATACATCTTTTGGTTGTTGGTTCGTGGGAAACAGAATTGAGAGCCATGAAAATATTTATGAGTTCGTCCGCCGACTTCCCCACCCACAATCGAGCCCAACGACGGAGAGCCGGAGGTCCGCAAGCCCAAGTGGACGCAGGACACGGCTCTAGGGATAGCAAGCGGATATAGCAAGTTGATAGGGCAGACATGCGCTCGGCGAGCACCCAGACTTTCCCATGCCTGGGGAACACCCCTTTGGCATGCCCACCCTATCCTCAGACTCACCCTGTCGTACGAGACGACAAGCCGTTAGAGGTCTGGGCTCCACTCGGCCACAGACCTCATTGACTAGGAGTGGGTTAGTTCCCAGCCGCCCGTTTAGGGTGAAGCAGGGGGCAAAGAGGAGTGTTGGCAACTGGCGACAACAACACCCAGGCCTCCAGAAACCTCAGCCTCCAGCATCCCCTTTTCCACCTTACGGGTCACCACACACGGCAAACGTGCAGGTAGGTCTAGCTAACCAGCTCGGAAAAACAAAGAAAGAAACATGAAATGGAGAAGACAGGAAAGAAAACGAGAAACTATAATCCTGAGCTGGCGCATAATCACAACCTCAGCAACCTACAACTGAGGCGGGAGCGTGTCAAGTGAAAAAACAAAAAACATAAAAAATGTGAAAATTCACATCTAGTTCAAGTCGGCTCGGGCCGTGGGGACGCCATCCCCCAGCAGCTGGATGAACAGCTGTCCCTTCGGTTACATAATCGTTCAAGATGAAAAGATAAATTGATCCGTCACAAGGTCAGCTCGGGCCGTGGGGGCGCCGCTCCCCAAATAACTGGGAAACCAGTTATCCCCGTGCGGGGACAAAAACCCGGAGCTGGCGCCTCATCACAACCTCAGCAGCCTACAACTGAGGCGGGTACATGTCATTATATGAACTTAAGACGAAAAAAGCAAAACAATAAGAGAAAATCGGCTCGGGCCGTGGGGACGAAACTAGTGATTAACGCCACGCCGTGAAGTACAGCCCGTGATGAAAAAAGTGCAGTTCGTGAGGAAAGTCATGGTATGCATTTGGGAAAATTGTGATAGATCTGTGTCGTGCTAGATCATCAGGTTGCGGACGGAAACCTCCATGAGCACTAACGGCAGCTGGTCCGCCAAGCCTTGCCGCAATGGTAACAGCGCTAATCAATGGAAGGGGCGTTTCTGCAAATGGACAGTTCTACAGGGTTACACGCCCAAAGTGGTCCGTTGAGAACAACAGTAATGGGAAGGACATGAGGTCTTACCCCATCCTCCACACTATCCGGGACTTTCCCCATTCAACAATAACCTGTTTTGCCCCATGGCCCATTCTTACAAGTATTGCACGTTGTTTTATTAGTAGACGTGACACATGTCATCTGAGAGTTTTTGCGCTCGAACCCTTCGGATTTGAACCGAGTGTGATTTCCACCGTGGAATCGTAGCTCTGAAGAAACGTTGGCATAGGACTATAGAAAAAAGTGGCCTGTTCTTTACAGAATGATGTGAGACTGTATGGTTTTCTTGCTTCATAAAATTTTTTATCTGTGTCTTCTCCTCTTACTTAAACCAGCAGTATCCTGCTGAATATCAGGGCTGATTTATAGGGAACCCCACGAAGCACAGGTTTGGCGCCCCGGTGGCACCGTGGTCTAAGGGGTGGCCACTGACCATTCGTCCGAGATGAGTCCGGGTTTGAATACCGGTGAGGCATGGATGCTGTGTTTCTCTTACGACACTGGCTCTCTTCCTTCCCTGGAACCAGTGGCCCTAAATTAGGGACGGGAGGCTTCTTATAGCACATCGAGTTGCTCACGGTGGTCGTTAAACCTTAATTCAAAAAAAAATAAATATAAAATAAAGCCTAGTTTTGGAGCACCGCGACGCTATAGGGCTCCCAAAATAAATACATATTTATCTTTTTTCCTTCTCAAAATAAATGGCATGGATTAAATGATCAATTAGCTATTCTGGCTTTCGGATGCATGATATTCCCCATAACCGAAGTAGGGCACCTACGTGTAAGTTTTAATGCAAGCAGATTAAATACAGTTTTGAGAGTAATACAACTTAATGCTACAAGGTAATTGAGCTCAGAGAATGGAGTGCATTTTTCTGGCTTATTTGTTTCAATGATATTGATATTTTGCTTTTTAATTCTGTATTTAATATAACCGCCCATCTTTCCCTTGTGCTTTTGGTTTCCTCAGCCTGAAACGACAACCGCAAGACGACTAAAACGGCACTTCAAAATGTGACTCATCAAAATAGGCTAATCGATTTTCATCCATGCTGTGGCCCGTTAGGGAAACTGTCAGTAAAGTGAAATCTGATGATATGCGACAGCAGATCCCACAGCACACGTAGTGTAAGTGTCAATTAAAGCAGTATCATAAACTCACCGTAGTAAGATATTAAATGCTAGAACAGCGCTTCAGTTAGCACCATTGTAAAAGTTCCGGATTTTCCCCTTTAACAGAGGCTCTCTCACTTACATGCTTTATATCTTCCATATCAGGGAATAATAAAACCCATAAATAATAAATTTCTTCCTTATAACTGTAATAGCTTTCTGTTTTATGGCGAGAGTAACGCACATACAGACTGACAAACAGGCACTACACTACAACAACAAATTGCCAAATAATGTTCGAGGGAACAGAAAATGTGAATTTCTGTTGAAACCTCGAGGTCTAATCTGTTGGTGATTATGTTCATTTCTCAAACATTATTATGAGAAAATAAAATTGAGGAGGGAAGCCGTTTGCGACGACAAAAAGCATTCTTTTCCAAGAAAGACGGGAAAGTTGGATGTGGCCTAAAACGTATTATGCCCGCAGGGCCCAGTAACATGATGAGCCCCAGCTGAATATAGGCCAATCTGCCAGCGACGAAAATTTTTACGTGTTTGTTAGCATACAGGATGATTGTATACTCCTTCAACAAAACACGAGGAGCGATAGTACCCATCACGACGAACAATATTTCAAATAGAACCTAGGGCCGAATTCCTCTTTTAGTGCCAGAAAAGAAAGAGCACGTTCGAAAAACGTCAAGCAGCCACACGGAGTTCCAACCAGTGCATGAGAAGGACAAGACGCAAATCAGGTGCGCTGAACACGTGCGGAGACGATGAGGAGCAAACATTTAGAAACGCAGCCGAACCCATTCAGCGATATTACCGTGCGTATATCACATAAAAATTGACGTATACGTCTGATCGGCGAAGCGTACCATGTGTTCTTGGAGAAAGTGCTTCCCGGTCTCTTACAGGATGTTCCGCTCACCACGAGGAGGGATATGTGGTTTATGCATGACGAGGCTATACCACACTTTGCCACCCAGGTCCGATACTTCCGAAATGCGACATATCCCGGGCGGTGGATTGGAAGCGGTGGACCTGTGGCTTGTCCTCCACGCTCCCCAGACCTTAATCCCTTGATTTCCTCTTCTTCTGGCGGCACATGAAAACATTGGTTTATCAGACACCTGTGGACTCCCTGGAAGATCTCGTCGCTCAAAACGCTGTTGCTGCGTTCAAGATCACAACCACATCTGGACTCTAAGAGAGGGTGCAAGAGTCCTTCATTCGCCGGTGTGGGCTGTGCAACGACGCCCTTGGACGCCACTTTGAGCAGCTCCTTTGCGTCTTTCTGCGGTGCGATTGGAATTCTGCAATTCGTAAATTAGGTATATCTCTTTGTTTTCACTGATGTAGGCTAGGTTCCATTGCAAATATTGTTCGTCTTGATGTGTACCATCAGCCCTCTTGTTTTGTTGAAGGAGTTTACAATCACTCTGTATATTCTTGAAATCAAATTTCAGTGCTGATGGATATACGTTAATATACAGTTAGTTGTAAGTCTTTTTTCTGAAAAGTGAATAAAGTTATTCCACTGTTGATAGAGCATATACAATCTTCTTGTGTCAATCTTTCGAGAGATAGCAACACCATTTGCTAAATTTCGACATGAACTGTGAAACATATTGCAGAGGCATCTTAACTCTAAATGAAGCTTAAGCGTCACTGGTTCTCTGAAATCGTATTCTTCTGATGTGGCTCTGTTGTTACGATTTTCAACGGTAACTGTTCTCTTAATTGTTCCGCACGAAATTCCGAATCCCATAATCGTTTATCTTATTTTATGTGCCCAGTTCAACCTTCCAGTCTTTTGTATTACTCGCCACATATTCGCATATAGGAATATCATAAGTGGCTGAATAAAGACTAATTGTAAGTAACATTTTCTCAACATTTACTTGAGTGACTCCTGTTTCACTGTAGGTGAAGTTCTTATGTACCGTTCAGTCAGCTACACTTAAACGAACATTATAGAGTCAGTTACAAGTCATTTCGGTATAAGAGCTTGTACGGTATATTGAACAAGCTGTTATGTAAATAAGACACAGTATAACCGAAGGTCATAACAAACGTTATGCATACCTTAATCTAAAACGGTAAATGATTCCGTCATGTCAAGGTCAGACTCACAGCAACGCTGTGGTGTCAGAACGACGGGCTATCATTACATGTGGAAGGGTTTGGAAATGGAAGCGTGCAGCTCCTCAGGTCGAGTCACGGAATTAGACCAGCGCTCGTGCGTGAAAAGAGAAACTCTGAGGGGAAAAACTCCGACACAGATCCACACTGCCATGCAAGAAGGTTGTGGGGAAGGAACTCTTGGTCGAAACCCAATTTCTTTCTGAGGACAAAGTTGAGATCTAAAATTTGTCAAAATCGTCCCAACGTGTTGGAAGCGGAAAAGATCTTGCTGCATGTCGGTATGGGCAATTGCATCGAAATATGGCTGGGAAACTTTATCCCACCCACTGTACAGCCCTGATCTCAGTCCATCCGACTTTGATCTTTTCCGAAAGTTACAAAATCGACGCCGTGGCATCCGCCCCGAAACGCTGGACGAACTGTCAATCGACGTGACTCGAGTAAACGACAGCTGAACAAAGATGGCGTACTGAGGGGCATCCAAGACCTACCTCACCGCTGGCAAGCTGTCATTAGCAGCGGAAGGGAGTACATTGAACGGCAATAAGGTACGTCTTCTCTGTTACTTCACATTTTTTCTCAAATACGGGCGATGTGCAGAACGTTTGTTATGACCCCCCTACACTTAATAATTACGAAATTGTAATTACGAATGACAGGTACAAGTGTACAAACACCATATGCAAATTTCCAATGTGCTCTCTTTTTAGCTAACAGTTTCTATCACATACTGAACACATAAATCTAATTCGAAACTAAAAGATACCCATAAAATACATAAAAGTGAAGGATAAAGGAAATTGTACAAGGATACAGAACAATGAGGAAATTGCTTTGTCGTATTTACTTTTGATGTTGTTCCTCACTTGAGTCACATGCGCCAGGACACCCAGAGGTCACTCAAGTGGTCACGAAGAATGGAAAGGTATGGTGAAAATCTTCCAAATACGTGGAGACAATGTAAATTAACAAAGGCATCGCTCTTTCCACGTTTTTCTTTAACACACAACAACCTAAAAATTGTATTTCGACACCGCTGGGATCGAACCCCAGATCTCTCGATAACTAGCCGAGTACGTTCGACTTACGCTACGGTGCCAACAACCCACGGCGCTACGTGTGTTTATCTGTTAGCACCTGACTTCACAAATCCGTAGGGATAGGCTCAGTAACTGCGACGGCTCCATCTGGTGGGACTTAACGACCAAAGCTATTTAATCATAGCTAATAAATCTAATGTGCGAGAGTAAATGTTGAAAATCATCCAAATACTCCGAGACAATGTAAGCAGACAAAGGCATCGCCTTTCCACGTTTATCTTTAATTAACACACAGCAACCGAAAAATTGTGATAGGAACACGCTGGGATCGAACCCCAGATCTCTCGATAACTAGCCAAGTGCGTTCGTCTTACTCTAAAAATTTTTTCGGTTGCTGCGTGTTAATGAAAGATAAGCATGGAAAGAGCGATGCCTTTGTCTGTTTAAACGAAAAAGATCATATCTGGGAAATGTTTTGAGCGATATTTGTACAGCAGTGAATAACTGCTGCAGAGGATGATATACACTGGCGGAAAGTGAAGAAAGAATACCAAGAAGGAATTGGCGGACGATCATGGAATTTACATATGTTAATGGAGTCGAGTTTACGTAGGTGTGATGTTAATTTCGGGACCAACCGGTGAGCGCTTACGCCACAGCACGGCATAATATGCAAATTATCGTCAGCGTACGGACACGTGCGAAGACCCTGAAGGAGCTGCAATGCCTGGACATGGAAGACGTGTACGATTTCATCAGCTATCGGACTTTGAGCGAGGTCGTCTAGTCGGACTCCGCGAGGCCGGGTTGTCGTATCGTCGTATTGCGGAGCAAATTGGACGGGAAGTATCGGTGGTGGTACGATGGAGGAGTAGTTGGTCCGAGGAACATTCCCACACGAGAAGACGTGGAACCGGGAGTCACAGACGGACTGATGAGCGGACCGATCGACGCATAACAAGAGCGGCGTTGTCAAGCAGAACATCCACTGCCACGCAAATCCGAGCTGCCGTTTCACCTGAGGTGATGTGCGAACAATCCGCAACCGTCTACTGGATGCAGAACTACGTGCATGTGCGCCTCTGACATGTGTACCTCAGACTCCAGCCCACCGTCAGGAACGGCTGCCTTGCTGTCGCCAACGTCTGTTCTGGAGAACGCAATGGCGATCTGTCGTGTTCAGCAATAAAAGCAGATTCTGCTTGGGAGCCTCCGATGGCCGTATGCGTTTTCGCAGACGCACAGGGTAGCGTCTCCACCCTTCTTGCATCCGTCAGCAACACAGGGCCTACACCTGGTCTCCTGGTGTGGAGAGCGATCAGCTATCACTCCTGTACACAACTAGTGTTTGTTACGGGTACGTTAAACAGCACCTCCTACATCAACAACATCATTCAGCCCGTTGTTGTGCCATTTGTAAGGTCGGTCCATCGTGGTGTTTTCCAGCAAGATAACGCACGCTCACACACGACACATGCAACGCAACACGCACTTCAGGGTGTGAGACAACTTCAATCGCCTGCACGTTCACCCGATTTGTCCCACATTGGGCACGTGTGGGATTTTATGGGACAACGGCTTATCCGGTCTCCACGGCCATCCACGACCATCCCCGATTTACGCGTCCAGGTTGAGGGATGCTTGAAACTAAATACCCCAAACTTACATCCAACATATGCACGACAGACTCCATTCCAGAATTGCACAGTCGGACGCAGTTCATGGTGGTTTAACCTCGAACTAACAATGTTACATGGAAATGTTATTTTTCAGTTTACCAGCAAATACAGCTGCATTTTGCCATAATGTTTAAATCACGTTATCCTCTGTATTCCGTTATTATGCTGTATAAATTTCGTTGGTATCAGACGTCTCCTTCTTGGTGTTCTTTTTTCGCTTTCCGCTAGTGTATTTTTCATTTATTCGATTTCATACTTTTCCCCACTGTACGTATGTACGCTGTTCTCCAACATGCAGGAAATTTCGCTGTTATTTCCTGATGCAAATTTCCGTTTTTGCAATAGGAAGTTCCTAACTTTTCCCTATTTTTACTGCACGCACGCGTATCGAGAAGCTCTACGTAAAAAATTAGGAATCAGAAATAGTGTCATACCAAGAATATCTGTACCCTCTGTTATATCATGCTTCCAGTGCCCCACAGCGGCCTCGAAATTCTCCAGACTCGCATACGACAAACTGTTAAACACCTCGCAAGTTACTTTCTTTAGAGCCCCGCACAATGTTGGGGATTCACTGAAGATGAACAGCAGCAACTGAACAAATACTAGAAGGCGAGGAATAATAAATACACAGTTGACGTGGACCAGGAACATCAAATAGAAGTCATCGCTCTTTCCACGTTTATAAGTGAGTCACGAAAAACTTCTCATCGGCCGCCACCGGGAATCTAATCCAGGATCTTCCAGCTACGGACCGGACATGCTTCCACTGCACCACAATTAACACCCTTCTAGTTATTTGTTCAGTTGCTACTGTTCGTTTTTGTTGAATCCCCAGCATTGTGCGGGGCTCCAAAGAAAGCAACCTGCCATGTGGTTTGGCAGTTTGTCGTATGTGAGTCTGGATAATTTATAGGCCGCTATGGTGCAGTGGAAGCATGTCCGGAGTGTAACTGAAGACCCTTGGTTCGATTCCCTGTGGCGACCGATGAGATTTTTTCGTGACACACTTATAAACGTGGAAAGAGCGACAACTTCTCTTTCACTCAATATAATGGCGTTCCATTACCCAATTTCAGAGTTTTCTCACTTTACCTTATTTTCTTTTTTAAGTGAACTGTTTTTTATTTTACTACTGGCAATTTTTTTCTTCTGTTTTATTTCTAAATCACTCCACGTTACCACAACTTCCAAGTACAGAAATGGTCCTATTTCCAGGGGAACGTAATTATTGCATCTTGGAGGGGGGCATTTGCGCTCCATTGTTTCGACTAATGACACCTGAACTCTGGCTAACTATTGTTTTCTGATCAGGTAATGAGATACCCATCTGAAACACGAACCATGCAGCAAACGTTTTTTGTGTAGAATGCGGAATGCCGCCGTTTTTGAAGTATTAGTTGACGCCGCTATGTATTCACATGTCATTCGGCAATGTTTTTGTTTTTGCAATATTGCTCGAACAGTGTTACCAATACGCTCCGCAACAACACTTTTATATCGACTAGGCCTAGAAGCGAGTTCTGCCGAGAAACGCCCTTTTTTCGAAATCATTGGTGACATCTAAACATCGTTGAAACCCCAAAACATTTATCTTTGTAAGCTTTTTTTCATTAAATCAACTGTTTCTGGAGCCATTTTACCCAAACGATAGCAAAAGTTCATCGCACAACGCATTTCACTTCTTAACTCTGAATCATTCACCTCCATAGCTGTATGGCGAAATGCAGACGTACCTTAAACAACGACGCGATAACAAAACCTTAATTGTCTGCCACGGCTAATAATTGTTACCATAGATGCTTTCTTAATTGTGCTAGTGGTCTGCGTGATTATCTTTCCCCTTTGCGCTATTGCCAACTCAAAAAACATTACTCTCATTTTTATGGAACGGCCTTTGTATATTGAAATGCAAGAACACTTCCATTAAAAGGAACTGTAGAAAATTTCACTGAATAAAAGTATGTGATTTATATTATGTTTGCGATTGCAAATTCATTTCTTCTTTTCTTACATTTCTATAGTACTTCCAAAGCCTGAAGTACTTTATATTCAGTTTTCTATTTCAGTTTATGTTCAGGCGTACGAGAGTTTTGTCCAATCAAAGCCCAAAGGATATCTCAAGCATGAATTCTTTATGGAGTGATAAATTACTGAGCAGTTGAAACATTCGTCTGATGCCTAGAAATCGCCGAAAAACAGCTTACTGTCGTAGGTATATTTCTGTCAATACTCACGGAAGATATCCCTTTGGAGGAAAAAAAATGTCCTGTTCATCATGTCGAGACATGGCCTCCATTCGCATGAGGGCAGATTTTTAATCCAGTATATGGCAATACTACTTATCAGAGGAATCGTTGTACATTCGTCTCGCTCCGTAGAGCTTCTGCTTTCGAACGTTAAAGGCGTGTGTTAGGGTTGTTCCTAGTTTGATGATTTGTGATTTTTTCCCCTTGAGATACTCCATGCTTGAGGTACTTACGCACGCAAGCAACCGCGAACTTCCGTAGGCGAGCGTATAGTGAAGGCTGTAGGTCACATGCATCCACTCCACAATATACTTAGGTGGGTGGAGTAAAATTGTTTCAGGTTCAATTCAGTGTCGATTTAACGCTCTGAATCTAAAAATAGTCTTTTTTTATTGTACTGATGTTTTTCTTTCCTCTACTTTTCTATTTTTTGGGTGTTTCACCAGCGTGTATAAATGTTCGCCTTGTAGAATACGTAAAAATAACTCTTGCACTTCTGCTACCAAGATGAATGGAAATGCGGCATGCCTTGGGGTTATAAACCACAGTGCACAGAAACAAAATATTTGACAAACTCCTTTGATTCGAGAGGATGATAATTCATGACTTGCATATTTTTTGTTTCTAACTTCTAAGAAAGAAGGCCTCACAGGTGGCGCAGTAGTCTAAGTGATGACTTCTGATCATTCGTCCGAGATGGGTCCGGGTCAGAGTTAGAAACGGGTCAAACATTTTAGACCCTGACCCTGTCAAATCTGCTTTGAACTATAAATTTGAATATATCATCATCATTGTCAATCATTATTAATCCTCTGCTGGATGAAGGTCTCCCCAATTTCTTCAATAACGGACTGTCTTGGGTTAGTCTCCTCCATTCACCCATTTCCCACGTGGTCTTCTTCAGGGTCTTTCGCTGTCCCTTGGAATCCAGTCTAAAATTTCTTATGTTCATCGATGGTTCATTCTCGTGGCAATATCTATAGCCCATTGCCATTTCAGGGATTTTACTCTGGTCATGATGTCTTCCACTCTTGTCATTTTCCATAACTACGAGTTCCTGTTTTTATCTTTCCTGCTTACATCAAGTATGCATCTCTCCATGCTACTTTCACTTGTCTATAGTCTTTGTGTGCATTCTTTAGTTAAGTTGCACGTCTGTGCTCCGTACGGAAGCACTGGAAAGATGCATTGATTAATTGCTTTAATTTTAAGACATAATGGCATACTGCTCTTAAAAATTATACTGTTTCTTCCAAAAGCTCTCCAGCGAAGTTTTATATGCCAACTAATTTCTTCATCAATGTGACTCTCGCTTGGTATCTGCTGCCCGTCATTGTCAAACAGGAGATGGTTATTACCAGCTTTTCCCCATCAATTGATAAATCTCCATTCCTTGTAAAAGCATTGTATTTCAGTTTTTGTCTTCTGAAAGTTCATTTTTAGTCCCATTTCTTTATAATTCTCAGCAACTTCCTGAATCATACTTTGAAGCTCTTAAGTATTGTTTCAATGACCTCTGAAGAGTTCCTTGAAATATTTTTTTTTTATTTCCAGAAACAAAACCAACATAAAACCGAGTCGAAATACAGGCTAGAACACCTTGACCCGACCATTTTGATCCGCAAGAAACTGTCTACCCGCTAAGTTCGAATCCCGGTGAGGTTTAAATTTCGTGTTTGTCTTACAGCACTGTCTCTCTCCCTTCCCAGGAGTCGGTGGCTTATAATTAGGGACGGGTGACTGCTTATAGCCTATTGAGTTCCTAACGGTGGTCGTTAAATCCTTAATAAAAATAAGAAAGAAGAAATAGAGATTAAACTAAAACGTAGAAGCGAATGTGTTTCCAATAAATGTTTCTTAACACGATAAGAAATGAAAAACAAGAAAAATGACAGCGAATGTTTAGTTGAAATGAGCACGTCTTTCGAATCTTTTCAGACGTGAAAAAGGTATTTCAAATCAGACGTTTTGAAAATCTGAAACTTCAGCAAAACAGAGAACCCTTACACTACTTTAGTTGCGCATAATTTGAAATCTGCAATGTGAATGATACCAGTTGCAAAAAAAATGATTTAGTAAAATCATGCAATGCGTTGATTATGATACGCTTTCCAACATACCAGAAATTATTACTCAAGTTATGAGGATAAAGGCCGTGGAATAAATCTCGCTCCTGTGTCTTGACCTTTGAGCCCATTTCGACGATATTAAACAGAACCGATTCAGTATAACCTCCGGAACAACATACTGAAGGTTTGTCGCAATAGAAGGAATTTTAGTCAAGTTATAAGGATAATGGCTCTGGAATAAACCTTACTTCTGTGAAAGGACCTTTGACAACATTTCGTTGACATTCAACAGAACCGGTTTACAATACCTCTGGTACAACATGATAAAGTTTTGTCGCAATCGAAGCATTTTTACGTAAGTTATGACGCATGAGGGAAATGGAATCGATCCCGCTCCTATGTCCTGACCTTTGACCATATTTTGCCAATTTTCAAGAGAATTCGTCACCAGGTGGTTCAATACCACATACTAAAATTTTATCGAAATCGAAGCATTTTTACGCGAGTTATAGTGCGGAAGGACAGACAAACAGACAAAGCTGGAGCATATATGCTTCTTCAACCTACGGTTGGAAAGGGTAAAAAAACAGATTAAGCATCCACACAAAGAAATAGCCTCTTGCTCCCATTAGCGCTTGAAAATTCATAGCATAAAAGGTGTTTGTCGGTGGCTGAAATCGAACCTGTATTCTTTTGCCCCGAAGAAAAGCGCTTTCCCAATTAAGCTACACTGAGGAACTTTGTGGATTCAGCTTTGCAGTGTCAACTCTGAAGTAAGTGCGCCAGATACTCCCCCCCCTCTTCCCCGTTGAGAAAGGTTTCAAAAATAGCTTTATTATTATTTATCATAAGAAAACTCAGGGCTGCAACGGAATCGTAGTTTTCCAGATCAGCCTCAAACCATGCTTCAAGTAACTCTCTGTAAAACAAGGAATGCTCACTAATTCCAGAAGTTTTGTAGAAGAAGCATCACACGTTTGGACGTAGGAATGCGTCTAACTCGGCGGAAATATGGGGCAACTTATGGCCTACCTCCTGTGACAAAAATAGGTCCCAATTGAAATCATTATAGCGTTAAAAATACGATCCGCACACTAATGGTGTGGACATATTCGTAAACAGCATGGAGTCCAATTTGCGTACTGCGCATTACATCGTACACGCCACTCTTCCCTCACTCCCTGCCTACTGGAGAGATGATGTAATATTTCAGGGTGTGCCGCAGCGTTTGACTCAGTGTATCTCGGTAGCCGTGAGTATAACACGACTGTGCTTATTGTCGTTTTAAAGCTCTTGACGAGATCTATTGAAATTGGCAAAAACATTTCCCGGTGGTTTAAACTGGACACTTTAGAAATAGTTTTCTTGTGAACCGGTGAACACATTTGAAAATATTGCGATTTATTTGGACAACCATAAGTGCAAAAGGACTGTGCGTGATGTTGTTTTAAAGCTCTCGACGACACCATTTGAAATATATAAAGAACACATCCCAGTGGCTTAAACTGAAATTATTAAAAATTGTTTTCGTGTAAACGGGTTAGCATCTTCGATAATGCCGCGGAATTCGCAGAATGAACGCAAGCAGAAGTTTTGAAAATCGAAACGAGAACAAGAGCAAGTGATGAGGAATGTGAGAAGCCCAAGAAGGCTGTAGTTCGAAGAGCTAAAGAGAATCGAGGATCATTCCAAAATCTTGCTCATTTCAACTCTCCTATCTGCAAGTTGTAGTCCTACGCTACTGACGGCTCAATCAGAACTGAGCCTAACGGATTTTGTTTGAAGTGAAGAAGGGATTATCATTTATTCCAGATGATGTGTGGAAAGAACAACCACACATTTTTCGAAGAACTTAACGGCCATTTGATCCAATTTGACGTTGTCACGTTAAGGGTAATCATAGAAAGACATTTATGAGGCACTGAATAAAATCTAAAGGCCTCAAGTCCCTTTGGCTTTGACACCTCTTCTTCGGTTCATCGTTTTGATGTGTATTGGCATAGTCTTGGATGCGCATTTTTGGCTTTTTGAAATAATATAACAAGTGGGTACACACTTCTTGTGTACCCACTACAACCAAAGTCGGTTCGCTTCTTTGTGTGCCCGCTGCTGCGTTATTTTTGAAGTTGTGAGTCAGCCAACCTTTATACAGTTTGAGGAATATAGAACAGGCTCAGTGATGTCGAAGTTCAATTTCCGTTCTCATCTGCCTGTTGTCAGTCGCATATGCAGAGGTGAGGTGTACAGGCTGAGTGTAACTGTTTCATGCCGAACTGGATTGGGCTGACTGCTGCTTGCTGTATTTCCGTTCCCATCTGTCTATCGTTAAGTGCGTAGACCGAAGAGTGGTGTATGGGCCAAGCTAACTGCTTCGTGACGAAAAGAAATTGGGCGACTGTTTCTTGCTGCCCTTCAGTTCGCATCTATCTGCCGTAAAGCGCATCTGCCGATGAAAGGTATATGGCCAACTTAATTGCTTCGGTCCGAACTTGACTGGTCTGACAGCTTCTTGCTGCACTTCCATTCTCATCTGTTTGCCGTTAAGCGCATCTGCCGATGAAAGGTGTTTGGGCCAAGTTAACTGCTTTGTGCCTCTTCTATAGTATAAAGGCCTCTCAAAGTAAATGTTGCTATCTGATTCAAAGCCAATGTTCTGTGGAATTAAACAGTTGAAATCTAAAATAACGATGTTTGTTAAAATTCGTGCGCACTGTCGGTATCTTAATTTAGTATGTTAACTTAGTTTAAGAAAGTCCTTCCTGCAGGGTTTTAACTAGTCGGGCCGGGTGAAAGAGCTGGGCAGGTTGGACTGTAGCAACTTTCGGGTGTCAATGTAAAAATAAAAGAAATTCCCTGGGGCGGACATCAAAACAACATCCTTCTGCTCCGGAGCACAATAATTTCCCAATTAAGCCACACCGACGATGTTTGACGCTAAAACTTTGCCGCCTTGACATGTGCGTCACCAGTGAGCTAGGTACGTCACAAAATGTGTTACGAGGACTAACAAATTGTGCAAGAAAACAGTTTCTCTCAGCGAAAGTTATAGACAAAAGGAATTTTAAAATCGAAAAATGAGATGACGACATACAGATAAAAATCTTATATAACTCTTCTATTAAAGTGGAAAAGCTGGGCATAATTTAAGGAAGAAAATGAAGGCAGCATACCCTCAGTAATGAAGAGTATCCTACCGAAAACAATGTTCCTTAGGATTTTTTAGAATCAAGTAAAATCTTTCAAACATAAATAGACGCTGACACCCTGTGGTGGAGGATTTTTTAATACAGAAAAAGTAGAAAAAAAGCGAAACTTTGTTTTGTTAGTAAAAGCTATGCTAAGGAGTAAAAATATTTCAAATGTATCTTTTGGACTCAGAGACAGCGAGCGAATAAATTGAATGTTACAAAACAGAGAGATATTTTGTGTGTGAATAAGTTCTACCCGTTTTTGTAGGCTTCAAAGAAAGGAGGAGAACACAACAAATAACGTACCTAGGATTTCACATAATTGCCATCATTCTGTATGACCTCTTGCCATTTGTCTATGAGTTGGTGAATCCAACGCCGGAAAATCTCCTGTGTTTTAGCGTAAGAAAAATGCATGTAATGCCGTTTCACATCGTCCACATAATCGAAGGTCTGGAGAGCGAAGAAGTTCTGTAACGATCGAAAAAGGTGTCAGTCCGTAGGTACCAACCAGGTCAGGGGAATACGCCGGATGAGGTAACACTTCCTAACCAAAGTCCAGTAATTTTTGCCGAGGGATGGCGTCATCATGATGGAGGATCAGACCTTTGCGATTGACGAGTGCTGGCTGCTTCGATGTCAATTGTTCTTGCAATCTGTCCAATCCACTGTTTGCAGTAATGGTCAGCATTTATCGTTAGCATAGATGCCAACACTCCCAGTGGATTATTCCCTGGACATCCCGCCAAACACTCTACAAAACCTTTTTGTGATGCAGTCCTCCTTTTGAGCTCGATGAAGCAAGCTACGAGCATTGGCACACAGTTCGTCGACACTTTACATCACGGTACAGTACCCATTTCTCATCACCCATTACAATTCGTCCCCAACACGGTTCATTTCGGTGACGAGAAAGTAAAGAAACACAAGAACGCATTCTCTCCTCTCGTTGCTTTACAGAAATCTTTTGCGGAACCCAGTTACCGAACTTGGTGATGAACCCAAGCGCATGCATCCGTCTTTGGACTGCTGTTCTGCGTACGGACAACGTTTCCGCTAACTCTTGAACGGTTGCATGTAAGTCATTTGTTATGGCTTGACCCACATCCTCGTCAGAAGCCACGGATAGACGTCCAGGACGAGTTTGATCTTTACAGCTTCTGCATCCGTAACGGAATTTCCGAAACCAACCGCGACATGGGCTATCATCAACTGCATCTTTCCCATTCACCTGACAGATATTGCAGCAAGCCGCGGCTGCAGACCTGCCTTAATGGAACTCGTACAGTAAACAATGCATAATGTGCTCTTTATCACATGCCATGTTACAACGCCCGTGATTTCCGTTACGAATGACTTACCCGGTCAAACCTAGTGCCTCTATTTGCTCTACTGCTCGAAGCTTTATTACCAGAAATTAGGATCGCAGCGTCATCTGTGACCTAACTATTCCGATAGAAATTTGCTCCTATTACGAAAACCGGTAGAACTTTTACACACACCGAAATAAAAATGCCATATGCCTCTTTGATTTTTGGCGAAACAATGTGTTATTTTAGGCAGAAAATGTACACAAAGGACGTTCCGTGATAAGCGGTATCTGACCGGAAAAGAATGTATTAATCGAATTTTCAGAAAAGCAGATACTTCTGCAAATACATCTGAAACAGGAATAGGCACTTACGCTCTAAAATGAAAATAAATGAATTTTAACTAATTTCGGGCGTTCCTCCTATCAGAGAATTGAAATTTTCTTGCCCCTCTCGTAAAGCCAAATCGTATTTCAATTTTTGAATAGGTCAATATCAAGTCTACTGCAGATTTCTTAAATTCACTGAGTTTCCGTTTACCTCACAGTGGTCAGACAGATGTGCATGTGCTACCGTCAATGATTCCATACAATGTACTCATCGTATCGGTTTCATACTATGCCTAAGTTTTCTTCCAGTTTTGGAGTGGTTTTCTCCGAACCGGAGCTTTACATTAATATTTTTGTCTTGCGGCTGTAACATGAAATATATCCCAAAATTTACAATTTATACAGTACCTATCCTCGATTTAATTATATATCAATAACAGATAAAAGCCGGGCAATCATAATCGGGAAAAACAATATGTGTAGAGTAATGTTTTAATAACTAGGTATTCTTTCTGTTTGTGGTGTCCAAATTTGAAAGTATGTTTCACGAACATTACAAAAAGGATTATTACAACAATAAGAAGAAAGAAGTATATCGTATTAAGGTAATACAGCGTAGTTTGTCACAATTATTTATTTTTCAAGCCGACTATGGTTTCGCTAGGTACTGACCTAGCTTCATCAGGACGAATGGCACGTCAATATTCAAATTCTGTATGACATCATAAATGGTGTTTACAGACACGTGTTTTGGTTAGATGCTTCCACGCGCTTGATAGAAATGGCGTGGATGCCATGTTATTAACAAGTTGCGAAGACTTCTGATATATATGAACAGCTTCCAAAAACCCAAGTTTGGTGGTTGAATCTGGCTTGTCAATTAGTTTTGCTTGTTAAAAGAGAAATTTGTGGTCCTTTTCGGAACAGTGTTTAGCCGTCGATGATTTCTTTAGGACACAATTCTGAATGTAGGTCTTGTGCTCCTTCAATCGAAAACCCAAAGCTCAACGGGTCTGTCCTGTATACGAAGCGCCCCATTCAAATGGAATTTGATAAATAACCCAAAAGATTTTGTCTTCAACATAGTCATTTGATCCTAAACATCTCCTTTTGTTTATGGGTTTAAAAATCACCTTAAAATTAAAGGTTTTGAGATTTTTTGTAATTTTGAAGGCAAGTCACAGGAAAATGGAATAATGGCAAACTTATCTCGCAATGGGCGCATCACAGGAGTTAATGTGGAGATAGGCTTAGGTTTCCGGAATTTGTTAGAGCCTTGTCTATAATGGAAGGGTTGTATCCTCGCTGTTCTGCAACACGTTTAAGGAAATAAAGTTCTTTTTCCGAACTGTCTTTATCTAAACATATATGTATCGCGCGATATACGCAACTATAAAAAGCGCTGAATTTTTGTTGATAAGGGTGATTGGACTTGGCATGTGGAACAGGTAAAAAAAAACGAAAGGCTTCCAATAAATTGTGGTTGCGAGAGATCCGTTTAAGCGAGTTACCAGAACGTCAAGGAATGGTAGTCATCCGTTATTTTCAGTTTCGTATCTGAATTGAATGTGAGGATCAATTGAATTTATAAGTTTGACTGATTCCGGAATTTCAGAATGTTTTCCCTTCCATAGAACGAAAGTACCGTCTACATATCCTATCCATTAGTCATATGTCACAAGTTTAAAAAGTTTTTCTTCAAACCGAAGCATGTAGATTTCACATAATATAGATGACACTGGGCTGCCCATGGCTAGACCTTCCGTCTGTTCATAAAACGTTCCACGGAAAGTGAAACGGTTCTGTTTTATGCAAAATATCCACTAGTCTTGTTATTTCTTCAACTTCAGGTTGCGTTTTCAATTGAAGGAGCACAAGACGTACATTCGGAATTGTTACCTAAAGAAGTCATCGATGGCTAAACACTGTAACGAAAAGGGCCACACATTTCCCTTTGAACAAGCAAAACTAATTGACAAGCCAGATTCAACCACCAAACTTGGGTTTTTGGGAGCTTTCCATATATATCGCGTGTTCGCAACTTGTTAATGACATGGCATCCACGCCATTTCTATCAAGCGCGTAGAAGCATCTAACCAAATCACGTGACTGTAAACACCATTAGTGATGTCATATAGAATTTGAATATTGACGTGCTATTCGTCCTGGTGAAGCTAAGTGAGTATCCAGCGAAACCATGGTCGGCTGGAAAAAATAAATAATTGTGACAAACTACTTTGTATTACCTTAATATACAGTATAAGTGTCACAAGACTGTAGTAGTTGAGATCAAGAAGAAGTATATTGGTTGCGGCAGGGAATCGACTATTAAACCAGGCAAGGGCCCTTTCCATTGTACCAACAAAGTGGGGCAAACGTACAAACTTTCAGACGAAGGAAATTATATTGTTTGTGATGATATGGAATTTTTTAACGAATCTAAACCCTTGTGTCTTATTGGAATCATTGGGACCCTTCATAATTATTTATTGTTGAATGTTAACAATGTACTCGTACGAGCAGCAAATAGCGCTATCGTACGTTCGACTACCAAGGCACTATTGCCGATTCATAAACACATGCAATAGTGCGAGTCAGAATCATTTTAAGCAAAAGTGTAGTGAAAATATCTTAATGCCATTTTGTAGTCGCAGTTTTTTAAGAATTATATCACTGAGGAAAACTCTGCTACTTAATTTCTTTCACACCATTTATTTTAAATCGGGTTTTCCATTTCGTTCAGTATTGCTTTCTAATATCGTCGTGCTTTTCCCTAATCCCGGTGAATATTCAATTACATATTCCTACAGTTCAGTTTACGTGTAGTTCAGCTTTATTTCTTTCACTCCGAAATCTTAGCTAGGCCATTTTCATCTTGAGAATAATTGCAGCTGGTGAGTTTTTTATGAATAAACAGTGTATTTCTAATTATTCTAAGCTTCTTTGAGTTGCCTGCAGAACCCGAATTTTTTATTTAATTATACTGCGTCGCTCTGAGCCGTAAGCGAGAACGAATCAACAGAATGCGTTGATTAAATGCATAGTTCTTTCTTGAAATAGCATTTATTTCAGATGCGTTTCAGGGAAAAAAACTAATATGATATTTCATTTCTGTCTTGATTCTGCTTCTCATATCATATACGTTCATAAAAGGAGAGGTAGAAACTAAGCCAGATTAGTAACACCGCAAAGACCTGGCCGTGGGCTAAATTTCAAAAGTGGATTATATCTTATGAACTCGAAAGTTAACAGAAAATGGAAAATCAAGAATGGAAGTGAAGTACTCGACACGAAGAAGGAATAGTTTTTTCTATTGATATTTCTATTCAGATTCTAAAAATAAAAAGATTATTATCTGTCGAACATGGATTTTATCAGAGCTCTTCAAACAGGAAATCGTTACCTGTGATTTCTTCTTTTCATACAAACAGTTATCTGTCGATTTCTCAAGTTCAGAGAGGAAACTAATTCCAGTGATGCCACATTTTAGCTTATATGTTCTTACGGTTATGATAAACTTTTCATTAAGACTTTGTTAGTTTTCTTAACATAACTTTGATGTACCAGAGGGAGAAAGTAGCTATTTCTAATTCTAGATGGTTTATAGAATGTAAAAATCCGGTTGATTTTTTTATTAATTTTTCTCTGTAACTGATTTGATTGTGTTTGAACAACACCAGTTCGCACTGCGCATTTGATACTATGCGGAGTTTTTCTCTAGGTGGTGAACGTGTATTTTCGTTTTGATGAATTTTTGTATTATCTAAAAATGTGCATTGAAATATTTTTGGGGTCTGAAATAGTTCAAGAGACGAGCTCATTAAAACTGAAAATTCGGTGACGTCTTTCTCGTTTAAATCCTTGCATTTGCATTTTACATTCAGTTTTCAATAATGACATAAAATCATAAGTTCAGTTTGCGTCTATTTATTTAATCTGGTACACATTCTAACAGTAAAGGTGACACTTCGGTAGGAAAGATCTATAGGAAATATCGCGGTCAGAGGCTAACTTGTGAATAAGGCGCTGTATTTATTTGAAGGAATGCGATTCTTTTAAGCTATGGAAACTAATGGAATGTAAGCATATTTACTAGATAAATCACCTCTTTGATTTTGCAGCGCGTGACACCATACATAGGTACACACCTATCTCAAGCTCTTAGGGATCATCATCCGCTCACGTCATTCACTTATTACTGCTATGATTTTATATCTTACGGTGTTTGTGGGTGACACTGCATTCTTCCTTTGATGACGACACCAACGTTATCGATAGATATGAGCAAATGGTTGGCCATGATATCACCTGGACGCTTTGCCGCAAATAAAGGAGAAGTTATAGAAGTATGTGATCAAGTATCCCTTTACTGAAAAGTAGCAGGATGCATACATGCCCGAAATCAAAAGGTAACACACGATTAATTTCGGGAGTTCAAATTAGTTTTTACATGCATGTTACAAGATCTGCTGCTGTATTTAATGGCTCCCAATACATTGGAAACGACATATGAGCTCAAACGTAGCCAAGGAGAAACCGCAGTTTCAGCATTCTCATAGAGCACAAAACGTTTGTATCAATAATGTTACAATCTCTCATTTTCGTTCAACTTTTAGAGATATCTTACATATAACGTATCAGCAACATCTATTTTGTAACATAACTCTTTGTACATTACGGTTACGTTAAAAAAAGCATTTACTGATACAACTGTTTTATAGTTTCCATTGTACATAATTGCTACATTGATGTTACATTCCGGCGATATTTAAGATTTTTGGCTTGGCAAGGTGTGAATGCGCATACGCATTTATGCCATTTCACCGAAGCACTCTCGTAGTCGTATTTCCACGTGCTACTGCGATATTCTTTGGTGATACTGTCGTATTCGAGGTAGCAAGTTAATTGATTTAATATTTCATCCTTGTGATTCAAGATCATCTGAAAGTAATCCTTTTGATTATTATAATTTTTAAATTCTAAAGAGCATTATTTAAAATCTATGTAGATGGCTGTGTTGTTGCATTAGTATACCATACCAGCATGTTTTTTTATCCTTGAAGCTGAGAAATTTCATATTGATAGTTATTTACAGAAATGTCGAATTTGATTTTCTTTCTTTATTTCGCTGAATATAGTATGTATAATAAAAAATCGACACCCATATTTGGGACCGATTTTTGTTTCTTTTGTTATCAATATATAAACGACGCCACTGTTCCCAATGGACAACGGACTGCGGTGAACCTGTGAAAACGTAAACAACTCGTAATACGACTGTCGTTGCTTTTTAAAAAAGCTGTCGAATGTAATATTTTTTATTGTGATTTTACAAAGTTTATTAAAATTATAATGTTCAATGTAGTAAATACGTAACAGTAATGTGATGATGTCACAAATATCTTTCAAATACGTAACAGTAGCATGAAGTTGGTATGTTGACGTTACAAAGACGTTCATTGTAACGTATCGGTTATGTTTCAAAGTTACGTAACGTTTGAGAACATTTCGGCGTAACCGTAAGGTTTCTGAAACATTACTGTTACACTGCGCAACATATCTAAAAAGTCTCAATGTTTCAGTGCTACGTATTTGTAGCATATACGAAATATTCTGTGCTGTATGGGTTAAGAAGCAGACTGGCGCTATGAGTGGCTTTGTATGGTCTTGAGGATTTCGTAGATCGTTTCAACAGTTAATTAGTTTTACGTTCGGTCACTTACTGTTCGCTAAGAAATCAAGCCATTGTCGCTTTTTATTTTCATTGCACTACAGTTGATTGATTGAGAACAGACATGATCGTATAGGGCCAAAACAGTGACCCAATACAATAAAACTTTTCTATTCTGGCGAACAACACGTGGTCTTGGCATACTGCGCACGTCCCAGGCAAGACTTCTAAAAATTTCTAAAATATTACGTTAAGTCGTTCAGAGCTGCCTTTTGTTCTATTTCATAATCACACGTAGTTCTACAGGCTATCAGAACATTCATGTACCTATTTGCTGAACTTCAACAATAATTATCTTTCGATTCCGTCTGCAGCTTTTATTTGTGCATATTACAATGTCAGATCTGTTATCATATACTTAGAAGTATAGCACATAACTAGGAAACCACTGTCATTAATAGTTTAAAATATAATGTAAAATGAATTAATGTTGTAAGTTAAGAAGCCTGTCGGGTCAGAATAAGTCTTGCGTCCGCTAAATGACATGTAAATAAATCAAAATTCAGGTTAAGCTGCTTCGATTTCCAATTATATATTTTGCAGGATGGTTTAATATGGGTCTTTATGGAGCCGAATTCCTCTCAACATTTTCCCTACTTTTTGTTCAAGTTGTGAAATCACGGCTTGTTGTTCAAAATGTTTATCCCGAAGAAAATTAGCAAGTTACTATCAAAAGAAGGTGCGATGGTTTTCTCTAAAGAATGGAAATATAGCTTTATTCGTGCCACAACTTTTAAGAAGCGGTAACTGATAATAAAACATTAAAATGCTGGATGAAAGGGATAGTCTCGGATTTCAAAGTCAGAGAAATTCCGTGGTTTCATTTTCCCTTCTATTGATAAAATACGCGGCTTTGGTGCATAAATATGAATAATTCTCAGATGTAAGAAGTTTACCTTTGATAGCAGTGATTCGACAGTTTTGTCCTCAAAAGAAATCGTGATTCCTCAGGGACCATTCTCTGAAAAATATATATTTTTTGTCATAGGCTGTTTTCCTAATCACCAAGTGCTGGATCATAATGACGCAAACTAATTTTCCTGAGCAGTAGATACTAATCTGCTGCTTGGTATAACAAAAAAAAGTATATTATGCAAATGTGGTAACATTGGTAAGTTTTTGTAAACACATACGCAGTGCCCGAAATGGACCGGTATACGCCGGTACTTTTTTTCCCTAGTATTTCATACCGACACTTCCTTTTTCTTAGTTTTTCACACTGGCACTTTTTTTACTCGCAATTTGCATGGCGGCACAAATTTTAGTAGTGGGAATTGGAGAAATGATTTTTTTATTTATTATAATTTCTTTGTGACCGACTCAGAGCACGCATTCTTAAACATTAAAACCTTATAGGCATCACGCTCATGAGAAACAGTTGTGTGAGAACTGTAAAGAGTAGGATAGGTTTGTGAATTTTTATCGTGTCATTAATTTGATATATTCAATTGGAAGAGCTTCTTTTTCGAAGGAAGAATTGGAAGTAATAGTTGGTTGCGTCCTTTGCAAGTAAAGTATGCCTCAGAGAAAAGTTCGGAAGCAATTGGAGCAGCTGGAGGAGTTCGAGAGGGGCCGCATCGTTGGACTCCGGAAAGCGGTATGGTCATATCGCCGTTTTCCGCGCCATACCGGTCGTGCGGATATCACCATAGCACGTTGCTGGCGACAAGTGACAGAACAATTCAACCAGAAGGGGCTGGAAAGGTCTGGGAGACCTAGACGAACCACGGAGAGAGAGAGGACCGACGGGTTGTCCGACATGCGCGGAGTGACCTAACAGCCACGATTGCGGATATTCTGGGAGCAGTGGTGCCCTCCACCCATCGTTCGATAAGTGCCAGCGCCATTGGCTGACGGCTGCACGACTTAGGACTACACGGACTCAGACCGTTACGACGACTGAACTTAACGCCATTGCATCGTCGCCAAAGACTGCAAAGTGTCGTGCCAGACTGTCATAGAGTCACTCAGAACGACAGCGGGTGATCTTCAGTGAAGAGTCCCGATTTTGTCTTTGAGGTGACGACCAATGAATCCGTGTTTGGAGGCATCGTGGTGAGCGCCAAGATGAACGGTTTGTTATCGAGCGTCACACATCCAGAAGGTCTGGTGTTATGGTATGGGGTGCAATTGCCTACTATGCCAAATCACATTTGTTGTTCATTACCGGCACTTTGACAGCCCAACGTTACGTTAATGGGATCCTGCAACTAGCGGCCCTACATTTTACGAACGCTCCCTCCGGTGCGAGTTTCCAACAGGACAACGTTCGTCCGTATACTGATGCTGCCTGGAGAGCTTGCCTTCAAGGCACTGACACTCTCCCATGGCCAGCCACATCGCCAGAGCTATCGCCGCTTAAAAATGTGAGGGATGTTATTGGACCCTACACCGCACAATTTGCAGGAACTGCGTGGGAAGATTCAAGCTGCATGGAATGGCTTATCGCGCAGGACACCATTAGGAACCTGTAAAACTCTATGCCGAGACGTCTGGCACATTGTGTGAGTAAACATGGTGGCCCGACGCCATACAGCAATACACTACTTATTGGCGTATAGCTTAGTAAATATTGCCCAAATCAGTCGGAATGTTTAATTATTTATTGTTCCTGGTAACATTTACCTCCCTCACGAATGACATTGCAATCTGACACGTCCTTCTAGGCGTAACCTCTTTTTTTTTATTTTTTTTTTTTTTTTTTTGGTACCGGGGTCTAGTTTCCTCGTTATAAACATGTCTAACCCTAATTCTCGGTGTGCAAACAGTTGCGCCCTCTGGGGTCCACAACCCAACCAACTTTAATCGACCGCCAACGTTTCTGACTTATGGCGCAATACTATTCCACGGAATCGTCAATATATTTCCAAATAAAGGAGATTTTTTTTTTTTTTCACTTTTCTAGTTTTGGAGATTTTCTTCCGAAGTTCGATTTCAGCTCCAGCGCGATGAAATTTTCAAGTTTTCTGAGAATTGTCATTCTATTTGCTTTGACTGTCCTATCGATTTCCCATGTATTATGATAAATATTTTTTCCTTCATTGATTAATCATTTTATTGCATAAATGTTTTTCTTTCAGCTTGAAAACGGCGGGAACAATTTCCGAAAATGGAAGTTAGACGGAGCGTTGTAATCTCAAATTCTTTTTTTATTTTTTTTCGCGGCACCCTTTCTGCTCTGTATTGTTCTTAAATGTCTTATCCCATAAACATTTGCATTTCATCTTGATAAAGAAGGAAAAATTTCCAAAAATGGAAGTTAGACGGAATGCTGTAATCTCAATGTTTTTCGCTGTTCCCTTTTTGCTCTGTACTGTTGTTAAATGTTTTATTCCTTAAGATGGTTACACCTAAAATCTCTGCCTTATGTTTCCATGATAAAGCTTCTGTACATATTTTCTTCGCAATTAGTGTATTCCCAGGGTTGAAAATTTGCACATCGATAAAACTAACTTTAAGTTATAGCATGGGATACTTAATGCTTGCTGAAACATGGCCATAAGTAAGCAATACAATATTTGTTTGTCTTCTGAGGCCATCAGTGTGTATCTATTAACAGATCTGAACATTACTGAAAGAGAAATGATTGATTTTTAATACAATTATGATTATGTTTTAGCAAGTATTAAGTGTCCTATACTATAATTTAGAGTTAGTTTCCTCGATGTGCAAATTTTCATCCTTGGGAATACATTAATTACGAAGAAAATATGTAAAGAAGTTTTATCATAGGAAACAAAAGGCAGAGATTTTAGGTGGAACCACCTTAAACATTTGTGTTTGAACTTGATAAAGAAGGAAAAATTTTCAAAACTGAAAATTAAACTGAGCGCTGTAATCCACTTTTTCTTTTCGTGGTTCCTCTCCTGCTCTGTATTGTTAATAAATGTTTTATTCCGTAAACATTTGCATTTGAGCTGCATAAAGAAGGAAATACTTCAAAAAATGGACGTTAGACCGAGCGCTGTAATCTAAAATTTCTGCATCTTTGTTGTTTTTTAAAGCGCGATGCTTGTTTTACCATGTATATAGCTTGAAAATACAGGAAAATTATCCGACAATGAAAGATATATGGAAGAAAAATTAATCCCACCACCGAAATTTTTTTCCACGATGTTTTCTCCGTCAAAGTATTGTTGCTAAATACCATTTTGTTGCAGAAATGTTTGTGTTTCCAAATATCCGACAACGGAAGTTAAAGGGGGTGAAAATTTATTTCTTCGTGACTCGTAATTTTTATTGCATGGTGTTCCATCTGCTTCACATTGTTTTTAAATACCATTTAGTTAAATAAATGCGTGTATTTAAGATTAACAAGAAAGATGACACCTAATTTTCGGATGTAATGAGCACGTCTTTTGAATCCGTTCTGATGCGAATTAAATTTATCAAATCTATTCAAAATCAATGAAACCGGTATTTAAAACAGCAGTATCTGACCGAAAGAAATAATTTCAATCGGGTTTTTAATCCCGCATATATTACTGTAAACGGAATGTCAACTTACGCCTTCTGGTGAAAGACTTGTGCGTTAAGAAGCATTTGATTTTATTTGAGAAACATTTCGCAGCGGAAACGCTCTCCAATAAAGAAAGAGTTTTTCAAATCGGGCTGTTAGAATCAGAGATATCGAAAAATATAAGATATGCATCCCCCCCCCCGCTCCGCGGAAAACATGCATTATTTTAAAAAGAAAGTATTTTCAAAAGGCTCTTCGATGTTAGAAATAATTTTTTCAATCGAGTTTTCAGGAGCCCAGATTTTAATGCAAATACCTCTGACACAGAAATTAACTCTTACGCCCCCTGGTGGCCAAACCATTCTTTATCAAATATTAGAAATTATATGCTGATAATTTCCTATCAGGAGAAGTATCCGGTGCAGAAAGGATTTTTCAAATCGGAGTTTTAGGAGCAGAGATATTGAGGAAAAGGCAATTTACCATTTCGCTCCCTAGCGGAAAGTCTATGCATTACTTGAAAATTTTGAAATCATATGAGAAACATTTTACACCGTATGCGCTATCTAACAAAGAAGGAATTTTTCAAATCCGATTTTTAGAGGAAGAGATATTGACCGAAATAAGATAGATATCTACGCCATCTGGTGGAGAAATCATGTATTATTTTAAGATGAAAATATTCTCAAATGTTTATCGACAGGCGCGGTATCGGTCCACGAAATAGTTTTTTCGATCGGGCTTTTAGAAACTGAGATTTTGCTGCTAATACCTACGAAGCAGAAATTTAACGCTCACGCCCCTGGTGGCCAAAATATATTTTATAAAAATTAGAAATTACGATAAAACAATTTCCCACCAGGAGCTGCATCCGGTGCTGGAAGAATTTTTCAAATCGGAGTTTTAGAAGCAGAGAGATCGGAGAAAGCGCGATTTACCTTTACTCACTCTACCGGAAAGTCAATGAATTATTTGAAAATTTTGAAATTATATTAGAAACATGACCACCGAAAACTCTGCCCAACAAAGAAAAAAAAATTCAAATCGGATCATTAGAAGCAGAGATATTGACAAAAATTGGATGTACATCTGCTCTCCCTGGCGAAGAGACCATGCATTATTTTCAGAAGAAATTTTTCCGTAAAGGTTTGTCTACGTGAGTAGTATCGATCTAATTAAGAATTTTTTCAATCGAGATTTTAGAAGCTCAGATTTTGCTGCAAATACAATAGAAACAGAGTTCAACACTTACGCCCCCTGGTGGCCAAACCATTTTATACCAAAAATTAGAAATTATATGTAAACTATTTTCCATCGCGAGCTATATCTTCTGAAGGAAACATTTTTGAAATTGGAGTTTTAGAAGCAGATATATCAGGAGAAAAGCTATTTATTTTACTCCCCCTAGCGGAGAATATATGCGTAACTTGGAAAAGTGACTATGCCTAAAATAATCTTCGATTTGATTGGAATCGAAAAGTAAAATAATTTTTTGAATTGGATAATTAGAAGCAAATATAAGGATTAGAATGTGGTTTGAATTCGATATCATCTGATTTACGCCCTCTGGCTGCGAAATTTTGCAACTAAAAAAAAAAAAAAGAAATAAAGGATCATCATTCGACATTTCAAGCTTCGTAATGCAAAAAGAATTTTTCAAATCGGACTATTAGTTGCAGAGATATCGTGTCTACAGGCGGACGGACAAACCGATAACATAAGCACGATCTTTTTTTACAAAAGACGAGCTAAAAATGGAGGGGAAATTTTTCGTAAGCGGAAAATGACTGAGCGAAGATATCTCGTCGTGTTTTTCTTTTTCGCAATGACCCGTGTGAGCACTATCGTTGTTAAATATAATTTTATTCCCTACATCTTTGTGCTTCAGTTTAAAATCAGAGGCAAGGTTTTCGTACAACGGAGGTTGGAAGAAAATTCTTGGACTCTCTCTGTTTTTATCTGTGTGTGTGTGGGGGGGGGGGGTATTTCTACTTGTGCACCTTTTTGCCTTTTTTACCCAGTTGTTGCGTTGCGAAGTGACCTCCCCTCATCTTACTTTGTTGCAGATGGATATCCGTTCTAGATTGATTAGGAGCTTTTTGCTATGGACCACAGTATTATCGTGATTTTCAAAATATGCGGTATCTCCTTGGGACTTGCATTTATTAATGTCCTTTTGAGAAAATTAGAGAAACAATTTGTCCATCAATGTTTCCTGTTTATCACATATTTTGTATAAAAGAGATTACGTGCTTATAGTATCACTTTGTCCGTCCATCCGTTTGTTTATGAACACCATAACTCTGCAACTATTAGCCCGATTTGATTTTTCTTTTTGCATTGGAAAGCTCAAAATATGAGAACGTAATCCTTGCTCTCCTGTTTCTTCTGATGCATAACTTCGTGGCTAAAAGACGTAAATGCAGATGCCATCGAATTCAAAAAGCATGTCATTCCGTATATTTGCTTCTGAATATCCGATTGGAAAATAATATTTCTACTTTTATGTGACATTTATAACGAAGAATATTTTGGGTGCAGTTTCTTTTTCCAGCAATGAATAGTCTCCCGCTAGTGGCATAAAGACAAATTTCGATTTCCCAGATATCTCTTATTCTAAATGTCCTATTTGAAGAATTCTTTCTGCATAGGATATAGCTTCTAGTGGAAAATGTTTTTTTTATAATTTCTGAATTTTGGCACACAATAATTTAGCCAAAAGAGGGCGTAAGTATTTATTTCTGCTTCTGATGTATCAGCAGAAAAATCTGAGCTTCTAAAAACTCGAGTGATTTTTTTTTATGTGGACTAATCCGAGCTGAGCGGTCTCCGCTTAGCTCGGAACTCCGTTTGAAAATACTAATTTCTTATGATAGTGCATAGTATGTCCTCGAGGGGGCGTAGATGTATATCTAATTTTTGTCGATAACTCTGCTACGAAGAGTCTGATTTCAATAATTATTTCCTTATAGAAAAGCGTTTCCGGTGCTAAATGTTTCTCATATTTTTTTGTTTCTTTAAGCACATGTGTGTCAATAAAAAGCGTAAGCTCATTTAGCATTTTTTTTTGTGGATATCTCTACTAATAAGAGTCCGTTTAAAAAAACATTATATTAATATCAGATACCAATTACTTTGTGGAGCACTTTATGTTTGTGTTTAAGGAGTCTTTTAGTACACAGTTCTGTCGCTAGGCGGTGCTTGTATTTGCAGCTGTATCCCAACTTCTAAAAACCTATTGAGAATTACTTTTTAACTGTATGTCATTCGCTGCAATAAAGATGGGGAACATTATACTCTTTAGATAAGGATAGCTTTCCTGTTTGAGGACGTAAAGGTCATAACCTTATTCTCCCTATCTTTGCTACCGGGATACGTATTTGAAAAGTTATTTATCCTTAGCATTGCTTTTGCCATGAAGAATACTTCTTGCCTAATTTCAGCTTTTCCATTTTGCAAAAATTTTCTGTTAAAAGGCGTAGAAAAAATTTAATCATATTTCCTTCCATACCTCTCCTTTTAACTATTCGATTTAAAAATCTATTTATATGTGGCACTCCTGTTATGACAAACGTTTGATAATGTTCGTAACATACTTTTAGACGGTGGTGAAAGTAAGTACCGGTTTCTACTTCTGGATGTTTTGTCGACTGTACACATCCGGTTAATTTTTTTTCTTTGACAATTTCCATTGCCAACGAATAATTTTGATAAATTTTATTGGCATGGGAAGGGATTTAAAAGACGTTCTCATTTTATCGAAAAATTCGGTGTCTATCTTGTTTTTTAAAGGTTTGACGACCATTGTGAGCAACTCGATACGCTACAGGCGCATCCTAATTTAGGGCCACTGGTTCCAAGGAAGGAAGATAAGCAGTGCCGTACAACGAGCACAACATCCATGATTCACCATAATTCAAACACGGACACATCTCGGATGAATGGTCTGAAGACCACTGGGCCACCGAGTCAATGCCATTGTTCCAGCCCTTTTAAGCAGCAATCAAACAATGGATTAGTGACATCCGTAAATGAATACTGAAAACAAAGGACTAGTATTATCAATAAATGACAACTGAAAATAAATGATAAGCTATGATAAGTGATTTTCGTTATGACCAGCACAGCTGGTTTAAAGGGGGGGGTGGAATCTACCGGAGTGATAGCCTGCTGGCCCACCATTTCCAAGACAGTAAGGTGTAACACATCATAGTTACAAGAATGTACAGTACAAAGCAATTGACAAACTGATCATATGACAAATCAATGAAATGAAGAATATCAGGAGAAGAACAAACTTGGACTTCCTGGTGTAAATATAATATATTACCTGTTCGGCAATATTCAGAAACAATGTACAGATATTCAGCACAGTGTCAACATGTTACAAATCAAAATCGGACCATATACAGAAATGCAACACTATTCTGTTGACCAGATATAAAATGTAAGTATAATACAAAAACACACGATGAATAAAGCTTTAACATATTCTCACTATCCATATGTAGTAATAGAAGAATGATAGTACCAAGCATCACCTCACACAAAAGAACAAAATAGGTAAAATGTTTTTCAAAATATATTACTAATGAGTACAACACCATGCAATTGACTAACTTGTGCAAAAATAAATACAGTAAGAATCATTAGTCAACATGTCTCTTGAAAGAAGGTACGATGTGACAGTGAGTTTTAACACAACATATTTACAAGGATGTACAGTACTATGCAATTTAAAAACTGATTATCAGACAAATCATTGGAATGTTTAATAACAGGAAATAACTAAACTTGGACATCCTGATGCAAATAAGATGGATTACTTGTTCCGCAATATTTTTAAAACTATGTACAATTATACAGCACAGTGCAAACATGTTCGGGAAACAAAATAGAACAAAATTACAAAAAACTACACTGCAGAAACAATTTCTATGTTTATACAGCACTATGCTAATGACTAACTGCAATATTTATACTCAAAATGTAAACTAAAGACGAACTAACTTGAACGTCAATGTAAGAAAAAAAAAATACAAGATGAGTGTCACAAAAAACAATTTGCTGTGTAAACACGTACAGCCCATTATAAAAAAACCATGCGGTAAATTTCCAAGCTGTGCAAAGATCTTGAAAACAGATTGTTGAGATTTACATATGCATTTCTGATTCAAAAAGGTCAAATACCAAATCTGCCGACCGTCAGGTACAATGACGCTGGCGAGCTGGTAAACCGTGAGGCAGCCGGTGACCAGGTGGCAAGGAACTGGCTCTCCCGACGCTGAGTAACTGCAACAGAAAACTCTAGCCGAAGTCGAGATGTCAGACGGTCGCGGAAATGGCATAATAATGCCGTAGAAGCTTCATGCACAGTCAGAGGAGTAGTCAAATATCTGCAGCGTTGATGAAACACGTAGATTACATGCTTCGCTAAAATAAAAATATAGGCACAGACTGATGGGAGCTTGACTGGGGGATAGTTCTGTAGCAGAAGAGTCCGATATGCATCAAATGTAAGATCTGCTGTAATGGAACATTGGGCGATAGTAAATGCCAAGTTCAGCATTGGGAGTAATATAACACAGTGTTGATAGACATGGGAGACATCAGCCTCCCGAGCACAGAAAGGGCAAAGAGGGGAATCGAGAAGAGACATACGGAAAAGAACGGAGGGAACAGGAAGGCAGCGATAGAGGAAAAGCCAATGGGTATTAATTTCTAGAGGAGCAGAAAGAGGAGACAGGGCGGCTGACCACACCGTAGCAGTGGCAGCAGGGGGAACATCAGGAATGGGGAGAGGAGGAGAAGAATGGGACATAGAGAGGAACCGATAAAGAGCTGTCACCGAGAGAGAAGAAATGGGATGAGCTGAGCCAGAAGTAAGCAAGAAAAGAGGAAATGGGAGAGAAGCAGAAGGAACAAAGGAAAGACCTGAGTGGGAAGCAAGATGAGGAAATTGAGAAATGATAGATGAAAGAATAGAGTCGTAGATGTCACGAGAGGAGGAGGAGAGGAGAAGAGAGGGAGGGAGGCTGGCGAAGGGTCGCCAAGAAAGGTCAGGGTTAGTGAGATCTATAACTGTTACCACACCTGCTCGGAGCCAGGTAGGATAGGCAAAGTACGGAAGATGAGAGGGGTGAATAATCGAAGAATAAAAGAGGGGTTCAGCAAGGAGCTCAGTTGTGGAATCAGGTGGAGAACGAGAGAGAGGGAGGGAACGAAGGAAAGTTAGAGCTTCACGGTAAACAGGGGGAAGTCGAATGAGGGTGAGGGGTCGGTGGTCCATGAGTAGTAAGGAGAGAAAAGAAAAGTTAGGGTTGCTCGGGGAGGCGATGACGTCCCTAGCTAAAACGGCATCTGGTACTGGCGACGTGAAGAGACGGAGAAAAGTAGTAATTCTGACGGCCTTGTAGTACTCCTGTGTATCAAGGAGTCCGATGCCGCCGTGATCCGGAGGGAGGCAAAGCTTTGTGACACTGACCCAGTGGTGGCAGGTCCATATCAGAGAAGTAAGACATCGGGTAATTTCATGAAGGCGGAGCTGTAGAGACTTGACACCAAGCCAAGAGTGTGTGCACAAGGAAATCAGGTAAGTTCGAGAGAGGCGAGCTCTCTGGAAGAATGATGAGCAGAACTGGGCTCTCCTCCAGGAGGCAGTTGACCTGAGCAAGCGTGGGTGAATAGCATTCCACGTGTAGAGGGGGCAGCTTGCAAGGAACCAAGATGAACTCCAAGGAAGCGCTGTGAGATGGACGACCAGCTTGCTCCCCAAGGGGTGTCTACACGATGTGCCCATGAGCCGCACCATAAACCAGTGCTTTTAGATGAGTTGAGCGCTGCACCGGAGCATGAGGCATAAGCTGCGAATAGACGTTGGAGACACGGAAACTGTGAGTCATGACGGATGCAGATGGTGACATCATCTGCGTATGCAACAGAGGTAGTGGCATGATGTCTTGTGCAGGCAGAGAGTGGTGGCAGAACTGCTTTAAAGGATTGGTGTACAGAGCGGAGGAATGGTTCAATTGCGATTGCAAAGAGTTGTCCGGAGAGTGGGCAACCCTGCCGCACTCCCCGGCGGAAGGGAATAGGCGCTGTGAGAAAGGTGGGCAGCTTGACCTGGAGAACGGCGTCTTGATAGAGTGAGAAAAGAAGAGAGACGAAAGAAGGAGGAAAACCGAAGTGAAGGAGTGTAGCCGATAGATAGGAATGTGAGATATTATCAAAAGCGGATTGTTGGTCAAGAGAGAGAAGGGCGAGGGGTTCAGAGCGAGATCGGGCAAGATGGATTAGATCATTTAGTAGATGGATGTTATGAGAAAGTGAACGGCCGGGAACTGTGTAAGTTTGATTTGGGGAGAGAATGTGAGTGAGAATGGGGTTAAGGCGTTGGGAAAGAAGTTTAGTATAAAGTTTATAATCTAGATTTAAGAGGGAGATAGGGCGCCAATTCCCCAGGTCAAGGAGATCACCTTTCTTAGGGAATAGTACAACATATGCTACTGTGAATCGCCTTGGTAGAGGGGAGTGATTGAAAGCAGCAGAAAGTGCAGAAAAGAGAAATGGTAGAAGGAGAGGTAGAAAGGTTTTCTAGAAGAGGAAAGTGAGGCCGTCTGGACCCGGTGCGGCCCTAGAGTTTAAAGAAGAAAACGTAGAGGATAGTTCAGAGAACGTGGGAGGAAGGAGGAGGGAAGAGGCAAGATGGGGAGGAACTTGTGGTAGGTTAGAAAGAAGTGATGCCAAAGCTGAAGAGGATGGCGGAGGAGATTCACAGAACTTCTCTGTATAGAACTTTCGGACCTGGGAACATAGAGTGAGTGGATCATCAGACACCTCTCCAGATGCGAGGCGAAGGTGCCGAAGTGAATTTGATGCTGTTCGTGTTTTTTCCATGGATGTAAGGAAATCGTAATTGGATGCGTCTGGCGATAGATTTTGTAGCCGGAGACGTCGTAGAGCTTGTTGAGCCAGAGGAAGGAGGATTGATCGCAGTTCTTCTTGATAGTGGCAGAAGAGAGGATCACTTAGGCTTAGGATGGAGAGCATGGAACGGACATGGTTGAGACGCATGTTTTGAAGCGTTTTTGCTTTAAAAGAAAGTTTGCGAACGTGGAGAACGAGTTGCTGTTTAATGTCCAACCAAAAAGTCAGACCACAAGGAGCTGATTGAAGTTGAGGTCGTTTGTCCTCAAGGAAGGAGCGTACTGAAGTACAGAAGTCTGGATCTGTAAGAAGAGTGTCGTCAAGAGTCCATGGACGAATTGTACGGGGTTGTGCTGGAACTGCTTGAATAATAAGAACGATGGCACAATGGTCAGAAGAAGCTGTAGGAGTGATAATAGATTCTGTCACAGCTGTAAGCAGAGTAGATGAGGCGTAGTATCTGTCAAGGCGAGCTGTGTACGGATTTTGATTATGTTGCGAGCGCCAAGTATGTACAGTCGATGAAGGATGGAAGTGACGGGGAACATCAATGAATGAGTTGTCGGAGACCACTGACTGAAGAAGATTCACCAAGTTAACACGGCGTTCTCTGGTGGAAGGAGATCGGTCCAGGGTAGGATTCAGAGTGCAATTGAAATCCCCTCCAATTAAAACATGATCTATGGGAGGAATGCGAGACAAGGCACGACGAAGGCGAGTAAAAAGTATTGTCAAGTGGGTTGAAGAGCTTGGAATATAAATATTAAATATATGATAAGATGTGGAAGCTATGGTGAATGATGCACACTGTAATAGGTCTCGACATAAGTTTCGAACCGAAAAAGAGGCGATTATGGAGCTGAAAGTATGGCGGATACCTATAGCTAGACCACTATGGGATGATAGTTGGTAGGCGTGGTGAAATGTGTAGTTCCACTGGCGCCATCGTGAGAATATCGTAGTGGATTGGCAATTCGTCTCTTGTAGTAAGAGACGATCAGCTCCTAACGGAGTGAGGTCTTCATGTACCAAGGCATTAGAAAATGGGGATGCAAATCCCCTGCAATTAAGAGATACAATCTTGAAGACTTTTTTCCATTAATGCTTGCTGAAGAGCCTTCACAACAGGAGGAAATGATTTGAGTCGATTAAAATAGGTTTTAGCCCACGGATGTTCCTTTGCGAAGGCGGGAGATGCATTGATTAAGGACTTGGATCTGATCATGCACTAGAGGGAGAAACGATGCATACTTTGAGAGTAAAGCATGCGTTGTGGAGTGGTCTGTCTTATGTGACAGGTATTGATGTAAATCTTCAAATGAAATCGGCCCAGTAGGAACCGAGTCATCCTTAAAGTATTCGACAAGATCCTCAAATTTAAGAGGAGGCTCTTCGTCGGCCTGAACAGAATAGGTAGCAGCCTCTGATGGTGAATTCTTTCGAGAGGTACTACCAGTACGGGGAGAGGTGCGGGGTGATGCGGTTTTCGTATGATTTCCACTAGATCACAAACAGAGGCTAGAAGATAAACATATTTCAATTGAATGACTCACCAAGGGTAAGAGTTTCAAGTCTCTGTGTACAGTGGGGTCGGCGAGAAGGTTTCAGCTTTTTCACTACCATTGACTCCACACCTTTCTGCTTCCACTTAGTTAATGGGCGAAATCCACTGTGGCTTCACTTGCATAACAAAAGAGATGCACCAAGAAAAGAATACAATGCTAGAGTGCTAAAAATTCCAAGACAAAATCTAAGAATCTTAAACTTTCAACCGATGTTTTTGTTAAAAATTCCAAGAAAAAAATCTAGGAACTTTAAGCTTTTAACTCACTTTTTTTTTAAATTCCACAAGAAAATATAGGAATCTTAAGCTTTTAACCTATGTTTTTTGCTAAACATTCCAAGACAAAATCTAGGAATCTTAAGCTTTTAACTCATGTTCTTGTGAGAACAGCAGAAAATACAGAGACTTTTTTATCAAAGTTCTCGAAGTAATTATTAGTTTCTTGAATTTACTAATACTCACAGGTGTATTGCTACAGTTTCATGCTAAAAAGGGTTCCACAAACCACCAACATAAGTTCTTTGGACACCCACTCATATGGCTTAGCCTTGGGGCTCGCTAATCCGGCCCTGATGACCACAGAATGTTTTCCTTCTAGCTAATTTTATCTCATTTTACTAAGCCCGAATTTATTCCTTTTCGGCTTCGAATGGGTTAATAATTACTTACATGAGATTTTTCTGCGTCGTTTTTTGCGTAAATCAATGAAATATTTATAGAAGGCTCACTATTTAGTAATATAGTAAATAAGAGCATTAACTCGTCTTACTAATGTTCTTGCTGAATGATGTTTTTCAAATTCTCTGATCTTTAAATAACTCTTTTTCAGTTTCAGGCAAATAATTTGACAGCGAAATGACAAAACAATTACATTTTGAAATGGACATAAAGCCGTCATAAAGCCTGTTCTAAATTTGTTTCCCTTTTTTTAAAGAAATGTTATTTTAAATCTCTGGATGTCTATATGTGCGTGAAATACGTTGCTGACTGCTGAGCAAAAGTGGCAGTGAAAATTCATGCAATGCGTCGTAAGATTAAGATTAAGCATCAAACGTTTCTTGACACTACAAATACAATGAACAACGATATTTACCGTTAGGACATTTGCCGTCGAACCGATGTTGACAGACGTTTGTTATTAATGGTTGACCGTCTTCTCTTCTCCACGTCACTGTAGGCATAGGATGACCTCTAACCCTGCAGGTCAAAGTGACATTTGTTCCTTCCCTCGCCAGTACCTCGGAGCTTGTCTCAGAGTCGATAAATGATGGTGGCACTAGAAAAGAAATAAATTTCGAGCTTACGCAAGAAAGATAGAAAACTCTGAACAATGAAATAATATATACATTTACAGAACAGTTTGCATAAATGAAACTTGAGAATTATCCTCCAAAAAATAATGTCGTGACTTCCATCTCAGGTGACCACCAATAAGATGCAACGAAATGTAGCTAGTTCCCGAATATAGCTGGAGCTAATTTGAAGATATACTAACCACGTAACGAAAGATAATTAATGGAAATACAAAAGATGGTGACTGATGACATGAAAGTTGGAAATCGAAGCAAAATCCTAAATTTTTACAATAGCAGAAAACGACCTAATTGCTGTTTTACTCTCTTCAATTGCTAGTTTCCAGGGAAAATGACCAAACTACTTGAAGTACTCAGATGAAAAAAGTAGAATTTAGTTTGGATTTATGCACATTTCCAGTCATCATTTACTGCAAATTATAATTTTTATCTGTATTGTGACGATCCACAGCCCACCCCCCCCCTCTCGCCCATTTATTGTGGAATTAATGGGCGTGGTGGACGTATCGAGATAATTAGGTATTAAATAAGTTCGAGGCTCTGTCGGGATTAAAAAGAACGTAAAGAGCAGGTGAGCAGAGAAAGTGTCGTTCATGGAAAGAATGAGTAAAAGGAAAGATTCTCGTCCGGTTTTGGTGGTTTGAGCTACTAACGCTTTAAGTCGTAAATAGCGGTAAGCAGGTGGGTGGCAGACATATAGAATAAACACCGGGAAAGCAAACGGCTCAAAGCGAGAATTTACGGGACACTTGTAGGACTTAATGTAAAAGGGGGACAAGAAGGTTAGCAAATAATCGTAAAAATCGTCTATTGTTGAACAACATTTTCAAGTACAATTGCTATATTTTTCTGTGGTCCATCTTTTCACGTGATCTCGGCGCTCAAGACTGACGATAAGAGAAGAAAGGCGGTTGGTGATCTGGATCTGACGTAAAGAGACCTAAAGAAAATGTGGCTGTCACACTCAGGAACAATGGAGATATTCCACGGTATTGGGACAGTGCTTAGCAACTCATGAAATGAAGAAATTTTGATACTGCTCTTAGGAAAGCGGTAGGCTTGGAGATACTTGCGAATTAGCTGGAGATCCGTGCATAACAGAAGCCTATTAAGTGCTTTCTGGAATCCGCTAGAATGTTGGAGCAGTATTTCGGGAAAGGTTGAACAGTGAGATGTCCAGCAATATAGGTCATTGACCCTCACCATGAAGAGAAATTATCGCAGATGGAGATCCGATGACGGCTAATTTGACCCACTTCATCGCCCTCCAGCCATGAGGCTGCCGAGACCTCGAGGAGATGCAAAGTTCCCCCAAACTAAAGTTGGTGTGTGCTTTTGAGAACGGAAAAAGTTATCAGTGAACGCAGCAACACAAGGATGTATCATCGAAACAATTCGTGCAAAGGGAGTGTTTACAGTGTTAAAGTGCGACTATTCCAGGTGAAAAGAATTTAGTAGTGGATTTATGTCTGCATCCAACTTACTGTAAGTAGAAATATTTTTGTTAATATTTCTAGTACGATAAGTAATGGATAAGGAACTGGTTAAAAAAATGCTCAGAACTATTGCATGCGGAAATAAAATAGACTGCGATATGCAATTGCTGACATCTGCATCAGAAATTAGGTGTCGGTCGAAAGGACCTCTGAACCTCAAAATAGCAGTCTATTAATAATCAAGGATTTAGTGCCTTTTTATTACTTATTAAATTGTGTGTGTATTGTGCAGCATTAGTAATCTCTGACCCTAATTTTGGGTTGTCAGCTCAGTTCGTTTAAGTGTTTGTCATAAAAATTCAGTCTTCGCGCCAGGAACGTTTCTTCATCATGGTTTCTATAAAGATTTGCACTGCCATGGTTACAACATTGGTGGTTCGTCTTGGGATAGCGACCACAACCGTATTTGTGTTATAATTTACATTTGAAAGAACGATGCCGTTTTGCAGAGGTTTCTCATTAAAGCAATAAAGTTTTTTTGCTTGTTCATAATACTATCAACGGTAATAACAAAATGAGGTGTTTCTCCGTAAGCACCATTTCTTCAAAAATTGCAAAGCTTTAGACTATAGGCACGATGCATATTTAGAAAAAGGACTTTGGGGATGCACATGTAAAAGTTAAGATCTTGGTATTTTAAGGGAAAAGGCATATCAAGTACTCTATAGTTGTGTACTGCTAAAATGTATTACCGTTTGCTGCACTTTACCTTTATATTTCAAATGAAACAGATAACAAACTATATAATTCATTACCTGAAGTACTGCTTTAAAAATACTTTCTGATTTAGTTTATAATTGCTTTTACAGAGATAGCATGATAAAAGGGTGATACTGCATATGAGAATGGCTCTAGAAAATATTTTTTTCATATTCGATGAGAAATCCCCATCGCTAAATCAATCGAAATTTTCCATCCTTAACACTCCTGGTAGATGTTTTCTCCATCACATTTGTAAAGTCGTGCACAACTTGTGACGTACCTGCCAGCAGGACGCACACGACATAAAGGCAGATAGGAATCAGAATAATCGTCCGCGTAGCTCAATTGGTAGAGCGACTTGTTCCGGAATAAGCGGCCTCGGGTTCGAATCCCGGCGTACACCAAAAATGACGGAGAAATTTACTTCGTTATGATGGCGCCCGAACTATCCGGATGACCCGGCCGTTCAAAATCTCGCATTGGTGTGATGTTATTTCCACACCGCGAGACAGGAAAAATCAGAGAATTCCTTCTCCAGCGCTTCGAAAAATACAAATGTGTGATGTTGCATTCCACACAGCAGATTGACTGGGAGTTCTCAAGTGCACGTTCTACAGTGGATGGCTGCCTGGAACGATTCATGGTCACGGCTGACCCGTGGGTCATGCCCCCGGCCCTCTTTCGGGGGGAGATGGGACGTACCTGCCAGCAGGACGCACACGACATAAAGGCAGATAGGAATCAGAATAATCGTCCGCGTAGCTCAATTGGTAGAGCAACTTGTTCCGAAATGAGGGGATCCGGGTTCGAATCCTGGCGCCAATAAAAATGACGGAGAAATTTACTTCGTTATAAACTTTCTTTCGGAAAGCTCAGACTAACTCTCCATATCACAGATCATGGGTAAACATTTCTTAAGCATGTAACAGGCTTAAGAAGCATTCTTATCCGACCAGATCACTGACAGTTTGATTTGAACTGTGTGAATATCACAGTCTGATTTACATTCATACGGGACTTGACAGTAATTAGTTTTAATATCTAATTTTCTGTACCACTGAACTGAATTAATCACAAAATATTGTTATAATTTCCATAATTTTTTTGAAATAACATGTAACATTTATTCGGATTCATTTATGTTCGGCCTTCTTTGTTTAGGAGTAGGAGATCTCTGAAATAATAGGTACACAGTCATTTAGAAAAACGTAAAGTGATTTTATTTAAAATCTTTTATATGTTGTTTTTATAACACAAAATAATCGACGAAACAGATCATATAAGGAAAACGTACAATAGTTCAAATGAGAACTTAGAGATTTGTCGGTTTTAACTTAAAAGTTTTAATAATCTAGAAAAATGAAAGATCGATATAAATGAATGCAAACCACACTAGGAACTTTACAGATTGTTGATTCAAACTGATTCAGTTTGCTGTTGGCCCATTTCGTGGCAATATGTTTATTCAAGAAATATAAGGCAAAGAAAAGAAGAAGAGGAGTACACAGTCCACTAAGGACGGAGGCAAACTCACTTTGGTAAACCGGCTGATCAAAATTAAACATTAGTTCCTACTGCTCTCAAATTTAGCGTTGAACAGGATATACGTTCAGCATATAAAAATGGAAAACACGTTGTGTGCAGTCATTACTACACTGGATGGATAAAACAACAAAAAATCGCTTTTATTTGTGAAAGAAGAGTTTGAAATCCGCGCGACTTGGGTAACTGATGTGAAATTTAATGTGCAGTCAGGGTATCGTTCGCAACTAATGCCGATAACATGAGTTTATAGAAATGATGCGCAGCATAAAACTGGACTTTGCTCAGGTGTGCATTATATCATTTATGGAATGTAAAGAAAGCGTTTTAAGATAGCAGATTTCCTGTAATGGCTACGTGGCACCATTTAACAGATGAAATGAGTTGGAGAGAGAGATCGAAACACTAGCGGCAAGCCGAAGTCAAGTAGAATTCACATCATGGCTGCCTGTGCGCCCTTCTGTGAACCACAGACAGAGTAACCAATTTCAAAATACGTAATCAGCTTCCCGAAGTTACAGCAAAGAAAGGCCTAGGGCAACAACTCTAGTGGATGAACGGTATCTCCCATTAATTGTGCAGAGGCCCCATAGTTGCGATCTGCCATTGGTACGGTGACAGAAAGGATGCTATCTGCTTCTACTATACACATAAGGCTTCACGAAAGTATTCTTTATGCTAGGCAACAAGCACTTTGCAAGTTCTTTATTCAGCGTCACAGAGGGAATGCTTGAATTCAGGTTACTTGAACTCCAAACCAATGGAGATCGTACTCTTGACAGATAAGTGCATATTTGCTTGGAGAAGTGATTCCAGGTATGCTCTGATCTGGAGAGAATGACGGGCACACTATCATTTGCCTATGGCCAGTAAAAAGAACACCTATGGTTGTGGTAGCTTGATTGTTTCGGGTTAATTGGAGTTATAGTTTGGGGTCTCGCTAGGTGGATGCACAGTTTTTTTATGTCCTTCCACGAACAACTATGAATACTCGTCGATATAGAAATAAAGTTCTATATTTCTATGTTTGCTCTTCTGTAGGCGCCATCGGAGATACATTTCTCCCATAATAGGATAAGAGCCCTCCCACCAAGTGGATCTAGTAGAAAATATCTTTAGGAGGAAAACCTTAGTCCTATGAATAGGTCAGTTAGATCTCCTGACCTTCTGTCCCATCGAGCATCTCTAAGATGCTTCGGGAAGGCGTGTTGCTGCTCTCGACCTTCTCCACAAACCTGGAGGTGCTTAGACCACTTAGCGCGAGCACTGGTTGGTGCTACCTACCGAGTTCCCAGACACCATCATCAATAGCGTGAAACATCGCTTCCTGTTGATACACTTCAGCTGTTTCATTTTGAGACCATATTTTTCATCTGGAGTTTTGAGAGGCCATTTTTCTCGGAATGAAGTTTTTCTTACAAAATGTTTTAGGTTCTTTCTGTACCATACGATGTGATACAGATTTGTACCAAATTTCATAAAAAAATTTTATGTATGTTTGAATTATCGTGATTTTTCTCATTTCTCCTTAATTTATGTATCCAGTGTAGCAGTCAAAAATTCAATTAAGAGTTAAAACTTTCAGATAAAATAGTGCAACACTGCGTCGGCTAATATTGGATTACATGCACTGTAAATGAGGAGTTAATTTGCTAGCTAAAATGGCATAACGATTATAACACAGATGGAATTCAAACAAATTCGCTTTTAGAGAACTTCTATTATTATTCAAATAGAAGGATCTGCCATATTTCGACAGTAGTGTCAGGAATACCTATATTATAGCATGTTAAGCTGTTAAAAATTATTATAGCATGTTAAGCTGTTAAAAATCTGTAAGAAGGACGGTTTACCAATTTTTGCTCGTTAAAGTCACTAACATGTCGAAATTTAGGGTCTAAGACCTTTTCATTTAAAATTAATTTTATTTTTAGTAGGTCTGATGTAAAAACCGTATGCTTCGTGGTCCGAACCTTGCTGATTCTGAACTTCCGATACTAAAGCAAAATGCTTATTTTTTGTCATGCGAGTTTTTGTAATGTGAATCAAAAGCTGCTTAACGACATTGAATCAGAAGATGTTTAACAAATATTTTCTGGCGCTGTAATAGACGTACACCAAAATACAAATACCATACGAAACCTTAAAGCATTTGTGGGACTTTTTCCGATATTAAATGAAGGCGAACTTGCAGTTACGGTATTCTTTAATGAGATCTCTCGTGCGTATTTGTATTGCAGCGCAACCCAAAATGATGCAAGACCTATCTTCGGCATTTTGGAAAAATGGTTTAGAATAAAGTGACTTAAGATCCAAACGGAAATTGATTGGAAACGATTCTACAATACGATAAAGATTCCCGGAAAGTTGACTACACCCTGTAAGAGAAAAGGCTTTGAGATTGAGCCAGTCCGTCCATTTTCTGCGATTTTGGTACTATGCTGCAAGGATTGCCTTCCATTCCGCCACAATTATTCTGCCAGTCACCAAATTCTGGCCATTCGGTATAGGTCGCAGTTGGCTTTCCGATATATCCTAAAGCTGTTTCGTGAGGCTGAGGTTTTGGATATATTCGGGTAAATAAAATTATCCCACACCCATCACATCAAACTAATCCTGCACAGACCTCACTTTGTGGACGGGGGCATCGCCCCGTTGGTAAAGGAAAGGGCCTTCACTTAACTGTCGCCATAATGGTCGAAGCATATAATTGTCGGGAATGGAATTATAGGCCGCGGCGTTAAGATTTATGGAAATTAGAAAAAGGGGACCCATACCAAACTATGCAAGACAGCCTCAAAGATTGATTCCTCCTCCATCAATCTTGACAGTTGGCACAGCGCACTCCAGCAGGTACCACTCACCTGGGAAATTCCTCACCCAAACTTTTTCGTCTGGCTGCAAGATGGGAAATCACTCCAGAAAAGGCATCGCCTTGGTACATAAGTCTACGGGAACTGAGCTTTATGCCATTTCAACCGACACTGGCGTTTATCGTACTGATGTTAGCCTTGTATGCGAATGCTCAGTGAAAAAAAATCTCTTTCTCTTGGGATCTTGCCCGTTGCCCTTAGGAGCATGCCGTTGTTTCCAGAGGCACTTTGGAACTCGGTAGTGAGGGACGTAACCGAGGACAGGAAATTATATCACAAAACAGAAGACATCGCTCTTTCCACGTTAATAAGTGAGTCACGGAAAACTTCTCATCGGCCGCCACCGGGAATCGAACCCAGGTTCTTACAGTTACGCGCCGGCCATACTACCACTGCGGCCTCGTATTCTCCAGATTCACAAGAAATAAACTGCCAAACCACATAGCAGGATGCTTAATGGAGCCCCGCACAGTGCTGGGGATTCACCAAAGATGGAAAGCAACAACTGAACAAATAACTAGGAGCCGATTGAATAATTAATTAATTGATACACTCGACGTGTATCAGGAACACCACACAGAAGTCATCGCTCTTTCCACGTTAATTTCCATTGATTCATTTAATTCAAGATTAATAACGTGGAAAGAGCGATGACTTCTGTTTGGTGTTCCTGATCCACGTCGACTCTATGAATTTGATTATATCACACCGCCAGGTTCAGCTGTCTTGCTCTGTGTTTTTCTTGGCCTACCAGATCGCGATTTTGTTGATGTTGATCCTGGTTGGTTGGTTGGTTAATTGATGTTAATGGTGCAAGGGCCATAGTTGGCCAAAGAGCGCCAAACAAAAGACATCAAAACAAAACAAAATCAATAAAAAACGTACACAAGGTTAAAAACAGGCTGATGCGGTAAAAATGAAATATGATAGTGAACAAGGTAAAATCTAGATAAGTTTAAAAAAGTCAATATCTTGTAAAAACGAAAACACTGCTTTCATGTCGCAGGCTTCGCCAATAATGATTTGCAGCGTAGCTGCTCCTTCGTCCAACAGATGAGAGTGAAAATGACGAAAACGATTATCACAAAACCGAACACAAGTACACAAAACATGAATGACAGTGAGACGACAGTTGCACGCCTCACACACCGGGACAATTTCGCCACACAGCAAAAAGCGGTGAGTAAAACGACAGTGCCCAATGCGGAGACGTGCAAGAACAACTTCCTCACGACGGTGTTTCCGCAACCTAGACTTCCATAGTCCGATCTGTGGTTTAATAGAATGCAGCTTATTGCTGCCATGCTGAGATCACAGGGACTGCCACTCGTCCAGGAGAAATGTCCGGATCAAAGGTCTAAAATCGCGGAAAGACAGTGGCAGCCGAGCTAGCGACATGGAGGAAACAGACCTGGCAGAGAGATCTGCCAGCTCGTTACCCCGGATCCCAACATGGCCAGGAATCCAACAGAATCGGACCAGGAAGCCATCACCCTCCAAAGTTCCAAGAAGACGACGGACATCACGGATGACAGGTGAGTCCATGTTCTCTGGAGAAGATAAAACATGGATGACGGACTGGGAATCAGAGGAAACCATAGCGCGACGATGTGACCGAGACTGTATGTGGCACAAAGCGAAGTGTACCGCACGCATCTCGGCCGAAAAGACGGTGGATTCAGGGGGAAGCCTCTCAGCACGGAAGGCATCGCCACCCACGAAAGCGGCTCCAACAACCTCACCGGATTTCGACCCGTCAGTAAATACAGGTACGAAATCTGGGAAGAGAGACTGTTTCACGGCAAAGAGCTGCTGGTACACCAGAGCAGGAGTGGAAGACTTTGGCTACACACAAAGGGAAAGGTCAGCCGTTGCTTGAACTCGCTGCCAAGGCGGTTCATTGTAGAACCGGGTCAAACCAATCACTGACAAGTCGAGACCAGCATCGCGCACTATGGCAGACATCTGAATCCCGAACGTCGGAACACAGGAGGGGCGGTTGGAAAACAAGCGGCACAGTCCGGTTGGAAGATGGAACCATACAGTGGATGATCAGGAAAAGATTTCAGTTTTGTATAAAACTGAAGAGACAGCTGCTTACGACGGATGCATAACGGCGGCTCATGAGCCTCCGCATACAGGCTATGCACGGGAGAGGTACGGAAAGCACCAGTACATAGCCGCAATGCCTGGTGATGGACGGGGTCCAAAGGCTGCAAAACCGATGGACGCGCTGAACCGTACGTAATGCATCCGAAGTCTAACTTTGACCGAATGAGAGAGTGGTAAATGCGAAGCATTAAGCACCTGTCAGCCCCCCAGGATGTTCGATAGAGGACCTTCAGGATACTCAATGACTTTGTGCACTTCACCTTCAAAGACTGAATGTGAGGCCGGAAGGTGAGCGCTCGGTCAAAAGTTTGCCCAAGGAACCTGACGTCTGACACCACAGGGATGGTAGAACACCCCAGACGGAGGCTGGGGTCTGAGTGAAGACCCCGTTTGCGGCAAAAATGCACGCAAACGGTCTTCTGCGTCGAGAAGATAAATTCATTTTGGGAAGCCCAGTGAGAGATCTTGGTAATGGCAGACTGGAGCTGCCTTTCGATGGTGCGCATGTTTACAGAGGCGCAAGAGATCTGCAGATCATCCACGTACATGGTACCACGAACCGTCGGAGGAAGTAGTTGGAAAATGTGGTTGACACGAAGGATGAACAACGTAACGGAAAGAATGGAGCCTTGCGGGACACCCTGCTCTTGTGGGTAGAACGCAGAGAGGGTCGACCCGACGCGCACACGGAAACTCCGGTCCTGGAGAAATCCGGCGATGAAAGATGGTAAATTTCCCCGCAATCCGCACTCGTGCAGATCACGGAGAATGCCGTATCTCCAGGTGCGGTCGTAAGCTTTCTCCATATCGAAGAACACGGAGACCATGTGCTGACGCCGGACAAACGCTTCCCTGACAGATGTCTCAAGGCGAAGATGATGATCTGAGGTGGATCGGAATTTCCGAAATCCACTCTGATGAGGTGAAAGAAGATGACGTGATTCCAAATAAGAAACTAAACGAAAATTGATATTGCGCTCTAGAACTTTGCAGAGGCAGCTCGTCATAGCAATTGGTGCGGTCGTAAGCTTTCTCCATATCGAAAGAACACGGAGACCATGTGCTGACGCCGGACAAACGCCTCCCTGACAGATGTCTCAAGGCGAAGATGATGATCTTCAACGCCTCCCTGACAGATGTCTCAAGGCGAAGATGATGATTCAACGTGTTAGCGGGAGCTTTACGAGGATTGAGAACAGGAACGACAATCGCAGTGCTCCAAGATTCGGGAAAGTCACGCTCGTGCCAGATCCTGTTAAACAGGACCAGCAGACATTCAAGAGAGGACGGAGAAAGGTGCTTCAGCATTTCATAATGGATATTATCCTGTCCGACAGATGTTCGGCCGGACCGATTCAGGGCAATCTTCAGTTCGACGGCAGTCAGCGGGCTGTTATAATCGGTAGCGGAAAACGGTCCAAAGGAAACCTTGGACCGTTCAAGCCGCGGCTGTACCTGCCGGAACGAAGCAGCGTAATTGCGGCTGTTGGACACCAAAGAAAATGCGGCGCACTACCCTGAGCGTCAGCAGTCAGCACTACCCCAGACAGTCAGCACTACCCTGAGCGTCAGCACCGTTCCTCCACCACTCTCAAGAATGGAGATTTCCCCAGAAGGGTACTTACCCCGAATCTTGCGGATCCTGTCCCAAACGATCTTAGAGCTGGTAGTGGTGTTAATCCCGGATACGTATCGTATCCAAGATTCCCGTTGGCTACGACGACGTACCAAACGCGCGTAAGATTTGGCTCTCTTGAAAGCAAGTAGGTTCGCGTCGGTTGGGTACCGACGAAACCTACCCCAAGCCCGATGTTGATCCTGACGAGCTGCATTGCAAGTGGAATTCCACCATGGTCGCGGGCAGCATGGAAGTTTAGTCGACGTCCTGGGGATGGTAGGTTCTGCCGCTTGCGCAATACAATCCGTTACCGCCGCAACAGCTTCATCGATCGTACCCGAGGTCACCATGTCTGGAGTAATGGTCGCTGAAGCCGTGAATTAGTCCCACTTGGCTCGATCGATAGCCCATCTAGCAGGGCGAGTAGGATGACGGTACCCGTCACCTGCTAGACGGAGAAAGATGGGAAAGTAATCACTGCCAAGAGGTTCATCAGACACGCTCCAGGACCAGTCAGGATATAACGATGGCGAACTCAAAAACAGATCAATGGCTGAGTACGAGCGGGTGGGTTCATGAAAGTAAGTGACTGCCCCGGTGTTGTGGAGACAGAGGGACATGTTGGAGAGATGGGATTGAACAACACGGCCCCTGGCGTCACGAGTGGCAGAACCCCACAACGGATTGTGTGCATTGAAATCTCCTAAGATGAAGAAAGAAGGCGGCAGCTGGTCAACTAAATCTTCCAGGTCCGAAAGGCTTACAGCTTCAGTTGGTGGTATGTAGATGGAACACACCGTGAGCAGAGTGTCCACAGATAGTCGCACTGCCACTGCCTGCAAAGTCGTCCGAAGGGCAACCGCAGTGACAGGGACACCATGAGGAACAACGACGGCCACTCCTCCGCAGGCAATTACGCCGTCCTGGTGATCTTTGCGGAAAAAAGAATGTCTCCGCAGAGAAGGAGTGTCCGTCGTGCGAAGCTTTGTCTGAGAAGACAGTAAGACTTTTAAATCGTCAATGCGTGAACGCAGACCTCGGCAATTCCACTGAATGAGCGTGGCCATAATGAAAAATGAAACAAAAGAATGAAGACAGACGACTAGAAAGTCTCCATGTCGTCCGTCACCTCCAATCCATCGGCAGTGTCTGGAGGTAACACAGGGCTGTGTTTACCCCCTGTGTTGAGAGGTGGTTATTGCTTGCTCTGTTTCGGAGAGGATGAGCTGGGTTTCACCTTTTCCGGCTTCTTCTTTGCAGTGCCCTGGACCTGGGTCCCTGTGATGGCAGAAGATGGTTTCGGCAGAGAGGATGGTTTAGGCGACGATGTTGATGTCGCCTTGGATGCAATGCGGCGAGACTTCAGTGCTTCCAGCCCAGCAGCGACGATGTCCTCAAAATCATAAGGACACCGCGCCGGGATGGTCACCTCCGTCTGGACCACAACAGTAGCCTTCTGCACCACAACCGAGGCATAGGAGCGCCGGCCGGGTGGAAGAGGAGCTATCCGCCGCCTGGCTTCAGGGTATGACAGATGTTCAGTGGTCTTCAGGCGTTGGATAGCCTGCTCCTCGATCCATTTGGGACACTGCTTAGAAGAAGCAGAGTGGGAACCCTCACAATTCACACAGTGATCCGACTCAGTGGAGCTGTCCGCCAAAGAGTGTTCAGTTGAACCACAGCGCCCACACTTTGCTACATTACGGCAAGACTGCTGAGAGTGACCGTAATGCTGGCACTTGGAACATCTCAAGGGGTTCGGTAAGTATGGCCGAATATCGAGACGCAAGTACCCCGCCTAGATGGAAGTTGGCATGGTAGGTGAGTCAAAGGTCAGGACGATGTTCCGGGAGGGAATAGACTTCCCATCCGCCTGAAAAGGATACGCCGAACCCCAGTGACTTGTTGGTCCCCAAGTTCTTCCAACAATTCCTCTTCACTGCACTCCAGCAAGTCGCGGGAGTTGATGACACCGCGAGAGGAATTGAGGTAACCATGGGGCGAGATCTGTACAGGAATGTCCAGCAGAACGGTCGTCTCCAGCATGGTGGCACTGTGACGTGGATGAGATGTCTCCACAAGAAGATCCCCTGACGGGAGCTTCTTAACACTCTTTGAAGAGCCAGCAACGGCCTGAAGAGCCTTATTAATCCAGAAAGGACTCTTCGAACTGAGAGACTGAGCAGGATCAACTGAATAAATCAGAAGAAACAGAGCATTGCAGTTTGTAGTCAGTAGTTTCTTAGTGGAGGAGGGTGTCCCTTCCTCCACACGGCGCTTCAAATTTACAGCATGGGAAACACTTTGTGTTGCCATGAGGGAGAAAAAAGATTCGTCCGCCAACCTCCCCACCCACTACCGAGCCCAACGAGGGAGAGCCGGAGGTCCGCAAGCCCAAGAGGACGCAGGACACGGCTCTAGGGATAGTCAGCGGATATAGCAAGTTGGTAGGGCAGACACACGCTCGGCGTGCACCCAGACTTTCCCGTGCCCGGAGAACACCCCTTTGGCATGCCCACCCTACCCCCATACTCACCCAGCCGAACAGAACGACAAGCCGCTAGAAGTCTGGACGCCACTCGGCCACAGACTTCCTGACTAGGAGTGAGTTAGCTCCCAGCCTCCCGTTTAGGGTGAAGCAGAGGGCAAAGAGGAATGTTGGCATCTGGAGACACTACAACCCGGCCCCCAAATACTTCAGCCTCCAGCATCCTCATTTCCACCTGTACGGGTCACCGCACACGGCAAACATGCAGGTATGTCTAAGCTAACCAACTCTGGAAAAACAGAAAATGTAACACAAAACAGAAAAGACAGGGAATGGAACGAGGAACAAAACCCGGGGCTGGCGCCTCATCGCAACCTCAGCAGCCTACAACTGAGGCGGGTACATGTCAATAAATTAACGAAAGACGAAAAAGTAAAATAATAAGAGAAAATCGGCTCGGGCCGTGGGGACGCCATCCCCCATCAGCTGGATGAACAGCTGTCCCTTCGGTCATGTAATCGTTAAAGCCGCAGAGGCAATATAAACAGTCACAAGGTTAGCTCGGGCCGTGGGGGCGCCGCTCCCCAAATAACTGGAAAACCAGTTATCCCCCTGCGGGGGATGTTGATCCTGGACTTTCCACTTCAGAATAGTAACACTTACCGTTGATTGGGACAGCGGAAGCAGGACATAAATTTCTCAAACTGACTTATTGCTAATTTTGCATCCGATGACCGTGCAATGTTGAAAATCGCAGAGTTCGCCCGTATGACCAGGTCCACTGTCTATATGTGTCAATGGTGTATGCCAGGTCACGTGAATCTTTTCATACCTGGAGGAGCCATGGCTCTGAAGTACATGTGCAAATGCACTGCTCAAAAACGGATTTGGGATATATCTGATTATATGTATGCGCATATTTTTAAAACGTTTTACGAGCTGTGAGCATGAGAAAGCTTCTAAATGCATATTGACACTTGATTCATTTAATTGAAGATTCATCACTAGATTTATTTCATTGACACTCAATGTAGCTTAATAATGGCCAACGCGCCTGATATCTATAGCTCATAATAAAGCTTGTAATGTGTTATGACATCAGTAACTCTTAACAGGTTGTTGTAATAAAGCAGTTTTCGTTTTTGTGCAAATACACCTTAAGAAATACCACATGTATCGCGAAAATCTTCTATGCAACTAGTTCTGCAGGAGCTGACGAAAATCTAATTTTAAAATTTTACTATTGGATAAGCACAACGAAAGGAATTCACTATCTAAGCTCAAAGTTTTTATTCATCTGCTTGTTTAGGTCGATTGGCTATAAGGAATTGAATATGTTGTCTGACAAATGTGATCCTTCAATGTAATTTAATTAACACTCCCTTTCTTAATGCATGAATAAACATATCAATAGAGCTATATAAAGTGCAATAGTGGTGCTTCGACCACTTTTGGAAATTTTGAATACACACATTTATTTCCTGAAATATTTTCCGACAAACAACAAAAGTCCATACAATACTCGGGATGAAAGAAATTGTGGTTCGTCGGTGATGTGTTAATGCTAACGACTAAACCGAAATTTGCTAACACATAAAAAAGGTCATTAAGTTTTAGGCCTAAGACAACTATTTTAGCATCATTGCATTTGACGTTCCACGTAGAATCCTTTTTATATTCTGTACGGTTAACGTATTTATATTCCTACTGCGTTTGTCCTTGAATCTGCACCAGAAATTAATTGTTCCGCGGAATCAAGAAGATGGACAGCTCCAGAAGGATATGTAATGGGGAAGAATCTGTGACTCAAAAAACGAGCTTTTAGGATTTTAATGGGTGCAGCAGACTTTCCACAATATCTTATACAGTATAATGACTCGTGAGATATGAGGTGGTAGCCTAGAAAGTAGCAGAATCTCCGTTGAATGTAGCTATAGGCTATTTGTATTCCGAAAAGATGATGAACTCTTCGATGTTATACGTTGGATGATTATCTCAACAGACTGTCATAATAGCCATTTGAGATCCTGGAGAACATCAGGGGCTCCAGCATTTTCTTGGGCTGATGCAATTCTACAAAAAAGTCGAGGAGTTCCTGCATGATACCAGGTGAGAAAGAATATTTCCAAACTTTATCAGATTATGTTACACGATGCAGCAGAATCTTCAGAAACTCAGAGCACATAGATCCTAAAATGATGATAGGAAAGGAACACAATCAAAACAGGCTCTGACCAGAGGTTTTTGGGATTCTGAAGGGATAATGAATTCCAGTACCGTATACGCTGAAGCGGAATCTCTCATTTTCCCCTGCGATCCAGAGAAGAAAGAGAACTTAAGAATTTTTACAAGTTTACCATAGATGATCGCCCTTATAACAGGTGAAGTACTGCTTAGTGATAGAAGACAGAACAGACTTTCCATATACTTTAAATTTTGCGCTTCTAAGGTAATTAAAAATCCCATGATGGTATGTGAAACGTAAGAATCCTCACATATCGTGATATATACTTTTGGGATTGTGAGAGGATGGAGACCATCAGAAGAACATAAGGTGGAACAGAAAAATACTCCAGAAAAGAAAGAAAGTTGGAGTTTTATATTGACAGAATTGTTTTGAAGGAAACGTGTCGTAAACATAAAAATTGACGCCCTAATTACTCCTAACCTGAATCAGCTGCGGTAAAATTGTGGCAATTCCGAAAGAAGCTACAATGTATCTGCAGAATAAGATCAGACGGATATCTAATTTTTGATAAAGATTGTAGGGCATGGTAAGACAAAAAATAATGTGATATATTCTGCTGATTATCGGTTTCACTAATATTTCTTTAAACAATTTATTGTGCATAATATTGTCATGAGGACTGACTCATTAATTCACACCGTAGTTTAGGTGGAATATCCTTACAATGGTAAATAATTTGTGATCAGAAGCTTATACACGACCTTTGTTGAAACTGAAAAATTTTCGGAATGTTTTTACCTTATAATCGTGCCTTTTGTTCAGAGAACTTCGATGGGATAGGTAACCTAGCACAAAAATTTTCCATCGTCTTTTTTTTGTTACTATGACAAAGCTATGTTCAGAGATTCAGCTGCATTGGTACAAAATTTCTCGAGAGCGTCGTCGCCATTGTCTGTCTTAATTGAACCGTTTCTTTATTTTGTAAAGAATGTCTTATTTCATTTTTGAATTCCAGTATTATAACATTATAAGCAACAAACCCCAGAAAATTGCATACGGAACATGTCAGTCTTTCGAGTAATCATGCACCTAAATTAAAAGAACTATTATTTTGTTTTGTACAAAACAAATCAATTCAATACGGTTAACAACGATGCCATTTGGAAGCGAAAATGTCTTCTAAATTCAAAACTATTAGTCGCTAACTTTTGATTAAGATACAAAATTTTACTCTGAATTAATGTTCTGTAGCAAACCAGACAAGATTATAACAAGTTAGTAAAATCATGCAATGCATTGATTATGATACGCTTTCCAAAATACCAATAATTATTACTCAAGTTATGTGGATAATGGCTGTGGAATAAATCTCGCTCTTGTGTCCTGACCTTTGACCCCATTTCGATGATATTAAACATAACCGGTTCACTATACCTCCGGAACAATATGATAAAGCTTTGTTGCAATAGAAGCAGTTTTACGCAAGTTATGAGAATAAATGCTGTGGAATAAATCTGGCTTTTGACCCCATAAATCTGGCTTTTGACCTTTGACCCCATTTCGTTGATGTTCAACAGAACCGGTTCACTATACCTCCGGAACAACATAATAAAGTTCTGTTGCAATCCAAGCATTTTAGGTAAGTTATGATGCACAAGGGCAATGGAATGGATCCCACTCCAGTGTCCTGACCTTTGACCTCATTTCGCCCATTTTCAATAGGGTTCGTCCCCAGTGGTTCCCTACCACATACTAAAATTTCATCGAAATCGAACCATTTTTACGCACGTTATGACGCATAAGGGCAATGGAATATATCCCGCTCTTATGCCCTGTCTGACCTTTGACCCCATTTCCAATAGGGTTCGTGCCCAGGTGGTCCCCTACCACATTCTAAAATTTCGTCGAAATCGAACCATTTTCACGTGAGTTATCGTGCGGACGGACGGACAGACAGACGGACAAAGCTGGAGCATATACGCTTCTGCAACCTACGGTTGGAAAGCGTAAAAAATTATAACTAAGGTTGAAGTCATAAATGCAAGTAATTAAAAGTCTTCAAGTGGTTGTGAAGGTTTAGAAACAGATTTAAATGCTACATTCACTTAAAAGACTGCGTCAACCATTGTATTAGTGCTTGGTGATGCCGAAAGACATAGAACAAAATTGAAAATACGTAACTGGCCAAGATCCCATAATTCGACTGGCATATTCCTAATATTCACTAGTGTTCTGTCATAGCGACTTGTTAATAATGTTTATTAATAACTTTTTTACGCTTTCCAACCGTAGGTTGAAGAAGCGTATATGCTCCAGCTTTGTCCGTCCGTCTGTCTTTCGGCACGATAACTAACGTAAAAATGGTTCGATTTCGATGAAATTTTAGTATGTGGTAGGGGACCACCAGGGGACGAACTCTATTGAAAATGGGTGAAATGGGGTCAAAGGTCACGCCATTAGAGCGGGATCCATTTCATTGCCTTTATGCGTCATTACATGCGTAAATATGGTTCGATTTCGATGAAATTTTAGTATGTGGAAGGGAACTACCTGGGCACGAACCGTATTGAAAATTGGCAAATTGGGGTCAAAGGTCAGGCTGGGCATAAGAGCGCGATTTAATCCATTGCCCTTATGCGTCTTAACTTGCTTAAAAATGGTTCGATGGCGATGAAATTTTAGTATTTGGTAAAGAACCACCTGGGGACAAACCCTATTGAAAATGGGCGAAGTGGGGTCAAAGGTCAGGGCATAAAAGTGGAATCCATTCCATGGCCTTTATGCGTCATAACATGCGTAAATATGGTTCGATTTCGATGACATTTTAGTATGTGGTAGGGAACCACCTGTGCACGAATCGTATTGAAAATGGGCGAAATGGGGTCAAAGGTCAGGACACTGGAGTGGGATCCATTTATTGTATTGCCCTTGTGCATCATAACTTACCAAAAAAAGTTTCGATTGCGACAAAACATTATCATGTTGTTCCGGAGGTATAGTGAACCGGTTCTGTTGAATATCAACGAAATGGGGTCACAGGTCATTGCACAAAAGCAAGGTTTATTCCACAGCCATTATTCTCATAACTTGCGTAAAACTGCTTCTATTGCGACAAAACTTCAGTATGCTATTCTTGAGGTGTACTGAATATCATCGAAATGGGGTCAAAGATGAGGACACAGGAGCGAGATTTATTCCACAGCCATTATCCTCATAACTTGAGTAATAATTTCTGGTATGTTGGAAAGCGTATCATAATCAATGCATTGCATGATTTTACTAACTTGTTGTATAGTAGTGGTACATGTTAATAATCTTTAATAACAATTTTTAATGTAATAGATATTGATTTTAATATTGTTAATTGTAGTGTCTGGTTGATACTTTTGTTTTAATAATGGTTGAATGTTAAAATAATGTGTGTACCGTTCTGAGAGTGCATATGTTTATTTGTTTCCTACGATGCTAATATGCTCCCTCAATTTAGCTGGTAGCGCATTGGATATTTTTGGTCTCAGTCTTCCTGGCGCACGAGGTGCCGATGTTTATGGCATAATTAGTTTTATATGGCAGGTATCTGCGTTCGAGGTAGAGAACGTGGATCAGGCAAAGCTAATTGGTGGGGTAATAATATATTTTCAGAGATGCTAAGGTTTTGATTTCTAATAGAAAGATACTTAAAGCGATGGGCTAGAAAAACATTGAGTAAGCCGGAGAGCTGTTGATGAGTTCGAAGAGAAAGAGAGAATATGAGTTGATGCTTAGGACAAAGAAACGAGGAAATCTCTAAAATTTCATGTAGGAAAATAGAAGATCTCAAGATTAAACAGGACTAGAGGTAGGCCAGACGAAATTTACATTCCAATTCGGTGAACCTGCGTTATAGCTAAAGAGTGAAAATTAAAAGCAGAGGATCTTCCTTTTCAAGATTAAGTGTTCCTATATACATATGTCTCTAGATCTTTGGGTCTATGCTACTCAAACCTGCCACAAATTGTCTTTACAGCCAGCTAAAAAACTTAGGATTTTAAACCGAAACCGCAAATCTGCTACAATCCCGTGCTTCGGCAACCCTCTTAAACGGAGGCTAGGGAATAGTACAGTATGTCCCAAAGAGCGTATTGTATAAAGGAAGTGAACTAATTGGATTACTTCGAGGCTCCATAAAAATTGTAAATACCATTTTACTATATTTATTCTTGCCTCCACGTCAGAACCTTACGCGTAAGCTCAGAGATGGTAACAGCTTAAAGTTTGGTCAGGCAAGATAAGCCTCAGTTCGGATCTCAGAGACGAAAATGTATTTGAGAAATACGAATTTGCGTATCAATCCCTTAATAGTTCTTGTCATTATAAAAACGTCCGTTCTGTGCCCTCTCACTGATTTCTGATGCTTGCATTGATGTGTAAGTTCTATGAAGAAGTACATTTCTCCATCATTTTTATGCCAGAGGCGGGATTCGAACCCAAAACTCTCGGCTCCGGAGCTCCGAGTGTCATCCAGTATACTACACTGGAATGTGATCTCATGTGCGTCCCGCTGGGCAGGCACGTGACAGTGCTCACACTAGTATTTCAATCTTCGAAGAAAGAATGCAACGTATAAAATTCAATAAATTTCGTATATCGCGCATGGGGCGTTAACCACAATAGCATCAGAAAAAAAGAAGGGGTATTTCGGTATAACAGTTCTAATGAGTTTTCTTACTAAAACAAACGGAGTTCAAATTGCATGGAAGAATTGAAACACTGATAAGTTCGAATCGAATTTATTTGAGTTAATTTAAAGTACGTATTTTCTGTTCAGGATATTTTTACTAATTAGCTGGGTAAAAGTTTGTACTATTTTTCTTTCTAATCACTTTCACATTGGCTCGTAAATATCTTGAAACCATAAGACAGCATCCTTTGTCATTCAAGCACAGAATGAAATTAAAAGGACAGATAAATTATGCGCAAAAATGACAATGCCTAACAGTTATTAACGATTTCCTTGTAAAAAATTCACTTTTTTTATTCTAAGCTTACAGCAGGCACAACCGTAGCTATAAAAGAAATTATTCAGTTAATTATAATGAATTTAATATCATTTACGGACACATAATATAAGATATAACAGTAATAAATATGAATAAAGCTTGCTTCTGCATAATCCTTGTAAAGAAAACACCTTCCCATTAATCTCGTATTTTTGTAGTTTGATATTTTTAGCATCTCAAATGAAACAGTTTCTCAAGCAGTTTTGAAATTCCTCTCTCCCTCATTTCTTAGGATATCAGTTTTTTTTTTGCATATTCTAAAATTGCCACTTATTTAATAAAATAAGGTCTTATTAATTATGTATATCATGGAAATGCAAAATGTGTTATCTTCCTAGGAAAGGTGTTTAAATAAACGTTAATTACGGCTCTTACTTTAGAAGATTAAGAAAAATCCCTTCGCTTCTTGATATTTCTAGTACGTGCATACTATGTAAGCCCTAATTCAATAAGGCAAGTTTTTGAGAGCATAATATAAAGGAATACTTTCAGCAGAAAAATAATTTTTCAGGATTAAATTTTCTTACGATGATGACACACATAAATATTAACGCAAGGACGTAATCACGCATTTTGCGAAAAGACGTTTCTGAAAGTTATCAAGCGAACGCTACTCAAAAAAGTGTTCCATTAAAGAGATTAAAACTCATAACACACCGAACAAAAGTGCACAGTGATGAATTTCCGCGTTTAAAAAAATCATCTGATGGATTTTCTGTGAGGCACGAAGGATAATTTTTATATCAATAATGAACTAATTTTTATCACCAAGGAGAAACAATTCAAATTTTTACTTTCACGCTAAATAATGTCTTTTTTTAAAAAAGGAAACTTATGAATAATGAATTTTAATAAACCCTAAAAGAACATTACTTTGATTTAGACAAAGTACAAAGAAAATTTAAACACACGGAAATACAGTCCAGTCACATTATTGTGACAACCTCCTAATTTTGATGTCAACAGCGCGTAGCCAATGAAAGAAGGCACGTGCTGTGAGCTGGCTTGGAAGACATATAAGGTGTGCTGTAGGCATTCTGAAAATATATCACTTGTTGCTGAGGAGGATTTATCAGATTTGCAAAAAAGGGATTATTATTGGCTTTCTGGCCAAAGGTGGCAGTATTTCTGTAACAGCGCAGTTTGTGAACTGTTGGCATGCTGCTGTGGTTAAATTGCATGGTGATTGGAGAAATGGCACACTTGTGAATTATCGACGTGGCAACTGCAGAGCACCAAGTGCCATTGATGTGATAGGTGAACATCGACAGTCAAGGTGTGTGAGAGCCGATCGACACTCTTCAGTAGAGCAACTCACTGACCAAATGAACCAGGACGCTACCGGTAGTGTGTCTAAAACGGCAATTCAGATAACCCTGATGCATATGGGGCTCCGATGCAGACGGATGGTCACTTCAAATATGCTAACGAAGTTGCATCAGCAAAAAGGGCTTACATTTGCTCGGCAGTATCGGAATTGGACCTCCGCTGAATGGCAAGGGATTGCCTTCACCGATATGTCACGTTTTCAGCTTCATGGAACGGATGAATGTTGGCGTGTAAAGCGGGAAACGTCAGAGAACAAGCACTCTTCAATCATGACTAGAAGAACACAAGCTGGTGGGGACAACGTTATGGTATGGGGAATGTTTTCGCGGCATTCTCTGTGTCCACTCATACTTGTGAAAGGCACTATAGACCGAATCCGTTATGAATTCATCCTTGCAGACCACGTACACCCATATATGTTGAATGTCTTCCCTGTGGCGGTTGGGATCTTCCAGCACGACAATGCCACATGTCACAGCTAGAAATGTCCGAGAGTGGTTAAAAGAGCACTATGGAAACTTCAAAGTACTTCACTGATCCCCTAATTCCCCAGACTTAAACCCATTTGTGGTATCATCTAGATCGTGTTGTTCGCTCTATGGATCCTCCGCCACGTACCCTGCAGCTGCTGTCAGATGCACTGTAGTCAGCATGGCTCCACATACGTGTGAACACCTTCCAGCACCTTATTGAGTCACTCCCAGCTTGTTTAGCAGCTGTGAGCACTGCACACGGCGGTTATTCTGAATATTAGCTGGTAATCACAATAATGTTACTCGACCGTGTATAAGGCCTTATCTTCACTGATTCAAAAAATTCATTTATATTCAACTGATATTTCATTTACATTCTCTGGTTAATGTACATGTATATGGATTATTGAAATGGCTGTGAAAAGGGGCTCAAGTCCTCTGAAATTACTACTTCCCGCCGTTTTTATAAACTAAAGCGAAAAATGATTTCTTCAAGATTTTACTTATTTCCCGCCAAAAAAAATATTGATTTCCTTTTTAATACTACAAAGCTGCAGTCAAAAATGCCTGGATTTATTTTTAACCAGTATCTTTCCTTTTTTTTCTTTTGATTGGAAGTTTAACGACCACCGTGAGCAACTCAATGGGCTATAAGCAGTCTCCCGTCCCTAATTTAGGGTCACTGGTTCCAGAGAAGGACGAGAGCCAGTGCCGTAAGACAAACACAACATCCATGCCTCACCGGGATTCGAAGCCGGACCCTTTCGGACGAATGATCAGAGGCCATCGCTTAGACCACTGCGCCACCGGGGCGGCGTTTTAATCAGTATCATATGACGTTTTCGCAAAAATTTTGAAAGTTCCTTCTGCTTAGGCTATAGGCCTACTTAGCCGTGACCCCGCCCCTATCCGCACTGCGTGGGTTGCGGGGGCTATCGGTGCGCGCATAAATGCAGAAAAACGAAGGCGCCCGTGAAAATCGTCAAAAGCAAAAATAAAGCTGGTGGGATATTCGAAGCAAACAGAATATAAATTCTGAATCTGCTTGTACCACCAACTGGTCATCCATGTTACACCTCTCGGAAAACTTGAAAATATCATCGCCCTGGGCTTGGAATAAAACCCGCATTATCGGATTTCCGTTCGGGTATGTTAACCGTTACACCACCCAGGTCAGTGAAGTTACAAGCGACTGAGACTTCTTAGTTAACGTAGCTTAGGTATCTGAATATCTTCAGATTTTGCGAGTCGAAGCATCGTTGCTTCCTCATAGCGTTTGGACCCATCTCCCATTCTGAAACGGATGAAGGTGGGAAATCACTAGTACCACAGATAAATTAAAAATATTTAGGTCGGAAATCACCAATGCCACAGATAAATTAAAACTTATTTAGGTCGGAAATCACCAGTGCCACAGATAAATTAAAACATATTTAGGTCGGAAATCACCAGTGCCACAGATAAATTAAAACTTATTTAGGTCGGAAATCACCAGTGCCACTTATAAATTAAAACTAATTTAGGACGGAAATCACCAGTGCCACAGATAAATTAAAACTCATTTAGGTCGGAAATCACCAGTGCCACAGATAAATTAAAATTTATTTAGGACGGAAATCACCAGTGCCACAGATAAATTAAAACTTATTTAGATCGGAAGTCACCAGTGCCACAGATAAATTAAAACTTATTTAGGTCGGAAATCACCAGTGCCACAGATAAATTAAAACTTATTTAGGTCGGAAATCACCAGTGCCCACAGATAAATTAAAACTTATTTAGGTCGGAAATCACCAGTGCCACAGATAAATTAAAACTTATTTAGGTCGGAAATCACCAGTGCCACAGATAAATTAAAATTTATTTAGGACGGAAATCACCAGTGCCACAGATAAATTAAAACTTATTTAGGTCGGAAATCACCAGTGCCACAGATAAATTAAAATTTATCTACCGGTGATTTCAGACCTACATCCGTTTCTAGATGGGAGATGGGTCAAAAATGCCATGAGGATGCACCGATGCTTCGACTAACAAAAATCTGAAGTTGTTGAGATTCCTAAGCTACGTTTGCTTAGTCTCAGTTGTTTGGAACTTCACTGTTTTGGGTGGTGTAACGGTTGTCATATTCGAACGGAAAGCGGGCGATGCAAATTTCAAGTTTTCTGAGAGCCATTACAGTGACGACCAGTAAAGGTTTCAAGCAAATTCAGAATTTATATTGTTTGCTTCGAATGTTCTATTGATTTTCCATGCATCATGAGGAATATTTCCCCTTATTTGGTTTAATAAAACTTGTACTGAGTTAATCAGTGTTGTTCTTGTTCTTCAGATGGAAAAGACGCAGACGTAAGCGAGTGTGACAAAGGCTTAATAATTCTAACGGCCAGACGACTGGGTCTGAGCATTTCTGAGACGGCAAAGTTTGTGGAGTGCTCACAGTCAGCCGTGAATTCGGTGTCATATTTCTTTTTTAATTTATATCAACAGAGAAACATTTTCACTGCAACTAAATAAACCCTCAGAAGTGCGGTTGCTTTTGATGTTATTGCCTTGCACAAATGTAAGCCTATTCATTTCATAATAACAACATGGTTTTATACACTGGCGGAAAGTGAAAAAAGAACACCAAGAAGGAGACGTCTGATACCAACGAAATTTATACAGCATAATAACGTAATACAGAGGATAACGTTTTCAAAACATTATGGCAAAATACAGCTGTATTTGCTGGTAAACTGAAAAATAACATTTCCATGTAACATGGTTAGTACGAGGTTGAACCACCATCCATAAACTGCGTCACACTGTGCAATTCTGGCATGGAATCTGTCGTACAGATGTTGGATGTACGTTTAGGGTATTGAGTTCCAAGCATCCTTAAACTGGACGCGTAAATCGGGAAAGTTCGTGGCTGGCCGTGGAGACCGGATAAGTCGTTGTCCCATAAAATCCCACACGTGCTCAATGGGGGACAAATCCGGTGAACGTGCAGGCCATGGAAGTTGTCTCACAACCCTGAAGTGCATGTTGCGTTGTACGTGCCGTGTGTGGGCGTGCGTTATCTTGGTGGAAAACTCCACGATGGACCGACCTTACAAATGGCACAACAACTGGCTGAATGATGTTGTTGATGTAGAAGGTGCTGTTTAACGTACCCAGTACAAACACTAGTTGTATAAGGGATCGCACCTACACCAGGAGACCAGGTGTAGGCCCTGTGGGTCGCTGGCGGATGCAAGAAGGGTGGAGACGCTCCCCTGTGCGTCTGCGAACACGCATACGGCCATCAGAGGCTCCCAAGCAGAATCTGCTTTCGTCGCTGAATACGACAGATCGCCATAGCGTTCTCCAGTGCAGACGTTGCCGACACCAATGCAGCCGTTCCTAACGGTGGGCTGGAGTCAGAGGTACACATGCCCAGAGGCACACATGCACGTAGTTCTGCATCCAGTAGACGGTTGCGGATTGTTCGCACAGTCACTTCAGGCGCAACGGCAGCTCGGATTTGCGTCGCAGTGGATGTTCTGCTTGACAACGCCGCTCTCCTTATGCGTCGATCGGTCCGCTCATCGGTCCGTCTGTGACTCCCGGTTCCACGTCTTCTCGAGTGGGAATGTTCCTCGGACCATCTACGCCACCATCGTACAACCACCGATACTTCCCGTCCAATTCGCTCCGCAATACGACGAAACGACCACCCGGCCTCGCGGAGTCCGACTAGACGACCTCGCTTAAAGTCCGATAACTGCTGAAATCGTACACGTCTTCCATTTCCAGGCATTGCATCTTCTTCAGGGTCTTCGCACGTGTCAGTACGCCGACGACTGATTACATTCACTTCGCCGTACTGCTTAAATACCACCGATGATAATTTGCATATTATGCCGTGCTGTGGTGTAAGCGCTCACCGGTTGGTCCTGAAAATAACATCACACCTACGTAACCTCGACCCCATTAATATATGTAAATTTCATGATCGTCCGCCGATTCCTTCTTGGTGTTCTTTTTTCACTTTCCGCCAGTGTATAAGCTTTAGCGGTAAGATTTTGGTTATAGATCCTGTTCCAGTTAAAATTACTCACAGCGCTTTCTCATTGGCACCTTTAATATGGATCCGTTATTTATTTGGTTAGTAACGTCAACGAGTTTTCGTTTGAGATGATTTTAACAAAGGTACCCCCTTTACATCAGTCTTAGAAAGAGAAATTTATCATTGCTTCCACATTTTCTTATTTCCCTGAAATATGTGAGAGAAGAACCCTAAAGGTTTTATTCAAACTATTGCATCCAAATTTTAAATTGATACCTCATTAGAAACATAACTATCTAAGAATATAAATAGGAAAGAACTTGAATGTGTGAGAGTGATAGCTCTGAAAACAAATTCAAAACTCACCAACTACGTCGAGATACCCAACAAGGCTCTTCATTGGCACTGTGTTCACTTGGCACATATATCCTCCTCGGTCGGACTCTTGAACGTCACTGATGTGAAGATTCCAATGTCTATAGTCACTGTTGTTGACAGAAAGTCGAGAACTCTTGGACATCAAGTGCTTCTGAATGGTGAGAAGCGTCTGTGTCTCTAGTCGAAGCCAAGCTACCTAAGGCACGAGAACAAATCGCGAAAGTCAAAATCTCGGCATTGGTATTGCACAGTGAAATAAATTTTAAATATTGTAACTGAAAAAAACGATGACGGGAAATTTGTGCCTTGCCGTATTATCAAAGACAGGAATAGTTGTTAATTTTCAATTATTATCTAAAAAGAAAAGTAAGAACTTTTTTATCGCGGCACTGTTATCTGAACAATTTAGAATTTCTATTTCCTAAAATATGAAACACTGTGAGATTGCAAATGCATACAATTTTTAATATCTGCTAGAATACCTGGATTGTTAAGCGTTCAAATGTGTAGGTTTCTGGCTAGTTATCCAGCTTTGAGAATCGCATGAGGCATTGACCTACCTTGTCGACGACGGCTTTCACTCTTCCCTTGAGCCAGGGAACCTTCATTCGGGACTAATGATGTCATGTAGCTTTGTTCACGAGACGGTTGAAACCCGAAACAAAAACTACTTGACAACTTTGTCCGTAAGCCACTTACCTCTACACAACAAAAGTAGTAGGAAAGGACCGATCCTGCCGCAAGGAGCCCTCCTTCTTTTTGAAGGAGCTAGCAGGAGCTTCCTTGCGGCCGAAGGGTTTGACCTATACAGCAGCCGAGGAGCAGGGGATGAGGATTTGTAGGAGGATGGGGGTTTTACGCCCCCTCTCCCCCTCCTTAACGATGGTGGTGACTTCTAGCGTTAATTTGCAGAACTTTATTTTTTTTTTGAGATTTTCTTTAATGGAACTTTATTAATTTTATTTTATTTTTCTTAGTTCTGCGTATGCATGGTCGTTATCTGTGCTACCCTCTTGCGGTGCTTCTTGGAACTTTCGATGGATCTTTGATTTTGAGGGATGGCAACGACCGAGTGGGAAAGGGGTTGGAAATAGGGGGATGTCAACTCGATGCTGATGTGCTGCCCCCTAGCGGTGCTTCTTGGAACTTCCGATGGATCTTTGATTTTGAGAGATGGCAACGACCGAGTGGGAAAGGGGTTGGATATAGGGGGATGCCAACTCAATGCGCTGCCCCTCTAGCGGTGCTTCTTGGAACTTCCGATGGATCTTTGATTTTGAGAGATGGCAACGACCGAGTGGGGAAGGGGTTGGATATAGGAGGATTCCAACTCGATGTGCTGCCCACTAGCGGTGCTTCTTGGAACTTTCGAGTGAAACTTTGATTTTGACAAATGGCAACCACAGAGTGTGTAAAGGGGTGGACATAGGGGGTGTCAACTCGATGCTGATGTGCTGCTCCCCTAGCGGTGCTTCTTGGAACTTTATTATTTCAATGAATCTTTGATTTTTGGGGATGGCAGCGACCGAGTGGGGAAAGGGCACTGCGTAGGTGTTAGATATGATACTGCTTCTTGGAACTTTATTTTTTCGATGGACTTTTGATTTTGAGGGATGGCAACGACCGGATGGGAAAGGGGTTGGAAATAGGGGATGTCAACTCGATGCTGATGTGCTGGCCCTAGCGGTGCATCTTGGAACTTCCGATGGATCTTTGATTTTGAGAGATGGCAACGGTCGAGTGCGAAAGGGGGTGGATATAGGGGAATGTCAACTCGATGTGCTGCCCGCAAGCTGTGCTTCTTGGAACTTTCGATGGATCTTTGGTTTTGAGGGATGGCAACAACCGAGTGGGGTCCGTTTTCAAGCGGGATTTTTCCACCAATCTTCGATGTTATTTTTCCCCGGGGGAAATTTTTACGTAACGATGCTGGGGAATTTTCTTTCCAATTAAATAAAAATGCTCTGATGGTCTTAGCGAGGTCCTAACTCACGATGATTTGGTTTCAAAAAAATTGGTCAGGTGGTCTCGTGTACTACGTATTCACTCTATTTTTTTAATTACTTTTACGTTATTTCATCATGAATTTTTACATTTTTTGTATGTTTTGAGGGAGTTTTTTCGTGTAGATGTAATGAATTTTCTGGGGAACTTTTCTTTTTCCTTTATTCAATTTTATTACAGATCATGAGACGAGGAAATGCTTCTTTAGAAACGATTTCGTTCCTGTTCGCAGTAATTATTGGACTTTGTCATTTTTTTGTGAAATGACTTCATGCTAATTCTGAGTCTTTCGCCTTTGCAATATTATTTTCTCGTAATTTTTTTCGTGTGTTCAAGAACTCTACAGGTCTTTCACAGTTAAAATTCTGATGAAACAATATTTTCTTACTTTATTTCGCATATCATTATAGCTTCCGAATTTCGCAATTTTACTTCATCTTTTTTTTTTTTGAAATTTCGTAAAACTTTTCAGTATGTCAGTAATTTTTTCTTACTTGGTCAAACTTGTGACTCCTTTTATTTAGACTGTTTTTTTTCATTTCATTTCAACAAAACGATTATTTTAGATGTAGCAAATCATCAGAGTTTTGTTTCCTTATATAGCATATTTTCCAACTTGCTGAAAAATATCCCTCAAAGCTTTCATGTAGTCAAATATGCATTTTTTTATTCTTTCCTAGTTTGCTATACTTTTCGTCGACTGTCCCAACAAGAAAGCATTCATTGTCAAAACATACAGTCTAAAACCTTTTTTCTTACGATAAAATTTGTATTCTTTGGGCTGTATATTTTTCTGTCTCGTCCGAAAAACATTCATCCTAGAGGCAAAGCTAGTGATTCCGTTCTTCCCATAAACATTCTTTTTTTAACGTTTTACTAACTCACCAGGAAAGCAGTTATTCCCCACCCCCATAGCGAAAATAAAGAAAATCTTACTTCTTTTCCATACATATCGACTCAATCTATTTCTTTTCGAAATGCTGGTTATGACGTTTCAACTAAAATTTCATACTTTCACCAAAAATCATATTCTTAAACGAGCTATTTTTTTTTTACCTTATTTCATGTATAACTAAATTTTTATTGTTTCCTCACCTCATCAAAGTTAATAAGAACTCCCCTAATCTCATTTCTTTCCCTCATTTAGTTCGCTTTAAATTGAGATGTTTCAAAACTTCGCGTATATTTATTTCTTTCACTAAATGTCCAGTTCTCCCGTATCTGTCCCATCATTTTTAACTTCTGTGCCTGCTGCATTTTTTCTTTAGACTTTTAGTTTCATTGACCTTTTCTTTCGTTTCAATTAGGTTTTCATTATCGTATTTTTTATTCATTGATTCAGCAGAAAAAGCTTTCATTCAGGAGACATAGCGACTAAGTCCGTACTTCTTCTAAACATTTTTATTTCACGTTTTACTAATTCGTAGGAAAAGCAGGTGTTTCCAAACTCTCATAGTAAAAATTACGCATTCCCCTTATTTTACTTATTATATTTTTCCTTCTATTCAGTGTTATGATTCTTAAAACTTTGGTTTATTTTTATGAAACTTCTTTGTTTTTTTCTTAGGTTTCTTTTTTCTGATTCAACTTATCAATCTTTTCCTATCGATTTAATTGCTCTTATTTTTCCATTCGACTTTACTTTTGAACAGAAATGTATCTAAAATTTTCAGATGTATTTTAGTCTCTAAGGCCGATTCTTCACTATTTCAAATAAAGTCATTGTAGGAGTTTAGTGTAAATGCCCCTAAATCTTTAGAACTTCCTTTTCATAGTTAGATACTAATTCTTCGAGGTTTAAATTAAAACATGAAAGAAGAGTGTTTTTACGCTCTCTCCAGTGAACGAAGAGTTTTTGCGCTTTCCCCAAGAAATTAACTTTCGAATCTCCCTTCTTTCTACCGGAAAATGACTATCTTGTGCGACTGTTTTCACGCGTCTACTGCTTGCTGGAAAACATCATATGACATGAAATTGCTCTGCCTGGTAGATTAAACTAAATTCTGGTTTTGAACTTTGAACGCAAACTCAAGCTTGCAAAAGCATAGTTTTCTGAGCGAACTTAAACTGTCTAAGATGAAAAAAATCTAAAACTAGTTATTCAATGGGACAGAGCGTTTGAACTTTGCCATTCATTTAAGATTTCAGAGATCCGTAGTGAACCACTACAAGGGAAATAAGCAGACCCTGATTTAGTCCACTGTTTCCAAGGAAGATTGAAAGCTATTGTCGTAATTCAAAAGCTCATAACTCAAGCCTCCTCAGGAATCAATTTCGGAAGTACGATTAGTCAGATGTCAATGCTTAGACATTGAAAAATTACTTCAGACAAATATTTTCTTACTTAAAAGTGCTTCAAGTCAGAATTTATATTACTTAAAATTTCCCTTAGTCAATATTTTTTCTATCTTAAAAACTTCTAAAGGGTTGATTTTGAACAAAAAAAAAAAAAAAAAAACGAGTTCTCCCAAAAACGTAAAATTTCCCCAGAATTGTATGAGGAACCAAAAAAATTGACGAAGCTTGAATGTTAAGTCTTTCAACCCATTTCTTTCTCTTCATGTTTCATTCCATAAACTTTCTTCAAATTCCTATATATCCAAGAATTTTGTTAAATGTCTAAATTCGACTCCCCTAGAAATTCTTTGAAAATGATAGTTTCTCTTTTAAAAAAAATTCCAAAATAAGAATCCCTTCAATGAAACAAGAAATTCCTATTCAAAGCATCCCATCCCTCTTTCTACTTCAAATACTCTCTTTGTAAATCTAAGGAGCTGGTTTTGTTTTGGGTTGTTTTTTTTAATATTCATATATTGTTCCCTCTAACTTTAGAATATATTTTCGTAAAATGTATGTACATATTACGATAGTAAAACATCATACAACTGCTTGATGTTCAATTCACTCCACGCTGTCTTAAGGAAATTCTTTCATTTTCTCATAACACATAGACATGTTATTTTTCTTCCCATTCACTTCAAAGACTTGAGATCAACTTAATGGAGTCCTTTGAGAAAAACTTTCATAGAAAAGCATAAATGTACTGAAAATGTCAGTTTTCTTAAAGAAATCACAAGAATAAGAATTTTTTTACTGAAACAAGTTTCGCCTGTTCAAAGCATTAAGTGGCTCTTTTCGCATCAAATTGTGTATTTCCTCATGTAAACTTTATTCTTTTTCTACTTCATATCGTCTTTCGTTCCTTGTTTTTCCCTATGTAACTTAAAACTTCTTTTCTTAGTCTATTTTTCATAAAGTATCATTCTTTTGAGTTGATTTTCTCTCTCTCACTCTCTCTTTCTCTCTCTCTCTCTCTCTCTCTCTCTCTCTCTTTTTTTTAAATGCATTCCTAAGTTCATGTTGAGAAGGGTTTAAATTTTGATTGGAAGATGTTTGCAAAGATCGTTTAAGGAAAAGTTAAAAAGAGATAAGGTTCGTTTCGGAAAAGTTTAAAACAGATAATGTTCGTTTCGGAAAAGTACATTCTCTTATAGGGTTAAAAATGGAACACTTCATATTTTCTTAGGGGTGGTTTACATGAAACACGTTTCAGTAAAAACAGTAAAATTCCCATTGAATAACATGGGGAGCTATGAAATTTAAGAAGCACGATTTCGTTCAAGGAAAATATTTTAAAAGGTCTATTTTTGATTCAGTTGAAAACGAATCAGGTAGAAAACAGAATGCAGTAGAAACAGTCAGAGCAAGTTGCTGAAAGTTGAAAATAGATGAGGTTGAAAATGGATGTACTAAAAATGTCTTAGGAAAGAAATTTTTATGAAACCCAGACTGTTTAGTTTTCCCAGGCTAGGGGGTCTTCAGTGAGAGCGCTTCATATTTTCAACTCAAAGAATAAAGCAAGTCAGTTTGAAACATTTCAAACTCCCCTGAAAATAAGCCGTGTGCTCTGGTTTCGGCTCAATACTGTAAAGCATTGCTCTCAGACCAGTCAGAAATCCCCCGATTGGTCATCTAATTGAAAACATCAGGCCCAATAACAATACCCAAATTTCCTTAAGAAAAGTCTAGCAAAAAAGCACTAGTTCCCCATTAAAACAATTGCATTCATCCTGCTACTGTTTTAAACATTTCGAAAAAGAAATTTCTTTTACTTTTTTAAAATTCTTGAAAGCTTAAATTTTTGTCTCATTTCAATTAAAAAATAATTTCACTTAAAGCTTAATTTAAAAAAAAATACTCTTTAAATGTATGCCTCAAAACTAAAAAATATTTACGCTTAATATTTTAATAAATAATAAATATTCCCAAACTCACCTTCTCACTTGTCAATTAAAAAAAAACAAAAAAACTGCATTAACAATTCTCCAGTCCACTTGAATTCCCTAACATGAACTTTGATTACAGAAGGAAATACGGAAACAGTCATAAAAAGATTTCCTCCTAAATGAAAATAATGTTCAGGAATTGATTCCAGCCTGAATCCAATAGAACAGCTTTTCTCAGGTTGAACCTTATAACGTATACTCTATATTCACTTTCCTTTTGATTTGTATTATCTCTGGTTATTTTATTTTCCTATGTAAATTATCTTCTTACTGAACGAGATGTTATTTCACCCGCTGAATGAGATCTGGCAATGAGTGTAAGTCATGACGTGGTGGTAGCCAGTATAAATTGGCGCGTTCAACGATACCAGAGAGAGCGGTTGTTTATGTGCGAGAGAGCTTTTTGTTGATGTGCGTAGGGAGAGCTTCGTTTATGTGAGTAGAACTACGTTATTTTGTGCCAAGAGCTTCGTTCTATGTGATAAGGTTTTTTCTTCATTATTGTGATACGATTAATGTGACTAGTGTGTGTGTGTTGGAGGATACCAGGACTTTACCTGAATAAAGCTTTTGTTGTAAGTACGTTTTTCTCTTGGTTTGTCAGATCTCTGTCTGGCTGTTAGGTTTATTTCATTAGTTGTTACTATTAACAACCAGCATAAGACTTTATTCATCTTAATTACTACTACAACATTACTAGCAGTTAAAAGCTTGTTCATTATTATTATTACTTCACTACTAGCAGGAAAGTTTATTCATGATATAATTACCACAACAACCATTAGAAAAAGTATTAGAAGAAGCTTATTAGTAGAAGAAGCTGAATTCATTATAATATAGAAGAATTGAATTCATTATAACCTCCAGAACACAAGTGGAGACAAATTAAAACTCATCACAATTTTTAGATGGAGTCAAAGCATTTGAACAGCTGGGGGAACCGACACACTGCTTCTTAGCGAAAGAAACAGAAACGTCTGGAAGATTCATACTGCTTCTTTCCCAAGGATTAAATGTGGAAAAATAAAATAAAGTTAGCCAGCTGATGGAAACAGGATTTGAAAGACTTGATGACGTCTTACTTTATTCAAACTTAGAACAGAACTAAAAACTCACTCAGCGTTTCCTTTGCATACTGTGACCAATGCATGACCCTTATCACAACACGTGTTGGTGTGTCACCATGCGTCAGCGCTTCACGATGACTATACCCTTATCTTGTCATTTCGTGACAAAACGCTATCGACTTTAATCAGACAAAGCGGACTACAGCTCAGAGCTTATTTTAAGGTAAATTCTTAGAGAAAAACGGAAGGATTTCATTATAAACAATTTTCATATCTTGAGAGAATAAAACTAAAATATATTCGGTAAGAAATCCTTCCGTTTTTCTCTAAAATGAGAGAGGAATACGGAAAGCGAAATAATTTAATCAGACACCTTGAAAGAATTCATCTCAGATTTAAAGCCGCTTTTGAAAAAAAAAAATCAGTATACTATGAAATACTTTGTTCTTCACATAAAGAAAACACAGTGTACGATTTCAATATTTTCTTTTTCTTAAAATATTTCCTACGTAATGACTTAGGTCAACTGAGTCCAGAAATGCTTCGTCTACTTTAGTATTTCGATTCCGAGCGAGTTCTTTCCGATACTGTTAAGCTATTTTCTCAAAATCCAGTTGTAAAATAATTTTGGTCATGTTTATTTGATTGCCGTCTTAGGAGAATTCCAATCCGTTCATGTCCACCATGTCATACATTGTGTCCCCAGAGTTTCTTCAAGCAGAAAAGAGCCATCATTCCACAGAAATTCTTCTTTTGGTGTTTGTAATGTTTCCAAAGTCAAATTATTTTTTTCCAAGGCTTTCTTAATTAAAGCTGAAAACGAAATGGAACGACGAAACGTCTGTTGTATGACTCTTAACATAGTAGATTGCTTATCATCCACTTTAGTCCAATGTTCTCACAGAGAAATTTCAGATTTCAAAATTTCACCATCCTGACCCACTTTTTCCTGAGTGAAATCTAATACATGGTGAAAATCTCCTCAACTTATGCATTCCTTTGAGTGGGGAATCGCTCTCATGAAAGGGGGCAACGGTTAAAATCGACATTGATTAAAATTGGAGAGGGGAAAATATAAGAATTAAATAAATAATGCATAGGCAGGATTCCCGAAAACATAAAAAATATAAGTTTATATATAAAAAAAAATTCCAGGAAAAATATTGGCGGGGCGAAAGATTTCCCACATCGTCTTCCATTCCACCCAAAATTAAACAAATACGTGTACTGACAACAGAGATTTATTGTTTAATGGATTTCGTTAAACTTTGGGAGGAGTGGAAGACGATGTAATAAATCTTTCGCCCCTCCAATATTTTTCATGAAATTTTTTTTTTATATATAAACTTATATTTTTTATGATTTCGGGAATCCTGCCTATGCATTATTTATTTAATTCTTATATTTTTCCCCTCTCCAATTTTAATCAATGTCAATTTTAACCGTTGCCCCTTTTCATGAGAGCGATTCCCCACTCAAAGAAATGCATAAGTCGAGATTTTCACCATGTATTGGATTTCACTCAGGAAAAAATGGGTCAGGATGGTAAAATTTTGAAATCTGAAATTTCTCTGTGCGGAGAACATTGGACTAAATTGGCTGATAAGAAATCTACTATGTTAAGAGTCATACAACATACGTTACTTCGTTCCATTTCGTTTTCAGCTTTAATTAAGAAAGCCTTGGAAAAAAATTGACTTTGGAAACAATACAAACACCAAAAGAAGAATTTCTGTGGAATGATGGCTCTTTTCTGCTTGAAGAAACACTGGGGACACAATGTATGACATGGTGGACATGAACGGACTGGAATTTTTCTAAGACGGCAATCAAATAAACATGACCAAAATTATTTTACAACTGGATTTTGAGAAAAAAGCTTAACAGTATCGGAAAGAACTCCCTCGGAATCGAAATACTAAAGTAGACGAAGCATTTCTGGACTCAGTTGAACTAAATCATTACGTTGGAGAAATGTTAAGAAAAAGGGAATATTGAAATCGTACACTGTGTTTTCTTTATGTGAAGAACAAAGTATTTCATAGTATACTGGGTTTTTTTCTTCAGAAGCGGCTTTAAATCTGAGATGAATTCTTTCAAGGTGTCTGATTAAATTATTTCGCTTTCCGTATTCCTCTCTCATTTTAGAGAAAAACGGAAGGATTTCTTATCGAATGTACTTTAGTTTTATTCTCTCAAGATATGAAAATTGTTTATAATGAAATCCTTCCGTTTTTCTCTAAGAATTTACCTTAAAATAAGCTCTGAGCTGTAGTCCGCTTTGTCTGATTAGAGTCGATAGCGTTTCGTCACGAAATGACAAGATAAGGGTATAGTCACCGTGAAGCGCTGACGCATGGTGACACACCAACACGTGTTGTGATAAGGGTCATGCATTGGTCACAATATGCAAAGGAAACGCTGATTGAATTTTAGTTCTGTTCTAAGTTTGAATAAAGTAAGACGTCATCAAGTCTTTCAAATTCTATTTCCATCAGCTGGCTAACGTTATTTTTTTTCCACATTTATTCATTGGGAAAGAAGCAGTATGAATCTTCCAGACGTTTCTGTTTCTTTCGCTAAGAAGCAGTGTGTCGGTTCCCCCAGCTGTTCAAATCCTTTGACTCCATCTGAAAATTGTGATGAGTTTCCATTCGTCCCCACTTATGTTCTGGAGGTTCAACCTGAGAAAACCTGTCCTATTGGATTCAGGCTGGAATCAATTCCTGAACATTATTTTCATTTAGGAGGAAATCTTTTTATGACTGTTTCCGTATTTTCTTCTGTAATCAAAGTTCATGTTAGGGAATTCAAGTGGACTGGAGAATTGTTAACGTAGTTTTTTGTTTTTTTTTAATTGGCAACTGAGAAGGTGAGTTTGGGAATATTTATTATTTATTGAAGTATTAAGCGTAAATATTGTTTAGTTTTGAGGTATACATTTAAAGAGTATTTTTTTTAAATTAAGTTTTAAGTGAAATTATTTTTTATTGAAATGAGACAAAAATTTAAGCTTTCAAGAATTTTAAAAAGTAAAAGAAATTTCTTTTTCGAAATGTTTAAAACAGTAGCAGGATGAATGCAATTGTTTTAATGGGGAACTAGTGCTTTTTTGCTAGACTTTTCTTAAGGAAATTTGGGTATTGTTATTGGGCCTGATGTTTTCAATTTGATGACAAATCGGGGGATTTCTGACTGGTCTGAGAGCAATGCTTTACAGTATTGAGCGGAAACCAGAGCACATGGCTTATTTTCGGGGAGTTTGAAATGTTTCAAACTGACTTGCTTTATTCTTTGAGTTGAAAATATGAAGCGCTCTCACTGAAGACCCCTAGCCTGGGAAAACTAAACAGTTTGGGTTTCATAAAAATTTCTTTCCTAAGACATTTTTAGTACATCCATTTTCAACCTCATCTATTTTCAACTTTCAGGAACTTGCTCTGACTGTTTCTACTGCATTCTCTTTTCTACCTGATTCGTTTTCAACTGAATCGAAAATAGTCCTTTTAAAATATTTTCCTTGAACGAAAACGTGCTTCTTTAATTTCATAGTTCCCCATGTCATTCAATGGGAATTTCACTGTTTTTACTGAAACGTGTTTCATCAAAACCGCCCTTAAGAAAATATGAAGTGTTCCATTTTTAACCCTATAAGAGAATGTACTTTTCCGAAACGAACCTTATCTCTTTTAAACTTTTCCTAAAACGATCTTTACAAACATCTTTCAATCAAAATTTAAACCCTTCTCAACATGAACTTAGGAATGCATTTAAAAAAAAAGAGAGAGAGAGAGAGAGAGAAAATCAACTCAAAAGAATGATACTTTATGAAAAATAGACTAAGAAAAGAAGTTTTAAGTTACATAGGGAAAAACAAGGAACGAAAGACGATATGAAGTAGAAAAAGAATAAAGTTTACATGAGGAAATACAGAATTTGATGCGAAAAGAGCCACTTAATGCTTTGAACAGGCGAAACTTGTTTCAGTAAAAAAATTCTTATTCTTATGATTTCTTTAAGAAAACTGATATTTTCAGTACATTTATGCTTTTCTATGAAAGTTTTTCTCAAAGGACTCCATTAAGTTGATCTCAAGTCTTTGAAGTGAATGGGAAGAAAAATAACATGTCTATGTGTTATGAGAAAATCAAAGAATTTCCTTAAGACAGCGTGGAGTGAATTGAACATCAAGCAGTTGTATGATGTTTTACTATCGTAATATGTACATACATTTTACGAAAATATATTCTAAAGTTAGAGGGAACAATATATGAATATTAAAAAAAAAAACCCAAAACAAAACAGCTCCTTAGATTTACAAAGAGAGTATTTGAAGTAGAAAGAGGGATGGGATGCTTTGAATAGGAATTTCTTGTTTTATTGAAGGAATTCTTATTTTGGAATTTTTTTTTAAAAGAGAAACTATCATTTTCAAAAAATTTCTGGGGGAGTCGAATTTAGACATTTAACAAAATTCTTGGATATATAGGAATTTGAAGAAAGTTTATGGAATGAAACATGAAGAGAAAGAAATGGGTTGAAAGACTTAACATTCAAGCTTCGTCAATTTTTTTGGTTCCTCATACAATTCTGGGGAAATTTTACGTTTTGGGGAGAACTCTTTTTTTTTTTTTTTTCAAAATCAACCCTTTAGAAGTTTTTAAGATAGAACAAATATTGACTAAGGGAAATTTTAAGTAATATAAATTCTGACTTGAAGCACTTTTAAGTAAGAAAATATTTGTCTGAAGTAATTTTTCAATGTCTAAGCATTGACATCTGACTAATCGTCCGTCCGAAATTGAATCCTGGAGAGGCTTGAGTTATGAGCTTTTGAATTACGGCACTAGCTTTTACCTTCCTTGGAAACAGTGGACTAAATCAGTGTCTGCTTATTTCCCTTGTAGTGATTCACTACGGATCTCTTAAATCTTAAATAAATGGCAAAGTTCAAACGCTCTGTCCCATTGAGTCACTAGTTTTAGATTTTTTTCATCTTAGACAGTTTAAGTTCGCTCAGAAAACTATGCTTTTGCAAGCTTGAGTTTGCGTTCAAAGTTCAAAACCAAAATTTAGTTTAATCTACCAAGCAAAGTGATTTCATGTCATATGAGGTTTAACAGCAAGCAGTAGACGCGTGAAAACAGTCGCACAAGATAGTCATTTTCCGGTAAAAAGAAGGGAGATTCCAAAGTTAATTTCTTGGGGAAAGCGTAAAAACTCTTCGTTCACTGGAGAGAGCGTAAAAACACTCTTCTTTCATCTTTTAATTTAAACCTCCAGGAATTAGTATCTAACTATGAAAAGGAAGTTTTAAAGATTTAGGGGCATTTACACTAAACTCCTACAATGACTTTATTTCAAATAGTGAAGAATCGGCCTTAGAGACTAAAATACATCTGAAAATTTTAGATACATTTCTGTTCAAAAGTAAAGTCGAATGGAAAAATAAGAGCAATTAAATCGATAGAAAAAGATTGATAAGTTGAATCAGAAAAAAAAAACTAAGAAAAAAACAAAGAAGTTCATAAAAATAAACCAAAGTTTTAAGAATCATAACACTGAATAGAAGGAAAAATATAATAAGTAAAATAAGGGGAATACGTAATTTTCACTATGAGAGATTTAAAAAACCTGCTTTTCCTACGAATTAGTAAAACGTGAAATAAAAATGTTTAGTGGAAGTACGGACTTAGTCGCTAGGTCTCCAGAATGAAAGCTTTTTCTGCTGAGACAATGAATAAAAAATACGATAATGAAAATGTAATTGAAACGAAAGAAAAGGTCAATGAAACTAAACGTCTAAAGAAAAAATGCAGCAGGCACAGAAGTTAAAAATGATGGGACAGATACGGGAGAACTGGACATTTAGTGAAAGAAATAAATATACGCGAAGTTTTGAAACATCTCAATTTAAAGCGCACTAAATGAGAGAAAGGAATGAGATTAGGGAGTTCTTATTAACTTTGATGAGGTGAGGAAACAATAAAAATTTAGTTATACATGAAATAAGGTAAAAAAAAAATAGCTCGTTTAAGAATATGATTTTTGGTGAAAGTATGAAATTTTAGTTGAAACGTCATAACCAGCATTTCGAAAAGAAATAGATTGAGTCGAAATGTATGGAAAAGAAGTAAGAAATTCTTTATTTTCGCTATGGGGTGGGGAATAACTGCTTTTCTGGTGAGTTAGTAAAACGTTAAAAAATAATGTTTATGGGAAGAACGGAATCACTAGCTTTGCCTCTAGAATGAATGTTTTTTCGGACGAGACAGAAAAATATACAGCCCAAAGAATACAAATTTTATCGTAAGAAAAAAGGTTTTAGATTGTATGTCTTGACAATGAATGCTTTCTTGTTGGGACAGTCGACGAAAAGTATAACAAACTAGGAAAGAATAGAAAAATGCATATTTGACTGCATGCAAGCTTTGAGGGATATTTTTCAGCAAGTTTGAAAATATGCTATATAAGGAAACAAAACTCTGATGATTTGCTACATCTAAAATAATCGTTTTGTTGATATGAAATGAAAAAAAACAGTCTAAATAAAAGGAGTCACAAGTTTGACCAAGTAAGAAAAAATTACTGACATACTGAAAAGTTTTACGAAATTTCAAAAAAAAAAAAAAAGATGAAGTAAAATAGCGAAATTCGGAAGCTATAATTGTATGCGAAATAAAGTAAGAAAATATTGTTTCATCAGAATTTTAACTGTGAAAGACCTTTAAAGTTCTTGAACACACGAAAAAATTTCGAGAAAATAATATTGCAAAGGCGAAAGACTCAGAATTAGCATGAAGTCATTTCACAAAAAAATGACAAAGTCCAATAATTACTGCGAACAGGAACGAAATCGTTGCTAAAGAAGCATTTCCTCGTCTCATGATCTGTAATAAAATTGAATAAAGGAAAAAGAAAAGTTCCCAAGAAAATTCATTACATCTACACGAAAAAGCTCCCTCAAAACATACAAAAAATATAAAAATACATGATGAAATAACGTAAAAGTTTTTAAAAAAAATAGAGTGAATACGTAGTACACGAGACCACCTGACCAATATTTTGAAACCAAATCATCGTGAGTTAGGACCTCGCTAAGACCATCAGAGCATTTTTATTTAATTGGAAAGAAAATTCCCCAGCATCGTTACGTAAAAATTTCCCCCGGGGAAAAATAACATCGAAGAGGGGTAAAAATCCCGCTTGAAAACCACAGGAATAAATACCAAAAATCCCAACGGACCCCACTCGGTTGTTGCCATCCCTCAAAATCAAAGATCCATCGAAAGTTCCAAGAAGCACCGCTTGGGATCAGCACATCGAGTTGACATCCCCCTATATCCACCCCCTTTCCCACTCGACCGTTGCCATCTCTCAAAATCAAAGATCCATCGGAAGTTCCAAGAAGTACCGCTAGGGGCAGCACATCAGCATCGAGTTGACATCCCCCTATTTCCAACCCCTTTCCCACGTGGTCGTTGCCATCCCTCAAAATCAAAGGTCCATCGAAAAATAAAGTTCCAAGAAGAAGCATCATATCTAACACCTACGCAGTGCCCTTTCCCCACTCGGTCGCTGCCATCCCCAAAAAATGAAAGATTCATTGAAATAATAAAGTTCCAAGAAGCACCGCTAGGGGAGCAGCACATCAGCATCGAGTTGATACCCCCTATGTCCACCCCTTCACACACTCTGTGGTTGCCATTTGTCGAAATCAAAGTTCCATCGAAAGTTCCAAGAAGCACCGCTAGGGGCAGCACATCGAGTTGGCATCCCCTATATCCAACCACTTTCCCACTCGGTCGTTGCCATCTCTCAAAATCAAAGATCCATCGGAAGTTCCAAGAAGCACCGCTAGGGGGCAGCACATGGAGTTGGCATCCCCTAAATCCAACCCCTTTCCCACTCGGTCGTTGCCATCTCTCAAAATCAAAGATCCATCGGAAGTTCCAAGAAGCACCCCTAGATGGCAGCACATCAGCATCGAGTTGACATCCCCTTTTTCCAACCCCTTTCCTACTCGGTCGTTGCCATCCCTCAAAATCAAAGATCCATCGAAAGTTCCAAGAAGCACCGCAAGAGGGTAGCACAGATAACGACCATGCATACGCAGAACTAAGAAAATAAAATAAAATTAATAAAGTTCCATTAAAGAAAATCTGAAAAAAAAATAAAGTTCTGCATAGCAACGCCAGAAGTCACCACCATTGTTAAGGAGGGGGAGGGGGCGTGAAACCCCCATCCCCTACACGTCCTCATCCCCTGCTCCTCGGCTGCTGTATAGGTCAAACCGTTCGGCCGCAAGGAGGCTCCTGCTAGCTCCTTCAAAAAGAAGGAGGGCTCCTTGTGGCCTGATCGGTCCTTTCCTATTACTAACAAATAAGAGAAGAACTATGTTATTTTGCCGTATCACCCTTTTTTAAGTTAGAAGAGTAGAAATTTTGATATGAATTTATGATAATATCTGTAGGTTTATTAATTTCTTGAAATACTGATACCATGCAACAATAAAGTACAGTTTACAAGATATATTGCGGCTGCCTTAAATTTTGTTTCAGTTTTTTGTTTTGTTTTGAGGTTTAACGACCACCGTGAGCAACTCAATGGGCTATAAGCAGTCGCCCGTCCTTAATTTAGGGTCACTGGTTCCAGGGAAGGGAGAGAGCCAGTGCCGTAAGACAAACACAACATCCATGCTTCACCGAGATTCGAACTCGGACCCCGTTCGGACGAATGATCAGAGGCCATCGCTTAGACCACTGCGCCACCGGGGCGGATTGTTTCAGTTAAACTTGAAGTTTAGACGCTTGCAATAACGTAACAACACATATCAACGAATTATCGTTCTAGTGTCATTTGCCATTCATTTTTAAATTTCATTTAACATACTTGTGTCAATAAGATACCCTTTTAGAAATTTGTATATATTGCGAAGGTTCGCAAACTTTTGTGATGCCAATAATGAATTGTTACGTGTGACTCTATTTAACCTTGGTTTTGAGTTTCTGTTTTCTTATGTAAATTTAGCTCCTTCTCGTTAAAAGTGTTTTCTCAGTAAACGACACATTACTATTACTTCCACGAAGAGCTTTTTCACTTTCACAATATTGACAGTATGTCAGAACTAGAAAAAATGATTAGCTTAGATGTAGGTATAGTGTTGCGACCACCTTATCTTATATCGTGGCCATAATTTGATACGTCCGTAGCAGATTTATTCAGTAATAGAGCAAGAGTGAAAATCCAGCTTGTTCTCTGAGACACTAAATGTGAGGCTAATTCCGAGTGACAATGCGCCGTGCATGTATTACCAATACTGTCTGCTTACAGGAACAGACACAGAATTTCCTTTTAACATACACATCTACAATATATTAAAAACAGTCACCGGACACCCCTTTAAAAGCAAATGAACGGACCCGCTGCGTTGTTAAGATGCGCGGTACAGCTGTAAACGGTATAAAAACAAACCGGTAACTGACCGCAATCATATCGCAGTGTGAGGTTGAGTCAAAATATCGCAGCGGGAGAGTACTGACTTTGGGAAAAATTGTTGGATGTCATATTAGTGGGTTGTCCATAAGAGAAACCGAGAAACGTTTAAAGATATCAAGTGAACTGTTTTATATATACTGAATAAGTGGAAGACACATGACGCGCCTGAAGCAGCAAAAAGTACCAGCAGACCAATGAAAATCAGTGACAGAGGACGTCGAAGACTCAGGAGAGTCGTTACAGCTAATCGACGGAGTATTGCAAATGATCTCAGTGTACAGGTGAGTAAAAATCCTGGAACCTCGTAATGTACACGTACTATTAGCAGAGAATTTAATTCAATGGGTTACCGTGGTCGTGCGGCCGCTCATAAGCCTTTCATCTCCACTCGGAATGCAACTCGTCGTTTAGCATGGTGTAAAGAACATTTATCGTGGACCGTAGATCAATGGAAACGGGTCCTATGGACTGATGAATCCAAATATCACGATCCATCAGTCTGTTGGCCGTGTGTGGGTATAGCGGTAGCCCGGGTAACGCTATTTACGACAGTGTACTGTTCGTATGATCAAGTTTGGAGCTGGTAGTGCACTCGTGTGGAGGTGTTTTTCGTGGTATCGTCCCGGCCCATTGGTCATTTTGGACAAACCTGTTTACCAGCACGTCTACCTCTTAATTCTGTACAATTGTGCCCTACCAACTCTGTGGCAATACTATGGAGCCGAGCCTTGTTGGTACCAGCTGGATAATGCACCGAGCCATAAAGCAAGGACTCTTACGGCGTGGTTTGACAATAATTCCGTACCGTGTGTGGAAATATTAATCCCATAGAACACCTATGGGGTGAATTAGAGCGCTGCATCAGAAGATTGGAACCACTACTACTAAGCAACAGTTAGCAGCAGCATTATGTACTGAATGGAAGCGCATACCTATCGCTGTTTTCCAGAACCTTATCAAAAGCATGTCTCGAAGGATCAGTGTATGCATTAAAGCGAAAGATGGACCGACACTGTACTAATATATGTCAATAAATACTGTGTTGTGTTTCTCTTCTAGGTGCCCGGTGACTTTTGTCAATGCAGACTATATTTAATTGATTATCATATAGCAAATCCAAGAAAATGAAGAATAGGTATGACAAAGGGCGTTGACCGCCTCCCTTCTTATTAACCCACCAGGCTCTGTTTAAGAAGCATAGTTTCTGAATTCCTGAACAGTTATCCTTCTCTAACACTTGCCTTTTTTTGCATTTTCGTGTCAAATTTTTGTTAGATTGAGTTTCATGTTTTAAAATGTAATCCCCTTTAATTCCGAAGTTTCACTGCCACAATCGTAGCCGTCAAATGGAGATCATAGGCAAATAATAAGAATAGTTTCTACTTACAAAGTCAGTTCTTAGGTTAGAAACTCGTACACACACACACACACACACACATACACACACACACACACATACACACACATACACACACCGCTTTCGTTTAGTGACACATTGCTTCTTATCCGAACATGATTCACCACTCGGTTTTATGTAAGCATTTGTATCAGTGTAAAATGATCATCGCTGGCAGACGCTCAAGCATATATGCTCTTGCGAGATGGTCAGCTTTAAGACAGCATTCACGGGCACGCGTTCGCCATAATTACTTCTCCATTTCTTTGTGTTTTTTTCTGCGCTTGACGGATAAAAAAATCCCGTTCTCCGAAGGCCGGGTGGTGTTGCCTTTTTGACCTAGGCTCAGTAAGATCTTATTGCTACCCGTCGCGCTTACTACGGTACATAATACTCTTGTTTTATTGGAACTGCTAGGGCATTAGTTTTACATGTTCACAGGGATCTTCTAGACATACTGCGGTGCTAACTGACACTTCTTCTAAACGTCGTGTTTGACTAGACTGACCTCTTCTAATCGGAGACTAATATTTCTGTACAGTAGGGATACGGCTACCTTTCTTCCTTCGGAATTAAAAAAAAACGATTGCTACTTTTCTCTTACTTTTTTCCAGTTGCTATTCCTGATGTTTTACACTTATCCGCTTAAAATGGCTACAAGCCTTAACTAGCGCTCAAGATTGCAATGACACCCAACTTTGCTTTCAAAATATTGCTGTCGCTGAACCTCTCAGTGATCAGACAGCTAGATATCCTTTGTGTTGTTTAGATTCGTCACTGAGCACGCAATAAAGCACAATCCACTTTCTTCGCTTGACATTTTTGGGATTGCCCCGGTGTGATTCAGTATAAATACTTACCGGGAAACAACATTGTCACAGGATGTTTAAACACAACAGTTGTATCGTCTCCGTGCTGCACTGCAAGAAAAGCACGCAGTGTTGATTAATCATCATAGAGTTGTTTTTCACCAGGATAACGCTCGTCCACATGTAGTTTACTGACCCAGCAGAAATTGCACGAGCTGGAATGGGAAATATTGTCACACGTTCCTTATTCCCGGAAATTTCTGCGTCTGATTTTATCTCTTCTGGTTTTTGTCGAATTTTCTTGGTTGCTAATGACGCTGATGTGAAACGTCGCATGCATGACTTCTTCAACTCCCGCTCGACAGATTTCTACCTCAATGGGATATTTCAACTCATAGATCAAAGGAACAAGACCATCAGTTCAAGTTCATCACCTGAATGATTAAGACAAGTATTTTGTACGATTTTTTAAGCTTGAAAGGCATGCTTCTTTATTTTCCGGATACCTTTTTTACAACATGATATAAACTTTGTCACAGTTTCCTTTGCTATTTTCTTATCAAATCGTTGGAATCGACAAAACATTTAACATGCAATATGGCAGAATTACGTCCAGTTGGCAGTACTAAATATTTTATATCGGTTTATAAACGAGTTGCTTTAATTGATCTTATTTAGGTTGATAAATTTTAGTCTTAGCTGAAATGCGGAAACTGATAAGTTCCTTCATAAATGGTATTTACTTTCGTGTACAAATGATAAGCACGATTCACCCCAAACTTGCCGCCCCGGTGGCGCAGTGGTCGTTGAACAGACAAGTCGCATATTTTTTCGGCTCCTGCGTAGAAGTCAACGTTCGTTAGTTTACTTGTTCTTTTTGTGGTATTTCGTCGTTTTGCGTTTTGGTTGCAGTGTTTCGTACCCTCGCTTCACGAGCAGTGAGGATGAGTGCCGAGTGGGCGCTCATTTTTTGTTTTTGTTTCATTTTCGTGTGTCGTCAGTTACGACGCATGAGTTTTGGTGGGCCAGTGGTCGAGAATGTCCACTACCACTGTGAATAAGTCACCGTTGTCTACAGCTGCTTCGTCGATTGCTGATATGTCTTCGCTTCTTAGTTCTGTGCCTTCTTCGGGGAATGTTGCGTCGACTAGTGTTGCTGGACTTCCAGAAACTGTGCTTCTGGGCCACCCGTATGCCGGCTGCGTCTAATATTCCTGGTTCTGCTAGTTCTACTTCAACGTCGTTCGCACAAGCTGTGGGAAGTACCTCATATATTTCTAGTGATTCTGCACCACATTTTAAACGTGTAGCTTCGGCATTGAAAATTATTCTTCCAAGTGATTCGCCGCAAGGTAAGCAGTTGTCGTCTGCCTTATTATTAAGTGTTTTCATTCCTGCTTTGCGTGACACCCCCTCCCCCAGTATCTGCATGCTGTGTCGAAGGTCGTTCCAGCCGAAAGCATTGTGTCCATTATTCGCTTGGGTGGAGGGGTGGTTGTTCACTTCACCCACCAGCAAGCAGTAGATTTAATTATATTTCATGGGGTTGATATTGGGTCCTTTCATCTACAACCTGTCGCTGCAGCCCAAAGACCAGTTACGGTGACCCTCTCTCCTGTACCAACGGCTGTTCCTGATTCTCTGTTGATTGATGCCCTCAACACGATGGGTCGTGTTGTGGGAGTGACCAAGATTCTTCCAGCTACAGCCCGTGATTCCCCCTGAAGCATGTGCAGGGTGGGCGCCGCCCGCCCTGCACATGTTTCGGGTTATTTTTCCAACTTCTCAGTCAATAGCGGAACGCCCTGCAACTCTGGAATTAGTCACTGATACCCGGACGTACATTTTTAATCTTTTGCAGGGGTTCAGTGCTTCCGCTGTAAAGGGGAAGGTCATCTCGCTTCTGCTTGTCCTCATGCTACTCCTGGTGCTAGATCTGATTCTTCATTAGCTACTACAGTTCCGGTGGTCGCTGCCCCTGCGGATTTTGTGCAGGCCGCTGAGGCACCTGCTCACATTCTACCTTCATCAATTTTGCCTGCTGTTTCTCCAGTCGTTCCTTCCCTCTCGGTTCCTGTCGTCGTACTGAATGGTTTGTAACCCTCCAATGAGGATTTTCCATCGCTGGAAGTGTCTGCACCTAAAGCACAACGTAAACGCCCCAGCTCACCTGGTGTTCCTACTCGCTCTTCTCGTTCGTCTCAACGTCTTCGGTCCAAGAAACCAGCCCATTCTACCTCGGGTTCACCTAGCCTTTATGAGCCAAATTCTGAATTACTAGTTTCGAACCGATTCGCATGTCTCCAGGATGATGATGTTATGGACACGGTTGCCCCTGATCCTGATAACACTGCAATGGTTGACTCTGACGATGATTCTCCTTCTCCTACACTTCTTGACATTTCTACTATGTTTGAAGAACTTGCGGTGCCTTTGCACCCTCTTACCTTAACTGATCTGTATGCATTGACCACTCGCCCGCGTAAGGTGAAGTTGATCACACTGCCTTGCATTAAGAGTAAGCTTCACTTGCTGCCTGAAATGATTGCACAGCTAAACCAGTTCCATGCATTTATAACTAATGTTACTTTGCCTGGCGGGACTGAGCAATATGCTCGCCGTCTGGGATACTTACTCAAGATTTTGAGGGCTGAACTGGAAGGCTGGATTCAACCTACCAGTGATGTCCTTGTTAACACTACTTAGCTTTAATTGTAGAGGGATTGCGTCTTCTGCGGCGAATGCTTTGGTTTACGAGGACGTTCGTTACCTGGGGGCTAATATCCTCCTTCTCCAGGAGACGAACTGTTCCTTGGATGCCGGGTGTTCCCGCTGGAGACGCTGGCCGTACATTTTTTATCATAATTACCGGACCCATCTCAGGTCTGGTACCGCTATAGCGTTTCATGTGCGTTTTCATTCTTCCCTTTCTGATCTTGTTGAGTCACAGAGTCTGCTGGGTTCTTTTCAACATATTTCTTTTTGTTTTTGTTCTAAACGTATTCATGTTTTCAATATCCATATTCCACAATCTGCTACGGATGCAGAAACTCTCCTCCAACATCTTTCTTCTATCCTTTCGACCCTCCATCCAAATGATACAGTCATTATTGCAGGCGATTTCAATTGCACTTTGCAACCCGGTTTTGACCGAGATGGTTCAACCGAAAACCGTTCCGACCTTGTTTCCAATCTCACTCCACTCGTTGTTAATTTTGATTTGATTGATGCATTCCGTTCCCTCCATCCCCTGTCCAAGGAATTTTCCTGGTTCCCCCGGCTGCTTCACGCTGTGTCGCAGCACGCCTAGATAGATTCTATGTTTCCAGTTTTCTCCATTAGTCCCTAGTTGAAATTACTCATCATCCTTCCGTTTCGTCAGATCATCGCCCCGTTTTTTTAAAACTTTTTTTTTTGCATTCTTCCTCTGTTCCCCTTTCCCCAGTCTGGTCGCTCGACGATTCAGTTTTAACTGATCCTGTTTTCTGTGCTGAAATTCGCTCTATGATCTCGTCTTCTGTGCAACAACTTTCTTCGTCTGACGACCCAGTGGCTCTGTGGCTTTCCACGAAAATTTCGATTATTTCTTTCGCACGTCAGTTTTCTTTCTCTTCCCGTACTTCTCGCTTTCAATATATTGATGTTCTCCGTCGTAAATTGCAGACTATTTCTCCTTCTGATCCTTCTTTTCCCGTGTTTCAAGCTCAACTTCGTCGTATTCTGTTTACTTTTGCTTTAACAGCCCTTACTCGTCTGAAGACCGGTCAGTCTGATGTCGACCGGGTGAGAGTTTCCGTGTGTGTTTGTAAGAGCTGAACTGCGCTGCTGAGCAGAACTGACGATTCCAACCGCGAGACGGGTTTCAATCCCGATCTCGCGAATTTTGTTTTTTTTTCGATCTGGGTATAATATTTTACCCATCGAATAGAGCAGTGACGGGACATAGTAAAAACGCCCTTGTGAGGGCGAAGTTCCGATCAGCTCGCATAGAGACTCTGGCATCAGTCATCGGGTACGTCGTCGCCGTACCGGTCCCGCGGACGAGGGTCCCTCGCCCGCCCAAAGCCCGAGCGCCCGGTTTCTAAGGTTAGACTAGAGTGGGAGAACCTCCGGGTGCCCACTCAGTACTTAGAAGAGTTTTTTTTTTTTTTTTTTTTTCATCTCTCCCACAGAGATGCCTTCTACCCAGAAGGGTAGAGTGAAGTCAAAGGGCCCGTCCCCAAATCGTCCGGGACAACCCGGACGCAGAAGGTAGCGGCAGAAGCACTACCATGCCCTGTCGGCAGTGCTAAAGGGGTTAGCCCCTCTTCCGAGAGCAGCCGGAAGGTAGAGCCCATTGCTGGGGGAAAACTGTCGAAGACGATTCCCCAGGCGAGAGGCTCTAAAGCCGCTACGCCCACGAAGGGTGTGAGCACCCCCTTGCCAGTTCCGCCCATGGCAAGGAAGGGGAAAACAACACCCCAGCCCGAATCTCGGGCTCCTGAGGGGTCGTCCGAGGGGTGCCCAGAGGTACCTTCGGTGGGAGGTACGCATCCCGGGACACCCCCGGTGCTTACACCCGAGGAGTTGATTTTGAAACGCATCTCCCAACTCACCTCGGAAGTACAGTCCGTGATCTTGGACTTGCGGGTCACTTCCTCAGTGAGGGAGAAGGTGTTTGCTGCCTTGAGCAGCATTAGCGATGCTTGTTTTGAGCAAGCAGCACGGGTGGCCTATGTCGAGGGCATGCTATCCATGAGGGAGGAATCGGGCGCTAAGGCCGATGTGAAAGTGGTTTCCTATGCCGAAGTGGCTAGGAAGGGGGCTATCAAGGCGAAAGGGCCTTCGCCCGCCCCGTTTGAGAGTAGAAAGAAGAAGGGTAAGTCGGTAGACAGGAGACACGTGCTCTTAGTCTACCCGACAGTTGAGAGTGCGTCCTCAGAGGACACAAAGAAACCCCTAAAAACTGCAGTGAACCCAACAAAACTGCAGATAGGGGTCAAGAGCTTACGGAGTATAAGGAAAGGAGGGGTCGCCGTGGAGTGTTCCCATCCAGGGGAGCTCGACCACCTTGCCCAGGAGTTGAGAAGCAATCCACTGACCAAGGATTGCACACTACCCACGGCCCCACGGAAGAGAAACCCTCGGTTGATTGTGTACGGTGTCGACGAGGGACTCTCCGGGAAAGAGTTCGAGCAGATGGTTTGTGGGCAGAACCCAGAGCTCGAGAACGGGTTCAAAGCCTGTTTTCCCATTAGGTGCAAGGGAGGTAGGGTCCACTGGGTGGCAGACGTGGAACCCAAGGCCTACAAGCACTTGGTGAGGCGGAAGACACTGAACTTGGGTTGGTCAGTGCTCCGCCTAAAGGAATTTTTGAGGGAGGTCAGGTGCTTTCGGTGTAATGGGTTCGGCCATTTCCGAGGCAACTGCCTCGAGACTGATGCAAGGTGCGGCAATTGTGGTGAAGTTGGGCACCAGCACCACCGGTGTGCAGCCGCACCGAACTGCAGTAACTGCTCCGCTGCGAATGCCAAGTTCCGACTGAAGTTGGACGTTGCTCACTCCAGCTTCAGCAAGGCATGTCCTAGTCTTGTTAGGGAACTTGAGCAAAGAAAGAGTCGGGTCAACTATGGTTGACAAATGGAAGTACCCTCGGAGGTACGTAACTCTCAATAATGAGTTTCTCGGTCGACTGACCAAAGTGTTTGATTTGACCCTGGCCCGGGGTCAACAACACAGCTCTGGCCCTAGAGCTGTGAACAATGTAAATAATTCAATGTTGTAATGTGATTGTTTGTTTGACTATTGTGAGAGGGGTGCATGCGACCCTCATAGTGAAACATTTTTGTAAATGTGCTGAGTTTCAAAATAAAGGACAGTAGTCCCAAGAAAAAACTCGCGTTGGCGGGCGATCTCCCGGCCACGAGATGAGATATTTTAAAAAAGTTGCTTGCCCCGACTGCCCATAGCACGTCGCACACACGGGTTGTGACAGGGGGGTGTAAGGTACCAGTCCCGTGGGGGAGGCAGATCCCCACAGGTCTCTAGACCGAATCTGTCCGAGTAGAAGACCGTGGTTTCCGGTGACTGACAGGCTGACTGTCGGAACGCCGGCTTGGGATACCATCTATCCCAAAAACTATTCGAGAGAGTTCCGCATTTCCCTGCGAAGTCAGCACTTTGACGGTGCAGGTAGTGTCATCAGCTAGTGTTACTCGTCTGAAATTCACTCACTTGCGGTTTCACGACGACCCCTTTTCTAGTTTGAAGTCCCTTGAGGAGTATCATGTTAAAAGCAACACAATTTCCTTTCTTTCACTACCCAACGGATCTACAGTTACCGACCCTTATCGTATCTGTGAACTTACTTTTTCCCATTATTCGGATCGTTTTCAACACCGACTCCTTTTTCCTGCAGATACCTCCCCTCTTCTTCATGTCCTCCCTCAGGTTCCACATTGTTTTTTTTATTCTCTTGTTTCTCCTATCTCTCCTTCTGAAGTCCGCTCTGCAATTTCCAGTCTGAATGACCGTTCTTCCCCTGGCGCGGACGGTCTTCCGCTCTCATTTTATAAGAAGTTTCTTCCTTCTCTCCTCCCGCTTCTGGTTGCTTGTTTTAATGCCGTTTTTACTTCTTCAAATTTTCAGTCTTCTGATTTCACTTTTGCTCTTCTCCGTCTCATCCCCAAAACCGGAAGCCTTGGTCTTTTTTCTAACCTGCGTCCTATCTCTATTCTTAATACTGACTACAAAACCTTTGCTAAAATTTTCGCTTTTCGCCTCAATCCCGTCTTGCAGCATTTAATCCACCCCGATCAAACTTACACTATTCCCTCCCGTTCGATTACTACCAACATTTCCACCATTCGCAACTTATATTTTCTTGCTTCCCAACTTTCCGAACCTCTCGCAATTTTTAATATTGATCAGAAACAAGCTTTTGACTCCATTAATCACTCTTATCTCTTTGCTGTTCTTCGTCATTTTGGCTTTCCTACTCTTTTCTGTCACACTTCTTTCCGTATTCGCACTTCCACATTCATGACAGCCACCATCCCCTTTGACAACGGGATCCGGCAGGGTTGTCCCCTTTCGGGTCAACTTTTAACGCTTGCCTTTGAACCTCTCTTAATTTGTCTGCGTTCTCGTTTGTTTTCTGTGATTCCTCGCAGTATTGCTCCTACTCGTCACCACCGCATAGTGTTGTCTGCGTATGCTGATGACCTCACTCTCTTTCTCCGCACTGAACGTTCTTTCGGTGTTGTCCTTTCTGCTTATCGTGAGTATGCTTCAATTTCCGGTTCCGAACTTAATATGTCTAAATCTGTCGGTCTGTGGGCCTGATCGTGGGTGGCACACGGTGATCGCCCTTGGGGTGCCCGTTGGTCATCCTCGGTCATTAAACTTCTTGGTGTGTACGTTGGAAATCCCGTGGCTGTTGCTGATGCCACATGGATTCCTTTGGTTCAGCAGCTCAATCGCCGTCTTGCTCCTTTTTGCCGGTTCAAACCTTTTTTGTCCTTTTTTAGCAGAGCACATCTGGTTTCTTCCTTTCTTCTTCCCATTTTGACACATTCGTGGTTCGCTTATTTTCCCTCGCCCATTTTTCTCCAATCCGCTCAACGTTTGATTACTGATTTCATCTGGAATAAAGTTCACTGGGTTCATCGTTCTACTCTCGTCCTTCCTCTGTCCTTTGGAGGTCTTGCCCTCCCAGATCTTTTTCAAAAATCTAATGCTATTCATCTTCAGACCTTTCTCCGTTCTTTTTCTCATGCTCAGATTTCATCGCTTACTATTGTTGATACTTTACTTTTCCCTCGCAGTCCGTTTCTCACTCTCGCTACTCTCCTCCGTATGGATCTGTTCCCCCTCATTCCAGATCACTTTCCCGATACTTATCGCACTGTTTTTTCCCTCTGGCATTCCTTATGTCCCGTCCGTCTCCCACCTACCTCAACTAATGATCTGCTTGCGGAACCTCTCTTTTACTCTTCTGCACTCCTTTCTCCCTCTTCACCGTACTTGTGCTTCTCCACCTGGTTCGCCAGTGGCGTGGTCCAGGTATCGCAACTTGTAGATGCTTCTCTCCGCTGGAAGTCTCTTTCCCAAATCGACCTTCCTCTTGCTGACACTCCCTTACATCGCGCTTAACTCCGGTTGCTTCATTTTCAGCTTCAACGCCTTTACCCGTCCCTCGTGAATTCTCTTGGGTTAATTGTTTCTTCTTCGGCGTCCCCTTGCCTTCCTTTTCTGGTTTATTTGAATGATGTTCCCTTTCTGGTGCATCAAGTTACTGCAAAACTCTTGTACCGCCACTTTCTTACTTATTTTCGAGCACCTCTCGCTATTCCTTTTGTGCCTCCTGATGAAACCTCTCAGACATGGGTCGATTCACACATTTCTCTGGCTTCCCCAAAAGCAACTGATATTCATTGGCTACATCTTCATCGCCGCTTGCTCACACCACGAACTCTTCATCGTTTTGGTCGCCTGTCTTCTCCCTTGTGTTTTTTCTATTCAACGCTCGGTGGTGTTCATCACGCATATGACTCCTGTTTAGTTTTACAGCCTCTTTTTTTCCTTGATGGTTGCTCTTCTCTCCAAGGTTTGTCCTTCCTTTCACTCTGTTTCACATTACTATTTTCTTCGCCGTCATCATCCTTCCGCTGCTGTTCACAATCCAGTATGCGCGTTTTTAATTTTGCAGGCCAAACTGACTATTTATTTATACTATCATACCAGTGTTGATCGGCCTGCTCTTCGTCGATATCATCCTGCGAGAGTTTTTTTGTGCCGTAGGTTTCGTTCCTCGATCAAGTCCGTCATCCAACTTGAGTACGACGTAGCTCTGGCCCGGCTGGCAGTTCCTACTTTCTTCTCGATCTGGTCCCCCCCCCCCCACCTCCCCTGGTTTCGGGTTGAGCATGGGTTGATTCAATTCGTTTGATCAGTTGTTTTTTTCTTGTTTTTGTTATGGTGTACTGATTTCTTCACTTTGTTTGTTTTTGCTTTTCCGGGTTGTTGTCTTGTTCTGTTTTTGATTGAGCTGCAGGTTTTTTTTGCCTTGTATTCATTCTTTTCTTCTAATCCTGTTGTTTTTTCTTTTTTTTTTTTACCGTTTTCCTTTTCTTGTTTTTATTATGGCCCTTTGGTAATGTTGTACTGTTTTGCTTCCTTGAGATTCCGGTCTTTTTGTTGTTTTTTCCTCTGTGCTTTGTTAGCTCATTCTACTGGTCGGTATATTCTTTCTTGGATAGTGCTTTTCTCTTCTTTTCCTCTTACTAGCGGCCTCTGCCTCTTTGTCTGAATTTTCTTGTCGTTTTGCGCTGTGATTGGATGTTTTACAGCTAGTTGCTTTGACTTTTTCTGTCCGAAGTCCGTGGGCATTTGTGTTCCTGTGTTCTGTGTGTATTTTTTTCTGGTTCTTGGTGGTGCTGTGCAATTGGTTATTGTTTTTTGTGTCGGTATTTTTGTTGAGTTGTTTGTCTATGTATTATTGTGTGCTTGCTTTCTATGTTTTCGTCGGCCACAGTTGTTGGTCGACGCATTTCTTGTTGTGGTGTTTTGTTGTACTAGTTGGCCACCAATTGTTTGTGATCACTGTTATTGTTTGGTATTAGTGTGATGCTTGTTCTGTGTTGTTGTTTTCCGTTGGGCTAGTCTGTGTTGTCTAGTTTTGCAAAACTTTTTTGGCGTGGTGTGTTTCTTTTGTGCTTGTTTGTTTGTTGTTGTTCCTGATCTTCGTTTTTGTACTGTGTTTCCTTAATGTGGTATTACCGTGTTTTTGTAATTGCTCTTGCTTTTTGCACGTGTTGTGCTTAGTTGTTCGGATGGCGGCTGTCCTACTCGCTCTGCTCCTGTGTGAGTTTTAATAACACTGTGATTGTATTTTACCTATACTGCTAATGTGATAATCTTGTTTTTTACTTGTTTGTGCATGTTCTACTTTCGTGTTTCAGTTGGCTCCGCAGTTTAGGGAGCCTTTTTTTCTCATGCCTTGTGTTTCATGTTCACTTGTTTTGTCTATTGGGTTACGTTGACCCAAGGAGTTGGTCAACGCTCTATTTGCCATGTACTTTTTTTACTGTGCCTCTTGTGTTTTTTTCTTGACTGTATGTGACTACATGTGTAGTGAAGTAGTCAGTTGAGGCAGTTTTGTCTTTGATTATGTTTTAAGTGCACTTTTTGTGTTTTCGTTTTTGTGTTTCTTTGCACTCAAGCTAGGGTTCTACGTCTTGCTTTGTGCTTCTCCTGTTCGGGTTTTTCCTGTAATTTTGTATTTTTTCTCGGCACAGCCTTCTGTTGCCGTGCACGACTGGACGTACTTTGTGTTGTTTTCAATGTGTTATGATGCTATGCGATCTTCTTTTCGCGTGATTCTCTCTATAGCGCCACGTCGGCTTCTGGGGTTTGTCAACGCGCGTCTTCTTGTTTTGAGTATGAAATTTGAATTGAGTGCGATTTTTTTTTGTGAACCTCGTGTGCCTGTTTGGCTACATTTATTTTGTGTGATGCAGCGGTTTTTCCCCTTATTATCATGTATTCTTCTGTATAGTGTTCCTCCTGACTAACATGCGTCACTTCGTATTTCGTTTTTAGTTATAGCGGTTGGTTAACACCCCTCTTTATGTGCACGGTTTTTTTTTTTTTTTATGTTCTTCTTGTACTAATGTTTTGGCCGCTGCTGCATGTTTTCAGACGTACAGTTTTGTTTCTCCTGTCGCTGTCTTGCAGTGTCAGTCAATTTGTGTTGTGTTGTATTGTTGTTGTGTCTTTTACCTGTCACCTTTGTGTTCGCGCTGCTATGTACTAGTTTTTTGGAATGTGTTTTCCTTCCCTCACTCTGGGGTTTGGGTTTTGTAATGTGTGTGTTTTTCGTTTTTTGTTTACTGTGTTCCTTTTTTATCTGTATATATTTTAATCTTGTTCTGATGTTACCAGTTTTCTTTCCTCCTTTCTTTTGTGTTGAGACTTCTTGGCCTCGTCTCTTTTAATACAGTCTCATGTGACTGAAGCGTATCACATGTACCTTGCTTTTAGACTAATAAAGGTTTATTTTGAAGGCAGTGGTCAAGCGATGGCCTCTGGTCATTCGTCCTAAAGGAGTCCGGGTTCGAATCCCGGTGAGGCATGGATGTTGTTTTTTCTTACGGCACTGACTCTAGCCCTTCCCTGGAACCAGTAGTGCTATAAATTAGGGACGGACGACTGCTTATAGCCCATTGAGTTGCTCACGGTGGTCGTTAAACCTCCAATAAAAACACCTAGAACTTTAATGCTGAAGATATATTTTATTTAATACTGTGAATTTAATACGGACGTGCCCTAAAATTTGAATGACAATGAGTCTTGCACAGAATCTCATTTAAATCTTATAACCAAGGCTAATGATGTGCCGCAAAAAGAAGAATACATAGTAGAATTATGAGGGCAATGGAAGCAGAAATGGAAGCTGTTGATTTTTGAGTACACCTTTTTTTCCCTTTATTTTATTTCCTTTTTCGGAGCAGTCGTGTAGGGAAAAAAATCCTCATTTGAACAAAATTTACCGATAGCCTTTTATTAAAATTAGATTAGTTCAAAGAATATATTAAAACAAGATTTATTCTCTGCAGATTTCCCCAGCATCAAGAATTACATCAATAATAAACTCCACGTTGGTTGACGGATCATAAGAAGAAAAGCAAACATGCAGATAAGGGAATGTGGCGATAAAAATCTTTTCCATCACTCCCCTGAGCTTTGCGACACAGCACACGTTTACGGTTAATAGAATGAATACTTAATTTTACTCACGCCAAACAATGTATTCGAATAATTCCTATTCATAAGAGGGGCTCAAAGCGGGAGCTGTGATCTAAATGAGATATCAGTGGGCTTCCCAATGGCAAACGCTTTGTTAATAGAAATATTGACCTTACAAGGAGATTAATTTACGCCTGCCATGTTTATGGTTAATGTCATGCATAAAAAAAATCTGGGTGGTTATATTTCTTGTTGATCTTATCAATGCAAACATCGACGTTGAGCACTCTGATTGACAAATCACAAAAAGATATTTCAGCATCAGAAAAATGTGTGTGTATTTGTTAACAAGTTAACGTCCTAATAAAGATAAATATTAAAATACTGTGTAACAATAATTTATATTTCTGGTCAAAAGGGGTAAAGATATAGTACAGATTTATGAAAAATGTTGACTTTTTTTATCGGGATTTAAAGACTGCCCGAAGCAACTTGTATGGCTCTAAGCAGTCGGTGTCCAAATGGTACTAGTGGCTTGTTTCTATTTATTCCCCCAAGACTGGACCGGATTCCAATCTCTGCTGAGACATGAACAGTGAGCATGTATTACGGCGTTAGCTCTCTAACCTCTCTTGAACCAGTGTATTCAAACATTTGACAAACAGGAGACTGACATTATTTTACTTTGAGTTCATTTATTTTTCGTAATCAGGTTGCATTTGCCCGTATTGCATTTCAGTATTAATGTTATAATATATAATATTAAGAAGAAAACATGTATAATATATATACTTATGTATAGGGTCACCAGAGAATAGTAAATTGAGTAAAAGGCTATATACAGTACACTGCCGGAAAGTGAAAACACGAACACCAAGAAGGAATTGGCGGACGATCATGAAATTTACATTGTTAATGGGGTCGAGTTTACGTAGGTGTGATGTTAATTTCGCGACCAACCGGTGAGCGCTTACGTAACAGCACGGCATAATATGCAAATTATCGTCGGTGGTATATAAGGAGTACGCGAAGTGAATGTAATCAGTCGTCGGCGTACGGACACGTGCGAAGACCCTGAAGAAGCTACAATGCCTGGACATTAAAGACGTGTACGATTTCAGCAGCTATCGGACTTTGAGCGAGGTCGTCTGGTGGGACTCCGCGAGGCCTGGTGGTCGTATCGTCGTATTGCGGAGCAAATCGGACGGGAAGTATCGGTGGTGGTACGATGGTGGCGTAGATGGTCCGAGGAGCATTCCCACACGAGACGACGTGGAATCGGGAGTCAAAGACGGACTGATGAGCGGACCGGTCAACGCAAATCCGAGCTGCCGTTGCACCTGAGGTGACTGTGCGAACAATCCGCAACCGTCTACTGGATGCAGGACTACGTTAACGTATGCCTCAGGCATATGTACCTCGGACTCCAGCCCACCGTCAGAAACGGCTGCAGTGGTGTCGCCAACGTCTGCACTGGAGAAAGCAATGGCGATTCGTGTTCAGCGATGAAAGCAGATTCTGCCTGGGAGCTTTCGATGGCCGTATGCATGTTCCCAGATGCGCAGGGGAACGCCTCCACCTTTCTTGCATCCGACAGCAACACACGGGTCCTACACCTGGTCTCCTGGTGTGGGAAGCGATCAGCTATCACTCCCATACACAACTAGTGTTTGTACCGGTTACGTTAAACAGCACCTCCTAAATCAACAACATCATTCAGCCCGTTGTTGTGCCATTTGTAAGGTCGGTCCATCATGGTGTTTTCCAGCAAGATAGCGCACGCCCACACACGGCACGTACAACGCAACATGCACTTCAAGGTGTGAGACAACTTCCATGGCATGCACGTTCACCGGATTTGTCCCCCATTGAGCACATGTGGGATTTTATGGGACAACGATTTGTCCGGTCTCCACGGCCAGCCACGACCATCCCCGATTTCTGCGTCCAGGTTGAGCATGCTTGGAGCTCAATACCCCAAACTTACATCCAACATCTGTACGACAGACTCCATGCCCGAATTGCACAGTGTGACGCAGTTCATGGCGGTTCAACCTCGTACTAACCATGTTACATGGAAATGTTATTTTTCAGTTTACCAGCAAATGCAGTTGTATTTTGCCATAACGTTTTGATCACGTTATCCTCTGTATTCCGTTATTATGCTGTATAAATTTCGTTGATATCAGATGTCTCCTTCTTGGTGTTCTTTTTTCACTTTCCGCCAGTGTATATATACAGCGTGATTGTAAACTCCTTCAACAAAACAACAGGGGTGATAGACCCATCAAAACGAACAATATTTGCAATGGAACCTAGGGCGGCATTCTACTTCTAGTGCCAGAAAAGAGTAAAAGTTGGGAATGAGAAGATCTACACCGGCTCTACTTTGAGGACATTGAAAATCAGACTGAGAACATAAATATGATATTAGTTTAGGGCAATATTCAACTGCCTTGGCTAGGACTGTTGCTGAGGGAGAATTTTTCTGAATGGAATAAATCTTCCATTCTAACTGTCGCCTCTGATAAATTATCTCTGTTACACTGTTTTGCAAAAATAAATGACGAAGAGGAGAAATTAACATAACAGCGGAACGAGCAGGCAGAACGGACCGAAAGACAACTCAAGAGATAGACTATGGTCCGGTACGGTAGGGCATCCGCATATATGCAGCGTGACGTAAGGGGGGTGTCGGAAGGGTGTAAAGCACACGGGCGGTATACGCTCAGCAATTTGGTGAAATTGCACGGTGTACATCGGTTTGAACGACGTCGAGTTGCTGCCACCGTGTGATATGGCCAACAGGCTATCCAGTAGATGACATCTGGATGACTTTACCCGAGGTCGCGTCATTGGGAAGTTAGCAGAAGGTCGAAGTGTGACTAGTGTGGCCGAGGAGTTCGCGATCGCTCACAGCATCGTTTCACGAGCTTGTAGAGCATTTCAAACGACAGGAACAGGTGGCTGCGAGTTTAGCAGTGGTTTTCCATGAGCAACCATGGCGGCGGACGACCGATATATTGTCCTACAGGCGAGAAGAGACAGATGGCAGACAGCGGGAAAAATCGCAAAGCACATGCGCCAGACTACTGGACGTCCGTTATCGCGTTTTACCGTGGCCTGGAGGCTGCACAAAGGTGGTCTATTTGCACGACGACCAGTACGGTGTGTGCCATATACCGCTGCTCATCGGAGACGGCGGTTTCTGTGGTGCTAGGAACATAAGAACTAAACACATCAGCAATGGGGTCGAGTTCTCTTTACGGATGAGAGCCGATTTACTCTGACGAGTGATTCTGGACGTATACACATCTGGAGAGAGCAGGGAACACGCTATCACACATCCAACATCATCGAAAGGGACTGGTTTGGAGGTATCGGAGTTCTCGTTTGTTGCAGTATCATGCTTGGTAGCCGTACTGATCTCCACATCTTCCAAGGAGGTTTAGCCGGTGGTGTCCGCTATTGTACCGAGGTTCTTCTGCCCGGTGCTGTGTGTCCTGAGTTCCTCTTCATGGACGACAATGCTACACCTCATCGTACAGTGCCTGTCGCAGAGCAATTGGAGAGTGAAGATATTCAACGCATGGATTGGCCCGCAATGTCCCAGGACCTAAATCCAATAGCACACGTATAGGACCTTCTCGGGAGACGCTTGGCAGCACGTCACCAGCCGCCAGCACCGATTCCGCACCTGCAATTGGCGCTACAAGAGGAATGGGCCGCGATGCCTCAACAGCTCCTTGACAACCTCGTCCTCAGCATGGACGACGTTGTAAATCTTGCAACGCAGTCAGGGGTGATCATATCCCTTACTAAAGACTGGATTTTTCTTGGTAGACGCCTGTCACATGGACATTTCTGTCTTCTGTCCAGTTGTGCTCGAAGCTACCTTTTCAATAAAGTGCCTTTGTATCCTTTGGATTCCTTATTTGGACGGTTTTGCTCACTTGTCCCATATTCTTATATCTTGGGGATCTTATGGTATGATTTGAGTCGATGTGGATTACTTCTGCACGACTTAACATTCGAAAAATCGTCTCGTCCTTAATTTTTGCACGCCAGTGTAACTTTCTGCAGAGTGGGCAATTACATTTTACGCATTTTTATTACTTTTATTTAATTATTTGGAGTTTAACGTCATTATGTGCACTAGAAGGTATTTTCCGTTCATAGTGTACAAACCATTGCATCCGAGGAAAACCAACATATATATGTTACTAGGATTCGAACTGATATACAGAATTATAAATATCCTGAAGGCTGTGTTGTAGAACACTAGGGGTAAGCATTTCTTTTAACGACCTCATGTGTGCGGGCATTGCACTGAGTCAGCAGTGTATTTCTAAAATCAATAATTATCAAGTCTCTAATTGAAACTTTGCAATAACTTTTAGGCCTCCTCAGTGTCGAAGCTTGAGCGCTGGTTTCTGACCATTTTTCCGAGATTGGTCTGGTTTGGAATCCCGGTAAGGCATGGATTTTGTGTTTGTCTTACGGCACTGGTTCTATCCCTTCCCTGGAACCACTAGCCCAGTAGGTACGAACGACTGCTTATAATCCCTGCTCGTGGTGATCGCTTAATTTCTAACAAAAAAAAAAAGATCTTCATGTGAAATTCAGAACATCTACATACAATGCACGTTCAAAAGCTTGTGGCATGTAGGGTAAACATTGGTAATTTCATAGCATAGGTAAATTTGTTATAGAGCGTAAGCGGCTTTTCGTAGAATAATTATTCTTACTTAGTTTCAACTTTTTATCATAAATGGCAATATATGTCTAGTTTCTAAAATCCGAAGGACATCGTCAGTTGTTTTTTCGTATCACGGGGAGAGTTATTTAACGTATGGAGGAAATCTAATAGTCTTATGTGCTGGTGGTTAGTACACAAGATAAAAGAGCGGATTTCAAGAAGGAAAATAGAAGTAAGCAAACAATATTTAACCCAGTTATTGATTTGATCCCTGTCTAATTTAAAAATACACTTGCAAGTCATATATGAGCATTCTATAGTGTGTAGAGACTTAGATACGGACGCATGATCCTTAGCTTTGAGAAGTTAAATTTTTCAGGCATTAATGTTGATTGAAATAATAACTCCCCCCCCCCCAATTCAAACTACAATATCTGGTTTCTGAACCGTAATCACGATAGTTGGGGTTTTCAGTTCTGGTCTATCATATTGGGTATCATTACTATGCGCCACTCATATATTTATGCTGGGTCTTTTGATCCTGTAATTGCCTAAAAGTGTTTGACCTGAAGTTATGCAGCGGTATGGGTTAGGACGTCTTTTTATTTTGTTTAATTGAATTGCATTCATTATTATACGTTTATTTTGGGAATGTGTATTGCTGTTTTGTGTTGTACCTTTTTTTATGTATTTCTCCTTTCATGTATTTGTGACTATGTACTAATTGGCTATTGGTGTACTCCTTTTGGTGTTCTTGCATATATCAACGTTGTATTTGGTATTGTGGTGTGGTTTATGATTAACTCTATTGCTTTGTCTTGTTTATTTTGGTTTGTTCATTGTTTGATGATTGTTTAATGTGCTCTACAGATATTCCTGTGATGCGTATTTTCCGGTTGCATTGGTTTGGTGTAAATATATATATATCATCATCATCATCATCATCATTGTCAACCATTATCAATCCACTGCTGGACGAAGGTCTCCCCAAGTTTCCTCCACAACGGTCTGTCTTGTGCCAGTCTCCTCCATGTCACCCCTGCATACTTTCGAATTTCATCCACCCATCTCCTATGTGGTCTTCTTCTGGGTCTTTTCCTGTCCCTTGGAATCCAATGTAAAATTTCGGCTGTCCATCGATGATCTGTCCTTCTGGCAGTATGTCCAGCCCATTGCCATTTCAGGGATTTAACTCTGATCATGATGTCTTCCACTCTTGTCATTTTTCGGATCCACGTGTTCCTCTTCTTATCTCTCCTGGTTACACCAAGCATGCACCTCTCCATGCTGCTTTGAGTTGTCTGCAGACTTTGTATGTCTCTTTTAGTTAAGGTCCACGTCTCTGCACCATACGTAAGCACTGGAAGGATGCATTGATCAAACACTTTTCTTTTAAGACATAATGGCATATTGCTCTTGAAAATTATGCTGTTTCTTCCAAAAGCTCTCCAGGCAAAGTTTTGTACGCCGATTAATTTCTTCATCAATGTGACCCTCACTTGATATCTGCTGTCCAAGATAAACGTACGTGTCTGTTATCTCCAGCTTTTCTCCATCAATCGATAAATCTTCATTTCTTGTAAAAGCATTGAACATCACTTTTGTCTTCTGAAAGTTCATTTTTAATCCCGCTTCTTTACTCTTGTCAGCAAGTTCCTGGATCATACTCTGCAGCTCTGATGGGGTAGTTGCAAAAATGACTACGTCATCAGCAAAACGAAAGTGGGTTAGATAATCTCCATTAATCTTTATCCCCTTGTTTTCCCAGCTCAGCGACTGAAAAACACCCTCCAATGTGGCATTAAAGAGCTTCGGAGATATGGTGTCACCTTGTCTCACTCCCTTTCCAATTTTTATGTGTATTGTATTTTCAAACAGCCTAATCTTTGCACTTGCATTTTCATAGATGTTATTAATAATATTAATGTATGCATCTTCAATACCGCAGGTTTTCAGAGCCATTGTAACTGCTGATGGTTTCACCGAATCAAAGGCTTTTTCATAATCGATAAAAGCCATGCACAATGGAAGTTCATATTCCCTCGCTCTTTCAATTAGTTCTCTCAGCACGTGGATATGATCTATTGTGCTGTAGCCACTCCTGAATCCAGCTTGTTCTCTCGGTTGAGCCATGTCTAGTGCTACCTTCAAGCGGTGTGTAAGAACTTTAGTGAAGATTTTATAAACTACTGATAGGAGGCTGATAGTTCTGTAGTTTCAGAGATCCTCAATGTCACCTTTCTTATGTAGCAGGATCATTGTAGCGTTGTTCCAATCCTCAGGAATCTTTCCTTCATTAAGGCATCGAGTGAAAATTTGGGCGAGTACTGTTTCGATTTCTCCACTTGCTTCTTGTATGATGTCTACAGTAATTCCATCTTCTCCTGGAGCTTTTCCTCGCTTCATGTTCTTGATTGCATGTGCAACTTCTGCTGGAAGGACTGGAGGAACTCTGGTACTGGTATCTTTCATGATGTCTGGAGTGCATATATCATCCCTTTCATATAATTTATAGTAGAAATCTTTCACTCTTGTCAAAATTTCGCCTCTATTTCTTGTTACAGAACCATCTTCTTTTCTGAGTGCCATAATCTGTTTTTTTCCCTTACTGAGATGTCCCTTTGCTATCTTTAGGCTTTGGTTGTTTTCAATTGCTTTCCTCACTAGTTCACAGTTGAATTTCCTTACGTCTTCAGTGATACTTTTTCTTACTGTCTTCCATAGCTCTAAATATTCCACTTTGGAAGTCACATCTTCTTTAGTTGTCCTCATCTCTCTTCTTTTTTGCATCAACATTTTGGTTTTTCCTGATAATTTGTTCACATGCAACTTGTTCTTAGACCCAGCTAATTTTGTTGCTGTTTCCATAAGAGCTTTGGTTACTTTTCTGTTAACTTCAGAGATGTCCACTTTTTCTGATGTTAGGCCTTCTAAAGCAGAGAACCTGTTCTTCAGTTCCAACTTGAAGGTATTATGGTGTTTTTTAAGGTTGGTTATGCCAATAGATTTTGTTTGTCTTATGAGCTTGCCACGTTCAAGTTTAGTGTTGAGGTGCATCTTACATCTCACCAATCTATGGTCACTACCTGTGTTGAACTTGTTTAGCACACTGCAGTCTTCTATGACGAATTTTTTGTTACACATAATAAAATCAATTTCACTTGTCGTCCCATTTGGATGTCTCCATGTCCATTTCCTGTGTGGCTTTTTCTTGAAGAAGGAGTTCAAGATGAAAAACTCTTCTGCCTCTGCAAACTCAACGAGAGTATTTCCACGCTGGTTTCTGTTGCCATGACCGAATTTACCTACTGAAGTTTCATTCTGTTGCCGTTGCCCTATTTTTGCATTGAAATCTCCCATAATTATTTTCAAGTGCTGCTTACCTTTATTATTTAGATGACAAATTTCCTCATAAAATTCTTCAATTTCTTCTTCAGGATGACTTGTGGTGGGTGCATAAGTTTGAATAATCTGAGCCTGGTATCTTTTCGAGAGTTGGATAACAAGTCGTGCAGCTCTGTCAGAGGAACTTTCAACTTCTACAACTTTATCCTTCAGTTTCTTGTTTATTATAAATCCAACACCACTAGTTCTGCCAGTATCTGTCCCACGATAGTAGAAGAGATGTCCACTTTTCAGTTCGATGAGATCTTCTCCTTTTCTCCTTACCTCACTTAGCCCCACGATGTCCCACTTGATCCTTTGTAGTTCCTCTTCCAATTCAAGAAGCCTTGAATCAGAAGATAGGGAGCGTCCGTTGTACGTAGCCAAGGTCAGCGTCAGATGGCAGCCTAGTCCGGTCCTCCGGGGATTCTTAGCACCCTCTGCCTTCATGTCGCACTGGCCGCTGCCTTGGCCAGGAGAGGCTCTGATGTTACGCATCACCTGACCATATATAATCTTCACTAAAGTTCTTTCACACCGCTTGAAGGTGACGGTGGCACTGGACATGGCTCAACCGAGAGAAAAAGCTGGATTCAGGAGTGGCTACAGCACAATAGATCATATCCACGTACTGAGAGAACTAATTGAAAGAGCGAGGGAATATGAACTTCCATTGTGCATGGCTTTTATCGATTATGAAAAAGCCTTTGATTCGGTGAAACCATCAGCAGTTGCAATGGCTCTGAAATCCTGCGGTATTGAAGATGCATACATTAATATTATTAATAACATCTATGAAAATGCAAGTGCAAAGATTCCGCTGTTGGAAAATACAACACACATAAAAATTGGAAAAGGAGTGAGACAAGGTGACACCATATCTCCGAAGCTCTTTAATGCCACATTGGAAAATGTCTTTCAATCACTGAACTGGGAAAACAAAGGGATAAAGATTAATGGAGATTATCTAACCCACCTTCGTTTTGCTGATGACATAGTCATTTTTGCAACTACCCCATCAGAGCTACAGAGTATGATCCAGGAACTTGCTGACAAGAGTAAAGAAGTGGGATTAAAAATGAACTTTCAGAAGACAAAAGTGATGTTCAATGCTTTTACAAGAAATGAAGATTTATCGATTGATGGAGAAAAGCTGGAGATAACAGACACGTACGTTTATCTTGGACAGCAGATATCAAGTGAGGGTCACATTGATGAAGAAATTAATCGACGTACAAAACTTGCCTGGAGAGCTTTTGGAAGAAACAGCATAATTTTCAAGAGCAATATGCCATTATGTCTTAAAAGAAAAAGTGTTTGATCAATGCATCCTTCCAGTGCTTACGTATGGTGCAGAGACGTGAACCTTAGCTAAAAGAGACATACAAAGGCTGCAGACAACTCAAAGTAGCATGGAGAGGTGCATGCTTGGTGTAACCAGGAGAGATAAGAAGAGGAACACGTGGATCCGAAAAATGACAAGAGTGGAAGACATCATGATCAGAGTTAAATCCCTGAAATAGCAATGGGCTGGACATGCTGCCAGAAAGACGGACCATCGATGGACAACCGAAATTTTAGATTGGATTCCAAGGGACAGGAAAAGACCCAGAAGAAGACCACATGGGAGATGGGTGGATGAAATTCGAAAGTATGCGGGAGTGACAAGGAGGAGACTGGCACAAGACAGACCGTTGTGGAGGAAACTTTTGGAGACCTTCGTCCAGCAGTGGATTGATAATGGTTGACAATGATGATGATGATGATGATATATATTTACACCAAACCAATGCGTTAAGATTTCTACGTATTGTAACTGCACTGTCTATATGCCACCTATTTTTTAATTACAGTTGATTACCATCATGTATTCTAAACTTAACTGCAATATTACAATGATTCGTGCCTCACTGTGATTTTCTGTGCACTGTTACCTATACTATCATGATGATTGGTGTCTCACTGTGATTTTCTGGGCACTGTGTTCTTGCCCTGTCACACATTTCTTGTGGATCATAGTTCTTCAGGCTGTTTCATTAAGCCTTTTTCTCAGGCTCAATGTCATCCACTTACAGTGCTATATGTAGACAAAGATTATTCTTTTACATTTCTTAACATATATTTTATAAATTTGAGTTTAATTGTGCAAGTTCTTTAATTGTAATTAATGACATGTTTATTGTAATTGAGTTATAGCATACTAAGGATACATTACTGAAACTATATTCTGTTTTGTTTAACTACTTAACACAGTTTTACTGTAATAAAGTATTGTTGCGTTAAACTCTGTCATGTATGGTATTGCTGTGGTGGATAGCAGAGTATTCAATAAATCAAATCAAATTAGTTTTAACCTATCACGAAATAACCAAGGTGTCACAAATTTACCACCTACAGGTGGCAACTACGCGATACGTAATAGTTGATGTAGTTGAAACATAAGAAAATGTAGCTCATATATACAGTTTTTATTAACAGGCCCATGCAGAAAAGAGACGATAACTGAGATTGCGAATTTTGTGGACACAACTATAAAGAGGATGTCAAAAAAATGGAGTGGAACTCAATTGGTTTAATGTAACTTTTGCATTATATGAAGTGCCAAAACTCTTACGATGGAAATGAAGACGTGTTCATGTGCGACGCCTGTGAAAGCTGGTGATATTGATTGAAAATAAAATGCGAAAATGCCTCTTTATGGAAAAAAAGAGCATTTTATTGATAAAAGTACTAATTTCTTCCACGTTTGACTGGAGTAAACTGTGCAATATATGATGTATAGTATTATTTCTAAATTTCTTTACATTCACGCAATGGTGTGCGTACAAATGGACAATTTTTTCACTATGTCACAAACTTATTTTCCGTTATTTAAACAGTGATATTTGTTTTCTTAAAAAATATACATACATTATGAGAAATATATGTGCTAACACTTTTGACTTATTTTTATGCAACCGTTACATTTAAAATTGAGTTTCTCGTCTAAAACGAAAAGTGATCCATATTCCCACCTTATCCTCTATTATCAGGAAGTTATCAAGGCTATCACAGAATAACCACTGCTAAACATTATGCGAAAACTCGTGTTGTGGAACACAAACATACAGTCCTATTTTTTCCAAGTTACTGATGTTATGTACAAATGTGTTGCGTACGGAGTACAGAGGTTTGATAAACACGAGCGATACATTTTTGCTGTAAAAATGGAAATATGTGAAATTATTACGGAATTCCCACTGTTTACCCTACCTTTAATCTAACGTCCCTTTCATGTATTTTTTTTTCCAAGAGATTTTTAAGTTTGGCAGCACTGCTATAGGGTCAGATCTAAACATAAACCTAAACACTGACTACAGAAAAGCAGATCAGAATTGAGATAACGTCCTATAAACAATAAGTACAACTTTTGTATAAGGAGTAGAATCCAAAAGTTCGGGAACAGCGCCTACCCGTGACAACGCAAGCATGTAGTTTAAGTTACGGCGTCTGAAATACATCACGTCATCCTTCCCCTCCGTAGTAAGAATGGTTTGGCCGATGGAAAAGGATTAGAATGCGCGCCCAGACGTTTGCGGCTACGGTTAGTCGTTTTGTCCTCTTCGATGTGAGAAACATGGCTTTGGAACAAAATGAAGAACAGATGCGAGTATCGTTAGAATTAATCGACAAAGCCGATAGCTATCCAATGTTTTTCGATAACATCATCATAGGTGATGAAATGTGGTGCTACTAGTTTGATATTCAACTAAATCATGCTTCTTCAACTTGGAAATCACCGTCTCCACCGCGATCAAATAATCTCAGGCAGAATCGCAGCAAAAGGAAAGTCATGCTGGAGGTGTTTTTTAAGCTTTCCAACCGTAGCTTTAGGAAGCGTATATGCTCCAGCTTTGTCCGTCAGCCTGTCCGCGTGATAACTCGCGTAAAAATGGCTCGATTACGATGAAATTTTAGTATGTGGTAGGGGACCACCCAGGGACAAACCGTATTGAAAACGAGCGAAATTTGGTCAAAGGTCACAACACAGGAGCGGGGTCCATTCATTGCTCTTATGCGTCATAACCTGCATAAAATTGGTTCGCTTTTGATGAAATTTTAGTATTTGGTAGGGGACCATTTGGGGACGAAACCTATTGAAAATGGACGAAATGGTGTCAAAGGTCAGGACATAGAAATGGGAACCATTCCATTGAACTTATGCGTGATAACTTACGTAAAAATATTTCGATTGCGACAAAACTTTATCATGTTGTTCCAATGGTACACTGAACCGGTTCTATTGAATATAATAGAAATTGGGTCAAAGATCAGGACACACGAGCGAGGTTTATTCCACAGACATTATTAAATAAATTGAGTGATTATTTCTGGTATGTTGGAAAGCGTATCATAATCAAAGCATTGTATAATTTTACCAACTTGTTTGATTCTCACGGTATTGTCCGTTCCGACATTGTTCCTGAGTAAACAAAAGTTAACAAAGAACGTTATCTGGACATTATACGTCGCTTACTGGAGTCAATCTGTTCTAAACGGCCGGAGATGTGGCGAAGTGGGCAATAGTACTTTCTATATGAGAAATCGCCTTGGCATCCCTACTGGTCACGGTGTTTCTCGCCAGAAATCGTACTAAACTGGCGTGAAAAAAATTAAGGACGAGACGGTTTTTCGAATGTAACGTCGTGCAGAAGTGCTCCACATCGACTCAAATCATACCATAAGATCCTCAAGATGTAAGAATATTAGACAAGTGAGCAAAACCGTCCAAACAGAGGAATCCAAAGGATACAAAGGCAGTTTATTGAAAACGTAGCTTCGAGCACAACTGGACAGAAGACAGAAACGTCCATATGACAGGCGGCTGCCAAGAAAAATCCAGTCTTTAGTAGGGGATATGATCACCCCTAACTGTGTTGAAAGATTTACAACGCCTATCCATGCTGAGGACGAGGTTATCAAGGAGCTGTTGTGGCATCGCGGCCGATTCCTCTTGTAGCGCCTATCGCAGCTACGAAATCGTTGCTGGCGGCTGGTGACGTGCTGCCAAGCCTTTTCCGAGAAGGTCCCACACCTGTTCGATTCGATTTAGGTCCGGGGAACTTGCGGGCTAATCTATGCGTTGAATATCTTCACTCCCCAACAGTTCTGCGACAGCTATTGTACGATGAGGTGTAGCGTTGTCGTCCATGAAAAGGAACTCAGGACCCACAGCACCTCTAAACAGACGCACGTGAGGCAAGAGAACCTCGGTACAATAGCGGACACCAGGGACTGAACCTCCTTGGAAGATGTGGAGGTCAGTACGGCTACCAAGCATAATACCACCCCAAACGAGAACTCCGCCACCTCCAAACCGGTCCCTTTCGATGATGTTGGAGTTGTGATTGCGTGTTACCTGCTCTCTCCAGATGTGTATACGTCCAGAATCGCTCGTCAGACTAAATCGGCTCTCATCCATAAAGAGAACTTGACCCCTTTGCTGATGTGTCCAGTTCTTGTGTTCCTGGAACCACAGAAACTGCAGTCTCCGATGAGCAGGCGTTAATGGCACGCACCGTACTGGTCGTCGCGCAAATAGACCACCTATGTGCAGCCCCTGGCCACGGTAAAACGCGATAGTTGACGTCTAGTTGTCTGTTGCATGTGCCTTGCGATTTCTCCCGCTGTCTGCGGTCTGTCTCTCCTCGTCTTTAGGACAATATACCGGTCGTCCGCCGCCGTGGCGGCTCGTGGACGACCACTGCTAAACTCTCGGACAGCTGTAAAGGCTGTCCAAGCTCGTGAAACGATGCTGTGAGCGATCCGGGACTCCTCGGCCGCACTAGTCACACTTCGACCTTCTTCCAACTTGCCAATGACGCAAGTCATCCAGATGTCGACTACTGGATTGCCTGTTGGCCATATGATTCGGTGGCAGCAACTCGACGTCGTTCAAACCGATGCACACCGTGCAATAGGATTGCCTGTTGGCCATATGATTCGGTGGCAGCAACTCGACGTCGTTCAAACCGATGCACACCGTGCAATGGGTTTCACCGAATTGCAGAGCGTACAACGCCCGTGTGGGGGTCAGTTCAGCCTGCTCGTTCCGCTGTTATGATAATTTCTCTTCTTCGTCCTTAATGTTTCCACACCAGTGTAATATGGTCCCACATCCTGCCTATTCATCCGACTTAGCCCCTTGAGATTTTTAACTTTTTCCCTGATGAGACAAAATCTGCAGGGACGTCGTTTTATGTCAACAAATGAGGTAAAAACAGCAACGCAGAAGGCATTACGAGGGTTGCAAAACATGGCTTTCAGCAATGCTTCCAGAAGTTTTACGAACGCTGGCAAAAGTGCATTGTCGCCAAAGGGGATTGTTTTGTAGGTGGTTGTGCATCGGTATTTTAAAGTATTCAAGGTAAGGGACTAAACACCAAGTCCCAAACTTTTGGAATCTACCCCGTATTCGCGTCTTGACAGTGTAAATTTTTGAGATAACGAGTTGTTAGATAGAATTGCATTTTGACGGAAGCAATTTGATATTGGAATTTTCATATGATTTAAAGCTAACAATTTCATAGTCTGGCAAGCGTGTTCTACTGGGATGAAGAAGAAATGTATTTTGACTCATGTAAGTGGATTATGTTGATATTAATCAACCTTGGACGTTAGTGTCTTTCTCTATTTACGAAATTGTAATATTTTCAAGTTCAGAGACAAATATTATAGGTAAACCCATAAATCGTACAACGAATGCGTACACCTTTAACCTGAAATTTCAGATGTCACAAATTTTAAACCTAATTATTATTTCATACGCGACGACGTGAGTTTGAGGAATATTTGTATCTTTACGACTGATTCTCATTGCTGTTCGGATCTTTATTTGCTACAATCTGTTTCCTAAAAATAAAGGAAACGCTCCGTGTAATAACTTATTATTGGGAAACATTCATATTATTTTGTGCATTCTACAAATAGTAGCTAAAATGCCGTCGGTGCAACCGCAAGCGTATCTGATTTTTCATGAGTTAACAAGAAAATAAAGCACAGAAGTTGTGAAGAAGTAGAAAAGGATCTCTATACGGAGGTGGTCCACCTAATCAGTCCTGCAGAGAGCCGACTGTTCACTTTCACTCGAGCTATTCTGGGCGTTCTTTTCATGACAGCAAATGAAAGGGAACCGAAAGAAATTTCCTCTTCCACAAAAGAATTGTATCAGTTTAATTCATGTGGCACAGGAAAATCTCTAAGACGACAAAAAAAAGTAGATTCCTGAGTGTAGAGGGAAGATTGTGTGAAATTCCTTCTTTCGCTAATGGCCGTTTTCTTCCTCCTCGCATTCAATCCAACTTAACCTTGGGCTCTTCTGTCTTACTTCATCTGTTCAGTACGTTCTCTTTAAGTTGCTTTCGACTTTGCGAACAACAAACAAATAACTTCCGCGGAAACGCGATTCTAATAGACGCTGAGATTTCCTGTTTTGCATAAAGTATGCAGTTCCAATGCTCAGGTGAACAAAAGAAGAGACTGAGGAAGAGTTTTCACAGCTACGTTATGGAAAAAACTGTAGGGACTATAAGTTAGGGAAGCATGAAATATCTTGTAGTATGCATTCCTACTTAACTTAATTGGCATGCATTCGTTGTTAATGTTCAGAGATAAGTGTGAGCTAGATCTATAGTGAACACTGCAATAACTTTTACATTTCGGTAAATCTTTCGGAAATAAATTTGCAAATTCTTCATTCAGAAAGACACGTTGAATAGTTAGAGATTCTTTGTTGTTTAGTCAATATGTTTGGCAATAACCTTTACAAAGAACCTTTTAACCTTCGGTATGTATAAATTTAGGTTCGGGTCATGAAAACGCGAACACCTTTTCTTAAAACACTGAATTCCGTAAAGGCAAAACCAGGCACCTATCTGAGGGCAACCTGGTTTTGCCTTTACGGAATCCAATTCATAGGTTCCTTGATAATCTTCCAGGCCGAGGCCAACCACTTACATACATATATTTCTGGACAGTCGTCCAAGCTGAGGCCGAGCACTTACATGCATAGATTTCTGGATAGTCTTCCAAGCCGAGGCCGAGCACTTGCAGACATAGGTTTCTGAATAGACTTCCAAGCTGAGGCCGAGCACTTGCAGACATAGGTTTCTGAATAGACTTCCAAGCTGAGGCAGAGCACTTACAGGCATGGAATTCTGAATTGTCTTCCAAGCTGAGGCCGAGCACTTACAGGCATAGGTTTCTGGATAGTCTCCCAAGCTGAGGCCGAGCCCCTACAGGCATAGATTTCTGGACAGTATTTCAAGCTGAGGCCGGACACTTGGACACATAGGTTTCTGGATAGTCTCCCAAGCTGAGGCTGAGCACTTACAGGCATGGGTTTCTGGATTGTCTTCCAAGATGAGGCCGAACACCTGCAGGCATAGGTTTCTGGATAGTCTTCAAAGCTCAGGCCGAGCACATGCAGACATACGTTTCTGGATAGTCTTCCAAGCTGAGGCCGAGCAGTTGTAGACATAGGTTTCTGGATAGACTTCCAAGCTTAGGCCGAGACCTGACAGACGTAGGTTTCTGGATAGTCTCCCAAGTTTAGGCCGACTACTGACAGGCATAGATTTCTGGACAGTCTTCCAAGCTGAGGCCGAGCACTTACAGACATAGGTTTCTGGATAGTCTTTCAAGCTGAGGCCGGATTCGGGTTTTCTTTAAGACATCGGTGATGTGTTTGTCTTAAGGAGCTGACTCTTAAACAAAGAAGTATGCATCATATTCGAAACGCAACCTTGCTGTTTCGTCTACTGGGCCACGTGCTCTTTGTTTTACTTAATTTGCATATTTGATCGGCCATGCTATGAATAGCAAAGTCATTACGTGTCGTTTTATGATTTCAAAGTTTTATCTCCGTTAAAAGAAAAGGATTAGAAAAAGAAAACTTTTGATATTGTTTCGGTATGTTAATCAAATTTATTGAACACGTATGATTCCACATTTTCAGTTGCACTTTCACATTACAGTGAGCGATTTTCTGCTGCTGTTGGATTATCTGGGTTTATCCATAATCTCTTACAGAATGAAATATGTTGATCACAGTTATGTAACGGTCGTAAGTCATTATACGTTGAACAACAACAGCTGTCGCACACTAGACACAGTCGAGTCACATTGTTGTGACCACCTCCTACTTTTGACGTCAACAGCGCGTAGCCAATGAAAGAAGGCACGCGTCGTTAGATGGCTTGTTGGATATATAAGGTGTGCTGTAGGCAATCTGAAAACATCCGGGTACTGGCCTACCGGTAATAAATAAGGGCGTCTTCCACCCCCTTTCTACTTCGCTTCATTGTCACTTTCCTGTCTGTTACCCTAGCCCAATCTCATAGCTTCCTATTTCTAAGGGTTGTTTAAGACCTGGGGTCAGACACTCTCTTCCTAAAATCCTCTACATATGATCATTATGTGAAAACATATCACTCGTTGCTTTTATGGATAAAAGACTCGATTTATCATATTCACAAAAAGGGATGATTACCGGCTTTCGGACCAAGGGTGGCAGAAATAACGCAATTTGTGAACGGTAATAGCTCAATTTATGAACCGTTCGTGTGCTGCTGTGATTAAAGTGTATCGTTGTTGGAGGAATGGCACCCTTGCGAATAAGCGACGTGAAAACTGCGGAGCACCACGTGCCACTGCTGTGAGAGGAGAACGTCGGCTTCGAAGGTACGTGAGGACCGATCGACACGCTACTGTGGAGCAACTCACTTACCGAATAAACCAGGAGGCTACCGGAAGTGTGTCTGAAACTGCAGTTAAGCAAGCCCTGCTGCGTATGGGGCTCAAATGCAGACGGATGGTTACTGCACCTATGCTAACAAAGGTGTATCGGCAGAAAAGGATCACATTTGCTCTGCAGTAACAGAATTGGACCTCAGCTGTTTGGCAAAGTATTTCCTAGTCCGATGAGTCTTATTTTCTGCTTCATCGAACGGATGGACGTTGGCGTATAAGGCGAGAAACATCGGAGAACAAACGCTCTTCAACTATTGCTGGAAGAACACAAGCTGGTGGGGGCAGCGTTATAGTCTGCAGAAAGCTTTCGTGGCATTCCCGGGTCCAGTCATATCTGTGGAATGCACTATGGACCGAAATCGTTATGAATCCATACTTTCAGACCACGTACATGCTGATTGTCTTCTTTGGGGCGGATGGGACCTTCGAGATTGATAATGCGACGTGTCACAGAACTAGAAATGTCAGAGAGTTGTTAGGAAGTGCACGATGAAGACTTAAAGTACTTTCCTGGCCCCTTAATTCCCAATCTAAAACCCAATTCAGCATCTGTGGATCCACCTCGATCGTGTTGTTTGCTTTATGGATCCTCCAGTAGCTGCCAGGTGCACTGCAGTCAGCATGGCTCAGTACACCGGTGAACACTTTCCAGCACTTTATTGAATCATTCCCAGCCGGTCTAGCTGATGTCCGCTATGCAAACGGCGGTTACTCTGGATATTAGCTGGTGGTCACAGTAATGTGACTCGACCGTGTATTTTCTTACACTACCTTTTTCCGCTGTTTTAATTGGTCTGTTCAACGGTGGCTCTTCAGAACTCTTTCTTTGCTATAAATATGGTTAATTTACACTCTTTGCCAAACGAAAAACAAAGCACCCAGAAGGAATCATCTAATCGAGTTGAAAATAGATATGTGCAACGTATATATGAAGAAATTATTGCAATTCCACAGCAGTAGGGTCTTTTATTCGGATAAAGCAGCTGCATGAGTGGAACAGGTTAGTACGATGTAGCGCCACCACTACCTCGTATACAAGATATTAAACCGGCGTGGCATAAACGCATACAGTTCACCGATGCTGTCCTAAGGTACAGTATGGAGATGGTTTTCAAATTCCAGGCCAGTTCGCCGTTACTCCGTGATGGGCGTAGGTGGGGGCTCATTGTATCCAAACATGTTCGATCGGGCGAACTGGTAATGGAGGGGTATCGACAATACGGAGGCAGGCTTTGAAAATCCGTGCCGTGTATGACTGGGAATTATCCTTTTGAAAAAATCGATCGGTGGTGATGCGCGAGGAATGACAACACAGCAGGTCGTAGAATTTTATCGACCCACTGTTCAGCCGTGAGATTGTTATCAAGGACTACCAAAACTCCCTCCCCAGACAGTCATCCCGGTGTGTGAGCAGTGTGTGGGGCGACAGTAAAGGTAAGATACGTGCGCTGACCTGCTCGTCGCCAGAGACGCATGCGCTGGTCATCGGCACCAAGTGAAAATCGTGTCTCATCACTGAAGACACCATGACTCCGCTGGACACTATCCCACGTTGATAGAGGGGGACACCACTGCAACCGGTGCCGGCGATACGCGCTGGTCAGTGGTAGGCGGCGGAATGGCCTCCTACCACTGACAGCGAGCAACACCGGCACCGATGATGTTCGCTGTAGTCCCCGTGCCGCAAGAAGCCTGACAACAGTTCTGCAATCCCCGGGCGCAAGTAGCCTGGCAACAGTTATGTAGTCCCCGTGGCGCAAGTAGCCTGGCAACAGATATGTAGTCCCCGTGCATCAAGAAAGCTGGCAACAGTTATGTAATTTCCCGTGGCGCTAGTAGCCTGGCAATAGTTATGTAGTCCCCGTGTCGAAAGTAGCCTGGCAACAGTTATATAGTTCCCGTGCCGCAAGTAGCCTGGCAACAGTTATGTAGTCCATGTGCCGCAAGAAAGCTGGCAACAGTTATGTTGTCCTCGTGGCGCTAGTAGCCTGGCAATAGTTATATAGTCCTCGTGCCGCAAGTAGCCTGGCAACAGTTATGTAGTCCCTCAGCCGCAAGAAGGTTAACAGCAGTTAAGTAGTCCCCGTGCAGCAAGTAATCTGGCCACAGTTACGTAGTCCCGTGCCGCCAGTAGCTTGGCAAAAGTTATGTAATTCTTGTGCCGCAAGTAGCCTGACAACAGTTATGTAGTCCCCGTGCCGCAAGTAGCCTGGCAAAGTTATGTAGTCCCCGTGCCGCAAGTAGTCTGGCAATAATAATGCAGTCTGCTTGCCGCCAGTAGCCTGACAACAGCCTGGATGGGCACTTCCGCACCGGTTGACGACCCAGGATTGTTACGGGTGGTTGAGGTCGACGAAATCGGTTCTGTTCGTGCGGTTCTCAAAATCTCCTGATCCTCGCGTTCTGTCAATGTCCTTGGCCCTCCAGTGCCCGTGTGCCGCTGGGGTGCCGCTGGGATGTGTCTCCTTCGACCCATTGGAACCGTCATCGTCCAGTTTTTGCGTCGCTGGGGTCCAAATGCCTGGAGTACTGCGACCTGACCTACCGGCCTGTCCTAGCCCATTTATACGTCACAGTCGTCAAGGCATCATCATAGTCCGTAGAGGCTAATTCAACCGCAATAGGCTGTTGCAATTGTCCTTGCGTGTGAGTTTTGCACTTGATATTCCCTCCTCGATATGCTGTTACCATACGCTGTGGCAGCAGGCTATTTAGGCAAGAAAACCGATGAAAATCTGTTTTATCGGTGTGTACTGATATAGTAAAGAAGCAAATTTTCATCCCAAAACGTGTGGATTTGTCAAGCAGGATTAACGGTCAAAGCAAACTTAGAGTTCTAAACAAAATTAAAAACACTAGATATTAGATATTACTCAGAAGGGTAACAAATGCCACCAGCCGGTTACGTGCTGTTCACGGTAATGCAATGCATTAGAAATGCGCAGCGCGGAGAATAGTACGATAGGGTCAGGAAGTAGATTGATACTCCTTCACTGCATACACTCTGGTTTGTTACTGATAATCCTTCATTGCATACAATCTGGTTTGTTAACTGATACTCCAGGTGTCTGGAGAATTTTTTGTTTTGACTGATACTCCAGGTGTCAGGATAATTTTTTTGACTGATACTCCAGGTATCAGGAATATCAGTCGACCTTCCTGACACCTGGCACAGTCTTCTTCGCGCACTGCATTCCTAATGCATTGCATTACCATAAACAGCACGCGACCTGCTGGGGACATTTGTTACCCTTCTGCGTAAAATTTAATATCTAGTGTTTTGAATTTTGTTTAGAACTTTAAGTTTGCTTTAGCCTGTAATCTTGTCTGACGAAGCCACACGTTTTGTGGTGAAAGCTTGCTTGTTCACTATATCAGTATACACCGATAAAACATATTTTTTCATCGTTTTTCTTGTAGTTTCTGGTGTATCTACCCATCGTTTGTTAATACACGATATTTAGTCATTCGTCGTTATTTTTTAATCATTTCCATATGCAGCCTTGTATTTGAGTTAGGAGTTCCATCGGCATCGAATGACTTTCTCGGGGTGCTTCTGTTTTTTGGGGTTTTTTTTTGGGGGGGGGGTTGTGAGAAAAAGTGTAGGTAGTTACAAATCAAATTTGGCGAGAAACGCACTCGTATCAACGCGTTATCTGTACAAATACAAAACACAAAATCCAGTAGTCGCTTGATGAGAAAGGCTCTCACGTAACTCAAACGCTGGACGTCGCTTAATGAGAAAATTTTCACGCGAAGCACACGTAAGGAAAGAGCATACTGTTTGACGGTCAAATTCGCACCAGTCCTTTTTGGAACTTATAAAAGATTATTCTAAAACTCAGCTAGATTACGAATGGTTACCCTAGGGCCACGTTCAAGTAAATGTCGCTTTATATATGCGAAAGCGTGGGAGAAATGCTCATAATGCGACCAACGACGGGTTAAATATTTGTTAGTTAAGAAAAACATTTTCGGTGCTAAGGAGAACTTCAGGAATGCAAAGTGTTTCTTCCAACACCATATTTTTTTCCTTGCTACAATATGTTAGCTCAGATTAATGCTACCTGTATCAATCATAAGGATATTGACCTTCATGCGTTTTCGGGAATTCGATCATTGTGATTTGCACAATGATTATCACAAGTTTACATATATAGGAAACAATATCAACATCAACATTTAGTCGTCCATCTTCCAGTGTGACAGCCGTTAATAAGGGTCACAGACATATCATCCCTGGAGTCGTGAGTATGATGCCATGGTACAAGATTACACAGATGTTAATGTTATTCGGTAGATCACCATGAATGCTTTTCTTTCGTTTTTCTCTTTATGCTTTCTTTTTTGAGATAACTAGCCCGAATACGTAATTGCCCTTATTCAAAGAAAGATTTTCTAGAAGTTTTTCGATTAAAGCAGGAAAATTTAAGAAACTATACCTACGGCCGTACGCTTGGGCTGATGGCTAATCGTTCGAGTTGGTTCCGAGTAAGAATTAGGTGGTGTGGATTTCATCGGCCCTAATTCCGACCCATTCGTGGAACCAGTGCACTAAATTAGAGATGAGCAACAGCTAATTGTAACTTTAGCCGATTACGAGGGTCAACAAAAGACAGAACTTAGAAAAGGGTGGAACGTAATGCGAAACAATAAACTTTCCACGTCAGTCTGTCTTCTTTATTTTCGAAAATGCTCCGTAACCACTGCATGTCAAATCATGTAGACGACTCAGAAACAACGAGATACGGTTCTTTACTTAAAAAGTATTATATCTTTTCTTCTTTTGCTTTTCCCTTTCCTCACCAAAACTCAATCAATAATTTTACGGGCTGTCGCATTGCACACCCTGGGTTCGAGCGTTTGCTTTGTCTGCAGGGACTGATGTTCGATAGGATCGAAGCGGGATTCGAACAAAGATTGTTCAACAAGTAACGACACTGATTTTGCATCAGACAGAAGTGTAATGATGTAAACATATACTTGCACTTACATAATTTCAAAGTATTCTTCCTTAACCTGAATGCACCGGTCCCATCTTTCTATTCGTTTCCGGAAGGTATGTTCGTAGCCCTTCCTAGTCATATTTCTAATGATCTCCATCACAGTATTGTTCAGTTCATTATTTGATGCAAACCGGCACCCACGAAGTTGGATTTTCAGTTCAGGTAACAAGGCGCCATGTGGGACATTTGAGGACTTCAGAATAATAGGCACCGGTAATAGTTTTCCTTTGTGGAATAACATGGTCATGCACAATTACCCATTTATCGAAGAAAAGCAGGTGCATGACAACCTCTGCACTTACTTGAGCCTTTACTTTCTTGGATCGGGGACTCTGGAGTGTTTCCATTTGGTGCCCTGTTGTTTAGTTTCTGAATCAAAATGGTAGAAAAATGTTTCATCACATGTGACGACCCAATCCAAAATGTGTGGTTCACGTCGTAGCCGGCACTTCCATTGGCGACACGTGTTAACACGATTTGCCTTGGGATTATCCGTGAGTAACTGGAAAATCCACTTTGCATAGACTTTTCAGTATCCCAACCCGTTTCTCACGATGTCATAAGCGAAACCAATGGACATCTGCATGACGTCAGCAACCTCCTCAATGATCATTCGGCGATCTTCGCGCAGGAGTGCCTTAATGGTACCGACATTAACCTCCGTAGTCAATTTCTTGTGCCACTCAAAATCTCTTGCACGGGAAATTGCAAGAGTTTCTTAGTGGCACAAGAAACATTTCGTGGCAAATTTCTTGTGCCAGTCAAAAACTTGCACGGGACAAAGCAAAGCATCTTCTTTATAGGAAATTTTAGTCATTTCGTGCGTTTGTGTGCCGTTGTTATTCAAACGCACGTAAAATTTCATAGCTGCTCTTTGCTTCGGTTTTAAATTAATACTGGGTTACAGACACACGTCTGAACTCTACGCCGTCTACTACAAGAATAAACTAGCGGAACCCTGTAACGACGCGTCGTCACGTGACGAAACTTGCAGGTGTTCCGACACAGGCAGCTGCATTTTTCTGCGTGGGTTTGTTTTACTGCTCTGACACCAGTCTCGTTACTTTTTGAACGACCTTCGAACGTAAGAATTCAGGCAATAACGTCTTTTCTTAACATTTATACCCTCCGCACCTACAGTATTTTTAAACATATCCGCTCAATCCAGTTTGGGTATTCTAACCCTAATCTGATGAAAAACCCTTTTCCCTGATTAAAAATTAATTTTGGAATGACAACAATTGGATCTAAGCAAAACCAGAAAGCAGTGGTCTAAGCGATGGCCTCTGATCATTCCTCCGAAAGGGTCCGGGTTCGAATCCCGATGAGGCATGGATGTTATGTTTGTCTTACGACGCTGACTTTCTCCCTTCCCTGGAACCAGACGCCCTAAGTTAGGGACGGGAGACTTATTATAGCACATTGAGTTGTTCACGGTGGTCGTTAAACTTCCAAACACACACACACACACACACACACACACATAGAGTAGCATCAGTGCAATGAATTTTGCATCTGAAATTTTTGAAAATTACTTCTGAGTAGAGGAACCTCTGAGATTCGTTGTATACTTTTACATACGCTATTACAAATATTTCACTGCAAGTAGACATCCATTCTCAAGGAATATTTTATTTTATCTCGTGAACTACTTTCATTATTCTTTAAAAGTTTAAGATAACATTTTCTCTGTACGTTTTTCTACGTGACTTCCTGAGGAAATGTGAATTGTGTGACCAGCAGAAGCTAGATTGGTGAGTATATTTATCTTTGGATGAATCTAAGGAATTAATTTTATTAAACCGAATGGATAATAAAATGTAAGAAAAGTTCAGTGCTGCAGCTATCTAAGAGATTAATGTCTGGACGCTTAAAATATTGATAAAGATTTCCTGGTGGATTATTTTACTTGGAGGGATTGCATGGCGCCGGGGAATAAAGCTGTGGCCAGGTGCACGCGAGGAAGTTTTGCCTTTTATCTCTCCTGCCATTCCCATCAAAGTAATATTTGTTTTTGCAGGCTATGTAGAGGATTATGTGTAAGAAGATCAATACAAGAAACAGTTTCGGTAAGTGAAGCATGCACTTGCTTAAGCTTCGAGGCTAGGCTTCCGAAGATTTCCCAGCATTTTCTGCTCTATCTCCACTAACATCAGAGATTTAACTTCCTCTTTCCTCAAGCCTGTTGTGCGATTGTAATTAATAGCTCGGAAAACAGAAAATGAAGGAAAACTATTTATCTATGCCGTACTTGGTTTCCTTAAGGTTTTTTTTCCTCTCCTTATAAACTTGCAATCTGTTTGATTTCATAACTTAAACGCTTCAATAAAAGAAGATTATGATGACTCAAAAAATGCAGAAAATGAACAAGTACTTCATTAAATGAAGATAATAGCGCAAAAAATATTATCTTAAACCTTGATGATTGCTGCCACATCATCATTTATTCCGTGCAGAAAAATTAATGCAACTGTTATGCCTACTTACATTGATTAAAGTGGAAATCCGTATATCATTAAAGAATTAATTTTGACAACATTTGGATGAAATATCAATTAAAAACAAAAATCAGTATTTACGTTTTCATAAAATTCGATTTAATATTAAGAGAGAAATAACATTTTTAAACAATTCATTCTGTTGAAATTACTTTTCCAGAATCTATATACACTGCTGGACAAATGCTAAGGACGGATCATAAACGGCTATATAGCGCATAAAAAAGTAAGTGTGGTTGGATGCCAAGTGAAATAAAATAATGTCAGAATGCCAGGACATTACAAGAAAGACAATTTATTGTGCTCTGAAATCCAGAAGGCTTTGGAACGTGTTCAAGAGACAAACAGGCCATTTTGGGCAGAATACGTAATCGTGAAAAAAATGCAATTACCGTCCGCAGGCGTTCCGGCGTAAAACGTCAATACGGGATATGGCCACCATGGAGGGAGATGCAAGATTCCACACGTCGTGTCATACTTTGCACAACATTATCGAGCAGCTGTTGGGGTAATTTATCCCATTCCTCTGTCAGTGCACGGATGAGGGTGTCCTTGTTTATTGGAGGGCATTGGCGACCAGCAAGACTCCTCCCTAAAGCATGCCACACATTTTCAATGGGATTCAGATCTGGAGAACGTGTCCGCCATACGAGGCGTTGAATATCCTCGCTCGCAAGACACTCCTGGACAGCGACTGTTCGATGACATGTTGCGTTGTCGTCCATGAAAATGAATCTATCACTGACAGCACCACGGAACATGCGAACATGAGGTAGCAGAACATCATTAATGTGTCGTTGGCCAGTCATAGTCCCATAGAGGGACGTACGGCCTCTATGGGACTATGACATATAGAGGGACGTACGGCCATTGATCATGATGCCAGCCTATACCATGACACTACATTTTGGATATCGGTCCCTTTCCTGTATGTTTGCTGGACAATATGCAGTACCACTATCACGCCAGATCAGTTGTCGTCGACAATCAGACGATAGACTGTATCTACTCTCATCTGAGAAGATGACAGCAGACCAGTCGTTATCAGTCCAATTGCGATGTTAATGGCACCATTGCAAACTGGCGGTACGGTGACGTCTGGACAATGGGATGCACACAACAGGACGGCGGGCGTATAGTCCTCCTTCATGCAAACGTCTGGCGACAGTTTTTCGGGAGATCTGCTTGCCAGTAGCAGCCATAAACCGCTTTGCTACCTCACTAGCTGTGCTGCGCCGGTGTCTTTTTGTTTATAGCATTATTTACCAATCTTCTGCAGGTGTCGTACTGCAAACACGACCTTCCCCCATGACGTTTGCTACACTCTCCATTTGTTTGAAATGATTTCCAAAGCCTTGAAACAACACTGTGGCTGACGTCGAACTCCCTGGCAACATATGTTATTTTTCGCCCTTCCTTCAATCTTGCCAATAATACGGCCACGCGTAAAATCATCTAGGTGATGTCGGGAACACATACTGAAAATTGCAAGTTCGTCAATTGATTCTTTCCCTTTCAACTTTGCGTTTGAACAACGACGGTCAATACGCGTCAAATCCTTTATATCTCTTATCAGCGTTATGACGTCACGAACAAGTTCGGCAATCCAAAATTTGCATACGCACAACACGTCTTACTGTATCCTGCACTTATGCTAATTTCCACATTTTCCTGCCTTCCATTTTATGGTTGCTATTGTTGCTATTGTCATCCGTCCTTAGCAATTATCTGGCAGCGTATTAAGTCTATAAGGTTTTTTACTGTGAGTTCTAATTTGAGAGAACGGCTGAACGCAAAGATATGGTTGAGGTATCAAAATAAAGGTCTTATCATGTAGATGTGCCAGTCGAAAAGAAAAATAGGATTGGGACAACGGTTCTGTCGTTGTAGGGCGTCAAAGTTCCCATATAAAGTTTATGGGAGAATCTTGCGTTTGACTCACGCGCTGTTGAAAGCGGTATCATGGAGGGACTGATATAGTCCGAAGTCTTCTCTTTTCTGAGCGAACCGTTGCGCAAAGCAACACTAGCAGGCATTCCTATCAAAGTTCTCATTGGAACAGTGAACACTCTCGAAGACCTAATTGCGTTATGCCGCTGGATTGTGTGATGTATAAATAAAATGTAATATTTATTCAATCCAGTTTATTCACGTAGGTAAGACGTTTCCTATTTTGTAAAGATATAAATAAGCAGTGCATTGACCATTGTTAGTGAAAGCATTACGGGCGACTGCCATAGCCCATTGAGTTGCTCACGGTATCGTCAAACTTTCAGTCAATGAAAAAAGTCACGAACGTGGACTATTGTCTTTACTGAAGTGGTTGAATGAATTTGTCCAGTCACATAAAGTTTACATTTGTTGTTTCATATGAGTTTATTTTTTTCAAGAAAAAAACAAAAAAACAACAACCTAACCGTCGATTCCGACGAGTGATGAGTATTCGAACGCGAATTTCATTCCAACAGCATTTACAAACACAGTAGTGACTGAAGATGAGAGTGAAACAGTGCGCTATCCAGTTGTATTTTTGCACATGATCGCCATGAGTGCACTTCCACCTCACATATTATGACTGAAAAAAGGTGCAGTCGTTATGCTCACCACGAATGTGGACGCCCTGGTAGGGCAGTGGTCTAAGCGCTGGCTTATGACGATTCGTTCGAGAAGGGTCCGGGTTTGAATCACCGGTGAGGCATGGATGTTGTGTTTTTTCTTACGGCACTGGCTCTCTCATTTAACTGGAACCAGTGACCCTAAATTAGGGACGGGCGACTGCTTATAACCCAATGAGTTGGTCAGGGTGGTTGTTAAAACCTTCAGTCAAAAAAAGGAAAACACATCACGGACCTGGATATTGTCTTTACTGAAGTGGTTGAATGAATTTGTCAATCAAATAAAGTTTACATTTGTTGTTTCATTTGAGTTTATTCTTTTCAAAAAACAAACAAACTAACCGTCGATTCCGACGTGTTTCTGCCAGTTCTTTTTCTGGCCCTTTAACAGGTTGGAACGAGTTAACTCGGGTTTAGAAAAATGGGCTGACGTCAGCTCGGGCGAACATATTAGCTGTCTAAGATGTGGTCGCAACGAAGCTCGAACGAGTGACCTGCAAGATCAGAGGTTCACAAAGTGTTGCTTAACCCATTTGCTTTGATATTCAAAGTGGCAATTGAAGGGAGATGATTGACTCTAATCGCTAATTGCTTCTGGCTGATCATCTGCTATGGACTATAACAATAGCAATGATCTTGAGAAAGAGAGGGAAGTTAGAATATTAAATTCAATTCAATTTAATTCAAATCATTTATTTTGCTTAACAAAAAAAACAAAAAAAAAATGTTACAGAAATAGTTGAAACAATGCACAGCAAGGAAGCGGAGGAAAAAGGCCAGCCAGGCCTGACAGGGTCCCATGCTTCCTAGGCTAGTTTTATACTGAGGTCAGTAGGTGTAATTACAAACAAGAGTATCATAGTAACAAAACAGAAAAGAAAGAAAAAAAAAAAAGGTGATATATGAGCAGACAATAAACATTACAGACAATACCATTGAAAAAGCAATTTACATCACGATATACAAGTTCTAATATTAGTAATAGTTCCATCCACTATAATCATTAATTTGAGGAGCTGCAATTCATTATAAAGTTTTTTTTTTCTTTTAAAAAGGTTAAAATTATTTAAAGAAGTTAATTACGTAGGTAATGAGTTCCAGTAGTGTGCGCCAATGTAATTTAAACTTAGCTTCATGGTCTCCGTTTTCGGATGAAATAGGCCGAATATGTGATTTAGTGCGTGTGTCATGTGTGTTTATCTGGGGTATAATTTGTATGATGTTGGCGTGTAAATTATCCTTAATGCGTTTGAACATAATTTTCCCGATATTAAAGTAATATAATTGGTTAATCGTAAGAATGTTATGTTTGTTTGGGAAAACTCTTGTGGTATTACATGGTGTTAGTTGTGTATTTCTATCAAATTTTAGGTCAATTAATATTATATACACTGACGGAAAAAAATCCCAACACCACGAAAAAATACTTGTAGGGGAATGAAATGGCGGCAATACATTTGTATAGTTAACATATTTAATCGATTAAGGTTTCAAGATCACAGCTTATTGTAAGCGCGAGAAGAGCCATTTTAAATGCAAAATGCTGGTACATTAATAACCGGTGTAACTGCCAGAATGTTGAATGCATGCACGCAAACGTTCATGCATTGTGTCGTACAGGTGCTGGATGTCAGTTTGTGGGATGAAGTTCCATGCCTGTTGCATTTGGACGGTCAATACAGGGGCAGTTATTGCTGGTTGGGGGTGATGCTGGATTTGTCGTCCAACGATGTCTTATACGTGCTCGATTGGTGAAAGATCTGGTGATCTAGCAGGCCACGGCAACATGTCGACACTCTGTAGAGCATGTAGGGTTACAAAAGCGGTATGCGGGTGAGCGTTATCCTGTTGGAAAACACCTCCTGTAATGCTGTTCATGAATGGCAGTACAACAGGTTGAATCACCAGACCGACGTACAACTGTGCCGTCAAGGTGCGTTGGATAACCACGAGAGTGCTCCTGCTATCATAGGAAATTGCTCACCAGACCATAACTCCCGGTGTAGGTCCAGTGTGTCTCGGCCGCAGACAGGTTGGTTGCAGGCGCTCACCTGGCCTCCTTCTAACCAACACACGGCCATCACTGGCACCCAGGCAGAACCGGCTTTCATCAGAAAACACAACAGATATCCACTCCGTCCTCCAATGAGCTCTAGCTTGACACCACTGACGTCGCAAACGGCAGTGGTTTGGAGTAAGTGGAATGCACGCTGCAGGCTGTCTGGCTCGGAGCTGTCCTTCAAGTAACCGATTTGTAACAGTTCGTTGTGTCATTGTGGTGGCAACTGCAGCTCGACTTGCTGCCACAGACGTGGTACGATGCGCCACGGCCATACGCCGTACACGGCGGTCTTCCCTCTCAGTAGTGCCACGTGGCCGGCCGGAACCGGGTCATCTTGAGGTAGTACCTTCCCTTGACCACCGCTGCCAACAATCATGCACAGTGGCTACATTCCTGCCAAGTCGTTCTGCAATATTGCGTAACGAACATCCACCTTCTCGTAGCCCTATTACACGACCTCGTTCAAACTCCGTGAGCTGTTGATAATGGCTTCTTCGTCTTCTCAAAGGCATTCTTGACAAACATAAACACCTTACGTCGAATCTCAACGATAACTAACGCTCACGAACGTTACAGCGCGTAGTTACAGCAAACCTGCTTTGCATGTTCCGAGGGGCGCTACTAGCGCCACACGTATGCACCGAGCGCGAAATTTGCATAGACGTCATCTTACAGATGTACTCTCACCGCCTACCAACTGTCGTTTATCTAACACAACCCCTTCTTGGTTGGTGTTGGGATTTTTTTTCCGTCAGTGTATTTGTTTTGAAGAATTTGAAGTTTTTGAAATTATATTTAGTTGTCTGTCCCCACGATAAGATAGCATAATTAAGAAGAGTCTGAAACATGGTATAATATAAGTGAATTGGTGTTTTATAGGTAACGTTTGTAAATATAAATACCAAGCTGTTAACTCCAATGTTTTTCGAGAGTTTGAGAAGAAGAGAGTCTACATGTTGGTTCCATCTAAGGTCTCTATGTAAAGGTAATCCCCAAATAAAGTACCGAGTTAACGTCTTCTATGTTTGTACCATTAATAGAAAATGTGATAGAAGGAGGTTGTGAAATATTTTGCTTTGAGAAAATTAAAGATTTTGTTTTGGTAGTATTTATTATTAATGCATTGGAATTTAGCCGATCTGAGATGTTATTAAGTTGAATATTAATATTCATAGTAGTATCAGTCGTTAAATTAAATGAGGTGAGGATGGTTATGTCGTCTGCATAGAGGAGTAGGTCTATATCACTTATTGAAATAAAGATATCGTTAATGTATATACTGAAAAGTACAGGTCCCAAAAGTTAACCCTGTGAAACACAAGTTGATATGAGTTGAAGAGTGGACTAATGTTGGTTAATTTGTGTATATTGTTGCGTATTTGATAAATAACTTTTAATAAGATAATGTTCATTGTTCCTAATTCCTGTCGTGTGTAATTTGTGTAGCAAGATATTATGATTTAAGGTATCGAAATATTTGGATAGGATTTAAAAATAATGCTATGGTATATAAGTTGAGAACAAAATTATGTTGGACTGTTTGTTGTAGGTATAATAAGGCTGATTCTGTTGACATTCCAGATTGAAAACCATGTAGATTTGCCTGCATTCGTGTTTTTATTATTTTAATCTGGGTAGTTTTACCCTCTGTCATGTGTACATATCATTATAAACGTCATGTGTATTTTTATGTTTTTGATGGGCGCGAATGATGTAACAGCCTATTTTCTTAAATAAAATTTGTTGAAAACCGTTTATTGATCCAGATTTGTATTTTGGGATTATTTTTGTGATTTTAAGTAGATCAGGAAATTCACCAGAATGAAATATATCATTAAATATAAACAATAGAGGTTCAAGAATAAGATTAGCGAAATTTTTAATAATGCATGGTTGATGATCATCATATCGAACGGCCACACCTGGAATTTACATTGTTAAATTCTTCTAATAGTTTTATTTCGGTAATTGCAGTAAGATAAAAATTATTAGACCTGTGTGTGCTTCCTAGGTAGTTAGTGAATGGAATTTTTGGGGTAGTTAGACTATTTTTTAGTGTTTGTGGAACTAAGATAAAATGTTCATTTAATCCATTTGTAATATCTTGTTTGTCTGTAAGCTGAAAGTTATTATAATCTGTTAAGTATCGTTAAATCTGTATTTTTACCCATTAGCAAGTTTAAATGTTTCCATGTTAGTTTTAAAGAGTTATGTGAAAAAATGCCGACAAAGTAGTTGCGCTTAGTGTACCGAATATCGCTGTTTAGGTTTTTACAAAAATGTTTAAAATTTTGGAAGTCCTGGGGTAGTTTACTTTTTATGAATTTCGAAAAGAGGTTATTTTTTTGTTTATTCTGTTTAATAGAGCATTGGTAATCCATGGCTTATGAATTTTTTTTTCAGTTTGTTTTGTTTTAGAATTTTTGGAAAAGATTGAAAATATGCAGTAGTTGTGCAATAGTTGTGATGAAGGACTCATAATTTTTGTTTGCAGAACCATGAACCAAAATAGTGCTCCAGTCAATGTTTTCTAATTTAATTTTAAAAATGTCTGTATTTGTATTATTAATTTGTCTGAAAGTGTAACAGGCTTCAGGTATAGTAGTTTGTTCTTTAAGAGAATAAATTGTACATATAGGGAGGTGATCGCTAAAACCATACTGTAAAGTCCCTGAAATGGTAATCTCAGTTAATACATTTGTTGTAGAGAGATCAATCAATGTCTGTGAGGTGGAGATTATACGAGTTGGGACTGAAATCGTGTTTTTGTGTCCAGAAGCATTAACTGATTGTAAAAGTTGAAAAAAATGATTGGTGTTTTGTAATATGTAGACATTTATATTCCCCATAAGAAACGTTTTTTTTTCTTTGAAAGGTTAGAGTAGTTAAGTAATTCAGTAAAGTAATGATAGAAAAGCTGTAAGGTCTGAGTTGGGTGGCCTGTAGCAAATCATAATTATATAAAATTGGTTATGAATAGTTAGAATTTCGGCATTTTGATTCAATACTGTGAAATTTGGAATAATTGAAGAATCGTTACAAATATCCCTTTACAAAAATTGCAAACCCTCCACCACTTGTGTGTAAGTTCTGTTTAAGTGGAAACTTTTGTAGTTAGAAATTTGCAATGAGTAGCAATGTGAAGAAAATCAAGTCTTAGAGATACTAATTATATCAATAATTAAATTTGTTAGTTGAATTAGTGATTCCAATTAGGTAATTTTGTTAATTAGTGATCTAGCATTGATATAGATTTATTTTAGGCTGTTAAGTGAATAAGTGGTTAACAGGTGATTGGAATTTTGTAATGAGTAATATTCACACTGCATTCAATTACTGGTAAAGAAAAAGAAGTAAACAAGTAGGGAAAAATGTATTTAAAGAATTAGTAGGAATCACAAATCGATATAAACACCGGAGATATCACATCAATGGGATAAAAAAATTTAAATAAACTAGGTTATTCATCAGAAAGTTAAGAGTAAAATCCACTAGCAATAGCAACGACGGATATTATAATGCAAATGAAGTTCCAGCAGAAATGAAAAAAACTAATTTAAGTAAATAATAATCCACATGCTGATTCAATGACATATCAATCCCAGAACTATATGATGCGACCATCAAAGCACCGCCGGAGCAGCAGTCATCAGTGATGACATACAATCACACCATGTTATTACCAGTTTGCGATGATCCACCAACCGTAGACGAACCCTCCCAAAAAACCGCAGTTTTCAATACTGATCCATTGAGTCCCCATCAGTACCAACCACCGCACTGCCTTAACATAAAAATATAAAAGCATCGAAACTTTACAAAGTGAGAAATGCAAATGAATTAACGTAATTTCACCATAAAACAAAAACTAATAAATTAATAGCCTGTCATTCATGAATAACAAACCTCAGCATTTCTCTAAAGAGACTAGCAGTAACCAAAACAATGCAATAACTATCACCGATGAAGACCCAAACAATGACACCACTCGTGTCCAGTATGACATAGTCAATAAAATTAGGTAAGACATGTGTATGAAAGACACGACACACAGCAACAGATCATCACAGTTTAGAGCGTCGTAACCCTAACATTTGAAACACACAAGCACCTAGTCCTAAGAATGCATGAGGCATAGTTGTCTTCAAGGTGCTGAAAGATTAAAAAAAATACAAACGGATATCAGGTCATAAAATCATGAATACGTAGACAGAATTTCCTCCCTGAAGTTACAAAATATACAATATCGCTTACCCTAATGAATGCAGCTATGTAAGTATAAGTAATCAAAAGAAGCCACAAAACTGTTTACATCCCCAAAATGTAACGCTAAGGTTTCAAAACAGCAGTGGAAGTCCAAATAACTACCCGACAAACATGCACCAATATCCAAAATAAGAAACCATAAAGAAGGAACCCTAACAATTAATACATGATGTATGTGAATCAAAGAGCGGAAGGTTATATCATGCGCAAAACGCTCTACTAGAACATCTAGCAAATAACAGGCCATACAAACATAATGCAGTACGCCAAAGTTTACGCATAGAATAAGTAATGTAGAAATGTGCGGATTACATTAATAAAACATCTATATAATGAAGAATCAAAATAAATCAAGAATAATTATACCAAAAATTACATTACCCTCTACTAATTCGCACACATATGAAGAATAATTAAGAACATTTTCCATAGAAACAGAAATAAACAATATCAAAGTTAATTGTCCATGTGCCAACTAACTATTTAATACCTTCAACAGCGAGATGCGTAATATCCGTTAATGTCTAGGAAATTTTAGTCTGGCCAATTTCGTCAGCACAAAGATCCTTATGTACTCGGTTAATAGCGGAATCTACCAACACACAATTTGTTACAGAAGAACCTACTGGCCAATACAAAACACTTAGCAATAACAATCCTAGATCTTTTGAGTGAACAACCATATTTGGAATATGAATTACGCCACAATACACGGGAAACCAAACAAACATCGGTCCCGAACCAGAAATAATTTCACAACCGAAGTGGTGAGAAGTAACAGTGTCTATTACAAACAAAGTGTCTGTTTTTAAAGAAAAACAAAAAAAAAAACAAAAAAAAAAAAACAGAAAAAATCAAGTCGACTTGGCCCCACACTCTCTGGCCTCGCCCAGAAAGTGCGATGCCCAGTTAACTGCAAAATGATGTATTTGTACCCCAACCGAGTATCAGGCCACTAAATCCTGACAAAATATAATCAGGTGAAATACTTAGAGCAGAAACTCGAACATTGTAACATATAGCAAACCACAGAAAGCGTTAGGTTATATTCTCAAAAGAATGACGTACAAGAACCCAAGTATCATTATAATTAAAAAGAATCATAATGATACAATAGACCTAAATTTGCGTACAACTAACATATGAGCTACCGCATACTATGAGTAATACTGATATGTATTCAAATAATGAAAAGAAACAACGAAGGTGTGCCAAATATCCGGCAAACACTACATCACATGTTCGCAGAACCGCAAAATGTAAACCCATTACCTCAGACAAGCAGTTAAGGAGCAAATAACTACCCAATAAACAAGCCAATAGGCCGTAAATGAATGAAACCCATATCCAGAAAGAGAATTCACTAAACAGTAACCGCAAACAGTTGTAACATACTATAACACTCCAAAAGCGCTTTGTCATGTCAGTCATTAAATGTTGCACCAAGAAACACAAGCGAGTGGCAGGCCACACAATCGTAATGCAATATGACAAATATAACACACGAAATTACTCATATAGTAAATACCACTTACAGTAAGCAAGACAATTGTATGTTCAAGTAACCAAAATATAGATGAAAAAGCGTTTATGTGTAACACTTTTTCATCTATATTTTGGTTACTTGAACATACAATTGCAATGTTGTCAGACAACTAATGTACAAAAACAATAAAAATGTAAAAATAGACCAAGGGGGCCACAAAAACACAATATGAAACGTTAATACTTCACATACCTACTTAATATTTCACATACCCACTACATACACAATATTGACTTTTGTAAATATTGTGTATGTAGGAGAAACTGGTAGACAACTTCGCACCTGTATGGTTAAACACAAAGCTGCTATTAGGAACGTTTCCAACAAGACAGCCCTTGCCAGACACATACAGAGTACCGGCAATTCGATTAATTAGGACTCTTTAAAAATTATCTGACATCAACAGCACGGTGTAAAACGGAAATTTGGAAGATATTCTATAAATTGAAAGAAGAAGAGGTGCCACGAATAACGAACATAAAGGCTTGGTATTACCGTTTGAGTGGCAGCACCTAGTGTCTTTAGTCAGTCCCGACGACGGAAAATTTAACAAAAAGTAATTTTTGTATCATCCTAGTAAAAATGATTTTTCATAAATGTACTTTTAAGATATTTCCTCACTAGGATTCTGCCATAGCTTCATTGATACATAACAATTCAATTGTTATGTATTTCTTCTAAACTACATTGTTACAACCTATTAATCTACCACCATTTTTCGTTTTTACTTACTGAAAATTCCACCTTCTTAAAACTTAGGTTTGTTGCTAACCAGCACGTTCCCCCTTTCTATGTGATTTTCAATAGGTAGCGGAAGGTAGTAAGAGGTTATCATGTGTGTGTTGCATTATCCGCCTTTTAATTTGGAAATGGGAAAATCTGACTGCGGCATTATCTACACTTGAAAAGGAATCTCAACATTTTTAAGATTATTTTCGCTCTGAACTTTACGTACCAGTCATGTTCCTGAACTTGAAGACATCCTTTTTCCTTTTTACAGGTCCTTGATCGATTTCAGCTCTCTTATTTCGCACGAATGGGCACCCGGAATACTGTTCATCTAATCCGTTATTTCCGGTTCATTGCCTTTCTTTTACGAAAGTTTCAAAATTTTCCGGCAAACCTTCCTTGCAGAAGTAAGTTCACCACTTCGGATTATTGATAGATACTAAGCATCTCGAGTTACAAGAGAAAAAGAAGTAAATGAAGTGAAATACAACTGTTGTAATTTCAAAGGATTAAAGTTTTATAATAATGCAGACTGCGCAGACAGCTGTAATAGCAGAAGAAACGTTGCCTTTGAAATTGAAGTGCGTTTCTCATGGAGGAATAGACGTAAGCAGTTAGTGCATTCTTATCGTAATAAAAACGTAAAATACTGCATGTAAAACTTAGTCCTTTGTGGCAGGATAGGGGCTTATTCACCTCCGTGAGCAATTCGATATGATATAAGGAGTAATCTGTCCTTATGTTAGGTCCACTGGTTCCAGGACAGCGAGACAACCAGTGCCGTATGACGTAGCATCCATGTCACACAGCATTCCAACCCAGACGAATGGCAATAGGCCAGAGCTTAGACCACTATGCCACTGGGTCCGCCATGAAATTTCTCATCCTTTTAATCTCAAATTAAAACAGTTAAAATTATTTATACCTCTGAAATTTAATGGAACTTGTGAATTTTAAAGTGGAATGCAAGCTTCACGTTTCTACAAAGAGCAAGCAGAGTCTTGGATTCTGAACATCGAGCCTGAATAACAGCCTGCATTTTGAATCCTAACTGAAGACTGAGACCAATCAGGTTTCGTCGGTTTGGGCCAAAAAAGGTGGAGTTTTAACAAATGGTATATTGGAACTCTGATTTAGAGTTTAATGGTACTAGTGCTAAATTAGTACTAGAATATTGTTGAAATTCTGAGAAATATGATGGCGATTCCGGAACTGAAACATTTGCAAGCCGAAATCGACTTAGTTAGGCCTTTGCACAAATCTTACGGCTTGCACTGAGAAGAGAATTGTAAATCTTACGAATCAATGAAAGTTAAAATAAAAATACAAACATTTACCACAATCAAAGTTTTATTATATATCTACTATAGTTTCGCAGAGCTATTGGCTCGGCGTCATCAGGACGAATGGAGCGTAAACATTCAAATCATTGTGACATCATAAAAGTTCTGACGGTCATTATTTTTGGTGAGTTGTTTCCACGCGTATGAAAAAAATGGAGTCGAAGTCATGTCGTTGACAAGCTGTGAAGAGTTCCGGTATATGTGGAAAGCTTCTAACACATTAAGCTTGATAGTCGAATCAGGTTTATCAATGAGCGTAGCGTTTTCAAACAAAAATGTGCGGTTATTTTCGCGACAATATCGGGCTATAGACGACTTCTTTAGTTTACAGTTCCGTACGTAGGTCTTGTGTGTTCCTTCACACGGAAATTTAAAGCCCCGCTAGTCTGTCCTATATATGAAAGACCACATTCAGAAGGTATCTGATAAATTCCCCAGGAATTTATGTCTTCGACGTAGTCTTTTGATCCGTAAAAATTTATCTTGTTTATGGGTTTGATTTTTGAAATTCTGAAGCAAATCTGTGGAGCAAATGGGATAACCACACAATTCTGTCGTATTGGATTGTCTGTTGGCGTGAGTGTGCAGACAGGCTTCGGTTTCCTAAATTTTCGGACAGCTTTGTCTATAATGGAATGGGTATATCCCCTGTGTACAGCAATTCCTTTAAGAATTGCTAAGAGCATGCCGCTGTACAACAATTACTATAAATTAGACCATTATGAATAACCATGACGTTCATTCGTATCAAAACTTTCTAGATTTAATAACTCAGTGTGGAGATATTTCCGCATTGAAATTCTTCGTACTAGTTCGTTTGCTATTAGCACAATTTCCAGAGTCTCGTGTTTGTATCTGGTCGCAAAAATCTTGCTTTTCGCCGAAGTGTTATTCCGTCCGGGTTTAAACAAGAAGGTTATAAAATAATGCTTCTGAAAATATCCTGTATCTCTTAACCGTGAAGCCTCAAAGTGTGGTAATTTGAGGTTGTTTACATGATACCGTGTAGTTTCAACTGTGTGTATTTTAGAATTGCGTGGTTTGGGGTTGCAGAAATTGTGTTAATATCACACGAAAATGAATTGTACTTCATATTCGAGCGCAGTTTCGAATTTTAACGTTATGATTTGTTTTGAATTCGCTCCAACGTTTGTGTATTTCAATTTAAAACAAAAATGGGACGGAGGCTCATAATAATTAGGAATTTTAAAAATCCAGCATTTTCTCACACATTGGCACCAAGTTACGATGCGAAATTGGAAATATTTGCGACGAAGAAATGCGCTTCTCTCAAACACAAAATGCGTTGCAATAGTCTCGAAAACCACTAGCTTTCCCACACGTTTTCTGCCGTCGCTCGCGGTTATAAGCTTCACGTAAAGCGATATCGCTACATTAAAAATCGCATATCCAGATATCCTATTCTAACCTCATTGGCTTTAAGGCACAAATATAAATGCAAGAGAAACGTCGTAATGTCTATTTGCCATTTATTTTAATACTATTGGGTTGTCGGAAAACTCATGACGTATTTGAGACTTGTTTTGCAAAGATCATTTATTGATAGAAATAACAAAGATCAATCAATGATATAATGCCCGTTTTGTTCGATAACCTTTTGCCATCTTTCAGTGAGCTGCAGAATGCCTCGTTCATAAAAGGACCTGTCTTTCGTGGCGAAAAACTAAACAAGGTGCTGATTTAGAGCCTCATCTGAATTGAACGTCATACCACGTGAGGACTGTTGAAGAGAGCGAAGCAAGTGGAAGTCTGACGGCGCAAGATCAGGCAGGTATGCTGGTTGTGGCAACACATCCCACCCAAGCTCCAAAAATTTTTGGCGGATGATCAAACTTGTAGGTGTTCTCACGTTGTTGTGATGGAACACAACATTTTTACAATGAACGAGCTCTGGACGATTTTGGACTATGGATTTGTTCAAAATATCCGATTTCCGACAGTACACATTCGAATTGATTGTTTGGTTCCGTGGTAAGAGCTCGAAAAAAACGACACCTTTAAAATCCCACTGCACTGAGACTAGAACCTTCCGCTGATGAATGTCTGGTTTGGATGTCGTTTAAGGCAAAGTAGCACGTCGGGACCAAGACCGTTTGCGCAGCACATTGTTGTACGTAATCCAATTTTCGTCACCAGTTATAAGTCGCTTTAAAAAAGGATCGTTTTCCTTACGTTTAATGAGCATATCGCAGATGTTTATATGTGCTGTCAATCGAGCTTCTTTGAGTTCATGAGGAACCCACACATTGAGCTTGCTTACGTATCCCAGCTTCTTCAGATGGTCGTGAACGCTTGAAAGATGAATGTTCAATGTGTCTGCAATCTATCGTGTCGTGTAAAGTGGGTTTGACACGATCAAGGCATTGACACGATCAATGCCTTGATTTGGTCGTCATCAACCTCGGTTGGCCTCCCGGACCGAGAAGCATCGTTGAGGTCAAAATTACCAGCACGGAATTATGCGAACCACCGCTGGCACTGACGTTCTTGTAGATCATTATTACCGTACATTTTACGCAACTTTTCACAAGTGTGACGCGCGTTCTTTCCTTTACGGAAATAAAACAGTAAAATAGGGCGCCAATGCACAGTTTGGTCTTCCATCTTCAACTTGATGTCAAATCTCCACAAATCAACCGCATCACTCATTATTCCTTTTAGACTGCAGCTAGAGCTGGCACCTGTTGAATGCCATAGTTGTAATAGAGCTGCGCATGCTTCTAGTACTTCCAAAGTCGCCCAACCACCATCGGGTGCCAGAATACGTCATGACTTTTCAGACAACCCAATACACTCACCTCGATCGCTGCGATAGAACTCCAGATCTCCCGATAAGTAGTCGAGCGAGTGCGTTCGCATTTACGCTACGGTGCCAACAATTCTCAGTACCATGCGTGGTTTACCAGTCAGTATCTGACTACACAAATCCGTATTAAAACAACAATTTGTCAGTTGATATGCGTTACTTATAAAATAATGTAGACAGAGCGTTGACATCGTCCATTTACATTATCTCCACGTATTTGATATATGTTCACAATTTCTATCGACCTTTGGATTCATCGAGTACAATTAAATAGCTGTTGTGTTAAAGGCCACTAGGTGGCGACATCTCAGTTGCTGAGCACATCAATACGGATTTGTGTAATCAGATGCTGACTGGTAAGCCACGCATGGCACTGAGAATTGTTAGCACCGTAGCATAAATGCGAACGCACTCGACTAGTTTTTGAGAGATCTGGGATTCAATCCAAGCGGTGTCGGAACAAAAAATTTTCAGTTGCTATGCGTTGTTTATAAAATAACGTGGGCAGAGCGATGACATCGCCCATTCCCCATTTAGAGGCTGTCATCGCAAGTCTCGCTACTGGTCAATATTTCCAAGGTTTCGCGAATGGAAGTAGATTTATGTGTGGGGTATGAATCCAGCAGCAAAGTTTGCAGTGACAGCGTCTCTCTGGAGTTGCCACGTATTTGGAATCAATTCTTCAAATAATGCTGCGTTTTTTACCATGGTACCGTGTATCTAACCAACGTGACCTCGTTTCTTCGACTTATCACGTTTGCTTCTATTTATTTATTGCTTAGTCCAGTCACCGTGTTCAAATTTTTGAAACATTCTGTTATCCAATTTGCAGTTACGTGTCTACCTTCTTTGAAAAAGCCATCTTGTTGATGTGCCAGATCTTGAAAAATTTTATTTCTATTCTACGCCAAGAAATTCGGATCATTAGTATAGTCATACTAATTTGAGAATAATCAGTAGCGTGCTGTGGTTGCTGGTATGATAAGCGCATGTCTCAATAGATACGCATCTATTCGAAATTTTCGAATGCTCAATTATCTTAGAAAATTCCAAGAAAACAACGCGCAATATATTTGCTGGAAATTTATGATCCTATTCATTAGGTCTATGCATATGTCTACAACGTTTTTTGGTATGGGATCCACTTTCCCATATTTTGAATATTTCTTATTGCTTTCAGTCGTCGAATCACAGTCGAACCGATCTGTACCTAACTGTATTTCCAATTCTGTGGCATTTTGGGTGAAATCTTCATTTGGTATTGTTGGTATACCTGCGCTGTGCATCTCCTCGTCTTTCCGCTACGCTTGTTGCTCTCGAAACTGAAATGAACCGCTTTTAAAGCTCACAAACTACTTACGACTCTTGCTTGTGCCTACAGCTTATTTGTTCTATACCGAACGAATCAACTTTCGTGTTTATTCAGCTGTTTTCACGAGATAAAGCATTAATAACGGACATTGACATATATTCACATTGTCGGTCGCCATGTCTACCTCAACTGACCACATATGTAAGCTGCCCGTCAATACGTCATTATGACAGAGTTATACCACCTTATCCTCACTCACAACATGAAAATCTGAGGAAAATTAGACGGCTTCCCTTTTACAGTTCGCTTCGTGGACTCCTACCGGAAAACCTATTCATGGACCTAATATTATATAATTACGTTACTATGAACCCAAAGTTATCTAAACTTAATAGATAACAAAAGTACGTTCTTTATACAGTAGATCTGAAAAATAATCGAAAGTCTCATATAGTATTTATTAGTCTTCATGTATGCGATAGCAAAAGCTCCATAAATGAATATATTTTACACAAATCAGCTGGTTCCTAAAAGAATTGAAACATAAGTGAAATTATTTTCGGTCGAGCCTCATTACAATGGGGTTTTTCGTCATTGAATATGTTTTATGAAGATAAAAATGAGTGTATACAATTTCCACTGGAGTAAAACATGTTGACTTCGTTTTACACGCACATACGTTTACACAAATGGTTTTCGTGGCAGCATGTAATAAATTCCCATATTGCACGATGGAGGCTTCCTTCTTATGTTCTTTCTTTTTTTTTTTTTTTTTTTTTTGATTGTGAAATAAAATAATGGATTTATTAGTATTCGAGTATATCAGTTCTAGGCACAAAGCTCAAAAACGTTTTCTGATTTTGCTATTAACTCTAAAGGTGTTGCTTTTCGGTTAAAGACGATTTATATGTGAATATGTAAAGCATTGTTTATACATCGGAAGAGTGTCTTTTAAACAGTACTTCGCCTAATTGAATACGATTTATTCTAAAAGCGGTGTAGTCACAAACAATGTTATCTTATTATATGTTATTTAAACATACATGCTTTTCGTGTTTTGTGGATTTATTGTATAATTTTCTCGTAATGTGAAAATGTTTTTATGCAAACTGTTTTGCTTTTCATAGTCCAAGTGAATTCTTCTTTTTGGGATTTTTAGCTAATCATGGTAGTTGTTCATTTTCCACATAAAAAAAGGAAAGTAGTGAAAATCAAAAATGAGAAGAAATCCAAAGAGCAATAGCTAATTTTTAATTTGTACTTGTTAGTGGAACTCTTTCAAATAACCTTCATCAAGCGGACGGAACTAAAAACTAAAAGCAAAGAAAATAAATGTTCAACGATATAAAAAAGAATTAAAAGTACCGATATGGTTCTGCTTACCGCACAGATAGCAGTAACTCCAAGGAATGTGATAAAAACAAGGGGAGCAATTATGTTAAACGATTCGTATATGCATACATGATTTCTGCTTCAATTTTCTGATGAGGTTGTGGGAAATATATCTTAGCGTTCAGAATTTGGCATTTACGTAGATCACTCTTAAAGTAAAATTTCAAAAAATGCGAAACCAACAACAAAGATTTGTAATCTTTAGCACAGCTATTTTTACTTTCTGGGTCGCAGAAACAAAGTGGCTTATGTTCGAGTCTTAAATCTTGAAATATCACAGTTTCAAGTTACATTACATAGAAACAATCGCCATGTCCGAACGTCACGACCGCCGCCCGTCTGCCCAGGAGTGGTAACTTACCGTTATGTATAAATTGACGTATATTTCTTTAAAATGTAACTATTTTTTAGTTTCTCCCCAAATAAAAAAAAAGTTTACATTTCTGAATTTGAGAACAAATTTATCAAAAACATCGAGTCGGTGTTTCCTATCCTTCATCTCAGTTGCCTGTTGAGACACTGAAGCAAGCCTCCGTTTTCGTTCCACATATAAATCCTGGTTGTGCGGTTTCCAATGGAACCTACAAAGGCGTAGCCGACCAAGGAGAAACTAGAAAGTAAACTGCGCAGTTGCTTGTGGAGAATGGAGAAGAAGGTCGTTCCGTTCGTGTGGACAACACCAACAGAACACAGTGTGTGTGTATGGCGTAGTAATTTAGTTTTCAAGAAAAAATTTTAAAATTTAGTTTTCGTGCTATATACATTCTATGTCAAATAAATATTTGCACCCAGAAGGACGTTTCAGATTTGCAATGCTATTCGGAACGAAGGTAAAGGTTACCAGGAACAAAAAATGATTAGACATAGAGACTGATATGGGAAATATGTTTTGGGCCACATGCGAATAAGTAGTGTCTCTCAGTATGGCGTCGGGCCTCCATGTTTGCTCTCACGACATGCCAGATGTATCGGCATGGAGTTGTACAGGTTAGTAATGGTGACTTGAGATAAGCCATCAACGCAGCATGAATATTCTCACGCAGTTCCTGCAGACTGACTCCAGAGAAGGAAGAGAGCCACAGTGGTAAGACAAACACAGCATCCATGCCTCACTTCTTCTTCTTGGTTACTCAGTCCAATGACTAGATGTTCAGTAGATGTACACTGTCTCTCCGTACCTCTCTATTCTCCGCCGCTTTCTTCAAGTCATAGTATGTCCTGGTATTAGTGTCTTGGAATAGCTGTGCCACAAAACTATTCTTTGGCCGCCCTCTTTCTCTTTTGCCCTGATTTTGTCCTTCCTAAATTGTCACAATTGGGCCTCCATGGCGTAGTATGTGTACCATTCATATCATTGTTCTTCTCTTTAAAATGTTGGTCAGATTCCTGTGTTCTCCGACTCTCTTCAGGACCTCCTCATTAGTCTTTCTGTCGAGCCAACTCATTCTTTCGATTCTGCTGTAACTCCACATTTCATATGCCTACAGCCTTTTACACTTCCCTCTTCGTCAATGTTCATGTTTCAGAGCCGAAGAGAGCTACTGGGCCAAACATATGCTTTTAACATTCTCTTCCTCAATTTTAGATCTTTAGTAATAATTTGACCCAAATAGCGAAATGATTGAACTTATTCGATGAATTGTCCTTCAATTTTAAGAAATTCCTGTTCTGGATCCTTCCCTACTGCCATTAGTTTTGTCTTATTTTTCTTTGCCTTATTTTTATTTATCTTCATTGCATAGAAAATCGCATTTTTGTGTATTTTTGGCATCACGCGCTATAATGATTTTGCTGATAATGATATATTTAACTGGTGGTCCGCAAACTTTTTGGCCATGCCGCACTGGGGTTCAAATTCATCTCGGACGAATGGTCAGAAGACAGACCACTGTACCACCGGGGCCACATCCTTTTGCTTATTGTGTAAATTCATTCATCACCTCTTTTATTAATTTATTACCTACAGACACGCTATATTCATGACAGTGATACGTGGATGTGCATGATTCGGCGTTCGGCTATTGCGCTCTACAAACTGCACATTCATTTGATGCGTGATTTTCACTTCCTTTTGTGAACGTTTCCTGTCATTGGAAACTCAAATATTACTCCCTCAGCTTTGACATTTTATCTCTTGATATCATATTTCACTGACGTAAGGGTTATGCGTTTTAAGTAGTTATATGAGACGATAAACGACCTTGAAGAGAACAGAAACTCTACTCATTCTCATGAAACGTTTCCAATATAATTTTAGAATCCTACACTAAGATCCACGAAGAAAGAGGCAGAAATTACATAATTGCTCTTCAGAAATCTAGTATCTACAAATACACATGCGCATACATTTAGTACAAGCAAAAACATCATACACTGGCGCTTCAGTTACAAGCCTTTCACGTATGAAAGTAAAACTGTGAAAAGTGCATAAGAAAAATTAAGAGCGCTCTTGATAATATATAGGTCCCAAATTTAAGAACTATCACTGATTAAATCGTATGACTAATTGGCGTACAACAGACGTCCCACTGTAAATTTGTGTATGCACGTGTGAGTATGTAAAGATCTCAGGCATCAATTGGATTTCAACTTCTAAATTTCAGCACGAAAGAGACGTATTCAATGCTCAGAAATTATTGAAATTATTGGACTTGCTCAGAACTAGAATGCTCTTTAGACTTTATATCCTGAGATCCACCTAAAGGGAAATAACGTGTATTTATTCAGAGATCGAACATTTAATGTACAGTACTTCTTGATCAGAACGTCAGCACCAAATAGAACTCACGTGCAAAGCTTGAGCACCAATTGAATTTATGGAAAGTCGGTATCTATGTCTTACATATTTTGCTTGTATTGTTTTTATATAAATAATATAGATATTTTGGTGTGTACTCCTGTTTATTCAGCTCATTTAAAATTGCAATTTGCTGGAAAAAAAATTGGACACAGCAAATATTTTTTACCATTATTTTTCTTAATGTTTGTCTCTATTCTCTGAAAATTAAAAGCAATCGGGAACTCCTATTAGAATGCAAAATTAAAAATATATTCGTGGAAAGGTACCACTTTATTATAAAGAGGAAAAACTCCGTCCGAATTCTCATAAAATATATACAAAACAAAAAATGTATGAGCCAAGAATCATTTCAGTGTTTGTTGCTAATGCATAGAATTCAGGAAAGTGTGTAGAATGATTTATTTTTAACATATAAAAAACACAGATATCAAACGTATGAAATGTGAAATTAAATTGTGGATTGCTCACATGAAAAAAAATTAAAAGTTACATGATGCAACTTTATAAAGTTGAGCTTAGACGGGATTTATGAAAATAATAGGAACACCGACTGGAGCACATGCAATGGGTCATATACAAATCACAAGGAATACGTCACCCGTGAGTGAGGTATATATTGGGATGCAGTACGGCGCCATGCATTACGATGTCGTTTATTACGAAGCAGTAACGCAGTCGCAAGTGAAGCAGCTGTAGTAGTGTAATTGTCGACAATGTCAGATCTTATTGACTTTAAGAAAAGGCATTATCATAATGAAATATCATGAAAGAAATACGGGATTACGCCATATAATATAGATTTTGAAGATGACAATCCGATTTTTGGCGTAAATGTGACAAGGATGGTAAAAATCAGATAATATCCGAAAACTTGAAAATTTTCATCGTCCTGGAGCGGGAATCGAACCCGCGTTTCCCAGAAAACGCCCGGGTATGATAACCACTGCACCACCCAGAACGGCCAAGTTTCAAGTTTCCGATCAATTTGAATATAACCTTCACAGGATTCGCTAGTCTAAGCGACCGGCATTCATATTTAGCGAATCAGGAGATTAAGAATCTTATCCTGTGTTTGCCTGGAGAAGCAGTTATATCATGAAAAAATACGGGATTACGCCATATAATACACATTTTGAAGATGACAATCCGATTTTTGGCGTAAATGTGACAAGGATGGTAAGTCAGATAATATCCGAAAAACATGAAAATTGTGATGGTTATATTCAAATTGATCGGAAACTAGAAACTTGGTCGTTCTGGGTGGTGTAGTGGCTAGCATACCCGGGAATTTTCTGGGAGACGCGAGTTCGAGTCCCGCTCCAGGACGATGAAAATTTTCAAGTTTTCGGATATTATCTGTCTTATCATCCTTGTCACATTTACGCCACAAATCGGATTGTCACCTTCGAAATGTGTATTATATGGCGTAATCCCGTATTTCTTTCATGATATATCTGCTTCTCCGGGCAAACACGGGCTAAGATTCTTAACCTCCCGATTCGCTAAACATGAATGCCGGTCGCTTGTGACCGGCATTCATGTTTAGCAAATCCTGTGATGGTTATATTCAAATTGATCGTAAACTTGAAACTTGGTCGTTCTGGGTGGTGTAGTGGTTAGCAAACCCGGGCGTTTTCTGGGAGACGCGGGTTCGAGTCCCGCTGCAGGACAATGAAAATTTTCAAGTTTTCGGATATTATCTGACTTACCATCCTTGTCACATTTACGCCAAAAATCGGATTGTCATCTTCAAAATGGACATTATCATTGTACGCATATTACAGAAAAGTTTCAGTTAAGATGACACGGCGTTGTTTCCGAAAGAGCAAACACTGAACGCCATACGAAGACGTCCAAAGGGATAAGCGAGCATTGGTTCGGATCGTAAAAGGGAAACACAAGGCAACGGTACGGCAAATAGCAGCAGACTTAAGCACCAGTCGGAATGATCTCGTTTCCTTCGTAACAGTTCGTCGGGAACTCCATCGTGCTTATAGCCGTGTTGCAATTCACAAACTTCTGATTACCGGCATCAATGCAACACAACATGAAAGTGGAGCAAAGCACATACAATTTGTGGTGCTTAAGACTTGCAACGTATCGTCCGGCTTGATATTTCGTACTTTCATATTAACTTTCCACCCCTGGTGGAGTGTACATCTGGCTACAACTTGCATAAAGGTACAACCCGACCGTTTGATTCCGATTTTGAAGCATGGAAGTGTATCCCTGATGTTGTGAGTTCAATTAAATGGCACCTATAACGTAACCCTTTTTCGTGTGCGAGATTGGTGTTACGCTATGTCTAAAACAATGACTAAAAATGTTGAACTAAATGAGAATACGATGCAATTGTTGCACGAGATAGCTCAAATTAAGGTTTTACGGCCAGACGAAACATATACAGAATTCCAACTTACATTTAACCATCTATTGGTCCAGCACAGTAGATGAAATCCAAAATACAGCACTGCCAGTTTTACACTTCACACATAATACCATAATTATCTGTAGTATAATCTAGCTTAACAACGATCGAACATCACCATGCACACACACACACACAAAGAAACTGTGCATCTCCCTTTTCATCTAACTTTCTTATCACATTCTTACGTCCCTCTGTCTGACCTCAAGAGTGTTGCCAACGTCATTCATGTGAGAGACAACGTATCGCGTTAAGTTTGGAAAGTGCAAAAGAGAACAAACTCAAATTTACATAGGACAAGGAATTAAAAATGAAAGTTAAATTAGAATATACGTTACACACCTTTTAGGGCCATTGGTTAATTGGTTATTGTGCAAGATCGTGTCAAACATGCAACGTAGGATTCTTGGGAACGACCTGCACCCGATGTTACAGACATTGCTCCCTAATGACCGACCCCAGCTTCAGGCAGCTAATGCACTCGTGTATTGTGAGAAACCTGTCAATTTTAATTTGCAGAACATGAGGATAACGTACAGCAGTTAGCGTGGCAATCTTATCCTCCAAACTTCAATATTGTTGAACATTTGTGGGAATATCAAAGTCACATTAAACTTTCCACCTGCTAAACACTATCACAGTTGGGATACAATTTAAATAAGAACGTTTTCAGTTTTCTTTACTGTATGGACATGACTTCTAAAAGTCTATTCCAGGTCTAGTTTCTTATATTATAAATGCCTGAGGTTGGCCTACAGCATATTAATAAAGAGTTCTGCACAAAAGTAAGTATTTCTATTATTTTGTTAAACCCTTGATTAAAGGCTGTTTCAGATACAATGAATAATTCTTTTGGAATATAGTAAAGTCACTGTATTTTCTTCTCTTTTAAACGTTCTGCGTATCAGCAGCGAGTTAATGTTTATATAAAAGTAATTTCTTTAAATATATTTGTTTTTTAAGAATCGCAATTTTCCGATTGGGAGTTTAAATGACAGCTCGCGCTCTAAACGTACGATCAGGAAAGTTTGTAAACTAAATTTTTGTGTTTATTAATTACTAACTGAAGTGTCTAATGAATGTAAGTTTAAAATTACATACCTTACATTTATTTTTCAGAAATTATTTAAATGCTAAAGATCGGTTTTCATATTTTTAAAATCAAGTATTTTAATTAATTTGTTTTACAACTTAAAGGAAGGCGGCATTTACTCTCATTAATGAAACAAGCCGAATGATTTAAGACTGTGGGTTCATATTTCGTGCATAAATCTTTTATTACTGTAGGTTGAATACTCAAGGAATAGCAGTTGTATACATAAATTTGTAATCTTATATTAATCAGAAAGCAAACCCCTCAAAAACGAGACAAACCTGCCTTCCAAATAACGAAGTAAGACATTTTAAAGCTTTCGGTGATACAAAACAAGGGGAAAATAAATTTACGGGGTCACACAACAAATCTTTCCCTACAACGGAACGTAGGAGAAACACACACTAGGCAGTTATATCTTCGAACAGAGCGATGCAAGTAAGGCACCAGAGTGAAAACCCTACCGAAATAAATCCACATCGAAAGAATCACCCAGGGACGTATTAGTAATCCAAAATCAGGTCATTAAAGTTTTATAAAAGCAAGACAAAAAAGAACGCCATGAATACAAGATTTCTTCCATTTTAAGAGGAAACAGAAACTTCCAGGTGGCGGAAACTGTGAGACATGATAAATGTTTCAGGAACCTCACTGTTGAGAAGAGAGAAGCCCGGAATCATTAAATTGCACAGTGCTTGATGTCTTTTTTGGCTTATAGGATGGTGTCAGTCATCAATTCTTAATGTGTTCCTCTGACGTTTGAAATCGAGCGAAATAGAAAACCAATGCTTGATCCATTTGGGAACCACGCGACCCACTGTGGGCCTCAAAATATTTAGTTGGCAGCGGCAGCAGCAATGAATATTCAAATCATTCAGTTGATTTTCCTTTGGAGATATGGGCGATCTCTGCATTTCTTTCTGCACCAAACTTCTACAGCAAATAAAAGCTTCTTTTCATTTCTTATCAGTATGTTCGTACTAGTGACCTATCACGAAATCACTGATAACTTCTCATTTCCCAGGCTAGTAGAATTTTTTGTAATCCATAATCTTACACGATTCAGTGTTGTCTAATTTTGAAGAAGAATTAAATAGAGAATACATATGTTACCGTAAAAACCCGATATCCGTTATTTAGCGAAATCACTAGTAATTTCGCGAAATGAATAAACATCCTATGTAAAATGCAGAATAAGAAGTGTACATCGGGGATTTTCTTATTTTTCTAGTAAAAACCCGTTCTCATCATACGCGGAACAGTAAAAATTCAAATTGTTTACAATATATATGAACTCGTATGGTAAAAATAAAGTACTCTGAATAAAATACAGAAAATTATTCATTTGAAAATCCCAAAATAAAATCATTCAATAAAATACGGAAACATTATTTGTTAAAAAATCGTAAAATAAGAACATTACAAATTACTCGTTATTACATGGCCCAATATTGTGGCATTTGGAATTACACAAAACATTATTATTTCTATATTTGCATAACTTTGTTTTACATTTCTTTGTACACTTGAACATTGAAAAACCTTGGCTGGAACCTGTTACAGAAAAAGAAGCTGCGTGGCGCAAAGACTTTTGCATACATATTTTCACTTTAGTAATATCAACAAATTTTTGTTTACAAATACTAAATTCCGATCTAGTATACAAATGATTTATAACGCTTTCTTTAGTACCGTTGTCGTCAGTTTTCATTAAAGCAACAATTGTAATATTTCGTAATAAACCTTTTGGTTTATCGACGACAGGAATAGGTATGTGTTATAAAACCCACGACTTCACTCTGTGACACACGGCAACGTTCTAACGTTGCAGCTGCATCGAATGAAACTCCTATGATTGATGACGCATGACCGCATTAACCAACTGGAGCGCGCCTTTTGTATAGAACACAACAGTTCAGATTTTTCTTGTTCCGTGTCTAGTGAGAACGGGTTTTGACATAAGAAATTAAGTAAATACCCGATGTAAACGTTTTATTCTGAATTTTATTGATAATGTTAGTCATTTCTAGATGTTACTAGTAAAACCCCGATGTTACCAATGCTCGCGGACACTTCACGTTCTTACTAATAATTTCGCGAAATAAGAGATTTCGAGATTTTTATGGTAGCACATATAATATTTTATGTCGTGAATGTCCGTGGTTTATTAGTTTTACTTAGTGCTTAAAAAGGCAAGACAAACCTGATGGTAGGGGTCTAGTGAATGAAACACTAATGAACAACATTTAATGTTTATTTTTTGCTACACGCAGCTCTCCACATATATTCAAATAAAAAGTAATCTAGTTAGCAAAATATGACTTGCGCAATAATAGAACAAGCATTAATTACGAAAAATAATAATAACTTGTAGCACAACTCATAAATTATATAGCTCACAAGGGTGGTTATCGTAGCGTTTCTTACAACCGACAACAATCCGCCGAACTCCCCGCAACTCTTGATACGGACGTTTTCGTTACTTCCTTATCGTGACCTTTCACCTGAGTTTTATCAGCTTTGGAAAGAGTAACAAAGAACTGGAGGTGCAGAAGGTGACGTTCAGAAATGAAGCACATAGCCAAGAAACAGAGCAAATCTTACAGGAAAGGAAACTCAAAGGTAAAGTTAGATCTACAAGCATACGTTACTTACCACAGAAATAAGATCTCTAAAAAACGGTGTTTTCAAGCTTCTTGAAACAAAAATGCTGTACATATTGGACGTTCTGTTTGGAAAGCAAGACCGACTCTTAAAAGTAGGCCTTTGTAATCCCATGAAAGCATTTCACACTCTAATTTGTTTAAAGCGGAAAAATGTTCAAACAGATGTAAAAGAACAGCAAAATGCATTTGAAGAACATTCTGAATGGATACTGTAATGTTTTTCATTGTTTGAAAAGTATGTATGTAGCTTTGGGAACACTACATAAAGTTTGCTCTCCTTATTCGCTCATCGTAAGTGAAATGAAGTCACTCAAATAAAGTTCCTGAAAGATTTACTTGCAGTTCGCCTTTTATTCAGCCACACTTGACTAAATCACAGCTCCAATAAAAAAATAAATAAGTACTTAGTCGAGTTAACTTGAATTAGTCAACACAGTAGTAGTGTGAAAAGACTAACACGAAATACATATATGTACACCACAGATCAACAGACGCTATCTGAAAGACAAGATACAGCTTACAGATTCGTACGGTATCTAGGACTACCACTAACGCACTACACAGAAACGCAATAGTCACTCCAAGAAAGTTCTGCTGTGCATATGGTAGGATATGAAGGTTGTGCTACATTATGAACTATTGGAACAGGGCCAAACCGTTACTGCTGATTGCTACAACAACGTTTTACAGCGATTGAACCAGGAAATTTGTCAAAAATGTCCAGTCACAGACAAGGGTTTGCGTCCGGTGAAATTACTGAATGACAATGCTAGGCCGCATGTCGCGAAATCGGTCAAGGAAACGTTATTGACGCTTGGCTGAGAAGTTTTGGAGCACCCGACGTATAATCCCGAGAAAAGCCCTGCAGATTATCATTTGTTCCGATCGATGTAACACGGTTTTATCTATTGTATGGTTCCGGACATGTGACGAATTGCAAAAATGTGTAGACGACTTCATCCGCGTCACACGACGAAGCATTCTTCATTGCTGGAATATGTCACTGCCCGACAGATGGCGTAAGATGATAGATAACGACGGCGTACATTTTGATTCCTAAATGTATTGTTGTTTTCTCTGAAATTACATTGTGCATTGTCTTAAAACACTTTAAAACTCTTTTGTACACCTAAGAGCATTGATTTTGACATTCTTTTCAACTTTTCTTAACTTTAATTTCCGATTGTTCGAGAAACCACTAATAATCACAAATCATTTACTGAAACTTTCTTTGGATTCTTGGTTCCAAGTTTTTAACTCATTTTCTGCTATTTTGCGAGAGTAAATAGACCATTGTTTGTTACAGTCATTTAGGTATATCCATGCTTCATCAATGGTAACAATAAATTATCCTGTCTCCGGTTAAGGAATTTTCATAAAGAAGTCTACACCGTGTTCTGCGCTCACCACGTGCCCAGCCAAAAGTCGATGAATATTATATTTTGTCTTTGTTTTTTTTTCAGATTCAAATCTTTGTTTATTACCTTGTTTGCAGTTGATACAGTTATTTAATGATTTAGCAATTGTTCTTTGGGTGAGGAGCTTTTCTTTAAAGACCAGATACCTTACTTTTGAAACAGTCGTAAATGTAGGTATCTTCTTTGGATATACGTTTGGTGTTCTTTTCCCTGTTGAAATCAATTTTTGGCGATTTTGCCGTCTGCTATTAAGAATATTGCTATAGAAATACCAATTCCACGATTTTCACAGCGTTCATTACAGAATACGAATATTTCTCTTCATAAAGAGCAAAAACAAAACCTTTTACCCGCAGCTTGTTGGAGTGCACCATTTTCGTAGCAGACGATATTTAACTAAAGCAGATTTTTTCGTTTTCATCTAACACGCTGTTTCCAGTTTCAATTCATTGAAGTTCCTTTATTTTTTGTAATTTCTTATTAAAAAGCTTATAAAAAGGTATGAATGTCTTCTTTATATCTTACAAAAATGTGAATTGACAGCACAAGATATAGAAAAAAGAGGCTGGCGATATTTTCAGACAGCTTTAATTTACAAATATGACTAAAGCCGAGTGATCCGCTTCCGTAGCGCCGTGATTTAAGCGATGGCTTCTGATCATTCGTCCGAGATGGGTCCGGGTTCGAACAAGGGTGAGGCATGGATGTTGTGTTTGTTTTACGGCGCTGGTTTTTCCTCTCTCTTTCTCTCTCTTTATCTCTCTCTCTCTTTCTCTCTCTCTCTCTCTCTCTCTTCCCTGGAACCAGTAGACGTAAATTAGGAAGGGGCGACTGCTATTATAGTGGACGTAATTAGGGGAGGACGACTGCTATTATTATTAAATTTAGGAGAGGCGACTGATATGTCAACGATGAAGAAAAATACCACATACTGATCGATTTAATAAAGGAAGTTATGTCGTGTTTGAATTTGATTGGCTTGTTGATTGCTTACTTCATAATGTTTGCCAAAAGAGCAAAAAAACTGATATTACGTTCTTACATTTTAAATCTCACGCTATCTTAGGTAAACAGTATGATCTGTAAAATGTGTATTTTTATTTTCATCAAGATATTTTGTATCGTGTCTAAATCATTCGGAAAAGGCAGCCCAACATCGTCGTCATTTTTGGAGCACAAGATTGGAAAACAATTATATGTATTCTATGTGGATCACATTTTTACTTATATGAAGAGCGTAGAGTATTCTGCATGCGAAGCGACGGTAAAACGCTGCGAATTGCATCGTTTCAAAGCCCGCCCGGAAGTACATTACTCTACGTCGTTGGAGGCATTATTTTAAGTCATATAGAGTTAATGTTATTAGCTTCATTTGTATAGCACTTAGCAACTGAATCCGTCTGAACGCATTAGAAATGGGATGGAATAACAGCCGAAGGGTTTCTTGCACGTGACACCAGAAACTACGAGTATATCAATATAAATGGACGATAAGTCGGGACAAAGTAAATATCAGAGGAAAGAGAACCAGCGGAAACATTTATGCGTTCAATCACTGAAGAGATTTATAATGTCATAGAATGTGCTGGGCATTCATTGTGGGTGAGAAAGTCATGAAATGGGCGGAATCAGATCAGCCAAGAAAGAATGAAATAGCAGAAAATTTGGAGGCAAAATTTCATTAGTGAGGAAGATGTCATGAATATGAGATTGATGGACAGTTGTATTGGCAATGCTTATTGGGGTATCAGCCGAATTAGTTAAATCACGACTATGATAAGTCAGTGTGCTTCTTTATCACTTCTGCGCAGTATAGTGCGCTAAAGTGAACAAAGGTAAGCAGTCTGTAATATCAACACTGAAACACCGAAGCAAAATTAATACGACTGTGCATCGAAGTCAGAATTATTGGCTCCAATATTTTGAGAGAGAAAAAGAGCGATACAGGAAAATAGAGAAAGATAGGGAGAGAGAGACATAGAGAGCGCGAAGAGGGAGAGAGAAATAGAAAGAGCAAAGAGCGAGAGAGGGAAAGAGACACAGGAAGAGACAAGGAGAGAGAGCGAAGAGGGATAAAGGGAAAGAGACACATGGAGAGACAAGGAGGGAGAGCCAGGGATAGAGAAACTGAGAGATACTTGGAGATAGAGAGAGACAGGGAGAGACAAGGAGATAGAGCCAGGGAGAGAGAAACTGAGAGATACGGGGAGATAGAGTGAGAGAGAGATACAGAGAGGGAGACAGGGAGGGAGACAAGGAAGGAGAGGGACAAAGAAAGAGCAAAGAAGGAGAGAGGGAGAGACAAGGAGAGAGAGACGTAGAAAGAGAAAGAGCGAAGAAGGAGAGAGGGAGAGACAGGGAGAGAGACAAGAAAAGAAAGACTTAGAAAGAGGGAGAGACAATGTGAGATAGACTTAGAGAGAGAGAAGAATAGACAGGGAGAGAGACAAGGAGAGATAGACGTATAGAGAGAGGGAGAGACAGGGCGAGAGACAAGGAGAGATAGACTTAGAGAGAGGGAGAGACAGGGAGTGACACTTTGAGAAAGAGAGAGGGAGAGATTGACTTAGAGAGAGAGAGAGAGAGAAACAGGTAGTGACACTTAAAGAGAGAGGGAGAGACAGGGAAAGAGACAAATAGAGAGAGACTTGGAAAGAGTGAGAAACAGTGAGAGCAAGGAGAGAGATTTAGAGAGAGAGAGAGAGAGAGAGAGAGAGAGAGATTTATAGAGATGAAGGGAAATTTAGAGTGAGAGAGATTTATAGAGATGAAGGGAAATTTAGAGGGAGAGAGATTTAGAGAGAGGAAGAGAGATTTAAGGAGAGGGAGAGAGAAAAGGAGAGAGAGAGACTTAGAGAGAGAAAGAGAGATTTAGAGAGAGGGAGAGAGATTTAGAGACAAGGAGAGAGACTTAGAGAGAAAAAGAGGCATTTAGAGAGAGGGAGCGAGATTTAGAGAGAGAGTGAGAGACAGGGAGAGAGACAATGAGAGAGAGAGACTTGGGGAGAGAGAGAAACAGTGAGAGAGACAAGGAGAGAGATTTAGAGAAAGGAAAAGAGATTTAGAGAGAGGGAGAGAGAGACTTATAGAGAAGGAGAGAAGCAAGGAGAGAGAGCGAAGAGGGAGAGACAAGGAGAGAGATGGAAGGAGAGAGACAAGGAGAGAGAGGGAGCGGCAGAAAGAGATCGAAGAGGGAGAGAGACAAGGAGAGAAGCAGAGAGGGAGAGAGAGACTTAGAGAGAGGGAGAGAGACAAGGAGAGAGAGGGAGCGGCAGAAAGAGATCGAAGAGGGAGAGAGACAAGGAGAGAAGCAGAGAGGGAGAGAGAGACTTAGAGAGAGGGAGAGAGACAAGGAGAGAGACTTAGAGAGAGACAGTGAGAGAGCGAAGAGGGAGAGAGAGGGAGAGAGACAGAAAGAGAACGAAGAGGGAGAGAGACAAGGAGCGAGAGGGAGAGAGGCAGAAAGAGAACGAAGAAGGAGAGAGACAAGGAGGGAGAGGGAGAGAGACAGAAAGAGAACGAAGAGGGAGAGAGACTTAGGGAGGGTGACAGGGAGAGACAGGGAGAGAAGCAAGGAGAGAGAGCGAAGACAGAAAGAAAACGATGAGAGAGAAAGACTTAGAGAGTGAGACAGAGAGAGATAGGGAGAGAGACAAGGAGAGAGACTTAGAGAGGAAGACAGGGAGAGGTACAAGGAGAGAGACTTAGAGAGAGACAGAGAGAGAGAGTGAAGAGGGAGAGAGACCGAAACAGAAGGGAGAGGGGGAGAGAGAGCGCGACACTTTGAGAGAGAGGGAGAGAGACAGGGAGAGGTAGAAGGAGAGAGACAGGGAGAGGTAGAAGGAGAGAGACTTAGAGAGAGACAGAGAGAGAGAGAGTGAAGAGGGAGAGAGACCGAAACAGGAGGAAGAGGGAGAGAGAGAGCGACACTTTGAGAGAGAGGGAGAGACTGAGGGAGAGGGAGAAGCAGAGGAGAGCAGTACTAAAACGGTCAGCTCTGTAAGTAACATCAACGGGTACTTGGTGATTTTACACAACTCTTATTTAGCAGTGCTCTCAATCAATAGGATGACCGCGCTGGGCTTCAAAGGCAATGGAATAACTAGAACGGTTTTTGAATAAGCAATTAATATGGTGTTACAATTTATGTCGGTATTTTCTTAACATTTTCGAGACGCAGTTTCCTGCGATAGCCGGACACCCTTCGTAGTCCTCCCAGGTCTGCCTCCGTTTCGTAGAATCCCTTTTATGGCCATTCTGATCGCCTGACTCTCACCGATCGAACATGTTTGTGACGTAACGGGACACAACCTGGGTCTATACCGGAATGCAGGCGAATTGGCCCATAATTCTGAAACCACCTAAAATTCTATACATCAGGAGACTATTTGTGAATTGTATGCGCCTATGCCACGCGTGACCGCTTGTATCAGTCCTAGAATTGGCGCTACAACGTAGTGAATTGTTCCACTTATGCAAATGCTTTTTTTCAAATAAATGTGCCAACTGCTCTAGAATTGCACGAATTTTCTTTCATACACATGTACGTATATTTCACATACCAATTTTCATCTCGAGTGGATGATTCCTTATGGGTCCTCAGTTTTTTTCTTTGGTAAAGTAGCTTAAATGACTTCGTCAAGATGCACTTTTGGCAAGGTGTTTCCTCTTCGTATTGGATTTAGTTTATTGCCGTGGAAAAAACCCTTCAAATTCCTGCTATGACACTTAAGGACACACTGTATTTAGTCATATATATTTGTAGAGTAACAGCAATACTGATCATTTAATCTCTATCACTAAGTGCCGCTTGGTAATGATTTATTAATGAGAGAGATAAATCTAAAGAGTAAATGAAGACGTATTAAAAGACCATTTCAGTTTTATGCCACATTTCACGATCTTGACGGATCACTCAATAAATACGTTAGATATAAAATCTCCAGTGCGGAACCCATACCACATATTTCATAAGAAGAGAGAGAGAGTAACTGACAAAAAATAAGTGAAGTATTGAAAGGCGATGCAATCTGCGAAAGTTTCACACATCCAGACATTCCAGCAAATCTTTTTACTGAGAAAGCGCAAGTTAAAGAAGAATTTTACTTTAATCATAGCAAGATTAATAGCTTTCGGATAACACACAGGTATCATGCATCATATATCCAAGACGTCCAAAGGAAATCGTCATTATAAAGTACTTAAGAACATTGATTTAGTGGAGGGTTTACTGGTAAATGCAAGTTTCAAAACAATAAGAGAAGTCTGAACCGCTTTTGTTACTTCACAGAATTTAATTTCCAACCTTTTGGATCATACGAAGATTAGGCACTTCGGTAGGTTTAATGAATAATGAATCCTTCTCGTTTATTCAAAAGTAATATCTTTAGGTTCTTTGGCACTTAGATAAGTACATCGATATTATAGGAAACAAACAAAATAAGAAGCATTGCATAATATTAAAGCTTCATCCCGAAAATACTTGCCGATTCCACGTTAGTCTTATGCGGTGGAGCTATTGATGCATTGCTCCATTTTGCCTACCGCAAACACAATCCCGAATGTAACTGTAATTTATAACTACGAGAATATTTAGAAACTGCTTTTCACACACACACACCTCATAATAACACTCTGAATCTGGAATACGATATCAGAAAAGAGTAGAAAATTGAACAGAAAATAAAATAATTTGCATATCTCAAAATTTGACCAGAAAAATAGTAATAACTAGTAGATACTGATTCAGAGGAATCTTATTCACTTGACCAAAAGAATACCTCACCAAAAATTCGTTGCCTACGGCTACTAGGCTAGGCATTTTATTTCACCGAAAGGTCTCTTCTCCTAAAAGCTCATTTCATCGAAAAATCATTTTACCGAAGTATAAGTTTATGGAAAATTTTGGATTCTATTATAGGACTTAAGTAGTATAACTATAATAATAATCAGAATTTCTTAGCGTAGAATATAAAGCAAAGTTTTCTAGCTTTCGCACAACAAACGGATGGCTTTTTCAAGGAACGTAGGCAGCTAACTAACTGCAAACTGGATAATAGAACATTTCAACAATTTGACGCGGTGACATGACTAGACAATAAATGAATAGGCGCAAATATGATCAGTCCTAGTATAGTTATAATAGTATCATTATTAATATAGTTACACTAATTTAAGTGAAACTGGTGTACGGTTCCTTGTGACTAATTTATTATAGGATTTGTTGAAATCTAGTTGCAGGTTCCAAAAACCGAAATTCGGAACGTTAGGGGATCGTATAAAAATTGCCCTTTTGATTTATCGGTGTCCTCTCTCCAGTAGGTAGTGTAACGTACCAGGAGATGTGACGTACCTGCCAGAAGGACGCACACGACATAAAGGCAGATAGGAATCAGAATAAAATGTCCGCGTAGTTCAATTGGTAGAGCAACTTTTTCCGGAATGAGGGGATCCGGGTTCGAATCCTGGCGTGGACAGAAATGACGGAGAAATTTACTTCGTTATAGTAGGTATTTTGATGTTTAATCTAAAAATTTGAAGGCCTCGGCCTTGTTAACAATTTGAAATCATCCGTGATTGTCAGTAGATTTCTTTCAATTGGGACACATTGGAGCTAGACATCTTTGGGGCCAATTACGCGGGTGCCCTAATTATACGAAGGTTTATCTCAAAGAGCTAATTTGGCACGTTAAAAAAATTTCACAAACAAACGGCTGCCTCGATTAAGCGATGACCCAATAAACCGGAATCTATTGCATTCTTAAAATTTACATAAAAAGTCAAGTTAATGATTTTGCTCATCTAGCCCAAAACACTAATCATAAATCGTTCTAAACCTACGCTGTTTTAGCGAATTTTAATCGACCTCTCTCATTTTCAAAATATTTACATAAAAAAATCAAGTTCAGGGATTTGTGCTTTTACTCGGACACAATATATTATATATGAAGCCTTAGGCCTGGGTCTTTTCAGGAGTTTTTAATCCACCGTGCTCAAATTGATAAGGTTTGAACAACACGCCAAGCTCTTAATGTTGCAGTTTGTCTCAGTTTTTTTTACATTAATTAAAAATTCCTAGGCTTACGGATATAATTAATGTATTTTGCTTGAGTAAGAGGGCAACACTATTGACTCGACATGTCATGCAAACATTATGAATGGGATCCCGGCTGGTTAAAACTTGCTGAAAAGACCCGGGCCTGGAGCCTCATAATTAACATTTTGGACCTAACTGAAAGTGCAAAATCATGAACTTGAGGTATATTATGAATATGAGCATGGAGGGTTAAAATTTGTTAAAAGTGCCCAATTCTGAGGCTAGGGCTTTCAAAAGGCTGTGGCTGAGTAAAATGCAACATCGTTAACTTGACTTGTTATATGAACCTTATGAACGACACACCGGTGGCACAGTGGTCTAAGCAATGGCTTCTGATCTTTCGTCCGAGATGCGTCCAGGTTCGATTCCCGGTGAGGCATGGATATTGTGTTTGTCTTACTGCACAGGCTCTCTCCTTTCCGTTGAACCAGTGACCCTAATTTAGGGACGGGCGACTGCTTATAGCCCACAGAGTTGCTCACGGTGGATCATTAAACCTCCTATTTAAAAAACAAATAAAAAAACCTTAAGAATATTGAAACGGCGGATTTGCATTTAATAAAAAGGCCCAGGCCTGGAGCCTAATAATTAGCGATTTGGCTTGAATAAAAAGGAAAATATTTTAACTTGACATGCTTCCTAAGCCTTATGAATGTGAGCACGTTGAACTACAAATTGCTAAAAAGCCTTGGCCTATCGTTTCAGAATTAATATTAGGGCTCAAATTGCCGATGTACGGAGAAGTGGACACGGTGAAATCAAAAGTTCAATTTTTATACAATTCTTTAGTGTTTTGGTGGTCCGTTTTCTAAACCTTTTATACACTTCAACAGTTCCTGTAGTACAATCCAGGGTTTTCGATAAACTGATTCTTCAGTAAAACGATGTTTCGATGAATTGAACTTTTAGATGAAGGGACATTTAAATAAGATGTACCTTTCGATAAGTGAACCATCTGTGCATCGATCTTTTCTGGGTAGTTATTTTCGGTCAAGTGACAATTCGGTGAAGTAATCGTTGGACGAAATGAACTAAACCAATTTCATAGAACTTCTATCGGCAATTTCTGTCCATCAGTAATATTTTAAGAGTAATCCTTTTTGGAAGAAGCCCCACTCGGTCACCCAAATCAGTTCATAGGATACAGCCTGAATATGGAAATTCATACATAAGAAATCATAGAAGAAATGTGGAGAAGTACGGCATTTTACACACTACAAACTTTAATATGGATTATAAATATCTGTCTCTTTTAGAAGAATACTTGCTGGCAGTGTTCCTCTTAAGTTACGATTAGTACATTGCTTCCTTATGTACGGCATACATTCAATTTAAAACAAAAAAATTATTTTGCTTTGAAGCCTATCCCGACGTTTGTATTAAATATTTAGAATGTTTCTCAAAATTATCCATAGCCAGGCAAGAGTTCATCATTGGAATGGTGATTCATGCATTTTTAAAAAAAAACCTGAGTTTCTATAATATTTTCTTGGTGTAAAGCTGTATTATTGACGTACGTACGTGTGGGTGTGCGCGCATGCTGAAATTCATGTCGACTTGCTAGTTGGCAATTTATGAAAATATTTTTTAATCGGACATGTTTAAATAGGAGTAAAAATTTTCATGAAGTCATTCACCATTTTTTAGTGCAAAACGTTCCCAGGGGTTTAAATTCTGATTTAAGGTCATTTTAGTTTTTTACACATTAACCTGCTGGAACGAATTAACTGGGGGCTAGAGCAAATTGGACTGAAATTAGCTCGAACGAATGTATTCGTTGTCTGAGGAATGGGCCAAATGCTGCTGGGAAAAGTTAACTTTCGCATCAGAAATCATTGCTTTTAACTTAAGCATTTTTTTTAAAAGTGGTCATTTAGGTGAATATCAGTCATATAAGGATTGCATTAAGACACTTAAATACATTTTGTCTGATTACCTGCTAAACATTCTCTAGCAATGTCGTAAACTAAAAGGAGAGGTGTTTAAATGCTGTCCATGTCTGGAGGAGAAATTGTCCATCATGTCTTGGGTCATGGAGCAGAGATAGAGCGCTACATGCAAGCTCTAATCACAATTGACAGGTTTATTATCGTGACTGCTGAGATTAATACAAATAATTATTTTCTTATTTAGGCACTTCTAAATTAGTTCCTGCGATCAGCACCTCGGCATACCAGGTGTTGATCGCAGGAACTAATTTAGCATTTTCTTAGCGACACATCACCTTTCCTTAAATACTACTAAATCATTGGATAATGTTTGGTCGTACTCCACTAACAAGACTTTGCTGCACACAACATATCTGCACATGATCAGAACAAGTCTTGCGAAAACCTCTCCGTAAGTAACGCATCTATTCAGCACACAAAAAGCTCCTGTGTCTTTTCGGCAGTACCTAAGCTCCACTGTCTTAAATAAAACTAAAATGGCTGGAATAAAATATTTGGGCAATTTTGCATTTAAAAACTATGCTTCAATAAATGCGTTTCCTGATTGTAGTCAAAAAATCATAGTAAATATACTTACCCTATAAGTTCCTAGATTGTCTACAGCGCACGTCAATACAGCCTCTTGACCAGTGGCGACAGTCACATTAGGAATGAGTTCAGTGAATTCAGGTTCAAGATCTTCTAATGGAAGAATAAAAATCGAGAGTTCTGTGATTTCAACGCAAAACACATTTAAATAAAATAAACTTAATGAGTAACAATTGAACTCATTTGCAAAAACATTATGTATGCATCTGATGTAAGGAGATAGGTACAAGGGAAAAATGCTATAATAATTAAATTGTCAAATTATTATTTTGATATTAAGCTATGACAAAAGTAAATTTGAATTCGACCTTATATTCGAAATCGTTTTCCTTTTGGGAAAGGAAACTGTTAAGTGGCCAAGTATCTCAAGACACATGGAATTAAATTCACGCAAAAAAATACAAATTGCAGATATCGATAATAATAAAATTAACGTGTCTGTATATCTTTCAGTCACGACAGAACAAACTGATAAACATATATGTTTGAAATTTCGCAGAAAACTGCAAAGATACATGAATATGTGAACATATAAGGTCTTTTTTGAAATTCAAATTCACAAAATTTTGATGAATTACAGGAAATTATCTTTAAAGATTTCAACCTACTCAAAATAGTATAACTATACTAATGATCCAAATTTCTTGGAGTAGAATAAAAATAAAAGTCTCCAAGCTTTCGCGCATCAACCTGATTGCTTTTTCAAGGTAGAGAACTAACTGTCAAAATAGGGAGTTCAACTAAATTAGGTCGTCAACTAAAAAACCTTCCTTGAAAACGTCATCTGGTTGATATGCGAAACTTGAAAACTTTGATTTCTATTCTACGCCAAGGAATTCGGATTATTAGTATCCTTATACTACTTTGAGTAGAGTTGGTGTATAGTTCATTATTATTATTTACTTTCAATCTATGTTGAAGAAACCATATTTTTGAGATTGGATTTTTCTTTATATTGGATTTTTTTTATGTCCGTAACAACAGTTCATTTCCGGTTTGCTTAAAAGTTTTCATTACTTTCTTGAACAGCAATATTTACTTACACTTTGTGTAAATTCCACAAAATTTCTTTTTTTTGATTGAAGGTTTAACGACCACCGTGAGCAACTCAATGGGCTATAAGCAGTCGCCCGTCCCTAATTTAGGGTCACTGGTTCCAGGTAAGGGAGAGAGCCAGTGCCGTAAGACAAACACAACATCCATGCCTCACCGGGATTCAAACCCGGACCCCGTTCGGACGAATGATCAGAAGCCATCGCTTAGACCACTGCGCCACCGGGACGGCCCACAAAATTCCACAGCACTGTTGTGTAAACTGCACAAACCGGACACCAAATATGATAAAACGAACAATACTAATAGCTTGCGTTAATGTACCTGGACTTCGCTTCCAAAGTTTAAGGAATATCATTCCGCCACAGTTGCTCGCTGTTTGTTTAAATCTTAGACCGTCGCTGTCATTATGTTACTACGCACAGTAAATAGTCCCAAGGAAAGATTTTGTGTAGCTTTCTTGAATCATTGTTTGCTTTTTGACATAACGCGCGAGATATACAGTTTGAAATTCGATCTTGCTGTTTAAAACATTAAACTTCTGCCGCTGTCGTTAAGTGTGGGTTTGTTTATATTTCAAACAATAGTTCTTAGAATGCTGTTACGCGCTATAAATCATTTCAGTATTTAAAAAGAATTGTAACGCGTTTCTTTCTGAGAGGAAATATATTTCACTGAAATGCAAATGGAATACAAGATATGAAATGCGAAAAAATGTTAATTACCTTCTCGCATTTCATAATTTCAAAGTGTAGCATTGCTGTTCTCTCGTTCGCGCATTCTCACACCTTGCTTTGACTATTTATTAATCTCATCTTCGCGTAATACAGAAATACCAACATTTCGCACTGGAACACGACTGACTGCCAAGGAACTGATGTCAAGTATCATCAAAGCTATCATGAGGCCGGCATGCTACAGAATACAATGTTCTTATTACACGGATTCCAGTCTTTCTCTGAGCTTACATTTCAGTTTAAACACTTACAGTTTCCTCTTTGCCTGAATATCGCCATGAGTATCAAGAAACACACGGGCAATCAATAAATTTTGTCGACTGTCAGTCAAGAAACTGGTGTCAAATATCATCAAAGCTACCATTATGGCCGGCATGCTACAAGACACAATATTCTTATTCCACGGATTCCATTCGTTCCTCTGAGTTTACATTTCAGTTTAAACACCTACAGTTTCCTGTTCGCGTGAGTTTCGCCATGAATATCAACAAACACACTTTCAATCAATAAACCTTGTCGACTGATTGTCAAGGAACTGGTGTCAAATATCATCAAAGCTACCATCGTGGCCGGCATGCTACAAGACACAATATTCTTATTCCACGGATTCCATTCGTTCCTCTGAGTTTACATTTCAGTTTAAACACCTACAGTTTCCTGTTCGCGTGAGTATCGCCATGAATATCAACAAACACACTTTCAATCAATAAACCTTGTCTACTGATTGTCAAGGAACTGGTGTCAAATATCATCAAAGCTACCATTATGGCCGGCATGCTACAAGACACAATATTCTTATTCCACGAATTCCATTCGCTCCTCTGAGTTTACATTTCAGTTTAAACACCTACAGTTTCCTGTTCGCGTGAGTATCGCCATGAATATCAACAAACACACTTTCAATCAATAAACCTTGTTGACTGATTGTCCAGGAACTGGTGTCAAATATCATCAAAGCTACCATTGTGACCGATATGCTACAGGATACAATGCTTTTATTTCACGGATTCTAGTCGTTCCATCTGAGCTTACATTTCAGTTTAAACTCCTACAGTTTCATGTTCACCTCAGTATCGTCATGAGTATCAGCAGACACACAGCCAATCGATAAATTTTGTTGAACTCCATATACAGGACACGCGGTTTTCCTCATTCCCAGATATATGCTGGTTACTCTAGAGCAGGCAAAATTGAAAATGTTTTCATCTTGGCTCCAAACGGCCGGACACTGAACGTCATCGATTTGGATACTCTCCCATGATAAACTTTCATGCCCTTCGGAAGAACTGCAAATTATATAGATCACAACACAATAGCAAAATGTAGATGCTTCAAATATTTAAATTTCCTACTTCACATTCAATAAAGAATTCTGATTTCACTCATTTGTGCAGGTACGAATACTTAAGGGAAAATGGCTTTCATTTCATAATGTGAATACATTTACGTTAAATGCTTCCGTGCAATATGGCCTGTTCATAATTTCAGGAAAACTCAGGGAACGCTGACCTGTAAACTAACTAATGTATTCGCTGCTAAACAAGGGCAACGCCCAGTTCCCTTGCTAGTTATAAAAAATAAAGCAATTAAAAAAGGTAGACTTTACTAAATCAAATTATCACTTATGCTTTATTAATATCTTGTTTCTAACTCAGAATCGTCGAAGAACATTTTTAAGTACATTAGACTTCATGTACACAATTTAACTTAATGCATCGATAGTAAGGAAATTTGAGAGACTTTTGCGAAATATTTTGCAAACTTACGAGACAGCAGTTGCTGCAATATATGTAAGCATGCTTTACTTTATTCTGAAACGCGATCGTTTGAACAAGCACTATGTTCTCCAAACGGTTACGCTTAAAAACAATGTCTGAAACTAAACATTACTTCCACGCTACTTCGCCGACATAGGAAGAAAAATATGCACTTATGTCTTGCTTGCTCTGCTATCCAAGTGGTAATACATATGGACCTCGGTTCACTAGACTTGTATCAGACAACTTTTTCACGTTGTGTCATCAGACAACGGCGCACATTTGATGAACTACAAACACGAGTCGATTTAGCGTAAATAATATTAGCATGTCTCTTGAAATACGGGTAATTTTCGTACCTGTGTCTTAAAATTTTAGAAGCCAGTGAATCGAATTCTAAAAATTAAACTTGCAGACGTAGTTAAAGTTTCAAAGATTAAAATGCAGAGGGCAAACATGTTTTTTGTCTGTATTTGCGCTATATTTTACTAAGTGTACATATATGCTTTTATAGGATTCTCAAATTAAATTTAAGGTGGTGCAAATGCTACACATAATGGAGGAGAAATGTTTAGTTACTCGATATTAATGAATGCATGATATAAATTTATCTGAAAGATGTTCTGCTGTTCAAGAGGATATCATGTTATAAATAGTTTATGTTGTTTTAAAAACAAAGTCTGGTTTTAAGCTATAGAGATTACGATACCCTATAGGAAAGAAAAAGTGAAAAAATATCAGACACGGAAGTGTCACTGCACAGTTAGCTCGTCAGCTGCCAGAAAACAGGAACAGAATATACAGGCAAAAGACTAGATATTGTCACCGACGAGCAATATACCACGCACCATCAAACACCCACGCTGCCCTCGGATGCAGACTGAAACATATACGGATCTTGCATCACGTAAAACTGATCTGGACTGCATTCTGTTCTCTTAAGCACGATGTTGTGCTCCCGTAATCCAGCCCAACTGCCCGGATTACATTTCGTTTAGCAATATTCATTGTCCTCATCTTATCCCTCACCCTGAAGTACTGTAGGAATTACGTAATGTCCTAAGGGACAAGGTGGCCGTTGGATCTCTTTCGAGACTTGCTAGGGTGTCCTTTGTCCGCTGTTAAGAAGGATTCCTTGTACGGAGTTTATCGTTAATACCAATCCTACGTCAGGTGCTCTATGTCAACAAACACGCGAATGTTTGGAGATATCCGTTAATTTAGGTTTCACTGTACATGGTTTAGCACCTTTAACGTAAAAAGGCAATTAATTTCTTGAAACATGATCATAAAAGAAACGTATTATAAGCGGCAGACTGATCATTTTCAGCTTTTTGGTTTTGAGGCTTCAACCAGTTCAAGAATATATAATTGTGTGTTAGAAGAGCTAAGAATTGGATTCTTCGGGAAAGTTGAAATCGTAAGAAATTGTAAAATGTTTGAAGTGGAAGTTCATGAGTTGGGAAAGCAATTTGTTCAAATGTGAATCAATTACGAACGAAAGGACGGGGATCACGTGTCGTAATCGTAGCTCAAAGTAAAACTGAAAGCCATGGACGAAGAGGTTATAGCCATAGATAGTAGCGTTCACGATATTTCATAAAACATATGGGAACGGCTGGCTGGAAATGAGGAGCAGTAAAGAAAAGACTTAAAAGAATACTTAAATTGTGATATTATGGAAAAATCTTCTTTAGTGCTAAGTTTCAGAACGTTTCGTGTGGTGAATGGTGTGGACTTGTACATTTACCACTCAAGAACTTTTGCGCCGTGATAGGAAGAAAAAAGAGCCAAGTAATCAACTCTCTTTAGGAAAAGCAAAGGTTTGGAAAGGTCTAATGCACACTCATCAGCCAGATCACTCTTAATACCACTGCCTTTACTAGTGAATAAGTCCCACAGCGCGGAGTAGCGACATTGATATCCAGTCTTGTTAGGCATTGAATGCTGAATGATTATTGGCACGAAGAATGATTATGTTAGGAAAAGCAGGCATTCGGCTTTCCGCAGGCTACCTTAGTGAAGAAGTGAAGGGAATGGTTCCACCATAGCAGCGGGAAAAGGGGAGAAGCACTGTTTCAAAGTCGAGAAGAACGACTAATGGTACTTAGTGCATGGAACAGCATACTTCTTGCGATCCTTTATTTAACAGCTAATAAAATCAAAAGGCACAGAGAAACGATAATCCTACAATCCAGAAGAAACGTTTGCTGTTTGGGCTAAGGAATCGGCTGCCCGTTGATGTATTATACTCATTTTGACGCACTATCAAGCACAGCTCAGCCTCCAACGGTAACGACAGCACGGTGATTGGATATTGGACATGCCGCTGAATGTCTTCGTATTCGACTCAGTGCGGTCATACAGCTGCAAACAGACCCTAGATGTGGACCGAAACAGCACGTTTGCAAAGTTTCTTAGTGTGGAAATTGTTCTTATGTGCTTTCCTGTGACTCGTCATCCCTGCTGGAAGGAACCTCACTTCCAAGTCCAGCCCATAAGATGTTCCGTATTAAGTTTTACACTATATGAGGATCGTGCGTCCGAAAAGCACCATACCCTATCAGCAAGCCAACACTACGTGCTCAAGGCCAGACCTTTGCAGGAATGTTTCAGGTATCATGTCCAATCATTTAGTATGTTCCTCTTGCTGTCAAATTACCCCGATATGAATGCCATCGAACATTTGTGGAGTGCAGTGGAACTCAAAACTCGCCAGTCAACTCAATGCCTCGCTCAGTCAACGAATTCCGGAAATGTTCAGCAGGCACATAATACCTGAACACTCCTCCCGCGGTCATCTGGAGCCGTTGCCGCGCCTTGAGGAAGCTGTTACGGCGGGAAAGAGAGCCAGCATGTTATTCGGTAAATGTTAACAATGTTATGGCTTATGACTGATAATATTTTCTGTGTGACATCCTTGTGGTAGCGTATTCAGAGGCGCTTATGTTTGACTAATCAGCAACTTGGTCCTGGGATCATTTTTATTGCTACTTGTTTGGGGGTTTAAGACTGCAGTGAGCAATACGATGGGCTGCAAGTAATCGCTAATGTAAAGACATTAGCATAAGGAAAGAGATATAGCCAGCGCAAGAAGACAAACACAATATCAAAGCTTACGGGGATTCGAATCCAGACTCATCTCTGACAAAAGCCAGCATATAGAACACTGGACATCGATTTAAATACGAGATGAAACGTGGATGGTTGTTTGTCTTACAAGAATGATACGACTTCCTTCTATGACGCCATAGACAGAAATCTGGAATCGGTAGAGCTATTACAACCATTTATGCTGATGGACGGTTGTCGAGCCCCGAAACAAAATAGGAAAAAAATCTTTAAAATTTAAGCTCAATTGATTTACATTCCACGTTCATTCAATTCAAAAATAAGCAATGAATCTATTGTCGGTGTTCTCAAATTCTTTCTTCTTTAAAAAGAAAATTAATAAGTGAATCTTTTTTTTTTTTTTTTGCACTAATTGTTTTCCAACAACGTGTTGAATCATTTGAGCTAAATAAAAGATCTAAGCCCTGTTGCTTTAGATTGCCAGCCTTTCTCCAACCAATGATCTGGCGACAAGTTCCGTTGGCCACCATCCAGCAGAGTATAATAGAGCAGAAAGTGGGTGGAAAGGAGCCTGATATGGATCTTTCAAGATGGGCTTAGAGAATCAGCACCATCTGGTGCCAGCCATCTACAAATATTGATCTGTAAGCTCTCTTGAGATCCGACGGATCAACGCTTCTATTGAGAGGTTTTAAGATCCCCGGGTAATAAAAAAACCCTTTCAAATCCATACTTGTAAGGTTTTCTGGATATTGGACAAAATACTTCTTGATAATTTGCGATAATCTGAGGTACGCAGAAAAAATATTGCATGTGTAACAGAAGCACATGCCCGTTCTTCGGATATCGTTAAAATCACTTTTGGTAGAATAGTACAATCTAAATATGACCTGTCAAGTGAGCACTTATATGAGAAAATATGTAAAGTGGAATTGATGTTCTTCTGGAACTAACTTTTACGTAATAAAAATCCACATATAGAAGGTATTTATATTTGAAAGACATTTGAATTTTACACAATTTGGCATTTGATGTGTTGAAATGCCCTAATTTTAAGTAATTTTGTTAACGGAGAAAATCACGACTAAAGAAAAAAGAAAATTAAGGTTTGATTAAGAATTCAAAGTAACAACGCACTCGCATTAGTGCATTTGCAGGCCGGTGGTGCCGTGACCATTCGTCCAAGATGCGTCAAGGTTCGGATCTCGGCGAGGTATGGATGTTGTGTTTGTCTTAAGGCAATGGCTCCCAACATTCCCTGAAACCAGTGGTCCTAATTTAGGGATGGACGACTGTTTATATCCCAACGAGTTTCTCACGGTGGTCGTTAATTCGCAAAAAGGAAAACAAAAAGTGTTTGCAGAATGAAAACGTCCAAGACAAATGCAACAGAAATAACATTTGAATTTATCCAGCGAAAACAAAATGGACTTTTAGTGGAGAATGGCTATTTAACAAACATTATAGTACTTCTGGTTGTTTGTCGCGATAGGGAAATTGTCAAGAACCTCATATTTTCAGTTGTTAGACATGTATGCATTTCATTCGCTTAGTAACAACATAGGGTATCTATCCACAGATAAGGCCAAGTAGATGTAACTGAGCTGTCGTTGTATGAGGTTAGTTTTCGTATATGGCGTAGCCAAACGGTGTGCTTATGGTTGAAACTTACACTTTTGTCCGACCAGTTATTTGTTTCTTTTATTTTTCAATCACATGAATGTATGCTCCAAACTGTTAAGCTGAGGAAAAGCGTCTTACTATTGAAGCTTGTCTCTAACACCTTTCTTATGCAGCCTCCGATGTTTTCACGTTTATTAAGGAAAAAAATAGCATGCTTCTTTTGTCCCTATTTTCTCCATTCACCTATAAACTCCGTTTCTCTACAACTATTTCTCTCACCTGAAAAAATAGTTTGACTTTGGGAAGCTCGAATTATGAAAAGGACGATCTTAATGTATTTGTTTTTTATATTTACCACTGCACAGCTTCACCGGTGACTGGAATACATGCACACTCTATCGAATTCAAACGCATTTTATTCCGTATCATGGCTTGCAAATATACAATTGAAATAATTTTTCTATTCCTCCATTACATTTTACAAAGCTTATATTGGGTATATCATCTTAAGTTGATTGATTTCAAATTCCTGCTTGAAATACAAGTATTAAGGTATTATTCGTAATTTCACGATTTAGAACAGTAGATGAAAAATATTAATGTTCATGATGTATTAAAAGACTAATTCAGATATTCCCAGTCATTTAACTACATATTTACAAATTAAAAAAATATATGTGAGACCTTTCAGCAATCCTACTGTTGGGACATCATCAGACATTAAAGCTAACACAGTCACATGGAACAAAATAAATACTGTCTAGTTAGAGTTTAACTGACGTCATGCTATGGGTCAGTAACATGCGCAATAGACTCGATGTGAAGCCGATTAAAAATATTTGCTATAAATCACAGAGTGTTTCATTGATACTTTAACTACATGAGATGGTAATTAGACAATATGAAAATAACAACAATACTACCACTCATAATTACCGTAATACATAACATGGTGAAGAATAGGGAAAATTAAATTCAGCAACCTTGGAAACAAATTTTATAATTTTCCTTTTATTCTTCACCATGTCCTGTATTATTGTAATTATGAGTGGTTGTATTGTTGTTGTTATCATATTGTATAATTACCATCTCCTAAAGTTAAAGTATCAATGAAACACTCTGTGATTTATAACAAATATTTTTACTCGGTTTCACATCGAGTCTATTGCGCATGTTACTGACACATGACATGACGTCAGTTGAACTCTAACCAGACAGTGTTTATTTTGTTCCATGTGACTGTGTTAGTTTAATGTCTGATGATGGCCCTACAGTAGGATTGCCGAAAGGTCTCACATGTATTGTTTTAATTTGTAAATATATGGTTTTATGACTGGGGATATCTGAATTAGTCTTTTAATGCATCATGGATTTTAATATTTTTCATCCACAGTTCTATATCGCGAAATTACGGATAATAACTTAATGCTTGATCATCTTGTTCAAGTATTGCGCTGTCTGTTCCGTGACTCACTTTTAAACGTGGAAAGAGCAACGACTTCTGTTCGATATTAAACTGTTTTCCAGCAAGGAGATAAACTCAGATTGTGTTTTTCGCGATATCTCTCCTTCCTGTTGTACGACTGGAAAAATAATTTTGCATTGGGTTGAGCTCTTAGGAAGAATATTTGTTTCATCATATCTAATTTGTCATAACGTACAGTTTAGGTTCACGCGGACGTGATTGCGCAGCTCTATTTCCGTTATTTTTCAGCTGTACCTGCGTTTCCAAAGGTCTGATTGAAAAAGACCATATTCAATAAGGATATCTTGCTGTGGAATTTCCGGCCTATTGTTTTAAAATAATACTTAGTTCCCCTGGTAGGTGCCAATGTGTACTGTGATTTGAATAAATCGTTTGCTCTCTATAGTATTCATGATGATGACTACATTTGCAAGCCCATTTTGCGCGTCTATAAAATGGGTTCAAAAATTGATCTTCCTTAAGATAAGGTTTCCAATGAAATCATTTTATGCATACTTCCTGTCCAAATTAATAAACAATTTGGTGGCTCGGGGCACAAAAGAAGTATAATTTTTTCGTAATATCTCTGCTCCTAAAAGTCCGATTTGAGAGATTCTTTTAGCATTAGATAATATTCATTTTGTGGAATTCTTCAAGATGTACAGTTGTGACACAAATAGCACAACTATGCTTTGTCTTAGAAATGTTTTTTAAAGGTAGCATGTAGTGCATTGTATGCTATTTGTAAATATTGCGAATTATGTACTCTGTATATAGCGTACCTTTTCTCCACCGAGTTTTGGATATGATCGATCAGTTCATCACATGTAGTGGATGTTATTTTTTTTTTTTTTTTTTGATTGGAGGTTTAACGACCACCGTGAGCTTCAACAATATTTTATTTGGAGCAAACATGGACAGGAAGATACAGATGGCCTGTGCTTAACAGTTACCAAAAGATAAACAAGTGGATGACCTATTTACAATGACAATGAGATATTTACATTATGTGGATGCACTATATACAATGTAAGCAAATTCATAACACTGACAATACTGGACTGATGGGTTGACTTACTCTATGTTCAACATATGTTCGCAATGTGCATCAGCAGAGTGCCATCTCTAATAGGTGAACACCAGTACAAGGTATAACTATAAATTTTACAGCGCAAAAACAAACATGTATATTTTGAGCAATCTTGAAAAAAAAAGAAGAAAAGAGAAGAAAAGAGAAGAAAAGAGCAGAAGGTTTATACTTTTCAGTATCTGAAAGATAAGCGAATAAATGATCTATCCACAATGATGGTGTGAACTCTATACAAATTGAATGCAATATCTCTCTTGTGAAACGCTGTCAAATTACAAAAAGAACTATTACTTAGGCTTACACAAGTGCCTCAATCACAGTGCTATAGATTAACTTGTAATGAACAACAACATATGTACACAAGATGCAACGGCATAGGGAAGATACTAATAAGGAATTACAATTCCATGGTACAACTGGAAATTTCACAGTGCAAAGAGTAAAGTATATTAGTACAAACAGAACTTACGTTTTACAGAAAATTTATACTTCGAGTACAATACAAATAATGAAAATATGAAACTGACTCTTTGTACAGCAAATATGCAATACAGCGCAGAACATTATCTAATAGACTGATTATTTCCTATTAGGCACATGTGACATGAGAAAAACCACACTGTGTAACATTAACATATAATTGAAATACTATCAAAGCGTTTGCTCCGCACCATGAGCATAAAACTTAAGACATGTAATCGTGACCCAACATGCGAAATGTGCCAAACATAAATTTTACAGTGCAATTAGGAAAGTACATTAGTATATACAAAACTGAGCTTTTGGCATAGCAACTATACTTCAGGTACAGTACAAATAACCGAATGATGAACAATTACCCCCTGCACTACAAAAGTGCTAAACCTTGCAGAACATGGTGTAATCGACTGATCATATCCCTTTATGTACATGTAACATGATCAGAAACCACACTGTGCAAAATCAATAAGACAATTTAAACACTATCAAACAGTTGCTTAGCACCGTGAGCAAAAACCATATATTATAAAGCCCGGCAGACATAAGGAAAGTGCCGAAAAAAAAAACAAAAAAAAAAAAAAAAACTTTAAACTTATTCTAAGTGCCTGTGGTATAACAAGAAACTCACCTACAGGACCTTGTTGGTGAGAAACATGCAAACGTGCAGTAACATTAAGAAGCGATTATGACAAGGGCACCTAAGAACACGATAATCACAAAACTATACTTCAATTAGTCCAAACAATTTCACAGACGTCAGAACAAAAGTCTAAGGTCTTCTGATGGACCAGAAAACCATTGACGAAAAGGTGACCACACTGACATAAAGTGTGGGATTCGATTCGCAGCCTTAGCAACAGTGAAAGCAAGCCTCAAGCGTGAAATCATTCTGTTCCGGAACTGACTGCACATCGCAGCTCCCGCCTGAAAGATGGTAGGCTGTATAGGGGTAGAACGTAGCTGTTGATAGTAGCAAAAAATCACATGTTTTGCTAATATGAATACATAAGCACATGACTCTGATATAGGAATAGGCGGAGTACTTGAACTGAGTAGCGTGCTATAGGCTGAAAAGGAGAGATCATTAGTACTAAGGCACTGTGTAGTAGTGAAGGTCAGATGTAGCAAGGAAGAAGCACTGTGCAATGTTGATACACATGATCTACATCCGCAATCGTAGAGCAAAACATGCAGTTAGGCGAATCAACAAGCGTCATCCTGAATAATTTGGTAGGAACTGGTAACCGCCGATTATAAGAAACAACCATTGGATGTTTCTTTCTGCTGGAATAGATAGTGGAGAATTAGACATGGACCACACTTGTGAAAGGGCGACATTCGGAACATCTGGAATCATCAATGTTGTAGCATACAGTGGATCAATGAGACAACGGTAAAGAGACGAGAGGAACTCAATGGGCTATAAGCAGTCTCCCGTCCCTAATTCAGGACCACTGGTTCCAGGGAAGGGAGAGAGTCAGTGCTGTAAGACAAACACAACATCCGTGCCTCAATAGGATTCTAAATCGGATCCATCGCGGACGAATGATCAGAAGCATCGCTTAGAACAGAAGATGTTAGGAATGGAGTGTCTGATCCCATGTCTTAAAAATATGAAGCTAGGAGATTTGAGCTAGGATACTCTATAAGAAAGTGACACGGAAGCGAGGTAGAAAGGGGGAGGAAGACGTCGTTATTTATAAATGGGGGCCGGTAGCCGGGGACCGACGGCTTAACGTGCCCATCCGATCCAAGGCTGATATTTATTGGCTCGAGCGTTCGTACCTTCTCGGGTTCAAACTTGAGGTTTTTCCGTGGCAGTCAGAACGTTGACCACTAGGTCACTCGCCGCCAATTTTGGATATGAAATACTTTTTTGCTCTTATATATGCTTCTAAATTTCGTGTTCGACAATTTTCTTTATTTGCCTCATAGCTTTTGTCATAAATAATATTTAGCATATATTTATATGCTTCCATAATTCACAGTTCTCCCGACAGAAGGGGTAAAGTGTATCTAAATTCCTTTGAAAGAATATTTTCTTGATCGGGTGCATATGTAAATGGAAAGAACATTTAGCACTCATTTTTGTTGTTCAAACAATTAGCAGTTTCTGTGAGGTGGCATAAAATGTATTTACGTTTTCCTCCATATCATTTTCTTTCTAATTCTTCAATTTGAAAAATTCCTTTTGTTCGTGGTATCTTCCTTAATGAAAATTGTGTATACAATTTAAGGTTTCCCGTAATTAACATTTATGCGGTTCCTAGGTGTCAGGATTTATTGGTGCTTCTTACCAACTCTAGAAATTCATTAATACAGAAATTGAAAGTGGACCAGGAACACCAAACAAAGATCCTCACCCTCTCCACGTCCACAAGTGAGTCACGGAAAAATTCTCATTGGCTGAAGCATATCCGGTGCGTAAGTGGAAGACCGTGGGTTTGACTCCCGGTGGCGGCCAATGAGAATTTTTCCGGGACTCGCTTATGGACGTGGAGAGGGCGAGGATATTTGTTTGGTGTCTAGAAATTCATTTTTTTCTATTTTTTTTAACTAATTCCATTCATTATGAAGAACATTGCGCCCATCGTTCATTTTAAGTTATGAGAATTTTTTACACTTCAATGAGAAAATGCATTTTTTAGTAATTATTTTTTTTAGGAAATCATCTGTCTTGAAAAACATTTTGTGCCAAAATGGCATAAAAACACTTCCACATTACCCTTGGGAATTTGATAATATAATATACATAAACTTACCCTTGGGAATTTTAAGTATATTTCCTGTAGGGAATTTTATATTAAATGCAATATGACATCTAATTCTCCCTCCACGGCGTCAGCGTTCCTTTTAGGGTTGCAATTACATTTTTTTTATTTCGAAGTCCTTTCATTTAGAAGTAAGATTACAGCACTAAATTTTACGTCGGATGCGATTCCAGGGTAGAAACAATTGGAATATATTTTTGAGTTTCTCATGCCTCAATATTCTGTCGCGTGGAGGCCTAATGAGGCAAACCCTCTGGTAACGTAATTTTTGCGTAAAAATAATACCATCGTTAAAAATACCGTGCTATTGTGCAATTCGTATTCACCACGGTAAAGATTGCGATCATTATCCATGGAGTATTTGAAAAAAGGACTAAGGTAAGGCTTGTTGAAGATAGGGTTATTGTAAGGCTATTTGAAGTATGTGATAAGATAATGTTATTTGAAGAAAGGGTTAAGGCAAGGCTATTGGAAGAAAGAACAAAGCTAAAGTTATTTGAAGAAAGGGCTAAGGTAAGGCTTTTCAAGAAACAGTACGTATAAACTTTGGAAGCGTAGACACCATATCTTGGAAGGTGACACCATATCTTGAAGGTGACACTATATAGTAGTATATCGCAGACACCATGCATTGAAAAGTGACAGAATATCTGCCGCATCGCTGGCGCAGTGGCTTAAGTGCTGGCTTATGACCATTCGTCCAAGATGGGTCCGGGTTCGAATCCCGTGGTGCATGAATATTGTGTTTTCCTTACAACTCTGGCTCTCTGCACTGAGTCTCTCCCTTTCTCTGGAGCCAGTGTCCTTAAAATAGGGACGGGCGACTGCTTATAGTCAATCGAGTTGCTTACTCTGGTCGTTAAACTTCCAAACAAAAGACAACACACCATGTTTTCCAAGCTCCTCAGTGCCACATTGAGACTGTCTTTCGCTCACTGAACTAGAAAGACCAGGGGATAAAATTTAAGAGAGATCATTTAACCATCTTCTTTATACTGACGACGTAGTCATTTGTTTCTTGTACTCCTTTCTATTACTAGAAATTTCAGGGCCAAAAAAGGTAAAGAAAATGAATCAAAAATTAATTTACAGAAAACAAATTTCATGTGCCCTGCTTCCTCAAGGAGTGAGGATTTTGTGGTGAATGGAACAAATCTGAAAGTACAGGCACCTGCAGCTATCTCGGAAAATAAATATCGAGCAAGGGCTTTATCGAAGAAGGCATTAATATGCGGGTAAAACTTCTATGGGGTTGCGTTTTGAAGAAGCACCATATTTTCCAAGGGCAATTAGCCACTACGTCTTAAGAGAAATGTCTTCAGTAAACACGTGGGTTAGAAAGGAAAGAGTGGCAACACTGGTGCCACAACGCGTAAGAACACGAGAGGGCGTTGCGGTTCCCAGCACGTCTAGAAGACAGTCATAGCTGTCGAACAAGCTCATTGTCAGGAGTTCGGTGCGTGCGGATGGACGGATACAAACCTGTCAATTATGTGTGTAAAATTGGATCGCTCTAAGCGATGCATTCCAAGAGTGAGCAGCATGCATGGATCAAGATTGAGGTTGCGCGTGGCACAAACGCGAAGGAATGTCATGCGGGTCTTCAAGAGACCTGTGGCCATTAAGCCCTGCCATATCGGACGGTGGCCCGTTAGGTAGTAGCCTTCCGACAAGGACATGATTGTGTAGAGGATGCGCCACATGCAGGACGCCCTGGTCTCGAGGAGCATTACGTGGTGTTAATCCAATTCTTTTTGGAGGTGGAACGGCGATGGACAGCGCGAGAGTTATCCGCAGAGGTAGGAACAAGCCACATCACAGTATTGCACGTGTTGTACCACGTGCTTGGGTACCGCAAAATTGCAACACAATGGGTGCTTCATCATATTACTTAGAGATTCACAAATGGACATGGTACACTCTTGTATCTGATCATTTGGCACGTTACAACGTGGAAGGTCACGCATTTCTGGGAAGAATCATCGCCGTGGATGAAACGTGGGCTCGATCGTACGAGTCGGAGCTGAAACAATAATCCAATGAATGGCACCACCCATTTTCCCCCGGCACCCAAGAAAGTGCGTCCAGAACCTGAGAATGTGAAAGTGATGCTTATAGTTGCGTATGATGTGAAGGGTATCCTAATCCATCATGCGGTTCCTCCAGGCCAAACTGTAAATGCCGCGTACTAAAACCGCTTCTTGGAACGTCCTCTGCGTCCTGCCCTGTAGCGGAAACGGCAGTATTTATGAACACGTCGTCCACCCATTATCCTGCATGACAACGCCCGCTGCCGCACTGCTGCTCCAGTGCGGGACTTACGCCAACGGTGGGGGTGGGAGGTACTCGAACATCCTCCATATTCCCCCAACATGAGCCACTGCGACTTCGATCTCTTTCCCCAGTTGAAGGAACCATTGAGGGTACGGCGTTTATCCAACGCTGCTTCACGGACGGCAATAGTAACGGCACTTTCACTGCTGTCCAGGATCTTTTATAGGTGTGGCAGCGGGTCATAAATATGGCTGGAGATTACATTGAAGGCCTGTAACAATCTGCAGGTAATACAATATATAGTTTGTGATATATGTATGTGTTGCCACTGCTTTTTTCCTAACACACGTACATCATGCCATTTTTTATTCGTAGACCAGAGACACCAATCTTAACCATACAAAACGCATACAGGGCTGCGGATACCTCAAAACATCATGGAAAGGGGCATTGTTAGTGCAAGCAGGAAAGAAAAGTTGAACTCATAGGTCAAGAAAATGATAAGAGTCGATGACAACATGATCAAAATAGACCCTCAAAGGACAATGGGTTGGACATATGACTAGAAAAATTTACAACCGTTGGATAACCGAAATACTAGACTGGTCACTAAGGGACAGAAAAAGGACCAAAGATGACCACGTGAGAGATACGTGTAAGAAATTTAAAAACATACCGGACGTACACTGTAGAGACTAGCTCAAGACAAAACATTGTGAAAGAGGATTAGGTAAACTGTCATCGAGCCGTAGCATAATAATTACGGATGAAGATGTCTGTGGCGATCCCATTCCAAAATAAAGCACATTTAGCTCCCAATTTACCCTTCAAACATTATACAGTTTTTCCGTTAGGCGTAATTTCTGGAAATGAAGATATATTGCCGTTTCGTCCATATATCTTCGCTCCTAACTATTTAATTTGAAGTATTTCGATTTGCTTTAGTTGTCTTTCTTTATAGGGAACATATTGCGTGCAAGTTTTGACCTTTCTCACATCATATTTCTGTCTGTAGTGGGAATTATGTAGCTGTTTCCACTTGAAGATTTTCTTGCAACTCTAAAAAGCCGGTTTGAAAATTATTTTAGGAAATGATTCCTTTCTCTATGAAAAACATCTCATACTCACTTGTATTTTAAATAATACGAAGTTTCCCCTCTAAGACCATAAATGCATTTCATTTTTCCTAAGTTTTTCCTATTCTAATAAATCGCTTTGGAAGATATTTTTTGTATCGAAAGAGAGTCGAAACACGTGGTTATAGCACCGAAGATTTCGGTGTCATCTTTAAGTTCGTATTTCTAAGTTTCTGAGCTATGTTGATGTTTTTAATATTATACTTGCCGCATGAATTGATTTTCCTCTGATGGTAACAAATATCACACAGGAATTACCCAGTTTTCCTTGCTATCCAATCCTTATTGCCATTAAATATCGCCAATTAACGTTTTCCTTGCATTGCATGTTTATTCGTTCAGCTTTCCTCATATGGTTTGTGGATTGCGCCCCCATTTCTCTGTCCTATCGCATTAGTATCGGATTGTCTTGGTGTATCCCCTGTTGGATTCATTGCATAGTTGTAAGTAGTGGCCTCGGGGACCTGCTCCCATTATTTTTCTTGGTCAGTTTTTGTTACATCCCCAAATTCCTTCTTTTCTTCCATCTCCTCACTTGCGTGAATATAGCTGTCTGATCTTGCCGCGATCATCTAATCTAACAGAAATGTTTCTCTCTATCTCTGCCTTTCATCTTCCTTTTATGCTATATCGGATATGTTGAACAGTCTTCTTTCTAAATTAGATTCAGAACCGTACTACAGACTGTGATTGCTATGAATTCCAAACCAAAACTATGAATTCGTACTTCCTATGAATTCCAAACCATGTTTTAAAAATCAAAACTAAAAGGATTATTTTTGTCAAGTATTATTCAGTAATTTCATCAAACTGTGTTCCAGTAAATACGAAACGTTACGGAAAAGATTCAACTGTCAGCAATGATAAACGAACTTTCGAAAATTCTAAATTATTCTAGATCAAATTTCAATTTAAATCACAGTTCTGGAATTTCGAATACTGCTTTTTCATGTGGTTCAACTACTGTAATATCGTCTTCTTAAACATCTAAAATATGGTTCAACTAATACCGTCTTCTTAAACATCTAAAATGCGGTTCAACTAATATCGTCTTCTTAAACATCTAAAATGTGGTTCAACTAATGTCGTCCTCTTGAACATCTAAAATTTGGCTCAGTTAATATCGTCTTCTTAAACATCTAAAATTTAAACACTGTATAATGATAGAAATCATGATTAGATTTCACTCTTTTTTAAATGAATATATATATCTCTTGAACTTACGCCTTAATGTTTTTAAAAACAATGAATTTTGGGAATTTGAAAGAATAAAATTTGAAAAGTTTACATTTTTACCTGCTAAAACTTGACACCTATTGTGGCAAACACACGCTTGGGTATAGATTTACTCAGTTTTTAAGTTTTGTCACTCTGGGGAAGAAAGATAAGAAAAACAAAAGAAATAAAGATAATTTTATAAGCTTCTTTTACTTAAACTTTTGGTCAATTAAAAGGGTGAAGGTTATTTCTTCCTACTCGTATCCCCAAAGAGATGATGCCTGCAAGTCCCGAAGACACGAAATAAGCCTTCCATTAGGTAACCAGACCGCTTTTTGCAACTACAGCCTCATTATTTGCGGTTCAAATGGGACACTGATCTCAGGGATGCATTCTCTACAACTTTCACTTTCTATTTATACTTGAATTGTGGATCATAATAAGACTTTGTTGCATATTTTTATATAAATTTAAACATTTAAATTGGAACCGGAAAATGTTTGGAAACTTTTATTATACTGGGTGTCTATTTGCTCTGTAAATGGTTGTTTTGCGTAAATTCCATGATGAAATGCAGGGAGTGGGCAAAATAAAAGAAACACACGTGAGATGAGATACAGGAATGTTTTAACCCGAACGGAATGAATTACTTCGCGTTTAGCAAGATGGTTTGAAATCAGTTCCAACGAACGTATTGGATGTCTTAGAAGTGAGTCAAATGCGGCTGGAAAGAGCGAAATTGCGCATCAGACAGCGTTGCCGTTCCTTCAGCTTTGTAATACAAAATGGTGATTTATGGGTATGATTAGCACCAATCCTTTCTGACTGATTATCTGCGAAAATTACTATAACAATGAAAACAGACCTAAGAAAGTAGAGCGATGTTTTGGCTACTTGTTTCTACTCCGTACCACGATGTGCGTGTGATGGAACTAACTATTACCTATCATGCATTGAACCATGGAAGTTTGAATAAATGACGATAAGATAATTCTTACCATTTGTTATAGGTTTACTAACGGTAATGCTGAGATGAGAAGTGGAAAATAATTGCTTTATGGTAGCTTTCGTAGAACTCCGGCCACTATATGAAAATTTCTGTTTGTAGAGTGCAGAAAATTTTGGGCACCTTTTGGGTCAGGTACATCTTTCCCTTAAGGGCTTAATATGATGTTGGGTTGGCCCTTCGCATTTACAATAACTTGCAACTGGCGTGAGATATACTCAAAAATAAACCATGAAGTCTTCGGATAAGTATTACACCGTTCCTCATGAGGAAGGATATGAAACCCCTGGAGTATATATTATGAAGGAAAGCTGCTTTTCATTCTACTTTTGTTTATTTCTGTTCTGTTTACAGCTTATACACACCAATGAGAACCATCGCTGTCTCCACGGAAACAAGCCGCAAACAGTTCTTAGTAGCCGTGTTACACTCGATTGAGCGGTTGGCACAAAGGTGGAAATAATCATAGCAGCTCTAATACGGGGCTGATTTCCTATGAGCCATATTTGTCCACAAGCTCACGAAGTCAGCGAAAATCCATCGGAAATGTACAGACTGTATAGCCGAAAGTGCAGAGTTTGAACTGCGGAGAGGAACGTCCATCTGCCTCACTTCACACAGCGCGCTAACCAACAAATCTGGGACCACAGTGGATTCTGCTCGCAGGGTCTAAATGGAGTTTCAGTCTGAAGATTGTGGAAGCAATGAAAAATGATTCATTTCAGTATTATGCTCCTCAAACCAAGATTGGACACACTTGTCTGTGTGTACCACAGCATTCTGTTCTTGAAATATGGCATCGCTTAAGGGAAACAATATTTGATCGTGAAACGAGTCTGGTCACCTAGATTAAGGAAGGTGGACATTGGAGTCAACTCGTTCGTACAGTATGATGGTTGGACCGAAAGAATACGAAGAAACAGCTGCCCAAACCACCAGTAATTCCCCCTTCATATTTGGCAGCTGAAACAAGAGAGTCGAGATTGTCCTATACCTTCAGCATTCTGTAAATGCAAATTCTTTCTGATGTTGGAAAAAGTGTGAATGGTATTTCGTTGGATCAAATCGCAGGTTTCCAGCGTACAGGATTGGAGCTGTGAACGCTATTGCATGTTCCTTTTTGTGTTAGCACCAGTGAAGGATGTCCTGGTAATATCATCTTTGCCAAAAATATCTGCAAAACACAAGTTTAAATACTATATCACATTAAACACTACAGTTGTTTCTAGTCCAGCAGTTTCATGTGATCGGCATTCAATTCGTTTCACTGCTTCAATACTGGGCGGGCTCTTTCATGCAGCTTCGATTTCACGGTAAAAATTCCTTCTATCGGATGTTTTCTCTTGAGACTGGGTGACTGCAATTATAACTTTTGACATAAGTTGTGCTGATACATTCAACGCAACTTTAACATTTAGTTGTGTTGATACATTCAACACAACTTTACATTTAGTTGTGTTGGTACATTTAACACGACTTTACATTTAGTTGTGTTGATACATTCAACACAACTTTACATTCAGTTCTGTTGATACATAGAACTGATACATTCAGTTGCGTTGATACAGTTGGTCATCGTTGGCGGAGATAAACCTGCTTCAACAATGAGCCTTCTATGGAAAATAGACAAGACTCCGATTTGTTATCCCCACAGAAGAAGCTATGTGACGTACTACAGAGGTAAAGCACGTGTCAAGACGACAAGTATGCAGCGATATATTCCGTCGGTGTAGCTTAGTTGGGAGAGCAACTTACTCCGGGGTGAGGGGTCACGAGTTCGATACCCATCACGGAAAAATATGTGTTTTCACAGCTATTACTTGAATTTTTGTTCTTTGCAAGAAACGCACAAACAAGTCCTAGCTGCCTTTTCACAAAGAAGTTAGCTATTGCGAAAAGGAGAACTTCTACAGCAGGTGCTCTTTTTATTTTGTGCACTCTATTTATCATCATCATCATCATCATTGTCAACCATTATCAATCCACTGCTGGACGAAGGTCTCCCCAAGTTTCCTCCACAACGGTCTGTCTTGTGCCAGTCTCCTCCATGTCACTCCCGCATATTTACGAATTTCATCCACCCATCTCCCATGTGGTCTTTTTCTGGGTCTTTTCCTGTCCCTTGGAATCCAATCTAAAATTTCGGCTGTCCATCTATGGTCTGTCCTTCTGGCAGTATGTCCAGCCCATTGCCATTTCAGGGATTTAACTCTGATCATGATGTCTTCCACTCTCGTCATTTTTCGGATCCACGAGTTCCTCTTCTTATCTCTCCTGGTTATACCAAGCATGCACCTCTCCATGCTTCTTTGAGTTGTCTGCAGCCTTTGTATGTCTCTTTTAGTTAAGGTCCACGTCTCTGCACTATTTATATGTTTCATTTAATTTAGAACACTGAAATCTAGTATGGTGTAAAAACAAATAGCGCAAAGTATATCTCGATTTTATTATATAAATCAGTTCAAAGAAAATTTCCTCTAATCAAATATTGGTTGCTTAATGTTAAACAAGATGAAATAAATATCTTCATGCAGTTCCTATTACAAGCGTTGTTGTTCATCAAAACATCTGAAAAGTCAGTAAACAAACCTATTATCCTTTTTCAGGAGCCGCGTTGGAGACTTATACTTTTGGTATTTGATTTCGTAAGTAGAAATATTTCGACATCACCATTTCAAAATTCTCTTCTAGATGATATGAAACGTATATTAGCTCTTTCAGGGGAATTTGATTATTTAAGCCATGAAAAGATTTGATCCAATGGTACTATGTTTTGCCGTCTGGTATTGATGCAAGTCACTAGGATCTAGATTGCTCTGTTGCAATCCTTTAGTAACTGACGGCAACGTCCCAAAAATAGATCATGACGCAGACATATAAATTTTCATTTGTACTTAAACACACAAATGGAAAACCGAATTGAACACATAGCAATATTGACGAAACGGATTATGGATAAAATTTAAGGAAGAATGTTACATGGAGGACATTAAACTACCTGCAATGCAATACACAATTCTGTTTGCTTTAATTAATCCAGTGGATTATGAATATATCATAAAAATGATCTTTATTCTTTTCATTTTACTTAGAAAATACCTAAAACAGAAATAACGCTTTCTAAAAGCACTTGAAATATTATAACTTAATAGTTTAGCCAAACCGCATTGCGAGCAGTTAGAAACAAAACAATATTCAAGACGAAGTTGATGGTCTAGTACATTATCATCTTTGCAATGTCAACAATTGTCTGGATATGTGGGGATCGATTTTACCATTCCATCTTTTGCATTTGTATTAAAACTACAGCCTTTTGTGGTAAGTTCAGGGGAGGAATCAGCTGGTTAAATCATTTCTTGTGAAGAAATTATCGTTTGCACTGCCGCATTGTTAAAACATAGTTTTTAAATATCATACCAAAATTGTTGATTACATATACAGGGGTTGTCCAAAATAATGGTAACACCTTGAAACAATAGGTGTTGCGCACCTAATATGGTGTGGGAGCACCCTTTGCACTTAAAACTGCTTGAATTCTCCTTGGAATGGACGCATACAAGTTTTGGATGGTGGTAAGTGGTATACTGTACCATTCTTTCTGCAGAAACTGCGCCAATTCCTTGAGAGAAGCAGGAGGAAAATAACGGGATCGCACTCTGTTTTCCAACACAGACCACAGGGGCTCAATGATGTTCAAGTCCAGTAATTGTGCAGGCCAGGAAAAATTGTGCAACTTCATCCTCATGTTCCTCAAACCATGATTGAACAGTTCAACTTATGTGAATCGGGGCAATATCATCTTGAAAGGTGCAATCCCCTAACAGAATCAATGTCTGCGCCATTGAATCCGCATGGTCGGACACAAGATTGACATTGTCACCGCTAGTGATCCGTCCATGTAAGGTAATAATGGGACTTGCTGCAAACCACGAGATAATGGCCCAAACCATTACGGAACCGCCCCCATGCTTCACTGTAGGAAATAGGCAGTCTGGGTTGTAAGGTTCTGCGGGGGTTCTCCACACAAAAACCCGTCTTCTGTTGGGGAATAGTTATAAACTTGATTCATAGGAAAACAAGAGAGGTTTCCATTGATCGGTAGTCCACGTTTTATGTTTCTGTCACCACTGTAGTTTCCGTTTCTTATTCACATGTGACACCAGGGTTTCGCAATCGCAGTGCTGCCGTAAATATTGTGCTTATGCAATTTCCTTCGCACGGTATGGGTCGACAATGGGTTTTGGAGATGGTCATTAAGATCAGCAGTCACTTTCGTCGCAATGGTCTTCCTCCTCGCGGTCACGATCCTCTTTAATGTTATCCTGTATCTCGCAGTGAGTTTGGTTTTCTTTCCACAGTTGTGTCTCGCAGATCACGTTGCGCCGTGAACAGTGTATGATGTCATGACCTTCAACACGGTACCTCTTGATACCCCCAATACCTGTACCACTGTGGTTACCGACGCACCAACAAGACGGGTTCCTACAATCCGTCCTCTTTGGAACTCCAACATGTCACTCATTGTGCCTTCACCTTTAACCACATTATGCAAACACCGATTTGCAATGCAATCAGACAGACCCTTGAGACTATAAGCAACACGTTTCTACAAAACAAATTGTAGCTACAAGTTCGTTTTACTCAAAAAGCAGCACATAAAAAAATTCACTGTTTTCAACGATGTGTTTTCATTATTTTGGACAACCCTTATGTTACGGCTAAAGCCCGAAGTCTAATCACTACGCGAAATGACTGGGCACTTCTAGCTTTGGTCAGCTCACGTGGCCAAAGCCCAAAATATACAATAATTTACCAGTACTTTGTGCTTTGGATCGCCAGTTTATCTTTACTTCGGTGGTCCCATACGGAATGAAGAGTTCACCATTCTTAAAGAGAAATTCGTTACTTTGCAATCAAATCCGAATAATGATATATCATTAAGAGCAGGATGATCTAGTCAATTTCAACTGGATGCCAAGTGTTTTCAAGGTACTTCTCTGGTAGAAAATATTTAAGAAATCGATGTAAGTGTAAACGAGCTTATAGGTTATGTAACTTCAAATGTCATAACAGCTGAGATTGCACAAACAAGAAAAACTAAACAGATTTCCACACTGGTAAAATCATCTCTTTGAAGTGATTTGTTCAACAGTCAACATCCAGTGAGGCACGTATGTTGTGTTCGTAATACTTCTGTGGTGGTCTTTCCCTTTCCTCGAACCAGTGGCCCTAAAATCGTGATCATATGTAGAGGATTTTAGGAAGGGAGTGTCTGACCCCAGGTCTTAAACAACCCTTAGAAATAGGAAACTAAGAGATTTGGGCTAGAGAGCCCGATAGGAAAGTGACACGGAAGCGAAGTAGAAAGGGGGAGGAAGACGCCCTTATTTATTACCGGGGGACCAGTACCCGAGGTGCCCATCCGACGCACGACGGATATTTAGTGGATCGAGCGTTCGTACCTGCCTGGGATCAAACCTGAGGCCCTTTCCGTGGCAGTCACGAACGTTGCCAATTAGGTCACCCGCGGCCCATTGACCCTACAATAGGAACAGCCGGTTGCTTATAGTCCACCGGTGGTTCAAACTCCCAAACAAAGCAGAATAGAGTCTACAATTAGAACAATTAACGATTCAGAAAATGTAACAGGACGCACATTTACAACCTTCAGTACACTTTAAGAATTTTGTGGTAGGCCTCACCAAAATGTGGCATTACAAAAATTGCAGCGGTGTTAATCTTTCATATAGTGGAGACAATGTAAATAGACAAAGTCATCGCTCTTCCCAGGTTTTTCTTTGATTAACACAGAGCAGCCGAAAAACTGTATTTCGACACCGCTGAGATCGAATCCCAGATCTTTCGATAACTGGCGGAGTACGTTAGCTTTGCGCTACGGTGCCAACAATCCACGACACTATGAGTATTTATCTGTCTCCACGTATTTGGAAGATTTTCACCATTTCTCTTGCCCTTTGGATTTATTAGCTATAATTAAATAACGTGTGCCGTTAAGCCCCACCAGATGCAGACGTCTCAGTTGCTGAGCCCAACCCTACGGGTTTGTGAAGTCAGATTATGACAGATAAACACACATAGCGCCATGGATTTTACACACATAGCACCGTAGCGTAAAACGAACGCACTCGGCTACTTATCGAGAGATCAGGGGTTCGATCTCAGCGGTTTTAAAATGCAATTTTTCGGTCGCTGTGTGTTAAAGAAAAAACGAGGAAAGAACGATGACTTTGTCTTCTTACCAATTGCATCACTTTCTGTGAAACGATACATCATTGTGAGGTGAAAACGAAACGCAGTAACACATTGCAACTTTGTATCACATTGTGATACAAGGTTGTTCGACATTGTTTGGGTTTCATTTACCCCACACAGTATAGTGTCTTTTCTAAGAACGTGGTGCAGCTAGTGAGGTACCACTTTTTGGTGCAACCACCCACACAATTTTCAACAGTGTACAACTAAATAGTCTTCTTCCCCGCAAAGTTTAAACCAGTTAAATGCGACATTGAATTTTCTCAACAACTATACATTTAGTATATGGTGTATAATAAAGTTACGCACCCGACGTTTCACAGATGAACAGAGGTTCATAATATTGACGAACCAACGGGGTTTGCGAAAATGCCAGAATTGGATTCCATCAGCTTTCCATCAACGCTCCTCCCCGTGAATTCCGGAAATGAGCTCACCTCCGAACACATGATACGCAGAGAAAAAAGTCAGTTGAAAAGCAGAGAATCATCCGTTTGCTACTTACGGGCCTTAAAATGTTTGATAAATAGGCGAATTGAAGCTGTATACTTAAGAGGCAAAATTATCTAACGGCGTTTCGGCTTTGCAAAATCCCAACCAAAAAGAGGCAGATGACAAAGTGGAACTATTGTTAAAAATGTTGTTATGCTGCACCAAAGTGTGATGCAACACCAGATGCACCACTTTCTGAGAAGATATACCCCATCGTGTTTTGAAACCAGAACCCAACAACATGGTTCACGTTTGTGCCACGTTATCGTACAAGGTTGCACCACACTATGGTGCAAGTTTACATCATTTTTCTGTGTTTTGTTTTCAGCACAGAATGGCGTATCTTTCCTCGGAAAGTGGTGCAGCAAGTGTGGAACCACTTTTTGATGCAATCTACCACAAAATGTTTAACAGTATACGTTACTGCTGTATGTACCAGGAGAAGGACCTCTTCAACTCGCCATCCAGCGAATAATTGGCTATCTTAGCTCTTAAACTCTAAAAAATTACCAGATAGGGCAAAACGGAAAAAGGGGATAAGTGTTTTGTGGTGATGAGTATTTTGTGTCGGCTACCAATCGGACAAAAGAATGCTAATGAACTGGAAAATGTAAATGCAGTAAAGTGCCTTTATGCATTTATGGAACTCTAGTTATTTCAAAATAAATGGTTCTAATATTGTCTAAAAGTTGAGCCTTATTTACTTTCACTCATTTTAGCGGCTGTGAAAAATGTAAACTGATGTACATCTAACGCGATATTAGAGAAAGATTTTAGTAGTATCAAATTATACAAACGACCTGCAGCAATAAACGTTAATTCATTCATGCTGAAAATAAAACTCTTATATTTATCAGCTTTTTTAATTTGATGCTTGTATTAACCTGATACTTTCTACTGCTTGTCTAATGAAAGGCTTTTCCATCTTCTTGAACTCAGTTATTCGACGTTTACCTGGCTTTCTCTTGGTGTCCTTTCCATTTTTAACATTGTGCTTAGAGTTCTTTTTAGCGTCTTAAAATGTTTTGCTACATTGCACTTTCCTTCAGCACTTACAATGGCGAACTATTTCGAGGTTTGCCGTAAAACGAATTGTTTGTCTATTTTTCTGGCAATTTTACGAAACAACCCTGGCCCTGTAAGAGTTTTAAACGACAGACGAACTTCTCTTTACAGAAATAGGTCACGTGGTCAACCTCTCAGTGTCCCAGAGAAAGCATTTTCGAGAATAGAAAACTCCTTCATTCGCAGCCTTGGTGTTCTTTCTGGCCATGAATAGAACTGACATCTGTCCTTTCCATTTTAAAGGAATCGTGTTAGACCTTGAATGAAATCGCAGTGCCTACAGCCGATATGTCAACATCCTTATTTGTGCATAAAAATTAGTTTACTTATTGAGTGGAGATATAAGTTAAGCCTGTTTACATATTAAAGATGAGTGGAGCTAATAAACCGAAAACGTATCATTTCCACACTGAATAGGAGGGAGCTTATTTCTTCACAATGTTTCGTGAAAAGTGTTTGTGTTTAATATGTCGGGCTTCAGTTGCCATTCCTAAAAAGGAGATATTGAAAGACATTTTTCGAATGTGTATATGTGAGGGCACGCTGTGTCATGCATCAACATCTAAGAATTAAACACTGTAAATAATGAACCTATTAGTAAAATTGTATAATTTGCTTGAAAAATAGTATTTCGGAAATAAAAACAATAATTTAAATATTATTTTTCTGTATTTGTTTCCAAACTTACAAAATAACACACACCAACAAAACACTCGTGATGTAGGCTTATTCCTATTTAAATATGTCTACATCACTGCGGGGATGTAAGGGTCAGGTGATGCGTAACATCACAGCCTCTCCTTGACAAATGTCAACCCCGCCTTCTCGTGGTGCATCCTGTTCCCACTAAAGGGGCTCTGACGACCGCAAATAGCGGTATAACTATACCATCGGGATCAGAGGAAATGCTATCCCACACTCAACAACCCGCTTGGCCAGCGTGGTGAGTTATGGCCAAACACCTCCAAAATGACTCTACAACTTAAATCTTGGCCCTCAGTCTCCGGCAGCTGGAATGTACCTGGCCAAGGCAGCGGCCAGTGCGACATGAAGGCAGAGGGTGCTAAGAATCCCCGGAGGACCGGACTAGGCTGCCATTTGATGCTGACCTTGGCTACCTACAACGGACGCTCCCTATCTTCTGATTCAAGGCTTCTTGAATTGGAAGAGGAACTACAAAGGATCAAGTGGGACATCGTCGGGCTGAGTGAGGTAAGGAGAAAAGGAGAAGATCTCATTGAACTGAAAAGTGGACATCTCTTCTATTATCGTGGGACAGATACTGGCAGAACTAGTGGTGTTGGATTTATAATAAACAAGAAACTGAAGGATAAAGTGGTAGAAGTTGAAAGTTCCTCTGACAGAGCTGCACGACTCGTTATCCAACTATCGAGAAGATACCAGGCTCAGATTATTCAAACTTATGCACCCACCACAAGTCATCCTGAAGAAAAAATTGAAGAATTTTATGAGGAAATTCGTCATCTAAATAATAAAGGTAAGCAACACTTGAAGATAATTATGGGAGATTTCAATGCAAAAATAGGGCACCGGCAACAGAATGAAACTTCAGAAGGTAAATTCGGTCACGGCAACAGAAACCAGCGTGGAAATACTCTCGTTGAGTTTGCAGAGGCAGAAGGATTTTTTCATCTTGAATTCCTTTTTCAAGAAAAAGCCACACAGGAAATGGACATGGAGACATCCAATTGGGACGACAAGTGAAATTGATTTTATTATGTGTAACAAAAAATTCGTCATCGAAGACTGCAGTGTGCTAAACAAGTTCAACACAGGTAGTGACCATAGATTGGTGAGATGTAAGATGCACCTCAACACTAAACTGGAACGTGGCAAGCTCATAAGACAAACAAAATGTATTGACATAACCAACCTTAAAAAACACCATAATACTTTCAAGTTGGAACTGAAGAACAGATTCTCTGCTTTAGAAGGCCTAACATCGGAAGAAGTGGATATTTCGGAAGTTAACAGAAAAGTAACCAAAGCTCTTATGGAAACAGCAACAAAATTAGCTGGGTCTAAGAACAAGTTGCATGTAAACAAATTATCAGGAAAAACCAAAATGTTGATGCAAAAAAGAAGACAGATGAGGACAACTAAAGAAGATGTGACTTCCAAAGTGGAATATATAGAGCTATGCAAGACAGCACGAAAAAGTATCACTGAAGACGTAAGGAAATTCAACTGTGAGCTAGTGAGGAAAGCAACTGAAAACAACCAAAGCCTAAAGATAGCAAAGGGACATCTCAGTAAGGGAAGAAAACAGATTATGGCTCTGAGAAAAGAAGATGGTTCTATAACAAGAAATAGAGGCGAAATTTTGACAAGAGTGAAAGATTTCTACTCCAAATTATATGAAAGGGATGATACATGTACTCCAGACATCATGAAAGGTACCAGAGTTCTTCCAGTCCTCCCAGCAGAAGTTGCTCATGCAATCAAGAACATGAAGCGGGGGAAAGCTCCAGGAGAAGATGGAATTACTATAGACATCATACAAGAAGCAAGTGGAGAAATCGAAACAGTACTCGCCCAAATTTTCACTCGATGCCTTAATGAAGGAAAATTCCTGAGGATTGGAACAATGCTACAATGATCCTGCTACATAAAAAAGGTGACATTGAGGATCTCAGGAACTACAGACCTATCAGCCTCCTATCAGTGGTTTATAAAATCTTCACTAAAGTTCTTTCACACCAACTTGAAGGTAACACTGGACATGGCTCAACCGAGAGAACAAGCTGGATTCAGGAGTGGCTACAGCACAATAGATCATATCCATGTACTGAGAGAACTAATTGAAAGAGCGAGGGAATATGAACTTCCATTGTGCATGGCTTTTATTGATTATGAAAAAGCCTTTGATTCGGTGAAACCATCAGCAGTTACCACGGCTCTGAAATCCAGCGGTATTGAAGATGCATACATTAATATTATTAATAACATCTATGAAAATGCAAGTGCAAAGATTCGGCTGTTTGAAAATACAACACACATAAAAATTGGAAAGGGAGTGAGACAAGGTGACACCATATCTCCGAAGCTCTTTAATGCCACATTGGAAAATGTCTTTCAATCACTGAACTGGGAAAACAGAGGGATAAAGATTAATGGAGATTATCTAACCCACCTTCGTTTTGCTGATGACAGTCATTTTGCAACTACCCCATCAGAGCTACAGAGTATGATCCAGGAACTTGCTGACAAGAGTAAAGAAGTGGGATTAAAAATGAACTTTCAGAAGATAAAACTGATGTTCAATGCTTTTACAAGAAATGAAGATTTATCGATTGATGGAGAAAAGCTGGAGATAACAGACACGTACGTTTATCTTGGACAGCAGATATCAAGTGAGGGCCACATTGATGAAGAAATTAATCAGCGTACAAAACTTGCCTGGAGAGCTTTTGGAAGAAACAGCATAATTTTCAAGAGCAATATGCCATTATGTCTTAAAAGAAAAGTGTTTGATCAATGCATCCTTCCAGTGCTTACGTATGGTGCAGAGACGTGGACCTTAACTAAAAGAGACATACAAAGGCTGCAGACAACTCAAAAAAGCATGGAGAGGTGCATGCTTGGTATAACCAGGAGAGATAAGAAGAGGAACTCGTGGATCCGAAAAATGACGAGAGTGGAAGACATCATGATCAGAGTTAAATCCCTGAAATGGCAATGGGCTGGACATACTGCCAGAAGGACAGACCATAGATGGACAGCCGAAATTTTAAATTGGATTCCAAGGGACAGGAAAAGACCCAGAAAAAGACCACATGGGAGATGGGTGAATGAAATTCGTAAATATGCGGGAGTGACATGGAGGAGACTGTCACAAGACAGACCGTTGTGGAGGAAACTTGGGGAGACCTTCGTCCAGCAGTGGATTGATAATGGTTGACAATGATGATGATGATGATGATATCACTGCGACAAATTATGGTAGATCACAGTACGGAATGATAGCTTAACGTTGATCTTGGTTCCTCAAAGTTTGGCCACCTCTGATATAGACCACCTGTTCACTCTTTGTTTGGACTGTGGGGATGGACTGTTTGCAGAGGAAGTTCTTTATTATCGGTTCAGTGCTTCTTCGAATATCACAGTTACTTCAGGGACTGCTCAGATTTCAGATGTCAGGATTCTTTGAAAGTCATTAAGGACATTGCTGTGGATACTGATGAAATGTATTAGACTCTACTTTTTCCGTTGCAGAACAGCTCGCGGTTGAAAATTTCAGTATCTACACAAGATTATCATTAGCCCAGTGCAGGATTTTGAAACAATTACATAGGATTTTTGATGTCGAAATTAAGAAGAATATTAAGTTTTGGGTATCACCGTTAGATACTGAGAGCTGAGATCAATTTAAATGAATTAAAGTAGAGGAGGAGTTGGTACTCCCCCGTTCATAGAGTTATGCGTAGTTTTCCTCAATGTTCAAAACGTGCAGGTGTAGCTTAGGGAACACTACGTAAAGTTTGTTCCTCTAATTCACTCACTTTAAGCGAGACATGAGCCACACGAATAAAGTAAGAAAGAGTTACTCACACAGTTCGTCTTTTGTTCAGCGGAAACTATCTAGGCATTTCGCTAATGATTAACTTTCAGGTTATTATTCCAAACACAGCAATAGTTCCTTCAACATCTTATTAAATTGAGTTACTAAAGACAATAACAGAATAACGAACTCTAACATGGAATTTATAACATCACTCGAACACGAAAACTTGAAGAACAGACCACGTCAGCATAAGACAGCTTCTACGAATACTACACAACACATGGTCTGGTAGCTCGATACATTACATCTCATTCACAGCTTGTAACAAATGTACACGTCATTCACTCTAGACCTCCAGACTGCTGCCAACAACAATCAGTGAGTGACGTTAAGGTTTAAACGCTAAAAGAGAACGAACTGAAAATTTACAAAGAGAAACACAACTAAAAATGAAAGTTAAATTACAGTATATGTCATACACTATATTGACAGAGTCATTTTGGAGGTGAAGAATATGAAGCGGGGAAAAGCTCCAGGAGAAGATGGAATTACTGTAGACATCATACAAGAAGCAAGTGGAGAAATCAAAACAGTACTCGCCCTAATTTTCACTCGATGCCTTAATGAAGGAAAGATTCCTGAGGATTGGAACAACGCTACAATGGTCTTGCTACATAAAAAAGGTGACATTGAGGATCTCAGGAACTACAGACCTATCAGACTCCTATCAGTGGTTTATAAAATCTTCACCAAAGTTCTTTCACACCGTTTGAAGGTAACACTGGACATGGCTCAACCGAGAGAACAAGCTGGATTCAGGAGTGGCTACAGCACAATAGATCATATCCACGTACTGAGAGAACTAATTGAAAGAGCGAGGGAATATGAACTTCCATTGTGCATGGCTTTTATCGATTATGAAAAAGCCTTTGATTTGGTGAAATCATCAGCAGTTACAATGGCTCTGAAATCCTGCGGTACTGAAGATGCATACATTAATATTATTAATAACATCTATGAAAATGCAAGTGCAAAGATTCGGCTGTTTGAAAATACAACACACATAAAAATTGGAAAGGGAGTGAGACAAGGTGACACCATATCTCCGAAGCTCTTTAATGCCACATTGAAAAATGTCTTTCAATCACTGAACTGGGAAAACAAAGGGATAAAGATTAATGGAGATTATCTAACCCACCTTCGTTTTGCTGATAACATAGTCATTTTTGCAACTACCCCACCAGAGCTGCAGAGTATGATCCAGGAACTTGCTGACAAGAGTAAAGAAGTGGGATTAAAAATGAACTTTCAGAAGACAAAAGTGATGTTCAATGCTTTTACAAGAAATGAAAATTTATCGATTGATGAAGAAAAACTGGAGATAACAGACACGTACCTTTAACTTGGACAGCAGATATCAAGTGAGGGTCACATTGATGAAGAAATTAATCGGCGTACAAAACTTGCCTGGAGAGCTTTTGGAAGAAACAGCATAATTTTCAAGAGCAATATGCCATTATGTCTTAAAAGCAAAGTGTTAGATCAATGCATCCTTCCAGTGCTCACGTATGGTGCAGAGACGTGGACCTTAATTAAAAAAGACATACAAAGGCTGCAGACAACTCAAAGAAGCATGGAGAGGTGCATGCTTGGTATAACCAGGAGAGATAAGAAAAGGAACTCGTGGATCCGAAAAATGAAGAGAGTGGAAGACATCATGATCAGAGTTAAATCCCTGAGATGGCAATGGGCTGGACATACTGCCAGAAGAACAGACCATCGATGGACAGCCAAAATTTTAGATTGGATTCCAAGGGACTGGAAAAGACCCCGAAGTAGACCACATGGGAGATGGGTGAATACAATTCGAAAATATGTGGGAGTGACATGGAGGAGACTGGCACAAGACAGACCGTTGTGGAGGAAACTTGGGGAGATCTTCGTCCAGCAGTGGATTGATATTGGTTGACAATGATGATGATGATGATGATGATATTGACAGAAATCACCGAACACTTAGAAGAGAAACACAACATAGCCTTTATTGACATACATTAGTACAGTGTGGGTCCACCTTTGGTCTTAATGCATGCACTGACACTTCGAGACATGCTTCCCACAAGGTTTTAGAACAGAGCGATAGGAAAGTGCTTCCATTGAGTACCTAATCCTGCCGCTAACTTTTAGCTTAGTAGTAGGACTTGGTTCCAAACTTCTTACGGGATGCTCTAATTTATCCCATAGGTGCTCTATGAGATTAAGATCAGGGCTATGTGCTGGCCAGTCCACAAGCTATACGGAATTATTGTCAAACCACGCCGTAAGTCTTTGCTATATGGCTCGGAGCATTACCCTGCCGGTACAAACAATTCACGATTGCATAGTATTGCCAAAGAGTTTGTAGGGCATAATTGTCCAGAATATCGAGGTAGACGTGCTGATTAACAGGTTTGTCTACGATAACAAATGGGCTGGGGCCATACCACCGAAAACACCTCCACACGAGTGCAATGCCAGCTCCATACCTGACCGTAGGAACAGTATACTGTAGTAAATAGCGTTACCCCGGCAGCCGCCATATCCACACACGGCCATCAGACTGATCGATCGTGTACCAGGATCCATCAGTCCATAGGAACCGTTTCCATTGATCTACGGTCCACGATAAATGTTTTGTACACCATGCTAAACGACGAGCAGCATTCCGAGTGGAAATGAAAGTCTTATGAGCAGCCGCACAACCACGGTAACCCAAAGAATGAAGTTATCTGCGAATGGTACGTGTATATACCGAGGTTCCAGTATTTTTATTCACCTGTACACTGAGGTCTTGTGCAGTAAAACTCCGTCGATTTGCTGTAACGACTCTCCTGTGGCTTCGACGTCATCTATCACTGATTTCCTTTGGTTTGCCGGTACGTTTTGCTGCTTCAGGCACGCCATGTCTCTTCCACTTATTCAGTACGTCCAAAACAGTTGACTTGGGCATGTTTAAACACCTCTCGGTTGCTCTTATGGACAATCTACTAATATAACACCCAACAATCTTTCCTTTCTCAAAGTCAGTTCTCTCCCGCCGCGATATTTTCACTCATTTTCACAGTGCGATGTGATCGCGGTCAGCTGTAGGATTGTTTTTATACTGTTTGCAGCTGTACCGCGCAGCTTAACAACACAGCGGATCCGTTCCTTTGCTCTTGAAGTTGTGTCCGGTGACTTTTGTCAATATAGTATATATGACCTACTGCGATGCTGCTGCTATAACTATTAATCAGCAGCTGCTTATTTTGCTGTACTACATAAGATGGATGCCCTCGATTTGAAAGTTACAGATTATCTTAATTCTGGATGGGGACCAGTTGTTCTTGTTCGCAGTCGAGTGACATTGTTCATTTCAAAACCTTTTGGATAATTTCGATGAGACCTGTGAGAAACTCCTTCGGGCTTATAGAAGAGTACGTCAGCGGCATTCTCTTCATTAAGCTTTTTGATATCGCAGATAATAAAACCACTGGCGTGAATCTGTCGGAATCGTGTCTCTAGTCACTTCTAGGCGATCAGAAAGCATTTACGATTCTTCCACTGGAGTTTTGTGTTCTTACCAAGTGTCTTCTGTTTTCCCTTAAATGTTAACAGACGATATGGAATTAACGATAAGACGCGTATTTAAGCGCACAATCTTAAAAATAAAAAGGCACCAGGCAATGATGGCATAAATAATAAAATTATGAAAACATTACCGGAAGAGTATGTGCAAACCCTTACTAAAATATACAATTGTGTCATTAAATTAAATTATTTCCCTGATATTTGGAAGACAGCAGAGGTAATACTATTACCCAAGCCAGGCAAAAACCCGGCAATTCCTGAAAATCACAGACCGATTTCGTTGCTCCCAACCATGGGAAAAATCTTTGAAAAAATAATTCTTATTAGAATGCAACAATTCTGTGAGGAATTCCCAGTAATTCCATTTACTCAAGGAGGTTTTAGAGATAAACACTCCACGGTGCACCAACTCTCTAGAATAACTGAAAAATGTGCTGAAGGAATTATAAAAAAGGAACACACAGCAGCCATATTTCTGGATGTGGCAAAAGCATTCGATAAATGCCCACATGAGGCAATTATCTACAAGCTAATAGCACATGATTTCCCACCCTGGATTATACATATAATCAAATCATACCTCACTAACAGAACATTCTGTGTAAAAATCAATGGGAAAAAATCGTTAAAAAAATCGAAGCTGGTGTACCTCAAGGCAGTGTACTCGCACCAACGCTGTATTCTATCTTTACGTCAGACTTTCCCAACTATAATAACAGGAATCTGACTACAGCTCTCTATGCTGATGACACTGCACTCGCTTATACTTCCAAAAATAAAAATCAAGCAACTTTCATGTTGCAACATTATGTTGAAAAACTTGAGAAATATTTCTTAGATTGGAAAATTAAAATCAATACTGAAAAAACTCAAGCAATTCTATTTTCTAGGATTAAATGCAATCACAATCCAGACTTTGAAATAGAAATGTATAAAAAAAAAAATACCTTGGGTAAATGATGTTAAATACTTAGGACTTTTCATGGACCACAACCTAAACTGGAACAAGCATATTAAAGAAACTCTGTCCAAATCTCTTAAGATCAGAGGAAGTCTCCAGCCAATAATAAAAAATAAAAGGCTTAGCAGGAAAAACAAAACTTTGATATTGAAAGCCTGTATCAGCCCTGTTATTACTTATGCCTGTCCAATCTGGGGTAACTGCAACAAACAGCAGAAAAATAAGATTACCTCATTTCAAAATAAAACCCTACGATATATGGTTGGACTTGATGGAAGAACTTCAAACCATGCTATCCGAAGCATGCTAAATATTAACTCCATCCATTACACGATGTATGACTTAGCTTATAGATACTATGAAAAAGCTAAGATTCATCCTAATCCTCTAGTCAGAGCGGCCATTAACTATACTGTCAATGAAACTGACAGTTATAAAAGGCCAAAAACTATCTTGAATAAAGTTCCAGAAATGAACCCAATTCACAGCTACCCTAGCAAAAAAATAACAATAATTGGGACTAGGTTTAGAGGTTATTTCTCACCTATGAAGAATTTCTGATAAAAAAAAAAAGGCTCTTTTAAGGGCCTTACTCTGATTTGCAAATTTACTTCACACATGTGAATTAATCTCGTTAAATAAAAAAAAAAAAAGAAGGGGTGGGCTCCTCTAAGAGCCGTACTCTGTTTTGAAAACATACTTCACCCATGTGACGAAACCTAGTTAAATTAAAAATGAGAAAAAAAAAAAAAGGGCTCTTTTAAGGGCCGAGCAAAATGTTGCATAAAAGATTTATCTTTTTTGTACTAAATATCTCTGCCCCTAAAAAAAAAACAAGGTATTGTTGGTCTTGCCTTTTATTTTAAAAATTTGTTGCTGTTTTGCTCTGATTAAAAAACAAAAACAAAAAAAAAAAAAAGGCTCTTTTAAGGGCCGACAAAATGTTGCATACTCTAAACGAGTATCTTAAACCTCGATCGGTGTAATTTTGTGATCACACCACCCCAAGCTATGGTTACTCTGACATGCCTGTCAAGAAGCAACAAAAGTAAACCTGTGAAAAAATTCTGTAAACCAATTCACAGAATTTTTTAACCCAATTCACAGCTACCCTAGCAAAAAAAATAACAATAATTGGGACTAGGTTTAGAGGTTATTTCTCACCTATGAAGAATTTCTGATAAAAAAAAAAAGGCTCTTTTAAGGGCCTTACTCTGATTGCAAATTTACTTCACACATGTGAATTAATCTCGTTAAATAAAAAAAAAAAAGGGGGGTGGGATCCTCTAAGAGCCGTACTCTGTTTTGAAAACATACTTCACCCATGTGAAGAAACCTAGTTAAATTAAAATGAGAAAAAAAAAAAAAAAAGGGGGCTTTTTTAAGGGCCGAGCAAAATGTTGCATAAAAGATTTATCTTTTTTGTACTAATTATCTCTGCCCTTAAAAAAAACAAAAAAAAAAGACAAGGTATTGTTGGTCTTGCCTTTTATGTTAAAATTTGTTGTTGTTTTTCCTTAATTAAAAAAACAAAACAAAACAAAAAAAAAAAAAAAAAGGCCCTTTTAAGAGCCGAGCAAAATGTTGCATCTGAAACCTCGATCGGTGTAACTTTGTGATCACACCACCTCAGCTATGGTTAATCTGACATGCCTGTCAAGAATCAACAAAAGTAAACCAGTGAAAAAATTCTGTAAACCAATGGGGAAAAATCTTTTCTCTCATTGGCTGGCGAGCAACACTGAGCAAATGGCCAGTTTTGTCTTACCCGGAGTTCAAAGACGATTCTTCTCTGGGAAAGATGTTCTGTGTGTGATGATATTTTTTTCCAGGTTCCCCTCTCCCGTGTCCTTTCCTTCCTTTCCCCTGCGCTCTTCTGTGGCACAGATGTACCGGGCATTTTTCTGCGGAGAGAAATAGCACTTGAAATGGCTTGTTGTTACAGGTAAGTATGTAGGGCAGCTTACAACTTCACTTCTTAACGGGTAACCGTCTACTCCCTCTCCTCTAATATTTCCATACTTTTCTTTCGTACTATTCTATCAGGAAAATCTGTTCCCAAACATCTAATATTTCTCTTTTTCACCTGACAAAAGGCGGCAGAGCGCTGAGGGTTCGGGTCTCTCAACCTCAGATAGGAATTAGCTCTCTCTCAGCTTTGGGAATGAATAGTATAACCTTTAATATTTCCAATGCAGGAGGTGTAATATGGCATAACCGTTACATTGAAATTCCACAGATGGTTCTAAAGAACTTGCCTAAAAGTGGTTCTGTAATCGACTACAATGAAAAGTGATTGTGACATTTACAGCATACACCGTAGCAATATATTTGAAAATGTAAAATTTGGCTCTAATTGGACTTTCACACTTGAAGCACCATTACCTATTAAAACAGAAGAGTTTTTTGAATCGGCTTCTCATAAGGAGATAGCTAAATACGCACGATTCGCTGATGATTCGAAGAATAAATTTGGTGAGGCCGAAAGCTTTTAGGTCATTGTTGGGCTCCTTGAGTCTTGGCTTCGCAACAATGACCAGACTTTATTAATATGATTTGTTAAACATCGATACTTTAAGATAAGAAAGGAGATATTGATGTCGCTAGAGGCTTCTTGATCAAGACAGGTTTATATGTAACATGTAATGGTAATTAGGTGGCCCTAGGTTCTTTTACTTAGGGACATTTTCATAGTGTTTGAGTATCTGTACATATTATAAGTTACGTGATCTGAATAGCTATATTTTATGGTATTTTGTCGTGAATTGCATGCATGTTGGTGGATATTAATTCTGCTTTTTGGGAATGTGTGTATTGTAAGTTGTGTTGGGGATGAGAGGAGCACGGAACACTACTCATTTACTTTCTTTTCGTGCCCTCAAAGCAGAAAGTGCCTCAAAATAATTTGCCAGTGCTCACCAGTCAAGATAATTACTAGATGAGAAAAACAATAAAAATTTGCACTGGTAGAAATTTTAAACAATAAAGTTGACACCGAATTTTCGGGTGTAATAAAAAGTCTTTTGAATCCGTTCTGACGCAAATTAAATTTATCAAAGCTATTCAAAGTCAATGGAACCGGTATGGAAAATAATAGATCTGACGAAAAAAAGATTTTCAATTAGGTTTATAATCCCTCAGATATTGCTGTAAACGGAATCGTGAGCTTACGAACTCTTAGAAACAGAGATATCGACAAAAATAAGATATGACTTTACGTCCCCTGGTGCGAAAATCATGCATTATTTTAGGAAGAAAGTATTCTCCAAAGATTTATCCGTACAAGCGGTATCGGTCCAAGAAAAAAATTAGTCGAGTTTTCAAGAACCCAGATTTTGCAACAAATGCATCAGAAGCAGAAATTAACACATATGACCCCTGGTGGCTAAACCATTCTTTACCAAACATTTGAAATTATATGAAAAATATTTTCCATCACGTCTTGTATGCGATACAGGAAGAATTTTTCAAATCAGAGCTTCAGGAGCAGAAATAACTCAGAAAACGCAATTTACCTTTGTGCCCCCTAGTGGAAAGTGTATAATTTACTTGAAAATTTTGAATTTAAAGGAAAAACATTTCGCATCGGAAACACTATCCAACAAAGAAGGAATTTTTCAAATCCTACTCTTAGAAGTAGAGATATTGACAAAAATAAGATGTACATCTACGCTCCCTGGCGTAGAAACCATGCACTATTCTAAGAAGAAAATGTTTTTGAAAGGTTTGTCGACATGAGTAGTATCGGTCAACAAACGACGTTTTTTTCAATCGAGAATTGAGAAGCTCATATTTTGCTGCAAATACAACACAAGCGTAAATTAAGATTTACGCCCCCTGGTGGCTAAACAACTTTTTTACAAAAATTAGAAATTATGTGCAAATGATTTCTCAGCAGGAGCTGTATCCGGTGCAGAAAGAATTTTTCAAATTGGAGATTTGGAAGCAGAGATATAGGGGATAACGCAATTTACCGCTATGCCCCCTGACGGAAAGTCTATGAATTACTTGAAAATTTTGAAATTATATGAAAAATATGTCACACGGAAAACACTGTCCAACAAAGAAGGAATTTTTAAAATCGGACTCTTAGAAGTACAGATACTGACAAAAATAAGATGTACATCTACGCCCCCTTGCGGAGAAACTGTGGAATATTTTATGAAGAAAATATTCCGGAAAGGTTTACCGATGTGAGTGGCATCAGTCCACGAAAGAATATTTTAATCGATATTTTAAAAGTTACGATTTTATGGCTAATACATCAGAAGCAAAAATTAACACTTACGCCCCTGGTGGCCAAAGTATTCTTTACCAAAAATTTTAAATTATATGCAAAAGAGGATCCATCAGGATATGTATCCGCTGAAGAAATATTTTTTCAAATCGGAGTTTTAGAAGAAGAGTTATCGGGGAAAATGTAATTTACTTTTACGCCCCCTAGCGGAAGATGTATGCGTAATTTGAAAAAGTAAGTATATATAAAATACTCTTCGACATAAATGGAATCGAGAGATATAATTTGAGAGATACAATCGGATGTTTAGAAGCAAATATGTGGAATAACACGTATTTTTGAATTCGACATCATCTGCATTTACGCCCTCTAGCGGCGAAATTGTACATCGTAAAAAAAAACGAAATAAAGGATCATCATTTGCATATTTCAAGCTCCCCAATGCAAAAAGAATTTTTTCAAATCGGACTGATAGTTGCTGAGATATCGTAGATACAGACGGACGGACAAACCGATAACAGTATATAGCACGATCCTTTGTTACAAAAGACGTGTTAAAAAGAGAGAGCGGAAAACTGACCACCTTATATTTCTTTTACCTATAAAACAAAGCATAAAGTAAATACTACAGCAAATGCAATGATGACTTGAATCAAGAACACTACCCTCTATACCTAGAATTTTACATCTTAAAACACTAAGATTTATGAAATAAAATTATATTTAACAGCACTACAGGACAAACGGAGCATCACTAAGAAAAAAGGCCCTTACAGGGGAAATCTTCATTCCGTCCCTCTTCCAATTTCGGATAATTTTTCCCCACTTTCGATATTAAATACAAACCTTTATGCAATTAAATGATATTTAAATACAGTGCAGGGAAAAAACCGCATTCGCCGCCTTTAGCTTCCATTGTCGAAATTTGTTGTGTCTCAAGTTTACAATTACAAAAGACATTTTCGCCTCGTCCGGTTTTCATTTTCTGAAAATCCTCCTCTATTTCGAACCTCAAATACACATATCTGTGTAATAAAAATTTATTTAACAACGAACCATACGGGGCAGATGAAACATCACAAGAAAAATAATTTAAGATTACGAGGCTGCGTCTAACTTCCGTTTTCGGACATTGTTGTCTCCGTTTTCAAACTGAAACACAATCTTTTATGCGGTAAAACAATATTTAACAACAATACCGGAGGAAAAACTACTATTAAGGTATAAATCTTCACTCCGTCTAACTTACTTTTTCGAGTAGTTTTGAAAGGTGGAAAACCTGCATCCATGATCTGGAGTTTGTGAAAGGATTTAATAGGGTTCTGGGGATATCGTTTTTATTTGCAAGACCAAAATAAAATCCGGTAGCAGCGATTCTACTACGGGGAAATCGTGCTGCAGTAATTCAAGCTCTGCTTACGTCGTTTTTACAGTTAATCTACTTCTGTTCCCTATCTCACAAATTCCACTTGTTTGTTACAAGAGGAACCGTTAATTACGTTTCTCCTACAGATGGGTCCTGTGCGGATTGTCATTGGATGTCCGATGAACCTGTACATTTGAGAAATACTTTGAATACAAGGATTTGTTTTATAGTGAAGATCCTTATTGTTTTTTTCCAATGTAGGATTTATTGTCTGTTGCTGCATGAGCAATCATGAGACTTTCCCCGTTGGCGACATATATCGCTCGATATGCATTGTTTAACTCTAATAAACTGCAGACTGCATTCATTTGTCATTACGATATTTATTCCCTTCGAAATGTATAAGGCTAGGAGGACATTGTTAAATAGTTATTAATAAAGCGAACAATACGGTTTCATATTTGCTGAATGTTCTTAATGGGGGCGGGGAGGGGGGGAGTACTAAAGTGAGAAATAATTTCGATTTCTCTGTGAAGATGATTTCAATGTATCGCGTCGTAATATTTTCACTGAATTTCTTTCAACGAGAAATGAAAATGGGCAATGATCGAATGAATTAAAGGAAACGAAACAATTCCAGGCAGAGGAAAGGCACCATGCTAATTATGCAGTGGGTAGTTAGTATTGTTACCATGGTGACACATATTTGCTGTTTACTTAATTAGATCGGCTACTTACGGAGCCCGAAGCTAAGCAAGCTTGATATCGGCGTTGCCTGTTATTAAGTGCATTAATGTAATTTATTAAAACCGACATTCTTCGATACGACGAGTAAAGGAAAAAAATTGCCTCAGTAATTTATTTATCTGCAAAGACCCCATGAGTGCAATAAAACGCATCAAAGATGCCAGAAATCATTAAAGCCCTGTTATCAAATTATCTCATGGCTACGATTTGAAGTCTTTCTAAGAGTTCGAGCAGCATCAGTTTATTCTATTTCATTTCATTTTATTTTCCTCACTGTGTATATACAATTATTAGGTGCTCATAAATAATTTCTCGCGTTTCACTTGTACTGCCGAGACTTCCTATACCACTACCCAGCAAAAACACAAGTGCTGGGAAACTGCTGGCCACCAGCTGGCAGTGATGGGTCACTTTGGCTGAAATCTTCTGCTCACGGCCCGGTAGTGGTTTGTTGGTGGCAGCGATATCAGTTGGCGAGCTATTGATGGCACTGCACATCGCCGTGAAATGTGGGCCTCCAAGCAAGTGCCACTAGTGGCCCGTTGCTGGCAACCAATGCAACCCCAACAACAGGTGGAAGCAACTGGACGGCGCATGCGCAGAAGAAACACTTGTGGTGTCTCTCATGGTACCAGTTTGTTGAAGACGACGCTATCGTCATCGTGGTATTTAAGTGGACGTTAAGAAAAAAATCCATATGTAGAGAGGCGAATTAATTTCCTAATGAAATTCCACGTCGACGAAGATATCAGATTAAGCCAGGAAATAGTAGATTACAGCCATGAAATATACCCACTCCATTCCCATGAATAACAATTCATGGAATGAAGTGTGTGAATAACAAGAATAAATATTAAACCACTTGAAACAAATGTCCTGGAAAAGCATTAAAAACACTTTTGTTGGATACATAAAAAGAATTATACGTGTACAAAATTTACAAATTACTTGAAAGAAAAAAAAAAGCAACGCTAAGTGGATATAATGTACTCATCCATGGACTGAATACACAAGACTGGGAGGAATTCGCTTCTAAAAATATCGAAAACTAAAAAAAAAATATCTTTCCTCTTTAAAACAAATGTAGCTTCGGACAACGGGAAGGAAAGATACAACGTTAAAAATGTAACAGAATGTGACATGAACCCGGGTAAATACATATTAATTCAACAATCTCCTTTTAAGACGACAAGGACAGTACAAAACTTTGGAAAGCGAGTCTATGTATGTTCACAATTTGAAAATGAGTGAAGTTCCCTTCAGGATGAAAAAAACCATCGTTACGTTGAAAAAATAAATTTATGAATTATATGAAACTGACTTTTATGAAAAATACCTCACAATATTGTAAAATGAAAGAGAGAACCATTCAATTACACATTCCGCACTAAACAGACGGCTTCAAGCACGTGCACGTGCGTGGTAAATTAGCCCGGTCGGTAGAGCGCTCAGCTGCCACGGTCCAGGTTCATATTCACCCAGATTAAAACGGGCGTTTTTCCGGTGTGTTGAGAAAATTTCGCCAGCGCAGTGCTATAATTAAAAAGTTCCGTAAGGATAAAATAAAAAAGTTGTAGCTTTGTAAAACTGCGGTTATCTTTGATATTTTTTTATGGCTACTAATGGAAAATGGGCAGACAAGATTCGGCAAACCACCAGTTACGTCACGTGTTTGCCGCCTGCCACTACCGGCAAACTAGCGAACCACATTAGGCTAGCCATCATTTCTGGCACGTGCTTGCAGGGCCGCTGAAGGGCTACTTGAGGCAGCTACTGCCTGTGATGAACAACTAATGGCCCTGTTGTGGCATATAACAACTGATGGAGTGCCAACTGTTGGCCAGCTTTTGGCCTGAACGGCTGGCCCTTCTGTTGGCCGCCCGGACATTTTATTGATGGTTCGGCAGCGGCAACATAGTGCTGGGCCAGCAAGACTGTTTTTGTTGGATATGGGTGAGCGTGGCCCCTGAATTTGTTGCACCTGAAATGAAAAATATGATCCACATACAGCGAACTTGTATCAAAAACACGGAAGGGTAACAACTTTCCACTTGGTATTTCGAAAAGAAATGTCCGCCCAGCGCCACAAAAATTAGTGCACAGCACTGAACCTATCGGTGGCAATGTGTTCATATGCTGGCCTAGTGCTTCCTAATCATCAGCCATGGGTACTAATTTCGTAGGTGTTTGATACCACGAGGCATCAGATGTCATTCGCCTTTTATTGTTTTACTACCAGCGCATCGACACTCATATGGTAAGCTCAGGCATCCTGTAGAAAGGGGTTTCTAAGGACAAAGCGCGTCCGGGGCCGACTTCAGAGGGAACCATCTACGCATTCAATTCCTCAAACACGGGAAGTCTGGGAAAAACCGCAGACTAAATGGCCGGTAGGACCAGGCGGGGTTCGAACCCTCGTCAGAAACGTCTCACTCTCACACAATGCACAGCGACTTAACTACCTGCGCTATGCTGGTTATTAGTGCTTTTGCTAATGCTTACAGCTAAGCATAGACCTGAGACCCAGTTGAGGCATGAATTTTGTCACACAGAGTTTTCCCCCCTCGTATTCTCAGGAATTAGTGGCTTCAAATTACCTAAAAGTGTCATTTTGCAGATTCAGATGTCACGATAGCGGTTATTCCTCCCACCCCCTTGCAAAAAAAAGAAACAAAAATGCAGCCTCCAGCAGTAATAGATTCTACTCGATGAAAGAAACTTCGTTTAGTATATCCTCAGTACAGCTGTGTGGAAAGTAATTTAAACCTGAGAAACTGAAGATTTTGCAAGACAGCAAATTCTTTAAATAAATTCCTAAGAATATTGTGGGAAATCTGGTTTAGATTTAATATAAATTATTTACGAAACAGGTGGATTTAGCCCTCAATTGAAATGAAAACATTTTACATTATTTTGACATCCGGTGCGCATTTGTACATAGTTTAACACTGTCAGTGGCCGTTATGCCTGAACCAAATGTTAGCCAGAAGTTTTTGTGCTCCTCAAACAGAAATCTCCACAAAGCGGCCGGTTTTTACGAAAGCTACAGGAAAACAATTCTCCTTTGCCACTCCTATATCAGCAGTACATACCATAAACCTGATGAGCGCTCTCTTGTTGTACTGCATTCTCTTCTTCGTGACCCAAGCCAAAATGGAAAAATGCTACTGTCCCTAACATGGACACCATTCCACTTGGTAGAAAAAAGGGATAAAATATATTATCTTTCCTTTCATAGGTTCCTAGCCATTGTTACAGACCTTTTAGCAGGTAATCTGTCAGAAGGGATTAGTATCAATCATACTCCTAGAAAATCACTTTGAATACCAAAGCTACGGAGAATACAAGACTTTCTGTAAGGAAGGTTCAGTCGTTTCAGCCAAGTTCCGGCCACTTCTTAGACAGCGTATGCATCTGTCCGACCTGATTTCAGTTCAGGTTTCGAAATCGGGTTAATTCGTTCCAGCGGGTAAAAGGGTTTGATTTAACTATTCTCTGCTTTTTGTATATGGAAGAATGTCTATGCGATATTGTTAAAGATTTCTTCTTTTTCTTCTCCTTAGCATGTTAGCATCCATTGAAGGATATAGGCCTCCCTTTCTTTTTTCCACCTTCCTCGAGCCTTAGCCTTATTTTCACTAGGGGTTAATTGGACTAAACCCCCACTGGTTGGGGGATTAGTCCAATTAACCCCTTATAGCTCTTGCCAGCTAGGAGAGAAGACAGACTCCCAGTGCTTAAGAAGAAGGAAAAAAAGTAAAATAGCAAAGATTCAGCCCTCGAATACTCTAATAGCACGGGGGAAAGAACAAGCAAAAAGAAGAGTAAGCCGAAAGAAGGGTAGAGATCAATCTAAAGATAATAACAGACGTATATTACACGAAGTAAGATAAAGTTTTAGTAGTTATTAAATATAATTAATATTTAGTGGTTATTAAGTATGATCCAGTTAACCCAGTACTGCAGACAAACCAATTGCAAGACAAATAATACATGTCTTGTCCATTGTGTGAGATTTAGAGAACTTAAAAGTGATGCAGCAATTTCGTAAGTATGTTGCATATACAGGGTTCTTAGGAAAGTCCGTTTACCCCCTGTAACTTTTAAACCGGTACCTATAGGAAAGTGACCATGCGCAATCGATTGGACGTGCTTGTAGTGCCCCAAGTGGCGAAATACGGAACTTAGCAAACCTAACTCAGAAACCAAGAGAGATACGCAAAAATGTCCAATTACAAAATGAAAGAACCGTGTTTAATTAGTACAAAGCGACACTTGGTTCAGCAGAAACATTAGAGAAAAGACAAGAAAACGCGAACAAAGCGTCACATGTCCGGCTGTTAGCACGCGACAACGACAGAAAAGTGGTAATTTGATATAGCACGTAGTTATGCTAATTTTCAGTTTGACGTAAGGTAAAGTCAGACATACGAAGGGCAATAGATGATGGTTGGGAATTGAGAGTGAATCAGAGTACGGGGTCGGCAGGTAGATGGCTATCTTCACGAATGACGAGTACTTCGATATAATCTTGCTGTACATAGAATGTCAGCAGAATGCAAAAAAGGCTGCGAGGTTGTGTAGAGTACGGTTACCCACTCGTCAGCATCCAAAAACACAGACAATTGACAATGTTGTCCGGCGCCTTCGAGTAACAGGAAGCGTTACTGAGCGTCATCATTCCGGTCGTCCCATTGGTGCCAATGTGAGAGTACATCGTGCGGATGTTTTGGGCTATGTTCTGGCAAATTCCCGAAGTCGTAAGACGACAGTGAGCCGCGAGTGTGGATTATCGGCATCTCGGATGTGACAAATCTTGAACGAACATGCACGACGCGCATTCCTACCGTGACGCTGTCGTACAAAACCTAATGCCTAGAAGGCTTTCAAAGGCGCTATGACTTTTGTAACTTCCCCTTGAACACCTCACAGGAAAAGCCGTGGTTTGTGGACAACATTACATGGACTGACGAGTCAACATTTACAAGGGGCGGGATCATCAATCACCAGAACTCCCACTACTGGGATGTGAGAAATCCACACATGACGAGACAAGAACGCCATCAAGTACGCTGGTCACTTAATATGTGGTTTGGAATGTGGCAAACATCCGTAATTGGACCTGTGCTCATTGAGAGGAATGTGTACGGCAGACCACTCGCCAAGTTAGTTGCACCTGTACTACACGAACCGTGTGTTGCGCGTGTGTTGGTTTGTGTGTAATTTAAAGTTTACTACTTTAACATGTCTTGTCTTTCCTGTAAGTGTTTCTGTTGAACCAAGTTTCGTTTTGTACTAATTAAACACGGTTCTTTCATTTTGTAATTAAACTTTTTTGCGTGTCTCTTGGTTTCTGAGTTAGTTTTGCTAAGTTCCGTATTTCGCCACTAGGGGCACTACAAGCACATCCAGTCGGTTGCGCATGGCCACTTTCCTGTAGGTACAAGTTACTTCCGCGATGGTACGCTACGCGATTTAAAAGTTAGAGGGGGAGGGGGTTAATGGACTTTCTTAAGAACCCTGTATATCCGTATAAATTAATCAGTTAAAGTGAGCGGGATATTACTATTATTGAATAATCGGTTAAAGTGAGCGGGATATCACTATTATCACGGGATATTACTATTATATTACTATTATTATTATCGAGCGGGATATTACCTGAAATGAACAAATAGCGTTATGCCTCTTCTATTCTTTGAAACCATCATAAATTAACGGTATAATATTTTATTTTTAGGGCTCAGAATAAATTAATAGTTTAATTAGTAGTGGAAAAACTCGCACAATATTAGCTTTGTTTCTCTACTTAAATGGGAATTCTGTTTCATTTTATTTATCGTTAATTAACTCCAGCTTCCAATTTACTACATGTCATCAATGCGTTTATCACCAATTCCTCTGCAGCGTTGCAATAATAAATTTTGAAGAATCTGAGATGAACGCAATGCCCATCGTTCACAATATCATGAAAACAGTTCTTTGTTTTCAAAGTTGGCTTAAACATACATATAGATGAATGTATTTAAAGTCAGATATGTTTCCTTTCAGTATTCGATGAGAGATAAAAACATTGAAGCTTAAAAATCATTGTGTAGTCAAAGATTATAACGAAATAAAATGTAGCAGAAAACATCTTCTGTAATCCAAGAACAGAAAGAAGTATTTGATGTTTCTAAAAAGTGTTTCTTTGCATTGTAGCTTAAAGCTCCTTCTGATGTATACAATGAGAAAGAAATGTATATGGTAGCTGAAAACGCCGGTAACCTACCACGAGAAAGACGCGTCTTGTAACTAAAAACTTCTTCCAAATTCCTTGAGGAAAATGAAATATGAACATCGAAGTTGAAGATTTCCATAGTGTACGTTCGGAAAGAAATATTGGATTGTCGGAAAAGTCATGACGTATTTTAGCCATAATTTGCAAAGGTCATTTATTAATAGAAAGAACAAAGATCAATCAATAATATAATGCCCGTTTTGTTCGATAACCTTTTTGCCATCTTCCAGTGAGCTGCAGAACGCCTCTTTAATAAAAGACCTGTCTTTCGTGGCGAAAAACTGCACAAGGCGCTAATTCACAGCCTGATCTGAATTGAACGTTATACCATGCAAGGACTGTTGAAGAGAGCGAAACAAGTGGAAGTCTGACGGCGCAAGGTCAGGCGAGTATGCTGGGTGTGGCAACACATACCACCCAAGCTCCAATAATTTTTGGCGGGTGATCAAAGTTGTGTGTGGTCTCGCGTTATGGTGATGGAACACGACACCTTTACGATGAACGAGCTCTGGACGTTTCTGGATGATGAATTCGTTCAAACTGTTAAATTGCCTACAGTGCACATTCGAATTGATTATTTGGTTGCGTAATAGGAGCTCGAAAAACACGACACCTTTAAAATCCCACCACACTGAGACCAGAACCTTCCGCTGATGAATGTCTGCTTTGGATGTCGTTTGAGGCGAAGCAGCACGTCGGGACCAAGACCGTTTGGGCAACACATTGTTGTACATAATACACTTTTTGTCACCAGTTTTCAGTCGCTTCAAAGAAGGATCGTTTTCCTCATGTTTAATGAGCATATCGCAGATGTTTATACGCGCCGTCAATTTAGCTTCTTTGTGTTCAAGAGGAACACACACATCGAGCTTGCTTACGTATCCCAGCTTCTTCAGGTGGTCGTGAACGCTTGACAATGGATGTACAATGGGTCTACAATCTCTCGTGTCGTGTAACGTGGGTTTGACACGATCAATGCCTTGATTTGGTCGTCATCCACCTCGGTTGGCCTCCCGGACCGAGGAGCATCGTTGAGGACAAAATTACTAGCACGAAATTTTACGAACCACCGCTGGCACTGACGTTCTTATAGAGCATCATCACCGTACACTTTACGCAACTTTTCACAAGCTTGGCGCGCGTTCTTCTCTTTACGGAAGTAAAACAGTAAAATATGGCGAAAATGCACAGTATTGTCTTCCATCTTTAACTTGCTGTCAAATCTCCGCAACTCAACCAAATCGCTCACTATTCCTTTTAGACTGCAGCTAGAACTGGCACCTGTCGAATGCTATAGCGATAACAGAGCTGCGCATTCCTCCAGTAGTTCCAAAAACCGCCCTACCGCCATCGGGTGCCAACTACGTCAAGACTTTTCCGACAACCCAATATATTGCAGCTCAATACTCGCTCTGTTGTATCACATGATAAAGAAATATATTTTAGCTGAAAACTTCTGTTACCTAGATGAGAAAAAAATAAATTGCATCGAAATATGTTTGTAGTTCACGATAAGGAAGAAAAAACATCATGTAATGTAGCGAACATTTTTTTTGCACACTACAATGAGAAAGAAATTTAATGCGGCTGAAAATTAAAGGATATCCTACAAGGTGTAATTATGTATCTTCCATATAATCGCACCTTACGTCGATACAGTTTATTTAATGTATATACGAAATGTATGGGAACTGGAGGACCTGCTGTTGAATTTATGGTACCAGATACCCGAGGATACCTATCGCCATCTCATCGAATCGATGCCTTGCCGAGTGGCCCCTGTTCTACAGGCTAAAATGAACCCTACAGCTAAATTGGTAGGTGGTCATGATGTATTGGCTGATCGGTGTAAATATGTTGCTTAACACCGATAACAACAGTGAATGATTCTAGAAAATTATAGTCTTTATTTTTGTTCGATATTCAAATTAGTCTTGACTTATTTATATTAGACACATCGCAGTATGTCAGTTTTTCAGTGAAGATCGTTTAGTTTTGTTATTATAATTTAATTGAAGTTGTTTACCTAGACAGTTAATTCCATCTTGTAAGTGTTTCCCATGTAGCACAGCCTTGTAATTTAACGTAGGCCCAACACTGAGCCACCGTCTTCTATTCCTGAAAGAAAGACGTAGGATCAGTGCATGACCTACGATAAATCACAAGACTGTGCTACCTGGGCGATCCCTTTACTTGGTCTCTTGAGGAAGTCAAGTCGACTCGATTTAAGAGCACCTCACAGAATCACTTTGTTTACTTTCCTCAGTTTTCATCTCATAAAAATGACGTCATGACGGTGGTAGGGGCCTCACTCTTACAAAACTTTCGGGCAGAGACAGGGTATATCTGGTGATGTCATGTGACATCACACTTTCAACCAAACGAATGCATTTCTTCCAATGTTTTGGAAGTCCTTCCTTCATTGGTTTTTAAGGTTTAACGACCGTCTTGAGCAACTGGACAATTCTCAGGACTATAAGAAGTTGCCTCTTTCTTATTTACATGATAAACACACTACCCGTGTTTCACTCGGGATTCTAACCCAAACTCATGTTCGATGAACAATTAGCAACCAGCTCTTCATATTACTCTGCTACCGGTGTGGCTTCAAAAATTAAGAATTTTCTTTCTGAAACCATTGGCCTACAGATGATGACTTCATTTCATCGTTAGATTCATTTTTTCATTAGTCTTGACCCCTGAGGTATTCATTTAGTTTTGAGAAAACGTAAAAGTCACTTTTAATCTCGTTCCCTAACCAGCTTTAAAGAAGTTTCACCTTCCTTTTTAAAGTGTTCCAAAATTGGTCGAGAAATTTCCCCTTGTTTAGCCTTGCTCTCATCAGACAACATGCGTGGCACCAGCCTGGTACAAACTTTTCAAAATGCCAGGGTCTCTGTTAATGCCCCGTACCCTTCTTTAGAAATGCCTGTTTAGAACTAATTAATTTTTAATGAATGAAATACGGGATTACAATATTGTACAATACAAATTTGTAAGATGTGAATCTGTTTATTGGTGTAATTATGACGTGGATGTTAAGCCAGACAATATCCGGAAACTTGAACATTTCGTCGTCCTGGAGCCGGATGGTTATCCTGGATGGTCGTCCTGGTGTGATGGTTATATTCAAATTAATCGGAGACTTGAAACATGGTCGTTCTGTGTAGTGTAATGGTTAGCATACTCGGGCGCTAACCGGCAGACGCGGGTTCAATTTCCGCTCCTGGACGACGAAATTTTCGTTTCCGGATATTATCTGACTTAACGCTTATGTCATATTTACACCAATAAACGGATTCACATCTTCCGAATTTGTAATTAATTTTTGTGTAATGCAAAAATGTATTCGGATTATTTCTTCAACTCGCTGTTGACGAAAGTTCTATCTCCGAAATCTTGGTATACACTCATATTTACATTCCCAATCTCTTTGTATTTACATTTTATGGTTCTTTACCCATGTCTTCGCCTTCACTCCGCCTTAACCATTGTCTCATAGTAAACATATCATAGCTTATGACTATTCGTCCGAGAAGGGTTCGGGTTCGGTGAGGCGTGGACTTGTGAAATAAGTTATAATGGCTTGTGAACATTCGTTCCAGAATGGTACCCGTGAGGCATGGACTTGGTGTTTGTCTTACGGCACTGGCTCTCTCCCTTCCCTGGAACCAGTGCCCCTAAATTATGGACGGGCGATTGGCCATTGAGTCACTCGCGGTGGTCGTTAAACTTCAATCAAAAGAACAGAACATATAACCACACTGATTCCATCAACTGCTTTCAATCTTCGATGACTGTCGATGTGAGGGGCTTTTTTCGCTGTGAAGAATGACGACTCGCGGTTTCAGCTTCAGTTCTTATCATCGCTCTATTTTGAATTACACCAGACAGGAATGATGCGTAGATCAGGTACTTTTCTCCAAATAGGGTGCCAGCTCTGAATGTCACTCCAAATGTTGCAAAACACAACAACTCTTTAGCCAACCTTTTATAAATGACAACTTCAAATAGGAATTAAAGGCCTATTTGCATGATTATGATTAAAACCGAAAATGCTTTATTAAATAAAGAGTTCTTGTTAAACTCAAACGGAAGTACTCAACTAGTATTTTGAAATACTTTATTCAAACCCACATTTATAATAAACAATAAGCTCATTTTCTTGTATTGAAAGCAATCACACCCCATGGAAGTAATGGTGAATCCGCAAGCGCTGCTTGCCCGCTGTGGAGCCGCCGATGTTTGAGTGCTGGCCATCCGTTAAATATGGGTCCTGGTTCAAATCCCGGTGAGTCATGGATGCTGCGTTTGTCTTGCAGCAATGGCCCTCACTTTCACCCTTTTTTGGAACCACGGGGCCTAAGTTAGGAACCGGAGGGTGCATGTAGCCCATCGAATTAATCACGGTGGTCGTTAAGCGCACGGAGCCCTTAAAAAGCGTGTAGCTTGAGTTTTGGGACTGTATTGTGATTATTTAGATGGAGAAAATGTTATACCGTGTTACCGCAGTCTTCGTGATTTTTATTATTTTGCTCACACTATGGAGTAAATCCGCCTACTTAAGATAAAGTTCTGGATCCAGAGGTTAACAGATGTGTTTCATACGGAAAAATTCTAATGTAGGTTAGAGGAGGAAGAGCTGTTTTTCAGGACGGAAATATGTTGGGCTGTCCAGGATGAGAGATCTATTTCAGTATGGAGCACGTGGTAAGAAATGCATGTTGAGACAGAAATATGTAGCACACTGTAAGAAATGCATGTCAGGACAGACATCTTATTTTGCTTATGTTTTCTACACAAGGGAAATGTATCTTGGGATTGAAATTACTTTCTTTTGTGCTTCACGAAGAGATACATTTGCATTCCAGTACCGAAAATTTAGTTCGCGATGAGAAAGTAATTGATTTCTGTCCCGAAACGGACTTTGTAGTTCGCAATGAAAGAGATATTTATAACAGTCTGGGAAATTCTGATCCAGCCCACGATAAGATCGGAACATATTTCAATTTAGAAACTTCTTTTGTGGTCTACCGTGATGTATGTTCAAGATAGGAAATTTATTTTTTTGCAATCTATGTCGGAAATGGAGTATTCACCAATGTTCAAATGTTATTTACGTAGAATTCAAGTACCAATTTCTTCATATCTGGAATTTCTTCACTGTGTATTCAAACATTATTCACCACATTTCAAATCAAACTTCGGGCTTTCCCATTTTGCAGAATTTGGATCTTTCACAGTGGAACTGCACTCCTCATGGCTCTAACATATTATTAGCATTCAATATCTGTTCACCTACCGTCAATTTGACGCATCATATGCGGCAGCACACATATCATAAAACTGTCTTATTTCTTAAAATTTACTGATGTTTCCAATAAAGAGGTTTATTTCCGCGAAAAATGAGATGTTCCCAAATCTTCAAATACTAACAATTCAATACTGCCGTGCCTTCGCACACATCCGCAAACACCAAATCATGGTTTCAGGAATATTCCACGGATGATTGGAATTTTTCACTGAATTCCATGTATTTACTTCATTCAGAAAACTTGAAATATTTTGCCGTCCTGGAGCGGGAATCGATCCCGCACCTCCCGATTTCCGGTCCAGCATGCTATCCATTACACTACACCAGGACAAGGAGATTCCAACCAAAATTTTTGATGTGTGCGGAGGCACGTCAGCATTAAATGCCTATCATGTATAAATGAGGAATTATTTCTCGGAGAAATTCTTTTCTCAGATTTATGCACTAACGATTCTTTAACCTAATGTGATTAACTCTCAGTTTTAACCTGGATACAAAAATGTCTTGCAGTCTGCTAATAAGGAACTTTATTTGGAATACAAAGTTCAGCTATGTTCATGCTTGTGTTTAGAGAATGGAAATTTCTGAACACCATATCAGCGAGAAAGTGCTGTACACATGCATATGCCGAAACTGTTTTTCACGGAACACATGCTTATTTCTTCAGTTTCCCTCCTACGCAAAAATTATTTTATGTTAAGATAACATTCACTATGAGGAATATTTTGCGCTTTTTAACACTGCTCTTTCTGTAAGTATTCAATTTCAGTTATTCGCCTTTTTGTTCTTACCTTCCGCTATGAGGAGCAGTTTACATTTAGTTTGTAGCTTTTCCAAGCACATGTTTCTGTCACTAGGTAGAAGATGTAACAGTTCTGTATGTTTTACTGATACTGGAAATGCAAGTGAATACAAAAGGGTTTTGGAACTGTTTTTCTTTTTTGGGAGGTTTAACAACCACTGTGAGTAACTGAGAGGGCTATAGCAGTCTCCTGTCCTTAATTTAGGGCCACTGGTTCCAGAAAAGGAAGAGAGCCAGCGTCGTAAGTCAAACACAACATCCATGCCTCACAGGGGGATTAAACCCGGACCGATTTCGAACGAATGAACAAAAGCCATCACTTGATTGATTGATTGACTGGAGGTTTAACGACCACCGTGATCAACTCATTGGACTATAAGCAGTCGACCGTCCCTAATTTAGTGCCACTGGTTCTAGGAAAGGGAGAGATCCAGCGGCGTAAGACAAACACAGCATCCATACCTTACCGGGATTGGAACCCGGGCCCCCCCCCCGGACGAATGATCAGAAGCCTTCGCTTAGACCACTGCGCCACCGGGGCGGCAAAGCCATCACTTGGACCACTGCGCCACAGGGGTGGCAAAGCCATCACTTGGACCACTGCGCCACAGGGGCTGCAAAGCCATCACTTGGACCACTGCGCCCCAGGGGCGGCAGGAACTGGGTTCATACACTTGGAAGAATTCTACTCATATTGCAAAACTAAAATGAAGGGCAATTTTTCTTTAGGATTGTAATTACATGAATTCTGTCAGTTAAATTCCTTGCTGATCTAAAATTCTCCTTTAAAATATATAGTATTCAAAAGCACTTATGAATTCGGTGTCACTTTTATTTATTTTTAATTTGAAAGACGATACATTTCTTTAAGATCGAATCGTAAACAAAGGAATAACGTTCATGAAAAATTGAAATAAATCTTTAAAATGGTGGAAGCTTTATGCATTCATTGTCGTTCATATCGTATTGTTCATATCACTTTCTGCTTTTTCAGGAATAAAATAGATTTCGCGGTTGCTTCTTTTTGCTAGGTGGTGGTAAATCAGTAGACTACAAGCAGTCCGCTGTCTCTAATTCTGGGCAATTGGTTCGGGCTAAGTTTAGAGTTAGTGCCCTAAGACAAGCACACCAACCACGTCTCATTCGGGACTCGAAATCAGGCCCATCTTGGACGAAACTGCTGTTTCTAAAGACAATAAAAATATATCATACCACAAGGAACTTGATGTAGGAAAGTTTTATAATAGAGTATAGTTTAACTAAGTGTCAAGAATACACAAAAGCAAAATAAGAACCAATGGAAGTTCCAGCATCGCACCAGCTCGTATTTCAAAAGTTTCCTTAGAAAATATTATGACAAAATCAAACTTTACGATTGTGAATAGCTTTCCTTCTTGGAAATTTGTGTATGAGTAAATGCTCCGCTGCCATTTTCAAAATCGCAAAAGAAAATGCGACATCGTACAAAGAAAAAAGAATATTAACAAATAAAGGAACGTGATGTGCTCCTTACTTGATTAGCGTTCAAATCTGCCGGGAATGATGCAAACGATATACATACTAATAATCACTCACGATTTCGAATAATCTTTAAGTTATTGAAATGTTCTGATGAATTCAGTCTCTCTTACGAGAATACTGTGCTTATCTTCAACACCAAAGAGGTCTTACTTTTAATGAGCATGAGATGGGTCAATTTTCACAAGAAGTGGAAACGACGTTGAGCCACACAAAGATGAATTACCCATTGACATTTGAAATAGTCTGCTTCCTGCATTATTCTGCAAGGTACGACGCAAGTAATTACTGCAGTTCAGATAAACTTTCCTCAAATTGGATGATAACTGAATAATGAGCTCATCTTTTCATCACGCAGAACATGATAACTCCAAGGTCTTCTTAATTTTTGAATCTGACAGCAATTATATACACTAAAGAGTGCTTCAGCTAAATCCTCAGGGAGATCTTTGAACACTGCTTAAAAATCTGTAGCATTTAGTATTTACATCTATTTCTTTTCCAATTCGAAAGATCCCGAGTTTGCTGTCAATAGCCATTACTGAAGTTCAAAAGGACATGAGCGAATAATCAGAGAAAAAATAAGTTTTTGTCTATGACTCTCAAGACTGTACCAATCACAAGGCTATCTAAAAATAATGAGATTAGCATTAATTCTTGTGTTCAGGTGCCTTGTTCTGGGCAAGACATATCCTGGGTTTCTTTGCGAAACTTTTCGTTTCTTGTGATATAATCTTTGTTTTTCACAATGCGCGTATGTTCATTAGTTCCTACGAGATCTTTAACAAGTTAGTAAGATCATGCAATTCATTGATTATGGTACACTTTCCAACACACCAGAAATCATTACTCAAGTTATTACTCAAGTTATGAGGATAATGACTGTAGAACTAGAAGAAAATAGAAGCAATGCGTAATACGCACACAACGCGTAACGTAATGGGGCAGATGGTCGCGAGAGTGTGACGTCATAAAATATTAATAAGATCGACAAACAACGCGACTTAATGAGGCAGATGGAATGACCACGCGCCAACATCCAAATCGCGAGTCGATCGTGAGAGTGTGACGTCATAAGACTTCTAAGAATGAAAAACGGTAATTGGTAGTCTCAGCGGTTCGCTCTCCCTCTAGCGGCGAAAGGAAGAATTACTATAGTACGGATAACATTCTTAGCTATTGTTAGATCGTTGCCTAGGTTCGGTTGGCTTATTTTGGGGTATTTTTGTATTCATTCTGGAATTAGAGAATAGTATAATGGAGAATTCCGTGAAAAAGAACAATTAATATTGATGCATCCCACAGTGTCGTTCTCAAGGTTCCAGCTATGTTTTTCGCAAGTTAGTATATCGCTTGTGCCTTGCACTTGAAGTCCTTCCAGTGAAATACTACTAACCTAGTAACGTGTTTGACTGAATAATAAACAAGACATGATTTTATTGCATAGTAATAATTAAAAATTCCGTTTTTCTATATGCTCTTGAAAACAAATAATTGCTGTTATCGATATAAATTTAAACTCCATTAAGGAACAATATTTGCAATTTCATTGTTTTTTTTTATTTTGATTTTCTGTCAACAGTCACCAGTTCAAAAACGTTGAGAACAAAATGTTGAACAACAATTACCAATTCAAAAACACTGTTTTGAGAACAGAATGTTCAAAAATTACAAATTTGTTATTGTTGACAGGATATTGGAAATGGATGCTGGAAATCGTCAAGTGAAACGAAATGTCGGTAAATGTGTAGATTATCGTTCTAAATTATTTCGTCGGAAAAATGTTAGTACCTGGAAAACGTGCGACGTACAGATTTTAGAGTATGGAAAATAATAGTAAATGGCGCAAAAAATTAATATTTTAAATGTGTTTTAAAGATTTTTTCATAATATTTACCTGTAAGTGCGATGGTCTTAAGAAACGCCGCTGTAGGCCTAACGCATCGCTACCGCACGATGTCATGCGTTGCTCCGTTAAAAGGAAGTCTCTTTGCTGCACCGAAATGACGGGCGGAAGAGTACAAGAAAAATCGGTTACGCTGTTGGCAGGAGAGCGATAAATCTTGTAGTGATAAGCTACAGAAAATAGGTACAGACTATCCACCCTTTATTTTGTTGTATCCTGTACGTTGTTGACAGGAAAAACCCTCTTTTGATTTGCGAAAGATACGTATCAGTGAGATAGAAGAAAGTATTGACACGTATCAGTGCTGACCTGCGAATAAAGTATTGACAGGAGAACCAAAAGTACAGTGGCACAGCAAACGTTTGTCATCGACGTGGTAGCGATGCGTTAGGCCTGTCGCAGCGTTTGTTCACAGCATCGCACTTACAGGTAAATATTACGATAAAAATATTTAAAAGACTTTTAAAACATGAAATTTCTGCACCATTTACCATTAATTTTCATAATCTCAAATCTGTACGTCGCACATTTTTCAGGTACTAACATTTTTCCGCCGAAATAATTAGGGACGCTAGTATACACATTTACCGAAATGTCACCCCTATCGGTGTTACTATATCACTTGTCTGAAAATGTAAAAATAAAAATTACCTGTTACAGTTAAGCATTACTGCTACACAGTGCTTACGCGTTCCACTTCTACCTGCTTTACAAGAGCACTCAAAAGACTACAGAAATTTCACAATTATTTCTGTGTAAAACACCGTTGACCGAATGAAGCAACGACGTTATTGCGTTGGATTGAATGAAATGCGAAAATGTGTGGATTTCTTTCTTATCTTCCTTCTTAATTGCACATGGAATTATATGACATACATTAAGAATATCTTCCTCTGCTTTGATGCATTGTGAATTTTTTGTAGCGTCCACAAATTTTATTATCTCAAGGATTGAGAGTGTTAAATAAGCCATTCCTACATACGACTTCACGGGAACACGTGCGACGTTATCCGTACTAAAAATAAGTTTGTTTACGTTTGCGCAGCGCCCCCTACAGTTAATTGAGGTTGCCAATACGACGACGCCATGACACTATGAACGTGATAAAACTCGGGGTGCTTATTTAACCCACTAAACGAATTTTTCCAAAGTCGAGATCAAGCAAAATCGATTTCTAGTACCAGAATACGGTAAGTTAACCACTTTCATCACAATCCTTAGAGCCGTTTTCAAAATCAAATATACGTATATACAAGAATTGCTACTTCAATAAGATGTGATGGAATGAATCCCGTTTCTATGTCCTGACCTTTAACCCCACTTCACCCATTTTCAATAGGGTTCGTCCCCAGGTGGTCCTCTACGACATACTGAAATGTCATCGAAATCGAACCATATTTACGCACTTTATGAGGCATAAGTACAATGGAATGCATCCCGCTCTTATGTACTGACCTTTAATCCCACTTCAACTATTTTCAATAGGGTTGGTCCTCAGGTTGTCCCCTACCACATACTAAAATGTCATTGAAATCGAACCATATTTATCCAAGTTATGACGCATAAGGGCAATGAAATGGATCCCGCTCCAATGTCGTGACCTTTCACCCCATTGGTTCGTTTTCAACAGAGTTCGTCCCCAGGTGGTCCCCTACCACATGCTAAAATTTCATCGAAATCGAACGATTCTTACGCGAGTTATCGTGCAGACAGGCAGACAAACGGACGGATGGACAAAGCTGGAGCATATACGCTTCTTCACCCTACGGTTTGGAAAGCGTAACAAAGCGCATCATGGAATGACAGAGAATAATGAACTTTGAGACGATACTCTTTTCAATGACTCTTTGTTTGAAACTCGAATAAGCGGACAAGAATTAATATGTCAATACAAATTCAGAAGACGTGAATCCTTTTATTGGTGTAAATATCACATGGATGTTAAGTCAGATAACCTGACTTAACTTTCATGTCACATTTACACAATCAACGGCTTCACATCTTCCAAATTTGTATTGTGCAATGGTGTAATCCCGTATTTTATTCACTTTTTAATAAGTCGTTATGCCAACAGATAATTAGGAATGAGTGGGTGTGTTAAAATGGTGCAAGCAAGGACAGATAATTGCTTCTCATACAGAACTGAGACAAACTGCCACTTCCGTAATATATGTAGAACGCATGCAAAACGGACAATTCTACGTATCAGAAGACTCGATGGAACTTTAAACAAGAAAGTTGACACCGAATTTTCATTTGTAATAAGCACGTTTTTTGAATCCGTTCTGAGGCGAATTAAATTTATCAAAGCTATTCAGAGTCAGTGTAACCGGTATGGAAAACAATAGTATCTGACTGAAGAAAGAAATTTTTCAGTTGGAATTTTAGTCCCGCAGATATTGCTGTAAGCGAAAATTTGAACTTACGCATTCTGGTGGGAGACTTGTGCGTTAAGAAAAATATGAACTTACATGAGACACATTTCGCAGCAGAAACGCTCTGCAAGAAAGAAACAATTTTTCAAATCCAAATCTTTGAAACAGAGATATATCGACAAATATAAGACATGCATCGACGATATGTGGCGGGAAAACCATGCATTATTTTGGGACGAAAGTATTCTCAAAAGGTTTTTCGATGCGAGCCGTATTGGTCCACGAAATAATTTGTTCAATCGAGTTTTCGGGATTTCAGATTTTGCTGCAAATACATCAAAAGCAGAAATTGAAATTTACACCACCAGGTGGCCAAACCAGTTTTTACCAAATATTAGTAAATATATGCAAAATATTTTCCATCAGGAGCTGTATCCTATACAGGAAGAATTTTTCAAATCAGAATTTTGGAAGCAGAGATATAGGGGAAAACGCAATTTGCTTTAACGCCTCCTAGCGGAAAGTATATTAATTACTAAAATTTCTAAATTATATGAGAAACATTTCGCACCGGATACGCTATCCAACAGAGACGGCATTTTTCAAATCGGACAATTAGAAGTAGGTATACTGACAAAAAGAATATATATATCTACGCCCCCTCGGCGGAGAAACCTTGCATTATTTTAAAAAGAAAATATTCCGAAAAGATTTATCGACGTGAGTAGTATCGGCCTATGAAAGAATTTTTTCAATCGAGGTTTTAGAAGCTCAGATTTTGCTACAGAAACATTAGAAGTGGAAATTAAGACTTACGCCCTCTGGTGGCAAAACCATTGTTTACCAAAAATTTGAAATTACACACGCTGGCCACCCAAAATGCAACACCAAGAAGGAAGCATCCGATTGGCCTGAAATTCGCAGCATGCGTCGCCCGCGAGAGGACATGCAAACGATTAGCATTGCTGGGCATGTGCAAATCATGTGCGACCGGCACGCCACCGAGAAGCACTATAAGAAGGGTGCACAGAAGGCGGGGTGTAAGTAGTAGAAGTCTGTTCTGCTGCCGGATCTGTGCGAGGGAAGCGTCCTGATGCTTCGTCGTAGAATACGGCAGTCATTCCAGCACGTATCGGAGTTCGACATAGGACGAATAGTGGCTTATCGCGACATCGGTTTGTCGTACCGAGACATCGGCGCCCGTGTGGGACTGCATTCAGCCACAGAGAGTCGACTATGGATTCGGTGGGTGCCGAAAGGACGGACGGACCGACGTGAACGATCGCCGCAGTCGCGGCACACCACCGAACTATAGGACCGGCATGTTGTGCGGCGGGCCTTGACGGCTCGCACAGCCACATTACGAACGTTAGCGCAGGAATTAGGGTGTGCTGCGCAACAACCTGTGTCAGCACGTACTGTTCGACGTCGTCTGCACGATCGGGGATTTGTCGCACGGCACCCATTGCTCCGATTACCATTGACGTTACACCACCGGCGAGTGCGGTGGCAGTGGGCCGTTGAACGCCGGACCTGGACTACGGAAAGGCACTACATTGTCTTCTCCGACGAATCCCGCTTCTGCCTGCAACACCACGATGTTCGGATCCGCGTGTGGCGGCACCGCGGCGAGAGACTGTATGACGTCTGCATGATGCATCGCCATACCGGTCCGCCGCCTGGCATTATGGTTTGGGGAGCAATTGGATATGACACCCGAACCTATCTGGTACGCATCGCCGGTACACTCAATAGCCACCATCGCTGGTACACTCAATAGCGCATGCACGTAGCACGCATTGTGCAACAATTCTTCATGGCACACCAGGTGTCACTGCTGCCGTGGCCCGCGTGTTCTCCCGATATGTCGCTCATTGAACACGTCTGTTTGCTGATCGGCAACGGAGTGGCCCGGCAAGCACCACCCGCGGCTGCGCCTGATGAACTGTGGCAACGTGCGCAAGCAGCCTGGACCGACATACCCAAAGCCCACATCCAAAGCCTCTTTCGTTCGATGCCGTGGCGTGTAGCGGCCGTTATTGCCAGCCATGGTGGCCACACGAACTATTGATGGCTGCGTGTTTCGCAAGCCGCACGGGCCTGTAAGCTCAATCGGTTCATCTGTGTATCTGTTGTTATGTGTCCAGTAAATCTGGCTTTGCTCTCTCGTGTCCTTCTTGGTGTTGAATTTTGAGTGGCCACCAGTGTATATGCGAAATATTTCCCATCATGAGCTGTATCAGCTGCTGAAAGATCTTCCCAAGTCGGAGTTTTAGAACAAGATACTGTATAGGGGAAAACTCAAATTACCTTTACGCCCCGTAGCGGAAAATATATGCATAACCTGAAAGTCGATATTATCTGAATTTACGCCCTCTAGCGACAAAATTTTGCACCAAGAAAAAAAAAACGAAATAAAGAATCATCATTCGCACATTTAAAGCTTCCAAATCGGACTAATAGTTGCAGAGATATAGTGTCCACAAACGGACGGGCGTACAAACCGGTAACATAACACGATCATAAACGCTTTCCAACCGTAGGTTGAAGAAGCGTGTATGCTCCAGCTTTGTCCGTCAGTCTGTCCGTCTGCCTGTCGGCACGATAACTCACGTAAAAATGGTTCGATTTCGATAACATTTTAGTATGTGGTAGGGGACCACCAGGGGACGAACCCTATTGAAAATGGGTGAAGTGGGTTCAAAGATCACGCCATAAGAGCAGGTTCTATACAATTGCCCTTATGCGTCATAACTTGCGTAAATATGGTACGATTTCAATGAAATTTTATTATGTGGTAGGGGACCACCTGGGAACAAACCCTACTGCAAAAATATGAAATGGGGTCAAAGGCGAGGTCATAGGAGCGCGATCCATTCCATTGCTTTATGCATCATAACTTGCGTAAAAATGGTTCGATTTCAATGAAATTTAAGTATGTGGTAAGGAACCCCTGGTAACGAACCCTGTTGAAAATGGGCGGAATGGGGTCAAAGGTTAGGACATAGGAGCGGGATCCATTCCATCGCCCTTAACCCATATTATTAAGGTGGACGTCAAGTAATTTTGCCTCCTATACTTCCAATGGAAAAGCTTTTGTACACATTTGCTTCACAATCAATGTTTTCCCAAGGATGAAAATTTGAACATCGATTAAAATAACTTCTTAATATAACTTGGAATACTTAATATTTTCTAAAACATAACCATAATTATATTAAAAATCAATAACTTTTTCTTTGGTGGTGTTGAAACCAGAAAAATAATGGCGCGACCTGTACTTTGATGACGTCAGTAGACAAACAAATGTTGGATTGCATAATTATGGTTATGTTTTAGAAAACATGAGGCATTCCAAGTTATAAAATGAAGCTATTTTAATCGATGTTCAAATTTTCATCCTTGGGAACGCATTAATTGTCCATAAAAAAGATGGCGCGACCTGTATTTTCATGACGTCAGTAGACAAACAAATGTTGAATTGCATAATTATGGTTATGATTTAGAAAATATTAAGTATTGCAAGTTATAAAATGAAGATATTTTAATCGATGTTCAAATTTTCATCTTTGGGAACGCATTAATTGGGAAGAAAAAGATGGCGCGACCTGTATTTTCATGACGTCAGCAATGAAACAATTGTGCGGATCCTCTTAAAGTTTTATGACGTCACACTTTTGCTAGCAGATGGTCGCGATTCCCATCTTCCTCATTACGTCACGCGTTGTGTGCGTATGTTCGTCTGCACGATAACTCGCGTAAAAATCGTTCGATTTCGATGAAATTTTAGAATGTAGAAGAGAATCACCTGGGAAGAAACCCTATTGAAAGTGAACGAAATGGGGTCAAAGGTGTGGACATAGGAGCGAGATCCATTACACTGTGCTTATGCGTCATAACTAACGTAAAAAATATTTGATTTCGATTAAATATTATTATGTCGTAGGGGATCACCTGGGGACAAACCCTATTGAAAATTGGCGAAATGAGGGTCAAAGGTCAGGACATAGGAGCGGAATCACTTCCATCGCCATTATGCGTCATAACGTACGTAAAAATGTTTCGATTTGGATGAAATGTTAGTATGCTGTAGGGGCCTGCCTGGGGACAAATCCTATTGAAAATGGGCGAAATGGGTCAAAGGTTAGGACACAGAAGCGGAGTCTATTCCATAGCCCTTATGCATCATAAATTACGTAAAAATGCTTCGGTTGCGACAAAACTTTACCATGTTATTTCGGAGGTATACTGAACCAGTTCTGTTGAATATCATCGAAATGGGATCAAAGGTCAGGGAGTAGGAGTAAGATTTATTCCACAGCCATTTTATGATTTCTAGTATGATGGAAAACGTATCATAATCAATGCATTGCATGATTTTACTAACTTCTTTTTACAAAAGACGTGCTAAAAAAATGAGTGCCGTGTGACCACTTCGAAAGGAAACAGTGTCTAAACTTCAGTACTCCCCAGGAACTGAAAAGGGCGAGTTGGTTCTTTTACTACTTAATCTCGGTTCGCATTGTATCGATTGGAAAAAAAACCCTCACATACTTTCTTTGTTTAGGGGTTATAGGACCGCCGTGAGAAACTCTATGGGCTTTAAACATACCTCTGTCCCTAATCTAGGGCTACTGGTTCCAGATAAGGGAAAGAGCCAGTGCCGTAAAGCAAAAAAAAAAAACATCCATGAATGCCTCTTTGGGATTCGAACCAGAACCCATCGCGGAAGAATGGTCGGTCGCCAGTACTGAAATCACTGCGTAACCGCAGCTGCGAATAACACCTATATAAGACAGTACTTGCAGCGTCATTCACTACTTGCAGCGCAATCTGCATTTACTGAATCCGGTGGTCGAAATCGGAAGTAAGCTCACTGCTATCGCACGATACGTAAGATCAAGGAGAAATACCGAAAAATAAAATAAAGTTGGTAAGAGAAACGACTTCATCTATGGCAACACGCACATGCTCGAACAGCTGTCTAGGACATTTGTTCTGTTACGTAGGTGTTGTGTCGTCTGCTATTTCATGTTTTTTCAAGAGTAATTTTAAAAAAAGGGAATAAAATTAAAGAATAGTTTCATAAAAAAGGAATCACTGATATTTTCTTTCATAGAAAGGAATCAGTGTTATTTTATTTCATGAAAAGGAACAACTAAAATTGTAAGAAAGTAACTGCAGGCGTAGTTTTGATTCACTCTGATGGAAATTTTAAAATATATTGGTTCCGTGGAATTTTCGCTTTGTTGTACGAAACGGAAGAAGATAAAGCTGAGAGAAAACGTCACTTAAATAGAGAACGACAACGACGATGTCGTGCAAACCAATCTTCTAATGCTTTGCATAAGTTGAACGAATGTAGAGCTAATCGCAGACGAAAACTTCTGAAGAACCGATCTTGTAGACTGCTCATTAATAATTCAACCGTTTATTATAGTATAAATATGTATTTTACAATTGGTGTCATAAAAATTTCAGCCACAGCTTTTTCACTTTCATTGGCACGGGCTATGAACTACTAGAGAAGTATTATCATTTGGGTCATTATACACTGACGGAAAAAAAAATCCCAACACCACGAAAAAGCAGTTGTAGAGGAATGAAATGGCGGCAATACATTTGTATAGGTAACATATTTAATCGATTAAGGTTTCAAGATCACAGCTTATTGTAAGCACGAAAAGAGCCATTTTAAATGTGAAATGCTGGTACATTAATAACCTGTGTAACCACCAGAATGTTGAATGCAAGCACGCAAACGTTCATGCATTGTGTCGTACAGGTGCTGGATGTCAGTTTGTGGGATCGAGTTCCATGCCTGTTGCACTTAGTCAGTCAATACAGGGGCGGTTAATGCTGGTTGGGGTGACGCTGGAGTTGTCGTCCAATGATGTCCCATACGTGCTCGATTGGTGAAAGATCTGGTGATCTAGCAGGCCACGGAAACATGTCGACACTCTGTAGAGCATGTTGGGTTACAACAGCGGTATGCGGGCGAGTGTTATCCTGTTGAAAAACACCCCCTGGAATGCTGTTCATGAATGGCAGCACAACAGGTTGAATCACCAGACCGATGTTCAACTGTGCGGTCAGGGTGCGTGGTTTAATCACGAGAGTGCTCCTGCTGTCATAGGAAATTGCTCCCCAGACCATAATTCCAGGTGTAGGTCCAGTGTGTCTCGGCCGCAGACAGGTTGGTCGCAGGCGCTCACCTGGCCTCCTTCTAACCAACACACGGACATCACTGGCACACAGGCAGAACCGGCTTTCATCAGAAAACACAACAGATCTCCACTCCGTGCTCCAATGAGCTCTAGCTTGACACCACTGACGTCGCAAACGGCAATGGTTTGGAGTAAGTGGAATGCACGCTACAGGTCGTCTGGCTCGGAGCTGTCGTTCAAGTAACCGATTTGTAGCAGTTCGTTGTGTCACTGTGGTGGCACCTGCAGCTCGAATTGCTACCGCAGCCGCGGTACGATGCGCCACGGCCATACGCCGTACACGCCGGTCTTCCCTCTCAGTAGTGCCACGTGGCCGGCCAGAACCCGGTCTTCTTGAGGCAGTACCTTTCCTTGACCACCGCTGCCAACATACATGCACAGTGGCTACATTCCTGCCAAGTCGTTCTGCAATATTGCGGAAAGAAAATCCACCTTCTCGTAGCCCTATTACACGACCTCGTTCAAACTCCGTGAGCTGTTGATAATGGCTTCTTCGTCTTCTTAAAGGCATTCTTGACTAACATCAACACCCTACGTCGAATCTCAACGATAACTAACGCTCACGAAAGTTACAGCGCGTAGTTACAGCAAACCTGCTTTGCATGTTCCGAGAGGCGCTACTAGCGCCACAGGTATGCGCCGAGCGCGATATTTGCGTAGACGTCATCTTACAGATGTACTCTCACCGCCTACCAACTGTCGTTTATCTAACACAACCCCTTCTTGGTGTTGAGATTTTTTTTGTCCGTCAGTGTATATCGCCATATTGGGGAAACACACTATGTGATCAAAGGTACCCGGACAATACTTTTGTGTAGTGTACTTGTCCATATACATCACAGCCATGGCGCAGAAAATTATAAAAAGTTGCAGGTGCCCCGTTCAACATCGTAGATTAGTATAAACAGTAGTGTTATCCGTGCGGCAGATACCAGTGATTTTAAACTGGGCACGGTTATCGGACGCCATCTTGGCCACAAGGCATTTCGATAAATGCCAATTAAGTGTTTCTACTCGCTATGAATCTTCCTCAGACCATCAGACAACCATCTCTTTCGGATTCGAGGAAGTCATGAATTCCCTCCGAAAATTTTGCAACAGCATTTCCAACTGTGTAGTTCATCTAGACTAAATTTTTTTTCGCTCCATAAAACTTTCCCTTTCTCAGTCTCCTTTATTGGGACCACTATATTCCCCTTTCCTTATTCTCCTTACTTAATTGAGAGAGATACTACATTTTCTGATGACGTAAGTAGCTATATAATGACGTAAGTAGCCATTTAATGACTGGATAAAATGCAGATAGTTTAATACACTGCTCCCATTGCTGCTTTTCAAATACTAATAAAATAATCGTTTATACGGTGCTAGTGTAGTTGTTTCTGACCGTTAGTCATGGCTTGGGTAGCGTTCCTTTGGTCGCACAGACCTTTCGAATTCGTTTAATTCGAAACTACGTGATGTGAACCATTTTGCTATCTTGCCGTACATGCTATCGGGCGTTTATTTCTGTACAATTCAACAATCCTTCGTCGCTGCGTAACAGTCAGCATTTTACCTCACACCATGATGAACAGCTATTAGGTTACCTTATATAAGGAGTAAACTATGTACTACTGTTCATTTAACACCACCACGGAATGTCTATCATGCAGTTGCGAGATGTATTCGTTAGATTACTTCAGTTGCATATTAATACCTTTTTTTAAATTAAAAAAATGAAACTTCATAAACGTCAACTTATTTTGGTCAACTAAACTTGCATTTCTTTAACCGTTTTCCCAACACGTAAAGCAAAAATATGCATTCAAGTTTATATATCATATCATGGCTCACAAGACATTAAAGAACCAATAAAAAATCCTGAAATTTAGGAGCCATTTTCTGTGATTCCTTCTATGAATTAACGAAGCATATTCGTTATTTAACGTTTTCCGTGGAATAACGGGAAAAACCCGAATGTTGTGAATTTTATTTTAGGTGAATTGACGGTAACAGGTATGTTCATCTTTCTCCGGTTAATAACGGAAAATTGTCGTTTTAATAGGAGATAATGAAAAATGGTGAATGGTGTAGGAGCTTTTCCGTTATTTCCGTTCGTATATTACCGAAAAAATACTGTGCTCTATTTTTCCGTTCAATGAAAGCAAGTGTCCCTAAAAATCCTGGTACAAGATAACAGGAGTATGATTACATGTTTAAGACAGAAAGCTTGAGGCATATAATTAAAGCAGGATTTCATTGTATTTTAAAGTTCATTCGCTATGCTTAGCATACAAGTTCTTTGTACGTTATATTATCACTATTTCAAATGTGCGTGATCATACAAAATAAAGATCTCATGTTTCCGTCCCTTAAATTCTTCACTTGCTAAATCTTCAGTTCTTCAATGACGAAATGACTTTTGGTGGCATGATTTTCGGCATTACCTGTTTTGGGAAAGAGCTAATCCTCAAATATTTTGGGGAAAGTCCTTGAAACCTCAATATAAAGGATATAGTAGACTTTAAGTATATATTCGATGTATCTTTCGCAAGTGCTTTAAAATTTTGATGAACGCATCACCACGAATATATGTAGTACTTTGCCAATGTTCTGAAGAAAGGTTTTATATCTTAAACTGGAATAAAATGGCAGCCCAAATATTGCCTTCAGACACGCGAATAAGTCATGACGAAATGTACGGCATTTGCAGGTGTCATTGATAAATACATGTATAAGAAATTTATACACATATAAGCACAGTGCATTTATACATGTATCATCGATTGATGAAATGTTTGCCTTACATTTTTCAAAGATTAGTGTCTTTCCACCTTTATCAGCCACTCCGACACCGAAATGGAATTTACATCCGTTCGCGATCATTTTTCGCCATGGACATTTTCAGAATCCAGCATGGACACATTCTATTGCTCCGAATAGTCCATCCTACTACTCAATGATATTATGTTGTACATCTGAGCACGATATTAAGAAAAATATAAAACATTCAATAAAGTTGTGATGAAAGACGTGAATAAATACTTTTGGTAAAAAGGAAGAATGCCGTACCGGTGGTGCAGTGGTCTGAACGATGGTTTCTAATTATTCGTCCGAGATGGGTCAGGGTTCGAATCCCGGTGAGGCAGCGATATCATGTTTTTATTACGGCACTGGCTATGTGTCTTCCCTAGAGACAGAGGCCCTAAATAAGGGCCTCTGTCTCTAGGCTCTGTCTCTAGGCCCTTATTTAGGCTTCTATCTAATACCGATGGTATTAGATAAGGGCCTCTGTCTCTAGGGCCTTATCTAATACCATCGGTATTAGAGGAAATGCTATCAAACACTTACCAACCCGCTTGGCCAGCGTGGTGAGCTATGGCCAAACCCCTCCAAAATGACTCCACAACTTAAATCTTGGCCCTCAGTCTCCGGCAGCTGGAATGTACCTGGCCAAGGCAGCGGCCAGTGCGACATGAAGGCAGAGGGTGCTAAGAATCCCCGGAGGACCGGACTAGGCTGCCATCTGATGCTGACCTTGGCTACGTATAATTGACGCTCCCTATCTTCTGATTCAAGGCTTCTTGAATTGGAAGAGGAACTACAAAGGATCAAGTGGGACATCGTGCGGCTAAGTGAGGTAAGGAGAGAAGGAGAAGATCTCATTGAACTGAAAAGTGGACATCTCTTCTACTATCGTGGGACTGATACTGGCAGAACTAGTGGTGTTGAATTTATAATAAACAAGAAACTGAAGGATAATGTTGTAGAAGTTGAAAGTTCTTCTGACAGAGCTGCACGACTCGTTATCAAACTATCGAGAAGATACCAGGCTCAGATTATTCAAACTTATGCACCCACCACAAGTCATGCTGAAGAAGAAATTGAAGAATTTTATGAGGAAATTCGTCATCTAAAACATAAAGGTAAACAGCACTTAAAGATACTTATGGGAGATTTCAATGGAAAAATAGGGCAACGTCAACAGAATGAAACTTCTGTAGGTAAATTCGGTCACGGCAACAGAAACCAGCGTGGAAATACTCTCGTAGAGTTTGCAGAGGCAGAAGGGTTTTTCATCTTGAACTCCGTTTTCAAGAAAAAGCCACAAAGGAAATGGACATGGAGACATCCAAATAGGACGACAAGTGAAATTGATTTTATTATGAGTAACAAAAAATTCGTCATAGAAGACTGCAGTGTGCTAAACATGTTGAACACAGGTAGTGACCTTAAATTGGTGAGATGTAAGATGCACCTCAACACTAAACTCGAACGTAGCAAGCTCATAAGACAAACAAAATGTATTTACATAACCAACCTTAAAAAACACCATAATACCTTCAAGTTGGAACTGAAGAACAGATTCTCTGCTTTAGAAGGCCTAACATCAGAAGAAGTGGATATTTCTGAAATTAACAGAAAAGTAACCAAAGCTCTTATGGAAACAGCAACAAAATTAGCTGGGTCTAAGAACAAGTTGCATGTGAACAAATTATCAGGAAAAACCAAAATGTTGATGCAAAAAAGAAGAGCTATGAGGACAACTAAAGAAGATGTGACTTCCAAAGTGGAATATATAGAGCTATGCAAGACAGTATGAAAAAGTATCACTGAAGACGTAAGGAAATTCAAATGTGAACTAGTAAGGAAAGCAATTGAAGACAACCAAAGCCTAAACATAGCAAAGGGACATCTCAGTAAGGGAAGAAAACAGAATATGGCACTGAGACAAGAAGATGGTTCTGTAACAAGAAATAGAGGCGAAATTTCTACTCCAAATTATATGAAAGGGATGATACATGTACTCCAGACATCATGAAAGGTACCAGTAATAGAGTTCCTCCAGTCCTTCCAGCAGAAGTTGCACATGCAATCAAGAACATGAAAAGGGGGAAAGCTCCAGGAGAAGATGGAATTACTGTAGACATCATACAAGAAGCAAGTGGAGAAATCGATACAGTACTCGCCCAAATTTTCACTCGATGCCTTAATGAAGGTAAGATTCCTGAGGATTGGAAAACCGCTACAATGATCCTGCTACATAAAAAAGGTGACGTTGAGGATCTCAGGAACTACAGACCTATCAACCTCTTATCAGTGGTTTATAAAATCTTCACTAAATTTCTTTCACACCGCTTGAAGGTAACACTGGACATGCCACAACCGAGAGAACAAGCTGGATTCAGAAGTGGCTACAGCACAATAGGTCATATCCACGTACTGAGAGAACTTAATTGAAAAGCGAGGGAATATGAACTTCCATTGAGCATGGCTTTTATCGATTATAAAAGAACCTTCGATTCGGTGAAACCATCAGCAATTACAATGGCTCTGAAATCGTGCGGTATTGAAGATGCATACATTAATATTATTAATAACATCTATGAAAATGCAAGTGCAAGGATTCGGCTGTTTGAAAATACAACACACATAAAAATTGGAAAAGGAGTGAAACAAGGTGACATCATATCTTCGAAGCTCTTTAATGCCAAATTGGAAAATGTCTTTAAATCACTGAACTGGGAAAACAAAGGGATAAAGATTAATCGATATTATCTAACCCACCTTCGTTTTGCTGATGACATAGTCATTTTTGCAACTACCCCATCAACTGCAGAGTATGAACCAGGAGCTTGCTGACAGGAGTAAGGAAGCGGGATTAAATATGAACTTTCAGAAGACAAAAGTGATGTTCAATGCTTTTACAAGAAATGAAGATTTATCGATTGATGGAGAAAAGCTGGAGATAACAGACACGTACGTTTATCTTGGACAGCAGATATCAAGTGAGGGTCACATTGGTGAAGAAATTAATCGGCGTACAAAGGTTGCCTGGAGAGCTTTTGGAAGAAACCGCATAATTTTCAAGAGCAATATGCCATTATGTCTTAAAAGAAAAGTGTTTGATCAATGCATCCTTCCAGTGCTTACGTATGGTGCAGAGACGTGGACCTTAACTAAAAGAGACATACAAAGACTGCAGACAACTCAAATAACTATGGAGAGGTGCATGCTTGGGGTAACCAGGAGAGATAAGAAGAGGAACTCGTGGATCCGAAACATGACAAGAGTGGAAGACATCATGATCAGAGTTAAATCCCTGAAATGGCAATTGGCTGGACATACTGCCAGAGGAACAGACCATCGATGGACAGCCGAAATTTTAGATTGGATTTCAAGGGACAGGAAAAGGCCCAGAAGAAGACCACATATAAGATGGGTGGATGAAATTCGAAAGTATGCGGGAGTGACATGGAGGAGACTGGCACAAGACAGACCGTTGTGGAGTAAACTTGGTGAGACCTTCGTCCAGCAGTGGATTGATAATTATTGACAATGATGATGATGATGATGATGATATACATATGTGTGTGTAAAAGAATATTAACAAACAAGCAAATCTACCCTCATAAACAAACAAATAAGGTCAAAAACCATTAGATTAAAAAAAAAAAAAGGAAAAAAACTAAAGTGAATAACCAAATGACGAAACAATGTTAATAAAATATTTATAAAACAATTTACTCAGAACCCCTGGATTACTCTTCAGGGAAAGACATCCAGAGGCACTGAGCACACAAGTTCAGTTCAGGTTTCATGAGAATGCAAAAATCTCGAAAAAGCAATAATGGGTATCCAATTTTAAATGCAGTAGCTTCGCTCAAAATTTGCCAGTCACATGCAAGATGGCACGCAGTTCGGAGCTCTCTGATTTCGAGAAAGGTGTAATCGTCGGGTATCACAGAAATGGCCGATCCATACGTGAAATATCCAGCGAGTTAAAATACCGAAAATAGACAGTGGCCTACGTGATTGGCAAGTAGAAGATGAGAGATGACTGTCGGAATGTGCCCCGACCCGGCAGACTCACAAAACTGGGAGTTAGAGATCGACGGGTGCTGGCCACAGAAATTCGGAAGAACCGCACCACATCGATGGGCCACATCCGCGAGCAGTTTCAACAAGCATCCGGAAGTGTTCTTTCGATGAATACCATCCGTAAGGAAGCCCATCTGCTCGGTTATTATGCACGTGCTGCCGCCCACAAGCCTTTGATCAGCAAGTCCAATAGCGCTGCTCGGCTAACGTGGTGCAAAGAACGTCGACAGTGGACTGTTGAACCGTGAAAACAGGTTCTCTGGAGCGACGAATCAAGGTTCACCCTCTACTGTTCAGATGGCAGGGTCTGGGTATGGCGTCTGCCTGGAGAACGCCTCCCTGCTGCCGGAATGTATTGTGCCATCTGTGACGTTCGGCGTTGGTGGAATTGTGCTATGGGGTGTTTCTCCTGGTATGGCACGGGACCCCTGGTCGCAATTCCTAATAGACTCAACGCCAAGAACTACTGCACCATTTTGGATGACCATGAGCTTCCTACGTTGTGGCAGTTTTACGGGGTGGACCCATGTTACTTTCAGGATGACAATGCCACCTGTCATGTTGTGAGGTCCACCATGGCTTGGTATGGTGACAATGGGGTTAATCGAATGGACTGGCCTGCGCAGAGCCCGGACCTTAACCCTATCGAGCACCTCTGGGACGAGTTGGAGCGTCGACTTAAGGTGTGCCCCCACTGTCCAAAATCGGTGAAGGAACTGACCTGTCTTCCGCAAGACGAGTGGAAGAAAATACCGCTAGCCGTCGTACAACGCCTGGTTGAGAGTATGCCCCGGAGGGGCGCAGCTGTAATCGCCGCTCGTCGAGGCTCTACCAACTATTGAAGGTAAATAAACTTCGTTTTCCTTTTCTATCACAGGTGTCCAATTACTTGTTGGTAGATATTGTATATATACATATATATATATATACAATATATACACAAGGTCATGATATTAGAGAAACGAGTCATCTCCGTTTATGACGTCACTCTCATGTTACACGGATTGATGTTTTTTTTTTTTTTTGATTGGAGGTTTGAAGACCACCGTGAGCAACTCAATGGGCTATAAGCAGTCGCCCGTCCCTAATTTAGGGTCACTGGTTCCAGGGAAGGGAGAGAGCCAGTGCCGTAAGGCAAACTCAACATCCATGCCTCACCGGGATTCGAACCCGCACCCAGTTCGGACAAATGATCAGAGGCCATCGCTTAGACCACTGCGCCACCGGGGCAGCCACGGATTGATGTGTCGGTGTAGTGTTTAACGTCTCACACGACAGCGTTGGAGACCAATCGGGAGCCTTGGTTTCCGAGTGACGTCCCTAAAAGGGGCAACATATTTCTCTAATTTTATGGCCTTGTGTTTTCTTGGTTTATCTCCTAACGTTGATGACGTCACTCTTATGTTACACGTATTGCTGTTTCGGTGTAGTATTTGACATCACACATGACAGCGTAGAAAACCAATCGGAAGCCTTGGTTTCAGCGTGTCGTCACTAAAAGTGGTAACTCATTTCTCTACTGCATGGGCTTTTGTTTTCTAGAAGGTCTTGGTTTAACTCCAAACGTATATGGATATGTGGGGTATAAGCAGTCCCTAACCTAGGTCCACAATCTTCAAGGAGTGTGTAGGACAGCGCTTTCCGAAAAACACATCACAGATACCTCATCTGAGACGTGAATCTGTACCCAGCGCTAGCGATTGGTCGGAGGCCAGGACCTCAGACCACTGTGTCACCAATCTTTATTGGTCCTAATAACATTCGCTTGATTGCTGCTGAATATGGCATTATGTAAAAATTATTGGATCCAAGCAATGAAATAAATTTAGTATAATGTCGACAGATAATATTTAATGTCAGGCAGCAATCCATCATGTGTTCCACTGCAGTGCGTCACGTGACAAATTTGTTCAGCAAAAATGGTTTGGAGACGTGCCATTTTGTCAACAACGATGATCACGTGTCTTACGCGTAAGGTCGTGCAACCCAAAAGCTGGAACATTCATCTCCTTGTGAAACAATCAAGGTCTGATGTTCAACCCTTGTATTCCAAATGATTTTTCTTTCGAATTACGTAACTTTACTTGAGCTTTTGAATTTTTGTTAAAATGTCATCCAAAGAATTACAGCGTCTGGGACTTGTCGTTCCACGGATTACAAGAGGGACGGTGTTTTAATTTTCCAACAGATATTATTTTGTTGCCGTTAAGTCACGTAAGGGGAAATTTTTTTGATATGACATTAAGGAAAATAAAAATTAATGTTATCTTGGTAAAAGTAGGTTCTCATATGGCAACGAACCCCACGTCATTATGAGCTCCGCTTCTTCCACTTCTCAAAGCCTACTCAGTAGCAATACAGTAGCATGCGATAAACACACTCAATGGACAAAACATTAGAGATACCTACCTAAGAGCTGATTGGTGTTCTTCTAGCGCGAATAACATCCTACATTTGACAAATTTTGAGCGAAGCTACTGCAAAATCTAATCTCATTAAGGCGTCTATTATAACAAATTCTAAAAAAATAAGGCGTAAAATTTATGGCATCCAGAACAAAAGTAGAAAACATTCTAAAAGTGAAATGCCCAAAATTCATCATGAACAACTTGCCTTCACGCCTTCACGTTGGTTGTAATCAGGTTGTATGTAAACAAAGCGGAAAGGCACTGAGATCGGAAACCATGATTTTCATTTTGTATCGCGAAAGACAAACACACACATGCCCCAACTTCCTGTTATTATTATAGGTTAAGAAAGTGTTAAGCTAACAGACGGAGTCTTTCCATTTCTTCGTTTTTCAATTCAAACGAGTTTTTTTAATTTATATTAGTGAGCGGACGTTCGTGAAACGGTTCAAGTTAAAGGCCATATAGTTTTAATTAAAATTTCTCAATGACACAAAATTTCGGGAAACGGAAGGCGTCAAAAACTGACCATGTACAATGTCCAATTACATGTCAAAAATCACGGTGATCGGATGTGTCACGTCGTAGCTATGCCCGAACAACTAATTGTCCCGACTCTCGTATAAAGAGCGGATTTTTCAATTGGTTATAACATTGGTCATTTCTTTAATGGTCATTATTTTTATACGACACGACCAATTACCGTGATACCAACCCCATGTCACTCACCATGTCCTCGCCTTTCTCTGTGGCATGTTGGCTGAAGATCGCGATCGGCTGAAGATCTTTGGAGGAGATAGGTAACAAACGACCCCGTATCAAAACGCGAAAAAACCCTTAAAATGCAAGTTTTTGGAAGACTGTTCCTCAATGACACGGAATTTTGGGTGTCGGAATAAGTCTAAACCTGACTATGAACGATGTCCAATCGCATTTAAAAAATCACGGTGATCGGATGTGTCATCTCGTACCTATGCCTGAACAATTAATTGTCTCGAGTTTTGTAAATAGTGCTGCGCTCGGCTTTCGGCCTCGTTTCACTCAATCATCTACACTGAAGAGCAATTGAATTAAAGATACCTGTCTAGTAACGTATAGCACCCCCTTTCGCTCTGATGACGGCGACGATTCGTCTCGGCATGGACTCGACAAGACACAGGAAGCGTCGGGAAGCCATACGGATCCACGACCCCTGAACAAGCTCCCATAGTTCACGAATATTTGATGGAGGCGGTTGAGACCTTGAACATCTCTCGCGATGACATCCCAGATGTGCTCGATGGTTTTAGGTCAGGTGACCTAGCTGGCCAAGGAAGCGAGGTCACATCGGTGGAGTGTTCATCCAACTATTCAGATACAACTCGGGAGCGATGGCACGGTGCATTGTCTTGTTGCAGGATGAGGTCCCGAGTGGGATGTTGAAGACGCACAAACGGGAGCAAATGGTCGTCCAGGATATCCCGGTAATGTTGACCTGTGAGTTATGATGTCACACGTACCAGGGGTCCCATTTCAGTCCACGTAAACAGTCCCCAGATGAGAATGCCACCCCTACCAGCTTGAAGAGTACCCTGCTGGCAAGAAGGATCCATCGCTTCATGTGGTTTGCGCCGTACTTGTATCCTACCATCCGCCTGTACCAACGTGAATCTCGACTCATCAGTCCAGGAAACATTTTTACACATGTCTAGGGTCCAGTGGCGATGTTCCCGCTCCCATGCTAATCTTTGCACACTGTGATGTGCGGTCAGCAGCGGTACCCTTGTGGGACGATGGCTTCTGTACCCCATAGCAAGGAGGTGGTTCTGGATGGTGTGGCTGCTTACACGATTTTGTGTACCAGCATTAAATTGCCAAGTGATTTCTTGCACTGTAGCCCGTCTATCCGCTGTTACAATGCGAGCTAGCAGACGATGACCCCGCTCATCCACACGCTGTTGTCCACGGCAATTGGACCTTGCAGGGATGGGTTTACCGGATTCGATGTACTCACGGTTCACCCTTGACACAGTGGCTCGTGAAAATCCCAGTGCCTGCACGACTTCCGAGATGAAGTGACCCATTCGTCGGATCCCAACAATTTTCCCACGATCAAATGAGCTTAGATCCTTCGTCTTACCCATACTGCGTCCGACTCTTACTGATTACCGTCGCATCACTCCTTATATTGTCGGATCGCTGCATACGTCATGTCGTTTCCGTTTACAGGCCTGCCCACAGCGCCACATTTGCATAACGCCAGCTGTATGTAATTCAATTGCTCTTCAGTGTATATACTTCTTGTGCAATATGATCAAGTTCACCTACTGTTTCTTCAAACACATGGCGATACCCGTTTCCTTCCTTAGCAGCACCGCTTATGGTCTAAGCATTCACTTTCTCATTTTTAAACAAGCACGAACTTTAAAAGTATTAAACTAACCATTACTATCTACAAATATCTGGCGTGCACTCTTGTGCTCTTCTGTAATGTATGCATAAACTGCATCCTTCTCTTAGCTAGCCACGCGGTTTAATGGAACGCGTTGGTACATCTAGTCTTTTACCATCATGGTTATCGATTTTCCCATCTCATAAATAGCGCCGCAACACTATTTAATGATTAATGTTAACTACAAGGGTGAAAATCCTTTCACGAGTAGCTTCATACGACTAGCATACTTTACTGTCATATTCACTGCCGGCGCTCAGGTACCGAGTTCACCGATAAGCTTTCTCGAACATACTTCTTTATCACCTCCATCTCCAAATCAATTTCGGAACTTACACGAACGCGTCGAGTACTCTTAGCGACTCTTACAATCATTATAATGCTGAATAAAATAAATCCCGAAATATACCTGAATTGTGTGGGCATGCATTCATAGGCGACTACAGCACGAGAGCGAGAGCGAGAATCACGTGAGAACTGCTGAAGCTGTGGGAGATCTCCGCCTATGGCTTTGGCAGCAGCAGCAAGTTTAGAGTGTAAGGTAAAAGCCCAACAGAGAATTTAACATTCGGCTTAAATTTACGTGCGTCCAGCCTTCCGGAACTGTGATATTGCATAATTTAAAGTGGTTCCACGTAAACTCTGTGCCCTATGTTTCCAATAGTAAAACTTCTATACATTTTTCTTAACTAGCTTTAAGTTATAGCATGGGATACTTAATACTTACTAAAACATAACCATAATTAAGCAATCCAAAATTTGCTTCTACTGACGTCATCAATGTACAGGCCGCGCCATCTATTAACAGGTCTGAACATTACTCAAAGAAAAATGATTGGTTTTTAATATATTTATGGTTATGTTTTAGCAAGTATTAAGTATCCCATGCTATGACTTAAAGTTAGTTTTATCGATGCGCAAATTTACATCCTTGGGAATACATTAATTGCGAAGAAAATATGTAAAGAAGCTTTGCCACTGGAAACATAACGCAGAGATTTTAGCTGGAACCACCTTTAGGAGTGTCTGTATGCGTTAATACATTCGGTTCCACGGATATTGTTCTAAATATTAAAACGAATAACGGAAATATCCGGAAAATCATCACACACGCAGATAATTCGAATAAGAATCGTTATATTTTAGAAACAGCTCAATACATTGAATTCATTAAGAGGCATCTTTAATGCGTTGGGATATATTCTAAGTTAGCGATGCACACACTGATACATCTCATAATACAAAAATGTATGTTTGTTTTTGTCCTGAAGACTATATCTTGTGAACATATTATCACAGCACAGCTGAATTTTTCTTATGAGTTTGCTATCTTTCTCACACCCTGCACAAAGCATTATAAAAAAAGAAATGAAGTTGAATACATGCTGGTCGCGGCGTAGTCTAGACAATTTTTAGGTACTCTCTTAAAGAGGTCGACCTACGAGGATGGTTATAGGATTTCTGGAAAACTAGTGTAATATTTAGGAAAATATTGGTTAAATGGATTGTACGAAGCATTTCCTATTAATCTGTGGTCTTAAGTTATCTGTCACGCGCCAAGAAGACACCCGTGGTGGTAAAGGTATGGCTCCTTGACCATAGACGCCTGAGAATTGTGCACTGAAATGTGGGCATGTGATTGTATTAAATTGTATTCATTCGGGTGGGAGGCGAAGATAATTTTATTCTGAACCATGGAGTATGATAGTCAGGTTGTACAACTCTGGAAGCAGAAATCGCCCGTTAATCTCACTTGTCACTAGATGGCGTTACCAACATTTGGGCCGATGACTCGACACAACCAACGCTTTCTTATATCATACATACGAGGAAAGGGTAGAAGTACTCGTGTTTTAAGAATGTTGTTACGCTTTCCAACCGTAGGTTGAAGAAGCGTATATGCTCCAGCTTTGTCCATCTGTCTGTGTGTCTGTCTGTCTGTCTGTCCGTCCGTCCGTCCTTCCGCACGATAACTAGCGTAAAAATGGTTCGATTTCAATTAAATTATAGTATGTGGTATGGGATTACCTGGGGACGAACCCTATTGAAAATGGACCAAATAGGGTCAAATGTCAGGACATAGGAACGGGATTCATTTGATCGGGATTCAAATCCCCTTTGTAGGCAGTCAAGTACAAGCGCTTGTGCAACACCCTGTGTATTGTTGTAGGTGGTAACCCCAACTTTCTGGAAGCCGTGCGAATGGCCATTTCTGGACTTCGTAGGAAACTCTGTCGAACACGTTCCGTATTCTTTTCACTTGTGCTTGTTTGGCCAGGGCCCTTTTTATGAGGCATACTACCAGTATCCATAAACGTATTGTGCTACTCGCGCATTGAGGGTCTGGATGGCGGATTACGTCCGTATTTGCTACGGAAATTCCTTTGTACTTGTGTATCTGACTTCGTCTCTATGAACCATGCCTCACACTGGGACTTTTCCTGTGGATTAGCCATCATAAGTTTAGAATCGTACCTGAGGATAAACAAAAACCTTTGGCGTACCAGTAAAACTTTATGCGCTGCTGTTACATGTACAAAACATAGAAATTCGCTATCTTATTTCGTTTAAGTTTAATTGAAGGTTAACGTTGTAAAGATAATTTTGGAACACTCTGTATACGCGTATTCATGTTTGATAATTTTACTGATTATTAGGCTGCATTGTATTTCCTGTTTCCACATCTTTATATAGGATATTTTTTTATGTAGAACAGCAAGTTTAAAGCGGCGCTCGATAGTTTTTTTCATCATGAAATATTTTTTTCTTAACTGAAAAGAAAAGCGAAATGTTTTTTCTATGCGCGATTGCTATGGTTTCATGCGATCCGCCATTCATACATATAAAAATGACGGCGCGCACATATGATATGAACAATTTACACTGCGCCTCCCCGGTGGAGCAGTGGTCTAAGCAATGGCCTCTGATCATTCATACAAAATGGTTCCGGGTTCGAATACCAGGGAGGCATGGACGTTGTGTTTCCCTTACGGCACTGGCTCTCTCCCTTCCCTGAAGTCAGTGGCCCTACATTAGGGACGGGCGACTGCTTACAGCCCATTGCGTTGCTCACGGTGGTCGTTCAAACTCCAATTAAAAAAACTTGCACTGCCAGAGTTCTGTTCATATCAAAGGATAAAGTGGTGGTCGGTTTTCGACTGTTGGGCCTTTAAAAGTTGATACAAGAGATTTGTCATGGAAGACTGCAGTGTGCTAAAGAAGTTCAACACAGGTAGTAACCATAGAATGGTAAGATGTGAGATGCATCTCAACGCTAAACTCAAGCGTGGCAAGCTCATATAGTGAATTGACATGACCAACCTTAAAAAATATCATACTACTTTAAAATTGGAACTGAAGAACAGATCCGCTGCTCTAGAAGGTCTAACATCGGAAGAATGGACATCTCTGAAGTTAACAGAAAACTAATCTAGGCTCTTATGGAAACAGCAACAAAAATAGCTGGTACTAAGAACAAGTTGCATACGAACAAATTATCAGGAAAAACCAAAACTATGATGCAAAACAGAAGATAGATGAGGACAACTAAAGGAGATGTGACTTCCAAAGTGGAATATATAGAGCTCTGCAAGACGGTACAAAGAAGTATCGCTGAAGATGTAAGAAAATTCAACTCTGAACTAGTGAAGAAAGCAATTGAAATCAACCAAAAGCCTAAACAGAGCAAAGGGTCATCTGAGTAAGGCAAGAAAACAGATTATGGCTCTGAGAAAAGAAGATGGTTCAGTAAGAAGAAATAGAGGTGAAATTTTGACAAGAGTGAAAGATGTCTACTTAACACTATATGAAAGGGATGATACATGTACTCCAGACATTACAAAGGTACCTTGGTTATACCAGTCCTCCCAGCACAAATTATACATGCAATGAAGAACAGTAAACGGGGAAGATGGAATTACAATAGGCATCCTACAAGAAGCAAGTGGTGAAATTGAAACAGTACTCGCCCAAGTTTTCACTCGATGCTTTAATGAAGGGAAGATTACTGAGGATTTGAACAATGCTACAATGATCCAGCTACATAAAAACGGTGACATTAATGATCTCAGGAACTACAGACCTATCAGCATCCTATCAGTGGTTTACAAAATCTTCACTAAATTTCTTTCACATTGCTTGAAGGCAACATTAGACATGGCCCAACCAAGCAAACAAGCTGGATTTAGGAGTGGCTATAACACTATAGATCATATCCATGTATATAAACTCCATTATGCATGGCTTTTATATACTATGAAAAGGCTTTCGATTCCGTGAAACCATCAGCAGTAACAATGGCTTTTAAATCCTGCCGTATTGAAGATTCATACATTAATATTATTCATAACATCTACGAAAATGCAAGTGCAAAATTCGGCTATTTGAGATAACAGCACTCATAAAGATTGAAAAGAGAGTGAGACAAGGGGACACTATGTCTCCCAAACTCTTTAATGCCACATTGGAAAATGTCTTTCAATCATTGAACTGGGAAAACAAAGGGATAAAGATTAATGGAGTTATCTAACTGACTTTTGTTTTGCTGATGACGTAATCGTTTTTTCAACTACTCCTTCAGAGCTGCAGGGTATGATCCAGGAACTTGCTGACAAGAGTAAAGAATTGGGAATAAAAATTAACTTTCAGAAGACAAATTGATGTTCAATGCTTTTACAAGAAATGAAGATTTATCGATTGATGGAGAAAAGCTGGAGATAACAGACACGTACGGTTATCTTAGACAGCAGATATCAAGTGAGGGTCACATTATTGAAGAAATTAATCGGCGTACAAAACTTGCCTGGAGAGCTTTTGGAAGAAACAGTATACTTTTCAAGAGCAATATGCCATTATGTCTTAAAAGAAAAGTGTTTGATCAATGCATCCTTCCAGTGCTTACGTATTGTACAGAGACGTGGACTTTAACTAAAAGAGACATACAAATGCTACAGACAACTCAAAGAAGAATGGAGAAATGCATGCTTGGTGTAACCAGGAGGGATAAGAAGGGCAACTTGTGGATCAGGAAAATGACAACGGTGGAAGACATCATGATCAGAGTAAAATCCTGAAATGGCAGTGGGCTGGACATACTGCCAGAAGGACTGGCCATCGATGGACAGTCGAAATTTTAGATGGGATTCTAAGAGACAGGAAACGACCCAGAAGAAGACCACATGGAAGAAGGGTGGATGAAATTCGAAGGTATGCGGGAGTAATATGGAGAAGACTGGCACAAGGCAGACCGTTGTGGAAGAAACTTGGGGCCACCTTCGTCCAGCAGTGGATTGATAATGGTTAACAATGATGATGATGATTATCATGACACTCTCTTTACAAATCGAATAATCTGTTCGATAGTTCGATACAAATCGTTTTTGCTCCATTTCAAAAACGTAGGAATTGAACTGATCATAGTCCGACACACAGCTGCACTATATATTTTATTCTCCTAAACTAAAAAGTGCTAACTTCTGTAGAAATATTTTAACTTTTATGGAATTTCAATACCACACATCTACACAGAGTGATTAATAAAAAACACGTACTTGTGATAAATACTGATTTAGCACTGATGAAATCATAAACGCTATGTATTCCTATGATGCTTAGGGTAGACGATCAGCCAAAACTCCTGCACGCCTTCTGGTGAACTACGACATTAACATTCCAGATACCTAACTATTAACTGGATGAGGAGTTGCACCTGATCGTAAGCGTTCCATATGTATAAACGTAATGGATGCTACCCTCTTAAACATACTGCTCTGAGAAATTTTAGAGTGGAAAAAAGTAAATCTGTATTATGAATCAAGGCTGGTGTCCTCAATTTCTCGTAGAAACCACATGTGGGATATGAAAAACTGATAGTCAACACATATTCATCCCTGCGCATATCTGACGTGAATTCCTGCGCTAATTAGTATGCTAATGCATTCGGCGCTTTTAAGGTAGGCATTTTCAGAGACAAAGAATTCTCCAAAGAAATGAAATCCTTCTCTTGTTTACGCTTTCCGACCGTAGGTTGAAGAAGCGTATATGCTCCAGCTTTTTCCGTCCGTCTGTCGGCACGATAACTCACGCAAAAATGGTTCGATTTCGAAGAAATTTTAGTATGGGGTAGGGGACCACCTGTGGGACGAACCCTATTGAAAATGGGTGAAGTGGAGGGAAAGGACAGGACATATGAGCGGGATGCATTTCATTGCCCTTATGTGTCATAAGGTGCGTAAAAATGGTTCCATTTCGATGAAATTTTAGTATGTGGTAGGGGACCACCTGGAGAGGAACATTGTTGAAAATGGGACAAATAGAGTCAAAGGTCAGGACAAAGGATCGGGATCCATTCCATCTCCCTTATCCCACACTATTAAGGTGGACATCAAGTAATTTTGCTTCCTATATTTCCAATGGAAAAAATTTTGTACACATTTCTTTCACAAAGAGTGAAATTTGAACATCGATTCTCAAGGATGGAAATTTGAACATCGATTCTCAAGGATGGAAATTTGAACATCGATTCTCAAGGATGGAAATTTGAACATCGATTAAAATAACTTCATACTATAACTTGGAATACTTAACATTTTCTAAAACATAAGCATAATTATATTAAAAAACAATAACGTTTCCTTTGGTGGTGTTGAAACCAGAAAAAAGATGGCGCGACCTGTGCTATGATGACGTCAGTGGACAAATAAATGTTGGATTTTTTTTTTTTTTTTTTTGATTGGAATTTTAACAACCACCGTGAGCAACTCAGTGGGCTATAAGCAGTCGCCCGTCCCTAATTTAGGGTCACTGGTTCCAAGGGAAGGGAGAGAGCCAGTGCCGTAAGACAAACACAACATCCATGCCTCTCCGGGATTCGAACCCGAACCCCGTTTTGACGAATGATCAAAGGCCAGCACCTTAGACCACTGCGCCACTGGGGCGGCAAATGTTGGATTGCATAATTACGGTTATGGTTTAGAAAATATTAAGTATTCCAAGTTATGAAATGAAGCTATTTTAATCAATGTTAAAATTTTCATCCTTAGGAACGCATTAATTGTGTAGAAAATGTGTACAGAAGTCTTTCCATTGGAAGTATAAGAAGCAAAATTACCTGACGTCAACCTTAAAGTAGCAATTCTTGTATGTATGTATGTACATTTTATTTTGAAAACGGCTCTAAGAATTTTGATGAAAGTCATACAAGTCATTAACCTACAGTTTTCTGGTGCTAGAAATCGATTTAGCTTGATCTCGACTTTAGGGAAATTCGTTTAGTGGGTTAAATAACCACCCCGAATTATAACGTTTTTAATGTCATGGCGTCGTTCCATTAATGTTACTAATGCTTAGAAATCTTATGACATCACAATCTGGTGTTTGGAAATGTTGGCGCGCGGTCACGCCATCTGTCTCATTACGTCACGCGTTGTGTGTGGATCCTATTAAAGTTTTATGACGTCACACCTTTGCGAGCAGATGGTCCCGATTCCCATCTGCCTCATTACGTCACGTGCTGTGTGCGTATGTCCGTCTGCACGATAACTCGCGTAACAATCGTTCGATTTCGATGAAATTTTAGTATCTGGTAGGGGATCACCTGGGAAGGAACCCTGTTTAAAGTGAACGAAATGGGGTCAAAGATCAGTACATAGGAGCGGAATCCATTCCACTGCTGTTATGCGTCATAACTAACGTAACAAATGTTCGATTTCGATGAAACTTTAGTATGTGGTAAGGGAACACCTGGCGACAAACCCTATTGAAAATGGGTGAAATGGGGTCAACGGTCAGGACATAGGAGCGGAATCACTTCCATCGCCATTATGCGTCATAACTCACGTAAAAATGCTTCGATTTGGATGAAATGTTAGCATGTTGTAGGTGCCTGCCTGGGGACAAATTCTATTGAGAATGGGCGAAATGGGGTCAAAGGTTAGGACACAGGAGCGGGATCTATTCCATATCCCTTATGCATTATTACTTACGTAAAAATGTTTCGATTGCGACAAAACGTTATCATGTTATTTCGGAGGTACACCGAACTGGTTCTGTTGAATATAATCGAAATGGGATCAAAGGTCAGGGCACAGGACCGAGATTTATTCCAAGAGTGATCACTTGAGTAATGATTTCTGGTATGTTGGAAAGCGTATCATAATCAATGAATTGCATGATTTTACTAAGTTGTTTTACCTGTGTGTGATCATAATAGTAGTAGTCTTAGATCAGACAGATCATATGTAGAGGATTTTAGGAAGGGAGTGTCTGACCCTAGGTCTAAAACAACCCTTAGAAATAAGAAGGAAGGAGATTTGGGCTACTGTTCCCGTTAGGAAAGTGACACGGCAGCGAGGTAGAAAGGCTGAGGAAGACTCTCTTATTTATTACCTGGGGGCCAGTACCCGGGGCCCGACGGCTTAATGTGCCTATCCGACGCACGGCTGATATTTATTGGTTCGAGCGTTCGTACCTGCCTGGGATCGAACCAGAGGTCTTTTCCGTGGCAGTAACGGACGCTGATAACTAGGTCACCCGCTTCCCCATATAATATATAAATATTCCCAAATACATAAAAGGCACATAACTATATCATTTCTCGGTGCGGAAGTTTCACGTTTCGTTGCATCCATGTAGCTTTTCCAGTTCCCAAATTCTGTTCGAGCATGCTACCCGTAAGTTATCGACGATAATTTTTGTGCGAAGATGGATGACTATATGGTTGCATTTAAATCCACCACTGCTTGGCTGGAAAAGAACACGCAAAAATGGTTCTAAATGTCCCTGACTCCACTCTGACTAGCCAGATGCTCTAACAAACCCAACGGAAAACTATAATTTGTTTTTCGATAAATTTAAGATCAGTTGTTCAGTAATAATGTTTGCTGAAATGAAATAAATTTTGCTGTCACATAATGTGTGATACATTTTTTATGCTTTTCGCGACTTTAAAAAAAATTGGGTGGGATACATACAACATACTGACAAAAGTCACCGAACACCCCTTCAAAAGCAAATGAACGGATATGCTGCTTCCTTAAGATGCGCGGTACAGCTGCAGACGGTATAAAAACAAGCCTGCAGCTGACCGCAATCACATCGCACTGTGAGGTTAGGTGAAAATGTCGCGGCGGGAGAAAACTGACTTTGAGAAAATAAAGATTGTTGGGAATTATATTAGTGGGTTGTCCATAAGAGAAACCGAGAGGCGTTTAAACATACCCAAGTCAACTGTTTTAGATGTACTGAACAAGTCGAAGACACAGGGCGTGCCTGAAACAGCAAAACGTACCGGAAGACCATAGAAAATCAGTAATTGAGTACGTCAAAGCCTCAGGAGAGTCATTACAGCTAATCGACGGAGTAATACTCTAGATCTCAGAGTACAGGTGAGTAACAATGCTGGGACATCGGTATGTACACGTACCATTCGCAGAGAACTTCATTCTATGGGTTAACGTGGTCGTGCGGCAACGCATATGCCTTTCATCTCCACTCGGAATTCTACTTGTCCTTTAACATGGTGTAAAAAACATTTATCGTGGGCCGTAGATCAATGGAAGCGGATGCAAAGGACTAATGAATCCAGATACACGATCGATCAGTTTAAAGGTCATGTGCTGGCATGGCGGCAGCCAGAGGAACGCTATTTTTCACAGTGTACTTTTCCTACGTTCAAGTTTGGAGATGGCAGTGTATACTCGTGTCTGCATGTTTTTCGTACTATGGTCATGGCCCATTGGTTATGGTGGACAAACCTGTTAACCAGCATGTCTACCTCGATATTCTGGACAATTATGCGCTACAAACTCTGTGGCAATACTATGGGACTAAGCCTTGTTGGTACCAGCAGGATAATGCACCGAGCCATAAAGTAAGGACTGTTACGGCGTGGTTTGACGATAATTCCGTATCGTATGTGGACTGTCCAGCACGGAGCCCTGCTCTAAATCCCATAGAGTACCTATGGGAGCATTAGAGCGCCGCATAAGAAGTTTGGAACCAAGGCGTACTACTAAACAACTGTTAGCGGTAGCATTATGTACTGAATGGAAGCGTATACAGTTTATGATGCAGAATATTGTGCATATAATTCCTCATTTTTCATAAAGACATATTTCCCTCCAGGAGCTTACATATGAAAACTGTTTTTTATACTTTTAAAGCTCATGTTTCAAATACTCTTTTGGCGAAGGATTTTTGAAGAATATTTTGGTCACGTTTTCTACAGTTTCATAATTCACAGTTATGTCGTTAAGGCAGCCAGAATGCATTTCTGTTTGAAAGAGTACATTGTATGAAATAAGCTGTGTGAATTTGAATTTACGGAAAATTCCCAAAAATAGCAGCAATGTTGCCGGTAGGTATCCGTCTTTAAACGAAAGTTCAGTTTAAAAAGTTTCCGTTCTTTCAAACTTTGGTATTTTGTCAGAATTGCCGTTCTCAATAATTACGTTTATCTGCCCTTTTAAGACATCTTTTCTTTTGCTCCAAGTGTGTTACTCACCGGGTATGTTTTCAAGAACAGCTGGTGGTAGTAGCGATTGAGCTAGAAAGATACGTGATGCCCACTCGCCTATAGCATTGTCATGGATGGCGAAATGTCTTTCGTCAATAATGCCGGTTTTTCTGACGAGGTTTTGTAATAAATTTACTATTTTCCTGTAGGAGGACTTATTACAAATTATATAATTTTTACATCATGATTTTTCGAAGTAAGAGACTGTTTCGGAGTTCGAGATCTTTATAAACAAACAATGACTTTCAATTATATTTAAGAAAATGTGAAGAAAATGTTATAATATTATTTCGCAGAACCCTTGAATACAAAATTTAATCTTTATAGCTCTGTTACCTTTTGTCTCAATCGGTCCATAACCGGACACACAGAAATCGTAGGATCACAATATTTGAAGTACTCTGTTTCTTATGGTAACACAATATACAATAACTGCAGTAGAAAATTAGGAAGGACAGATGAAGGAATATCTGGTGGCAGAACAACGACCTTAACGTCCCAAACGCCCGTGCATGCAAACGGCCGTATAGCTGCCCAAAACGCCTGCCTTGAGTGAGCCAGGTTTCTTAACCTTGCATGTTCTTCAAATTTTCTCGACCTATGAGGGACCAGCAGGAGTCATTCTCAGTCACTTTTGTTGTTATTAAACAAGGAAGTGAACCAACAGACAGTTTCGAGCATTATGGTGTTTGGAGTGATAAAACATTGTTGGGTCATGGTCGTTAAAGGGTTAATGCGATATGCTCCCACAATGTCCGATCTCTCTACAGAATTTCAAAATTAGATCCTTTAACATACGATTGTGATTTGATAGTTATATTACCGCTCCCTCTCGGGTATCAGCGAACCACTACTACGTCTTATTCGCCGTAGTGAGTAAAGCTATATTTTGATTAGGCGTAGGCTACTGATGTTTTTGCTATAATTATTTCAGCGAAATGCTATTTTCATATGTTCGCCTAACTTATCTGAGCAAAAGTGTTATTTGATCGCTGCAAGGTTAGAATTCGCTGGTTCCAATTTCCGTAAGTAATGCTAGCCGTCGTAACGTGTATGATTCCTATTGTTCAGTGCCCTTTCGATCTGATAGCTTACGTTTATTCTACTCGTACTATGAGGTGGCTTACGCACGGTGACTAGCCTTTACCCATTTTCCCATTATTATTCCGATCCTTGATTAATTAGTGAAAACCTATGGATCCTTGAAATAACAAAACAAAAATAATGGTTGATCGTCACGGAAAACTGCCTTCCCGCTACCTTTTGGCAGTCCCCCTGTAAAGCTTTTCGTATTGCATTGCAGTTCTGCTGGATATTTACACATCTCTCGCTACGGGTGAATCGCACGCGTCGCTTACCCAGTGAAAGCAGGAAATTGAAATGACTGGCTTTTTCTTAACTGAGGTCTCGCTTATCCCACAACTGCTAGGAATTTTCCTCGGTGCAAATCTAACGTGTTTCCTTTTTTTCATGATGAAATGCTCTAAAAATGTTTCGTTCCGTCGTAGCTCTTAAGGTATATTGCTAGTAAAATTTTTGGGGCGGTACCCAAAAAAATAATTTAATTTTTATTCCACGAATTGGTCATTTAGTTAACATTTATTTTTGATTCTCAGGACACCCCTGCGCAAAATTGAACGGTTAATGCCGGAACCGATGTATGAAATTAATCGATTTTGACATAAACCCCTCTCAATTGTGCTCGACGAGAAAAAAAATTCTTTGGAGGGGTTGCAATCCTAAAAGAAAATATATTTTGTTCCCTCTTGGCAGAGGCTGCTGTGGGGACTGGACTAAAATTATACTTTTATTTATTTATTTATTATTTTTTGTGCTTGGTGGTAAAACCGGTGTCAAAATTTTCCTTGCGATCCTAGGTCCCGGTGCTAATCCTGAGATTTCCGGAACTAACCTCCCAAATTCCCGAGAGAAAAGTTTTTTTTTCACTTAGCCCCAAAAACTTATTTTAGGAGCGTACTATTTTCCTAATTTTTTATCGATTTTGTATGCGACCCATGAATAATAAAAAAATATTTTGCATTGGGCCTTTTTCTGCGAGCTTTCTATACCCAACTCTCCCGTGGGAGCACTACTGCTTTCCTCCACTGTGGGTAAAAGCTATTTAGCGAGGTTTCATTACTGTTGCTGGCTGCCAAAGTATCCTGTATACGCTGTGATAAGTAACGATCTGCTAGGTCGAACCATGAAGTACCTTCCGGATTATTCGGCTGACTTAAAGATTGCAACATTCGGTCGACGAATCCCGAATCCGTAGGCGATTGTTGTTGTACGGCCGGTTCATTTTCCGCTATTATTTTGTGGTGTGTTTGATCCTGTGACTGTTCTGTGTAGCACGGGATATTTCCCTCTTCGGCGCGCTGAATTGTAGACGTTTCCTGAATATTACTGTGGGACTTTAGAACATATGGGGACCTGACAAATTTCACTTTCCCGGTTTTGCAATGCTGGCCTTCCTCTTCGTCCAATATGTCGACGTTCGGTGCGGTTGGTTCCTGCGCTGGGGCTTCGACTGTGGGCCCTGGTGCAGAGACGGTAGGCGCTGCAGCTGGCATGGGGGTGTCGAAGAACGGTATGAATTCATAATCTTCCGTGTCTCCGCTGTCTCCCTCGGTGTCTACACTCGTTCTGGGAATAATTTCCTCATGCCTTCCTGGTGGGGGTAAATCTGACCTTAATTGCTCCTTACGGGCAATTTGCTTAAAGATTCTGTTACGGTGGACCGTTTGAAACTTTGTATAACTTCCCACTGATTTCAACTTTACATTAACTGGGGTGGGAAAAGCGACTATTTCCCAATCTCCATGGTTAGTGCGGGCTATTTTTCTGGATAACCCCCTTTTCACATAAGGCGTGTGAAGGAAAACCCTATCGCTAATATGCAAATCTTTCTCTACCGCGTATCTATCGGCATATCGTTCCTGCCTCGCGGCTGCTTCTTGAAAGTTCCCATAAGCGATTTTGTAGGCATCCCTCATTCTCTCTAGAAAAGATTCGACGTAGTCATCGTGGCTGTAATATGTTGTCCTATGGGGCGGAATTAAGATGTCGGAGGGTACGTTGAATTCTCTCCCAAACATTAAATAGTTCGGGCTAAATTTGGTGGACGCATGTTTGCTGTCGTTCGTTGCTAGGCTCACTAGTGAGAGGTGTAGGTCCCAGTCTGTCTGTCTGTCATTCACTAGGGAACTCAATGACTTATTGATTAGGAAATGGGACCGTGCGTTTAATCCATTACAGGACGGGTGAAACGAGGTCGTGTTTAATCTCCGCACACCCAGCCTATTTAAGAGTTAAGTAAATAATTCCGAAGTGAAATTTTTACCGTTATCTCTGAGCGCCTGTTCTGGTAGGCCAAACGGAGAGGCCAAACGGTCGATGAAAGCCGTGGTGATCGTTGAGGCACACTGGTCAGGTATAGGCACTAAAATAGTATACCTGGTAAACACATCTATCATCACCAAAATGTACTTATTCTCCGCTAAGGAGGTGGGGAAGGGACCGGAAATATCCAGCGTTACTCTTTGGAATGGGTATGAGCAGTTTGCTGCCCGCTGTAATTTCTCCCTTGTCCGTAACTTGTTCCCTGCCCGTTCGTTGCATTTCAGGCACGATTCTACATAGTTTCGAATATCTGTATACATATTCAGCTAGAAATAACGAGGCCTGACGGTAGCCAAAGTTTTTTGAAAAGCGAAGTGAGGCGATGAAGGGATTCCGTGACAGATATGTAAAATTTCAGGTTTCATGGCGGTCGGCACTACTAATTGTTCCCAAAAATCTTCCCGAGAGCTACTTCGATCAGGCTTTTGAAATTGGTAGAGTAGTCCATTTTCGTTCAAGAATAAGCTGTCCCTCATTCTGCCTGTTGTTCCAGATGTGCGACGTTTCTCCAGCGCCTCAATAATTGGGACTAATTCCGGGTCTGCCCGTTGCAAAGTTCGGATGCGATTTATCTCTTCCTCGAGCGTAGGCGGGTCTGTGGTGTTAACAGTCGCCGTAGCACCTACTTCTTCACCGTGCTCAACCCGAGCGTCGTACTGCCGGCTCAACCAATCAGCGATGACGTTCTGCTTCCCGCGTGCATTGAGTATCTTGTAGGTGAACTCGCTTAGTGATATTCTCCAACGATTCAATCGTTAATTTACATCCTTTAAATTATGAAGATAAGTCAGGGGGCGGTGGTCACTAATAATAAAAAATTCTTTTCCCAAAAGATAATGCCTAAAATGTTTCACGGAAGATACGACAGCAAGGAGTTCTTTCTCAATGGTTGGGTACAATTTTTCCGCTGCCGATAGTTTACGAGACATAAACGAGATGGGGTGAAGGTTTCCCATTTCATCCATTTGTTCTAAGACTGACCCAATTCCGGTACCGCTAGCATCGCAATGTAAATAAAAGGGCTTCTCGTAGTCAGGATGAACTAAAACAGGCTTATCTAAAAGACATGCCTTAATCCTATAAAATGCCGCCTCGGCCTCTGTGCTCCATTTAAATTTTCCCTTTTTTGTGAGTTCTGTTAACGGGGTCACTATATCGGAAAAAGTCGGGATGAACCTTCTATAGTAATTGCACAGCCCAAGAAATCCCCGTAGTCCTCTGAGAGTCTTAGGTGTGACGAAATCGTTTACCTTGCATAGATTTGCAGGATCTGGTCGAATTGTTTCACCGTCTACAATATGGCCCAAATATTTCACAGCTGGCTGCATGAAAGTGCACTTCTGGGGGCTAGTCTCAAGTCGTTTTCCCTTAATCTTTTGAGTACATCTTCTAATTTTAACAGATGGGTTTCCTCATCTACCGATGCTATGATGATATCATCAATAAAGCACATTATGTTATGCTCCGACAACCCGTGGAGCAACGCGTCACTTAATCTTTGGAAACTACTGGTGGAATTTTTGGACCCAAATGGTAAACGTTCAAACTGAAACGTTCCCCAAGGAGATGAAAATGCTGCCTTGTATTTATCCCTATCTGCGATCTCCATCTGATGGAACCAACTCTTCAGATCCAAGGTGGTAAAAACTTTGTTGCCCTTCGCCGCTTCCAATAGGTCCTCTATTCTGGGCAATGGGTATGGGTCTGGGATTACCACTTCGTTCAAATTCCTGTAATCAATAACTAAACGAAAAGAAAAATCCTTTTTTCTCAGGAGAAGCAGGTGGGCCGAATAAGGATAGGTACTTTCCGTAATAATACCTGCCTGAAGTAATCCCTGTAATTGTTGTTGTGCTTCTTTTCGCAAATGATGAAGGACCCTGTAGAATTTCCCTCGGATCGGGACGTCGGTGATGAGGTTGATCTCGTGGTACAATAAGTTACACTTTCCTAGTTCTGTCAAGGAGCAGGCAAAAACATCCTTATAATTCATAAGGAGCGAGACCAGAGGTTTTCTCCATTTCGGGTTCACGCCCTCCAAATTGAGATCCTTTGGGGTGAGAGGGGGCAACCTTTCCCATTCCTTACTCTGTGCTGCGTTTACCTAAATAATCGGCTGAACTATCACGAGCTTTGTCAACTTATTTATGTGAAAAGGTTGATCTGAAAGGTTTGCTATTAGTACTGGCATGATTTCTGACTCATCCAGTGTGTTGACAGATCGGCCTACCCGTAGGTTACCCTGAGAATATTTTTCTAGAGGCTGCATAAGCACTTGGCTAAATTTGTTGTCGGAAAATCTCTTACATCGAATTTGGACAACTTTCTGTGAACACGGAGGAATGATTTCTTTCCTAACCACTCTACCTACTTTCGTAACGTCGGGGGGCATATTCGGTTTCCTTTCTAGGGAATGTGGTGATACGACAGGTACCCGAGCTTCAAGATTTCCTACCCGTGCCTTTGACCTGTATTTCCTATTTCCCTTATACTTCCTGGAATTTATTTTTGCGGGCTCTGACCGCCCTTTCCGGTATAATATTCCTTTACCTGCGTCAAAAATGTACCCGTGGGTCTTTAAAAGATCGCAGCCCAGGATTAACGAATAGTCGGTATGCAATTTTTCTTGGGTAATGTGACAAGGGGTGGGTGATGGTTTCTTCACCTATGCGGATGGGTATCTCGTAGCACTGAGATGTCGGGAGCAGGTCGCCAGTGATGCCCCTCACTGTTGCAGCTGATCCCCGAGGCTGAATTTTGACTTTCCCTTTAATTTCCTGGATGACGGATGCGCAGTAGAGCGATATACCTTCCCCACTGTCGACCATTGCGACCTTCGTGACTCCTCCGATTTTAATCTGCACTAAAGGGAGAGCTCCGTCTTTCTTAACGTAACAATTCGTCAACGTAATCTTATGGACCCTATCGCTATTTCGGCCAAGGGAGGTCCCCTTGCCTTGACCCGATCTCAGTTTAAATTCCGGGCGTTAGGGTTATTTGAGCGGTATGACCTGGGTCCTACTGAATTCTCCTCGAATCGTACTCGCGCCTCCTGCCTATTTCCTGATCCTCTCTGTAATCGGCTGCGCCTTCATCCCGCTGGTAAGCTGCGCTGCGGTTGTTTACATCGGAGCGATAGTAGTTCGGCGTGCGCCCGTTAGGGAAGTTGGATTGGCGTCCTGGTAGGAAAGAATTGCGCTGCCTATCCCATGTACTAACGCAGGCGCCCTGATTGTATGTGGTTTCCTCTCTGTTAAGTGGACATTGCCTACGAAAATGCCCGAAGGCATTGCACTTAAAGCAAGCCCCTGAAATTCTTCCTACATCCGGCTGACTTCTCCCTGATGGAGGGTTGGGCCCTGAGAGTTCCTAATGCTAGCAACGTGGGCTCGATGCGAACTTTCTGCTTCTCTCAACCTTCCCCGCAGTTGTTCCGCTTCTGTTTTTAGCGAATTAACCTGTGCTTCGTGGTCAGCTAGTTGTCGGACCATCATCGTGCACAGATCTGGTATCGGGTCTGACACATTCCCCGTTTGCCCCACTGGGGTCCCTGAAATGGAGTTTGATTCCTGTGGAAATTCGAAAGCGTTAACCGCACTATCCGAAACGAGGTCGTGTGACTCTTCAGCCAAAGCTTTCTCTACTGCTTCCTGGAAGTTGCGAGGGAAAAACGAAAGTACGGTGCGCCTTAATTTTGCATTAAGCCCACTTAAAAATTGGGACATTTTGGGTTTGTCGGCCAGATCTCGTACCAGGTCATTTTCCAAATCTACGGCCTCAAGATATGAGTGGGCTAATCCCCTGAGACGTGATACGTATTCGGCGACTCGTTCGCCTGTCCTTTGTCGGCAGGTGGTGGACTTTTGCATTCGAACGGTCATAGGCTCTTGTGCATCAAACCTTTGAATCACGGCTAGTTTAAACCTTTCATAATTAGTTTCCTTTCTGACGTCCACTGCGTCGGCCAAGAAATGGCCGACGCAGTGAATGTCTTCCACCCTGCGATTTCAGCTATATTATCTGTGGTTTCGAAAAATTGCCGTGCGGTTAGGGACTCGTCTCTGCCTGTAAACGTAGGAACGTAATTAAGCATTCCTGCCATTGCCTGAATGTTTCTTTGCGCTACTGTGGGAATATCGGGAGCAAGGTCTTGATTACCTTGATTGGCCATAACCACCTTAACGTTACGCCGCTGTAACCCTTATTTGTAAATTATCAATTACCCAAAGTGCCTTTCCTGAACAATTCGCTATAGCCTGTAGGATGGGAGTGCCAAAAAAAGATTCGCAGAACGAACCACACCAAAATATCTTGGTTAGCTCCTATGAGAAAATTGAAGCCTTCCTACGAGTTCAATTTCACTATCCAAATAAATAAATAAAAAAAAACTACTCTTACCGAATTACACCTTACTGCCCTATTACACTATTAAAATCTACCGATAGAACCCATATAATGCACACATATAAATCCAACACTTTGCACAAACAAAATAAATTGTTACTCTCAAAAATCACAAGCATATAAACGCCATTATACTTAAATCATAAGCACTGAACTGCCTCATAAAATCACACTCCGATAATACACTTGCTATTGACTTTACTAGATCAATCGAGATCCCCCAGTAATGAACCCACTACTAGCTCTTAGAACTATTATAATGAAAATCTCCTCAAATCATCAATAAAATTAATCTATCCTTCTCCCTGAATTACATGTTTATGTTAACATATTAGGAAAATGAAATGTCAATGAAACCTATCCTTCTCATTCACACACAGTAAAAATCATTATTCAATAAAACATTTCATTTTAGCTTTCAAATAGTAAAATAGCACTTCAATAAAACTTTGCTTTTAATTCACTCACTCAAAAATACTCATTTAAACACTTCTATTAGCTCTATCAGCACTTTTGAACCTGCATCATGACTTTCACAATTTGCTAACCCAAACTGTCTATTCCCCTGAACTGAATTATTAGCTACCAAATCAGGACAATTAAATGCACAATAAAATCACACATAAACACTTTACTTTGATTTGAAAGCACTTTTCCTTCCGTGGTTTTCAAAGATACGTAAACGTTACTCATATATTACACTTCTGTTAGTTTCTTTTCATTACCAATAATTTTCGTGAATTTTCTGTAAAATCCGTCCATTCTCTTTCTAAATTAGCAGTATAACTCTTATTTGATTTTCAAGCCAGTTCTTTAGCAATTTAAATTCATTTAACCATATTCCGATTTCTTGCAACCCTTGTTTACTTTTAAACCTGAGGTTAGATTTTGCTTTAAATCCTTCTTAATTTCACCTAAAAACACTGTAATGTCACTCAGAGATGAAAAAAAACACATCGCTTTCTGCTTATCTGCACACTCGATTACTAATACTAAAAATTTTGACCTGGTGCGACCAAAAAATCCTGGGAACAAGGTATTTTTATTATTATTTTTTTCTTTTAACCAAAGAACTGAAGAATCCTGATCACACGGCAGCAGTTTTATTACCGCTCCCTGTCGGGTATCAGCGAACCACTACTACGTCTTATTTGCCGTAGTGGGTAAAAGTTAAAAAGATCAAAATTCAATACCAATCAATTCACCCCCAAAATTTCGCCTAGTGGTGTCAACCATGAATTTGGATTCCCTAACTAAGGGTCTCCAAGCTCAGGGTCGACAAATGCATCGCGTTGTGTTTCATATGAATCAGCATGGGGTTTCCATGCTCATTCATATGCCGCAAAGAAGTTAAAATAAAAAATGCATGAATAACAATAATAAAATCACAAATTTAACTCTAATGAGATTTGGAGAAATGATCTGAGTGACACGTGAATTAAAATTTAACTGTTTATTTCTTTTTAGAATATGGTCGTAAAGCTAGGTACAATGTACGGGTGAGGTTGCTTGCTTTAGCTAAACAATTTAGTTTTAATTTCAACCGGGTATAATGCACTTACTATTATATAACTGACTTTAAACTTTAGTTACTGGTTTAAACTCGGCGCGGTGCGCCAGAGGAAAAATGTTTTAATGCACTATGTGAGATACTTTCGGATAACTAATCCTGCATAGCACATGCAAAGCTATGAGGCACGAATCAGAAATGTGTAAGACAAATGTCATCATACCCTCTTTTCCTTGAGAAGCCCCGATCGCGAAACTGGGTTGCCGGCTGGTCGTAGAGTCAGCTCTCCATCTTAATTGGTGGTATATATGGATTATACTCTAAAATATTTACTACCTCATTTCTCTATCTTGGAAACATCTCTCCTCCGAAACCGCTGAGACCTCTCTTCTGCTCAGACTGCAATTCTCCAGTGTTCCCTCTGTCGTTATTTTAGAATCTGTGTGTAGTCGTCTCTCCTCTTAGTCTTCATTCAGTCCATAATTCTGTTTTTCCCGTGTCCGGTGTCCATCTTGGGGCGTGACGGCCCGGCTGTCCGAATCGCGTTGGGTTATGTCATTGGCCCTCACAGATAGCCCTGCTATGCGATTCGCTGGCCATCCGTTCAGTTCGGGTCACTTTCCCAAAAAATTATGTCTTCTTTCAGCTGTCAACTTGTCCTCGCACCTTTTTGGTTAATTGACCTCGCCTAGCTACTTAGAAGCGAAGATTGTCACGTAGGTATTTCCGGCGACGTGACTTATCTTAAATTTGGTCGCTAGCCTGGACAATGCAGAGATGCTCGCAAGCGTTGCTTGAGAAAAGGGGTGACGCCCCCAAAAGGATTTATTGCGCCCCTGCTATTCTCTTCAGTTTCTTTCAGTTTCGTGAGAAAAAAAACTGTGAATGTCTTCCTTTCTCTTCCTTCCCATCTGGGATTTTCATCAAGTTTCCGTGAGAAAAAAAAATATAATTTTCCCCTTTTCATTTGGCTTGAGTGCAATTAGGACTGATCTAATTATCAACCTAAACTTTCGGGTAGCCTGGCTCAGCTTCACCGGAAAGTAATTTTTAATCATTGATATTCTATTTTGGCAATTTTAATATTTATTTCCTACCGCCTTAGAGTAAAAATAAAAAAAAATAATAAATGATCAAAATTATACGGATGAAATTTAAATGTCACGGGGATATAGAAACTTCCGCGGTAACAGTTAGTAAAACATCAAGTAGATCAACCGCTTTTATTACTGGAAATTTTCCATCTTATGGGTACGGAAAAAGTAAGAACATAATTTTTCTTTCAACAAACGAAAGGAATTGGGGAAATGTTTCTCAAAATTCAGAATTTTCCGTTAATACCCCTTAAAAATGGAAATTTTCCGTCAATATACGAAAGGAATAGAGGAAATATATCTGTAAATCAGAAATGTTCCTGGCGTTCGAAAAATACGGGAAATTCAAATTTTTCCAGTCATATCGCGAAAGAGGTCGCATCAGGAATACGCTTTAATTCGTGAAAGGAACAACGAAAATGTCTCGTGAATTTCAGAATGGTTTCTGAAAGTGTACATTTCTTTCTAGAAAAAGAAATGTACACTGTCAAAAACATTCTAGGTACTTGACCGACAAAGACTAAACATTGAAGGTACTTGACCGACAAAGATTAGACATTCAAAACATTCAAGGTACTTCACCGACGAGGATTTTTGTCGGTACCCGACCGACAAAAAAATCCTTTGTTAGTCGAGTACCTCTGATAATGAAAAAACTTTTCCCCATTTTCTTCTATACTGTATCTTTTTAAATATCTCTTCGATTTTTAAAGTTTCTTCCGAATCTGACATATTCCCTTATGTGGAACATTTCGCATGCAATTTTGATTTTTTTGCAACGCAACTTTCTACCACTAGCAACTATTTCTCGACTTGGATTTTTTTTTCTGATTCCATTTATCCTTGGAAAAAATTCATATCATGACAGACGAATGTATTTTGTTTTTCGCCGATTTTATCCTTTCCCAAAAACTCAGCTTACAATACCTTCTTTCGTGCTGAAAACGATACAAAAGGTATGCAAACCACTCCCAAGATTTCAGTGTCATCTTTTTTGTTTTATTTGTACGATTGGATTAGTGTTTTGAGAAAGGTCAGCTACAATCATAAATGCTGCATTATGTCAAAGGATTTTTAAGAAGTGCATGAACACGCGTTGAAGTTGTTAGAGACTATATACACACACCAAAGATATTTTTTTATAAATAGGAGATACGCAAGTTCTCTTAACTTTGACAACCCTTTTAATGAGTTTCTTTTTTTTTAGTTTTACTGAAGAAGCCATCTATGAAGCCATCTATTAGCCCTGCCTATTGCTCGCATAGGAAGAGCTAAAAATGAAACGCTAGAAACTTCAGTGCATTCAATTACTAGACTAAATCTAATTATCTTGTCACTTTGTCATTTGCAATACTAAGCGAATTTTAATAATTCCCAGCCAAACTGACAAGCCAGGTGGGCAAAAACGGCACAAATGTGTTTGAAACCTCTAAGCGGAGAACATTAATTCCCTCACCTTGGTTAACGGTGCGGTTAACAGGGCTGACAAGATAAATCCACGTCAACCAAAGCCCCCTGCTTTTTATTTCTTTTGCTTTTGTCCGCAGTATCATTACTGTTTTCTGTTTTCAGCGACGACTTCCTTGCATGTAACCGCAGCAAGCATAAATTAAGCATCAAAAGGATTAGCACATCATCTTCCTAGTTCCGCAAGAGTTTCACTCCTTGAACTTATTATTTATCATCTCCTTTGTGCAGGGTATTATAATTTTGCCAGCCATCGTATGTAAATTTCAAATATAAACTATCTTTCATCTTTGCATAAATTATATGGAACGTCTTCTTTCTACGGGAGAGGAACAGCGTCCCTCAGAGAGAAGCTGGATTATTTCTTCTGAATTGCATGAAAGTCAATATTTACACTGCGCATGACAGCTAACATTCGTCAGAGAAAATGAATTTCCTATTACGCTTGTTTTCAAGCTCAACATTTCTTCCTGCCCGGTGAGAAATAACAGCAGCCATCTGCGTTAATCCATCTCAAAGAAAAACATCATTTTAAACTTAGGAATATTTCTGAAACTTGAGTCAAGTTCTGCTTCCAAGTTTTTGTAGTTTTTCTTTGAATTTGTACATACAACGAGCATTCAGTTTGGACGACTAAAAGAAAACTCCTCTGACGCAAACTGTGTCTCAAAATCTGAAAGTAAAATAAATTATTTTAGCTCAGAATTAATTATTAAGAGTATCTCTTCTGCTTAAGTAATCATAACTTTCGGGATAATTTTTCATCTGTAAAGAGCTGGCGATTAGAGAAACATTTTAATTCCCTAAAGGCATCCGTTGAGTAACTCCACGTCAATATAAACTATGTAATATTTCGTTGTTCCTGATGGAATCACAGCACGATTAACATAGCATGAATTTCTGATCTGGCGTTCATATCTAGTAATAGTCACATCAACTTTGTCCATTGAAAGGATTTCTTTTTTTTTCTCGGGTGTTTTTATCACCACTGTGAGAATTTTTATTTTATTGGAGGTTTAACGACTACCGTGAGCAACTCAATAGGCTGCAAAAGTATACGCCCGCCTCTAAGTTAGGGCCACTGGTTCCAGGGAAGGGTGAGAGCCAGTGTCGTAAGACAAACACAACATCCATGCCTCACAGGTATTCGAACCCGGCCCCTTTCGGACGAATGATCAGAAGCCATCGCTTAGACCTCTGCGCCACCGGGAGGGCGGGGGCGTGAGAAATTCAATGTTCTATAAGTAATCGCCTGTTTTAAATTTAGGGCACTGGTTCCAGAGTACGAAGACAGCCAGTGCCTTAAGGCAAACGCAAAGTCTATGCCTCACCGGGATTTGAACCAGAAGTTAGCGCTAAGAGCACTGTGGACATCGAATGTATTTATCGGTAAAATTTTGCTTTCTGGATCTTTCTATATTCACATTTAACCCAGTGATTCCTTTGATTGGCAATTTTGAATTCTAGTTTTGGATTTTAATGACCACCGTTAACAACTCAATGGGCTCTATGCTGTGGTTAACCCTAAATTTAAGGTTCCGGTTGCCAATGAAGTGAGAGAACCAGTGTCTCAAGAAAAACACACAATCTATCCTTTACAAAGGATTTCAAGCGGGACCGATCAAAGAACAATGATTAAAAGCCAACGCTTAGTGCAACTCGGCCGCCTGATGAGCTGACTGGCATTCGCTACTGAGCTGCTCTGTAGATCAAAAATATTTTCTTTTCTGTTGTTAGAAACTTAACTACAATCCGCTTTACATCTAAGTTAGTGACCTTCCTCTGGATTGGGGCCACTAGACCCAGGGATGGCGGAAATGTAGTTCAGTGGGGCAGCCGTGCAACCAGCCTTCATACAGTGGCAGCCGTCATACAGTGCTTGAGCATGGACACCGAAACAGAAATAGGTGCTTTCTACAACGAAAGAACGCGCCACGATGAAGCGTCATCCCCCATAACACCGCTTTACCGATCACTTGCTTTCCAGTGGAAATAGGTAATGTTGTTCAATTTGTAGTCCGCCATTTTGGTGGATAATATCATACATCAATGGCTGACGTCTGTCATCTTGCTTGCTCTTAACCAATCTTGATTTCAGCCATCTTGGCTGCAACATAGACCTAATTGCTTGATCATCAAAGACATTTTCCCGTTTGCATCCTACCGAGTATACATTGTGGTCAGCCACCTTGTTTAGCATACAGATTTCATAGAACAAAAGTGCATTTCACAGCCCCAACACTGCACTACTGCGAAGTAGGAAGAAACGCAGCTTCTGTTCTAGACCTCTTGACGAGAATGTAACACCCATGGCAGATACCATATTGATAAAGATCCGCCATTGATGTCCAACACTAATTCCTGACGCAAAAGTGTTCCGGATGTTCAACATACTCGCACATACCAGGCTTGATCAGCAAAAATGGTTATTTCTGGTAGCTGTAAATATTACCCCACATTTTCTCCAACAATTCAAAGAACATCGTGAACCTAGCCCACGGGAAGCCTGTTTAAAAAGACTACATTTGCACTAACGTCCATTTGAACATTGAATGAAAACCAGAGCAATAACTTGTGGTAATGTGCCGTTTCGTATGGATAGGAATAAATTGAAAAAAAGACCTTACTTTCCGCCACATTTTGATGAGGTACACGCGTTTCGTCAAATTGCGGAACAAACTACGGAGACACACCTTGCGCAGTAGGGAACTGATTTTTGGGATTAATAAGAAGCAAGTGTGATCCGAATAAGTGAAAATTTGTTTACCTTGACACTTCCTATCCAAATTACATTCAAACCTTTTACATTTTAGTACTGCTGTGCTAAAAACTATTTTTTAAGCATACGGTTAAACGATCTGCTTTTTTTAATTTAAAGCTCTGATTCACGTGAGCAGTCCGATTCTCATTTGGTACTGACTTTAGTTCCTTGCAGCCATGTTGCATAGTCTACTGTGATAAAAGGGAAGAATAGTATCAGAATGTCGTTGTGTTTTTAACCCTTCTTATATACACCGAAAAGCCAAAATATTATGACCAGTGCGTCTTCATGCAAATCGAACCACTTTCATGCGCACGACAGACAGTGTGAATATCATGGAACCGTATCAATAACACCTAATACTGAGCTTTGTTAATCAGAGTTATTCTTGTACTTCGCTTGCGAAGCGCAGTGCACTTAAGCGAGTTCGTCTAATGCCAAATTGCAATAGCTAGACTACTGGGTCAGAGTATTTCCTGGACGGGAAGGCTTGGGGGCCACACGGTCAACAGTGGTTAGAACCTTCATAAAGTGGTCAGAGGAGGACAAACCTCGAAACGCAGGAAAGAGGTGAGCCGACCGTAGCTCATCAATACTAGAGGTGAGCGAAGCTTGTTCCGTATAGCACGAGCCAACAGCAGGAATAATTTCGAGCAACTCTCAGTGTGTATGAACGCTGGCTGAGGGAGAAATGTATCACAATACTTAGTACCTTGAACACTGCTGAAAATGGAATAAGTAGCCGAAGGACCCTCAGAGTGTCCATGCTAACCTCTGTTCACCGTTGAAAGCTCCTTCGATTGGCACGTGACCATCAAAACTGGACCTTGAATGATTGGCAAGGTGCAGTAGTGTTCCGACTACTAATCCCTGGGTACAGTCATTCATACACAGAAAATTATGACATCTAGCACCTACTTAAACATCACTCCAGGCCATCTTTCATGGCAACGGTATTTCCCTCAAGTATACACTGTTAAAAGGTTCGTGGTAGGTTGCACCAAAAAGTGGTGCTGCACAAGCTGCAGCACGTTCTGAGGAAAGGTACACCACTGAGCGGAGCAAACAAAACCCAAAAACATGGTGCAACCTTGTACCGTAGTGCAGTGCATCTTATACCATAACGTGGTGAAATGTCGCACCATGTTGTTATGTTTTAATACATACACACAATTGACGTGGATTAGAAACATCAAATAGAAGTCATCGCTCTTTCCACGTTTTATAAGTGAGTCACGGAAACATTATCATCGGCCGCCAAGGGCAATCGAACCCAGGGTCTTCTAGTTACGCGCCGGACATGCTAACACTACATCAACCTGCCATGTGGTTTGGCAGTTAGTCGTATGTGAGTCGGAAGAATTCGAGGCCATTATGGTGCAGTGGTAGCATGTCTGGCGCGTAACTGGAATACCTGGGTTCGATTCCCGGTGGAGGCCGATGACAATTTTTCCTTGATTCACTTATAAAACGTGGAAAGATCGTTGATTTCTATTTGATATTGTTATGTTTCGTTTGCACCACACAGTGGTGTATCTTTTCTCAGAAAGTGGTGCGGCTGCTGAAGCACCATTTTTTGGTACAACCTACCTCAAAAATTTTAACAGTGATAGTGCCTTCTTTCAGTAGGATAACGCGCCATACCACATTTGCCAGATTATTCCAGAATAGTTCGCTGGACATGATGAAGACTTCTACGTATTGCCTTGGCCTCCAAATTCCCCAAACATCAATCCCATTTAGCATCTGTGGTTGGTGTTGGAACAGCAAATCCGATCTGCGGCGTTTCAACCACGTGATTAACAAGAGTTAAAGGATGAGTTGGTATCTTTTACTGTACCAAAAAACGTCTTTAGTAATATTGAATATTGTAGCGTCCATTTCTTGCCGGGTAATAGCTATTTTGGTGGCACGTAGAGGAAGAATATCGCATTAGGCAGGTCGTCATAATGTTTTGGCTCAGTGGCGCATATGTTTAAAAAATCAAGCCCTTGTCTATGTGGAGGTCCATTACCATGCTCATCAGGCTTAGTTTTATTTACTTCACATAGCTTAGAAATGTGTTCAACTATAGTCGACCATGAAGTAAAAAACTGTTATTCTGGTCAATTTTCATGGTATTTAGCAATCCCTTTTCTAACACTAATTCCACGAGAACGTCGTTTTCAACCGTGCTTCATTCTTCAATCATATTATATTTGTTGTAATGTTCTGTTCTGTCGATTCAAGTGCTTTGCCTATTTTATAAGATTTTAAGAATCGGCTGCAATTACGAACTGTTATTTCGGATACCTTGCTTCAAAAAACTGCGTTTTAGTTTTCTTCTTATAACATAAAGATAAAAGTGTCATCTCAGTGTGGGTTTTTATGGGAAGCAGTATAACTCCTGCTCTGGCATACTACTACACTGGATGTATGATGTATATGATATATTTAGCTGAAAGGAGAAACTCAAAAATTTGATTTTCTTATTTTAGAAGCCCAGGAAATGGTATCAAATGGTAAGGTATCGACCAGTAATCGCACTTTTCTGTATTTTCAAGATTGGTCTTTTTATCCCTTAATATTAGAAACAAAGAAGTTTATCTTCGGGAGGAAATGAGTGCTGTTCGAGTTTTCTTTATAACGTTTAAAAACGACTGAAAGCTTTTTAGCGTTCTTAGAAGCTCACAGATTATTAAATTTTCTGTTCAGAAGGAATGGCAATCTATGATTACCACTAATGTTTGCACAAATAAGAGCAGTTGAAATAGGGTTTCTGGTAATTGTACCGTCCGGAAAATCTAAGCGCTTCTGCTCTTCTTGCTTAAATTCTTCTGGTCTCTTACAACACTCCACATTTTTCTTCAGGTAATTTATTAATTCATTTATTTGTGCTTTAAAATAATGTTTTCTTCAAAAATTATGTCTTTCTTCAGTTAGCTCTATATAATTTCGTTTCCTGCGGCTCTGTTATTGCTGCACTTCCATTAGAGAAATTGGCTAGAGAGACCTATTCAATAGCTTTAATTCCAACAACGGCTTTTACTTGTTACAACAGATATATTAGAACTTCGTTACGCGGTGTTTGCCGAGAAAGAGACATTAGGTGGTTTATGTATGCGGGTATGTAAATACACTGTAAATGCATCTCGCACTTTCATCATGATCTGCGGGGTACATTAAGAGGTAAAGCTTTGAATTAATGCGAAGACAATCTGGATTACGAACAGCGAGAACTTAATTTATCTTAATGCATGCAAGTTTCATGTTAATACTCTATGATCATCCACAGAAAAATTTAAGAAATCTGAATTCATCGCCTCTACCACTTTCGTTTGTTTCTAGCAGAGCCTAACAAACAACAACAACCACGTAAAATTCAAGTATTTGTACCTTCACAATGAAAAAACCTGTAGCAGTCAGCGCAGTAGCAAAGACTCGAGTTATGGTTTCAAACTTCAAGTACTGGGTGCACCCGAAAAGTGCCAGAGAATGTCGTGTGAATGAGTTGTGCTTCACAATTTCGATACTGGCGATGCTCTTTAGGCATAAGGAAATATCAAAAAGTTCAGATTTATCGTTAGGGTGTCACCTAGGGTGAGTTGCTCCTTTTCACAGCCTTAGTGATGCATAAAGCCATAAAAGTAGTAACTGCTTCGTAACGCCTATACTCTCGGAAGGTATCAAAGTATAGTTATGAAGCTGACGCTGAGAATAACTATAGCTCCGGTTGAAGATATTATTTACACACATAAAATTGCAGAACGGTTGACTGTAGCTAAACGTATATAGTTCTCGATAATTTTTAGTTATAATTTGATCTGACGGAAGAAGTCCACCAGCATTCACAATGAACGATTAGAATATGTCACGCTCTTTAAAATCATGCTTTTCTTAGTTTTTGAAGGACACCATTAAACAGTCCAAATAAAATGTTATTCTTCCGTTAACGATTTAAAAAATGGATTTTCAGAACTATTTCTTTTGTCCTTAGTACTTGTCGTTTCGCTTGATTTTAGAGATTGATGAGACATTTCGCAGTTCTTTCTCTCTATTTCCCTCACTATTTCTCTCTCTCTCTCTTTCTGTCTCTTCCTATCTCTCTATTTCTGTCTATCTCTTTCTATCTCTCTATTTCTATCTATCTCTTTCTATCTCTCCCTTTTTCTTTCTCTCTTCATATCTCTCTCTTTCAATCTGTCACTTCCTATCTCTCTATTTCTATCTATCTTTATCTATCAATGTCTATCTATCTCTCTCTAACTTTCTATCTCTCTTTTTCTATCTCTCTCTACCTTTCTCTCTCTTTCTTCCTATTTTGTCGTTTCGCTTGATTTTAGAGATTCTTCCTATTTTTGTCGTTTCGCTTGATTTTCGGGTGCGCCCAGTACTTTAATAAGTGGTCGATAAGGGGAGATCCATGCTTGGTGCCATCTCTTCCTATCTCAGGAAAGATAGGAAGAGGAACACAGATTAGATGACAAAAGTTAATGATATCATGATCAATGTGAAGACCCACAAGTGGAAATGGGAGTATTGCCAAACGAACTAACTACCTTTGCACAAAGGACTAGGTACATTAAGTACTTGCTTGCATAAGCGCGAAATTTAAAAAGTTTTTCTATCGTGTTCATTAAATTTATGCGCTTTATTTATCATTTTTTCAAATGGCCGTTTTTTAAATACTGGCGTACTAAATGCCAACATGTGAAACAGGAGAGGTGAGTTCTATTACAAGTATTTTGTAACTAAACATATCTGTACATTTAAGAACTACAAATACACTGGTTTCCATAGATTAAACAACAAATGGAAAAATCCCGATAACTCGGAAAGAATGCAACCGATTCGGATGAAATTTCGTGGGATTCTTTATCAGACCAAATGCAACCAAAAACAAGAAAGATGACACCGAATTTTTGGGTGTAATGAGCACGTCCTTTGAATCCGTTCTGACGCAAATTAAATTTATCAAAGCTATTCAAAGGCAAAGGAACCGGTATGGAAAACAATAGTATCTGACGGAAGAAAGAAGTTTGTCAATCGGGTCTTTAATCCCTCAGATATTGGTGTAAACGGAATCTTGAGCTTACGAACTCATAGAAACAGAGTTATCGACAAAAATAAGATGTGACTTTACGTCCTCTGGTGGGAAAAATATGCACTATTTTAGGAAGAAAGTATTCCCAAAAGGTTTATCCATATGAGCGGTATCAGTCAAAGAAAAAAAAAATTAGTCGAGTTTTCAGGAGCACAGATTTTGCTACAAATACATCAGAAGCAGAAATTAACACTTATGACCCCTGGTGTCCAAACCATTCTTTACAAAACATTAGAAATTATGTGAAAAATATTTTCCGTCAGGTCTTGTATGCGATACACGAAGAATTTTTCAAAGCGGAGTTTTAGGAGCAGAAAACGCAATTTATCTTTATGCGCCCTAGCGGAAAGTCTTAAATGATTTACGTGAAACTTTTTGAATTTATAGGAAAAACATTTCGCATCGGAAACAGTATCCAACAACGAAGGAATTTTTCAAATTGGACTTTTAGAAGTAGAGATGTTGACAAAAATAAGATATACATCTACGCCCCCTGGCGTAGAAACCATTCATTATTTCAAGAAGAAAGTGTTCCTAATAAGTTTGTCGACATGAGTATCATCGGTCAACAAAAGACTTTTTTTTCGGTCGAGATTTTCGAGGCTCATGTTTTGCTGAAAATACATCAGGAGTGGAAATTAAGACTTACGCCACCTGGTGGCCATACCATTTTTTTACAAAAATTAGAAATTATGTGCAAAGGATTTGACATCAGGAGCTGTATCCGGTGCAGAAGGAAGTTCTCAAATCGGAGGTTTAGATGCAGAGAAATAGTGGGAAACGCAATTTACTTTTACGCCCCCTTAGCGGAAAGTCTATGAATTACTTGAAAATTTTGAATTTTTAGGAAAAACATGTCACACTAAAAACACTATCTAACAAAGAAGGAATTTTTTAAATCGTACTCCTAGAAGTCGAGATATTGACAAAAATTAGAAATACGTCTATGACCCCTGGCGCAGGAACCATGCACTATTTTAAGAAGAAAATGTTTCTAAAAGGTTTGTCGACACGAGTATTTCGGTCTACAAACGACGTTTTTTTCAATGAAGAATTTAGAAGCTCATATTTTGCTGCAAATACATCAGAAGCAGAAATTAAGGTTTACGCCCCCTGGTGGCCAAACCATTTTTTTGTTTTTACAAAATTTAGAAATTATGTGCAAACGATTTCCCATTAGAAGCTGTATCCTGTGCAGAAAGAATGTTTCTAATCGCAGATTTAGAAGAAGAGATGTAGGGCGAAACGCAATTTAGCTTTACGCCCCCTAGCGAAAAGTCTATGAATTATTTGAAAATTTTGAAATTATATGAAGCACCTGTCATACTGGAAACACTATCCAACAAAAAGGACATTTTTCAAATCGAACACGTAGAAGTAGAGATATTGACAAAAATAAGATATACATCTACGCCCCACGGCGTAGAGACCATGCACTATTTTAAGAAGAAAATGTTCCCTAAAAGGTTTGTCGACATGAGTAGCATCGGTCTACAAAGGATGTTTTTGAATCTTGAATTTAGAAGCTCATATTTTGCTGCAAATACATCAGAAGCGGAAATTAAGATTTACTCCACCTGGTGGCCAAATCGTTTTTTACAAAAATTAGAGATTATATGCAAACGATTTTCCATTAGAAGCTGTATCCGGTGCAGAAATAATTTTTTCAAATCGGAGATATAGAAGCAGAGCTATAGGGCGAAACGCAATTTACCTTTACGCCCCCTAGCGGAAAGTCTATGAATTACTTGAAAATTTTGAAATTATATGAAAAACATGTCACACGGAAAACACTATCCAACAAAGAAGGAATTTTTCAAATCGGATTCCTAGAAGTTGAGATATTGACAAAAATAAGTTATACATCTACGCCCCCTGGCGGAGAAACTGTGGGATATTTTAGTAAGAAAATATTCCGTAAAGGTTTATCGAAGTGATTGGCATCAGTCCACGAAAGAAGTTTTTAATCGATATTTTAGAAGCTCAGATTTTATGGCAAATACATCAGAACTAAAAATTACCACTTACGCCCCCTGGTGGCCAAAGTATTCTTTACCAAAAATTCGAAATTATATGCAAAAGATTTTCTATTAGGAGATGTATGCGCTGAAAAAAGGATTTTTCAAATCGAAGTTTTAGGAGAAGAGTTATCGGGAAAAAATGTTTTTTACTTTTACGCCCCTAGCGGAAAATCTATGCGTAATTTGAAAATGAAACTATACCTAAAACACTCTTCGACATAAATGGAATCGAAAGGTAAAATAATTTTTTCAATCGGATGTTTAGAAGCAAATATGTGGATTAAAACGTTATTTTGAATTCGACATCATCTGCATTTACGCCCCCTAGCGGCAAAATTGTGCATCGTAAAAAAAAAAAACGAATTGAAGGATCATCATTCGCAGATTTCAAGCTTCCGAATGCAAACAGAATTTTTTAAATCGGGCTAATAGTTGCAGAAATACCGTGGGTACAGGCGGACGGACAAACCGATAACAGTAGCACGATCTTTTTTTACAAAAGACGTGCTAAAAATAAAACAACGTAAGGACATGTGATACTAAGCATTTACATTTTGTATGAGTGATGTAAATATGAAAATACAGAAATACAGATATCGAGATGAAATAAGAAAATGTACTTCAATACGGAGAGTGGTTACCCCAAACAGCAATACAGGCCCGACAGCGATGTTCCACGCTGTTAGTTATAGTGTCGACAATTCTGTGGGCAGCTGCGTCCATTGCTCAAGCACAGCAGTGCAGAGCCACTGCAGGGTTAGGGGAGGGGACTGGTGGCCAGCAACACGTCTTTCTGGATCATCCCAGATAGGCTCAATCAGATTCAGGTCGAAGAGCGCGCTGACCACTCCATACGGACTATAGTCTCCTATTCCATGTACTGGTGCACGTGGCGAGCTGTGTTAGGGCGGGCGTTATTCGCATGCAGTACAAATGTGTCGCCAATTGCGGCCGCATATGGACGAACAATAGGTACTAAGATGCCATCTCTGTTACTCTGAGCAATGAGGTTTCCACGTGGCAAAACGTAGAGGTCGGTACGGCCGCCTAACGATATGCTTGCCCACATGACGATACTACCACCACCATAGGTGCCCGTTTTCAGGATATTATAGGAAAGATAGCGAGTACTGGCCTCTCTCCAGATCTGAACTCGGCGAGAATCACTTTGTAAACAGTATCGCGACTCATCAGTGAAAAAACGGAACTCAACTGAATTTGAGTCTAGTTAACCTGCATTCGTGACCAATTGAAACCTTCCCAGCATACAGTCATCCAGCATGTAACATTCGGCGTACCGTCGAAGCAGATACTCTCCGTCCGGTGGCAGCCTTAAGCACAGATCTGAGATTAGTCGGTTTAGCCGTCCTGTTTCGCCTTGCCGAAAGCCGCAGATACCTTTCATCCGCGGAGGTCGTGGACCTTGGCCTACCTTTCTGTACCTTCGGGAAGCTTTACCCCCTGGCTTGGAACTGCTGACCACAGAACGACTGAAGTTAAGCCACCTTGCGACGTCCGCCTGCCGTTTCTTTGCTTCTAGTCGACTGATCGCTCTGTAGCGCAACTCCGCTGGTTAATGACGTTTCGAAGCCATGTTAACGAAATCGCTATCTCGAATTCTTGTCATTAACCGTCACACATGAATTGGCGAATCCCTCCGAAACACCTGGTTTTAAGCTCTTGCGCATTTGCATAAAGTGCTGCCGGGGTCACTCATTTGCAATCCGTATATTGTTGCTGTGTGCTTTCGCCCGTAACATATGCAAATTACGTGCAATATGAACTACATTTCGCCTAATTATCGTGATTTTTCGGTTGGTTGCTTAACTTATGGAAACCAATTTACTATTCTGCGCTGCCATAAAGCAGATATACAGTTGCTATACATGGAGGTACCAAACAAAGATAAAAAACTGGGACGAAAGCTTCCATTACATGCTACCACACCCATGAGGTAAATGATAATCGACGTTCATATAGAAGTAGATATCTCCGCCACTCTTGAAGACTACGTGGACAAATGTTATTGGATATCCCCACGCAGGCGCTGTGGTGTACATCCGAAACAGGACATGGTCGCTAAGGTATAAACCCGGCAATGCGAGTACACTGAGATCATTAGCTGATACAATGGCTAGGAGAAAAGAGATCTCCGAGTTTCAAAAAAGGCGATAGAAGAGGCTGCTCAATTGGACGTATAAGCATCAGAAGCATTGCTTTTGTCAGACAGGACGCTAAATTCACTGTGGCGTTGTCATCAAGAAGGAAAAGAATACGGCACATTGCAGGAATTCACTTCGCCCTGGAATACCCACGAAACTGCAACCCAGGAACCAGAGGTTTGCGCAGACCGAGATAAGGAAAACCAGATCCTGACCAATGCACGCTATGGTACAAGAGTTCCAAATGGTCAGAGATATTATGGTCTCCACCTAGACACTTTGAATATAGGCCCACGCACTGAAATATCATGGCCAAGCTTCCGCCTATAAACCTTTCATCACAAAGACCAATAAAACCACGCGGCTACGATGGTTTCAGCAGCACAAAATTTGGACATTAAAGCAATGGTGGTAGGTGCTATGGACCAACGTATCCCGCTTCACAATATTCGGAACGGATGCACGTATCTTGGTTTGGCGGCACCCGGAGAAGTCTGCTTCCGGAGTGTTCAGTGCCGACTGTGAATCACGGAGGCAGTGGATTTATGTAATGGGGCTGCTTCAGCTAGTATGGAGTGGTCGCACTGGGTGTTTTTCATGGTAATGCGAATTCTGTGTTGTGTAGGGATATCGTAGATGAACTAATGCTCCCAACGTTGAGGCAAATCTACGGACAAAACGATTGTTTATTCTAGGATGACAAGTCACTTCTCATGTTTCCAGAGCTACAATGGCGAGGTATGAGAAAAAGCAGGTCCTGTGGATGGACTGTCCTGCTCAGAGACCGGAGCAGAATCTCACTAAACAGCTATGTGATCACCTTAAAGGACAGGTGAGATCTATCCCAACACGACCTTCTTCACTGAGAGAGTTGGTCGATGTACTCAAGGCGGAATAGCGGAACATCCCGCTCTCCCCGTACTAAATGGACTTGTGGAGAGTTTAACTCGACAGATGGCTACTGTAATCTCTGCTAATGGAGGACCGACTCGCTACTGATGTAAATACAATACTGGTTTTCTATTTACTTACAGTGTCCAATCACTTTTATCCACATAGCGTAGTAGCAGGCGCAGTTAAAATTTCAGCTTATCAAGATTTAAACGATTTCGAACGTGGCATGATAGTCGGCCTCCAGGAGGTGGGTCACTCCATCTCGGAAAGTGCCACGAAGTTTGGATTTACACGGTCAACAATTTTACGAGTGTATCTGGGCTACCCAAACTGAGGGAAAACATTCTGAGTGTGAGATCCGTGTGGTGGAAGATATGACCAGCAAGGTCGTGGACGGCGGTCTTTGTCACGCACCGTAACATCTGCCTGGCGTACAACAATGCCGCAAATCACAGCGCATTTCTATTCTGGGGACAGTACTAGCATCAGCGCTCGGACGGTGAAACGTTCCCTGTGTTCTATGGGATTCCGGAGCCGACGGCCCACCCTGGTAGCATTGCTGACCCGAAACACGAGGCTGCGCGACTCGCCTGTGTTCGGAAACATTACCATTGGACGCAATATAACTGGAAAGGTGTAGCCTGGTTCGATGAATCGCGGTGCCAACTGTTTCGTTAAGATGGACGACTCCGTGTGTGGCAACAACCCCACGAGGCAATGAATCCCGGTTGCCTACAAGGGACACTGCAGGCCAGTGATGGCTCTGTCATGGTGTGGGGTGTTTTCAGCTGGCACGCATTAAGACCTCTCATACATTTGTAGACTGCTCTGACCAGTGGAGGCAACGTAACCATCCATGGGGATCTTTTGCTCCTAGCCTGCCCGGTGGCGCAGTGGTTGAAGCGATGGCTTCTGATCATTCGTGTCCCGGTGAGACATGGATAATATTCTTGTGTTAAGGCACTGGGTCTCTGCCTTCCCTGGAACCAGTGACCCTAAATTAGGGACGGGCGTCTCCGGGTTCGAATCCCGGTGAGACATGGATAATGTTTTTGTGTTAAAGCAGTGGCTCTCTGCCTTCCCGGGAACCAGTGACCCTAAATTAGGGACGGGCGACTCCGGGCTCGAATCCCGGTGAGACATGGATAATGTTTTTGTGTTAGGGCACTGGCTATCTGCCTTCCCTGGAACCAGTGACACTAAATTAGGGACAGGAGACTGCTAGGGACGGGCTACTCCGGGTTCGAATCCCGGTGAGACATGGATATTTTTGTGTTAAGGCACTGGCTATCTGCCTTCCCTGGAACCAGTGACCCTAAATTAGGGACGGGCGACTCCAGGTTCGAATCACGGTGAGACATGGATAATGTTTTTGTGTTAAGGCCCTGGCTATCTGCCTTTCCTAGAAGCAGTGACCCTAAATTAGGGACGGGCGTCTCCGGGATCGAACCTCGTGAGACATGGATAATGTTTTTGTGTTAAGGCACTGGCTCTCTGCCTTCACTGGAACCAGTGACCCTAAATTAGGGACAGACGACTGCTAGGGACGGGCGACTCCGGGTTCGAATCCCGGTGAGACATGGATAATGTTTTTGTGTTAAGGCACTGGCTTTCTGCCTTCCCTGGAACCCGTGACCCGAAATTAGAGACGCGCTACTGCTAGGGACGGGCGACTCCGGGTTCGAATCCCATGAGACATGGATAAAGTCTTTGTGTTAAGGCACTGGCTCTCTGCCTTCCCTGGAACCAGTGACCCTAAATTAGGGACGGGCGACTGCTTATAGAACATTGAGTATTTTTTTTTTTGATTGAAGGTTTAACGACCACCGTGAGCAACTCAATGGGCTATAAGCCGTCCCTAATTTAGGGTCACTGGTTCCAGGGAAGGGCGAGAGCCAGTGCCGTAAGACAAACACAACATCATGCCTCACCGGGATTCAAACCCGGACCCCTTTCGGACGAATGATCAGAGGCCATCGCTTAGACCACTGCGCCACCGGGACGGCCCATTGAATTGCTCACGGTGATTATTAAACCTTCAATCCAAAACCCATTTTCGCCCGTTCATGTCATGCAGCCACTGCGACGGTTGCGACCTCTTTCAACAAGACAGTGTGTCACCGCACAAGTCCATAGCTCCCCGATTATGGCTAGAGGAACATTCCACGGAGTTTGACCTCCAGACGTTCCTCCAGTCGTTCTCCCCATTTAAACGCCATTGAACACATTTCGGATGATGTTGAACGTGCCGTCAATGCCAGGAATCTTCCAGCGGTGAATATTACGGAATTGTGGAACGCTCTTCATGAAGCGTGGTGTGCACTGTCCCCGCAGTACTACAGAAAGCTCGGGGAGTCTATGTCCCGTCACATTGCTGCCGTTATCCTATCTCGGGGTGACCAACGTGGTATTAGAGGGGCATCCCATTTATTGGGAGGGTTTTTGGCACTTCTGTGTATTTTATCCACCTCCTCCTATAAATGTGTATCAGAGGAGTAAGCAACTTATGCTGCCCATATTCTCTACATAGCGACGGACAGACAATGGTAGTTTCTTAATTAACAGCAAAATTGCGGATTGACAAAATTCCAATTAAGATAGAGTTGTCTGTGAGCCAGGCATCCTTACGGATTTTTTTTTTTTTTTTTTTTTTTTTTGGTTGGAGGTTTAACGACCACCGTGAGCAACTCAATGGGCTATAAGCAGTCGCCCGTCCCTAATTTAGGGTCACTGGTTCCAGGGAAGTGAGAGAGCCAGTGCCGTAAGACAAACACAACATCCATGCCTCACCGGGATTCGAACCCGGACCCCTTACGGACGAATGATCAGAGGCCAACGCCTTAAACCACTGCGCCACCGGGGCGGCACGGATTTTTTAATCCTGTTGAGTCTCATCATACAGGAAAACCAGTTTTTCAGATCCATGTACACATTTTTATTTAATATTGACTAAGAAAAATTTAAGTCTTCCATTTTTGTGTCATATCTAGTACTAAATGATTTCACAATGCAGTTGGAAGTTTCATTTTTAATAAATCGATATATATTTTCTATTGTGTTTTCGAATTTAGATCATTCTCTTAATTGGCAAATGCAACTAAGCAGTTCATGTCTAATATTATGTATCCTGAACAGTTCCAGCTAAATTAAGTTCCAGTTTTACTTTCAAGCGTGCCATAATTTTATGGCACTGCCTTAAGTTTTGGCAGATAATGAAGATAAATGTGTTTATCCGCACATATTTCAAAGAGAAATGTATTTTCCAAACATTAAATAAATCACTATGCTTAAAACGCATTAAAAACTTTAGGAGTGACTAGTTGCTCTCAAGAATTGGAAATTAATACTTAATTCCGGGAATCTGTCTAAAAGAGACGTTTGGAGTTCCGTTTAATCTACCCCAGATGAGAATGCAGCAGCTGGTCAGATATCAAAAAGTAATTAAGCTTGTGTCATGGAATAGCGATAAATTTGGGGAGATCAGCATTGCTGCGTCATACTCGCGCAGCGGAAGCTGGATATGCAATATCCGAATCAGAGACACATCTGCAGAAGCGGTTGAGGTGAAAGAGCTTTAAATTTTAAATCTTGATCAATTTTGCATTTTGGTGGAATGCAAAAGTAATGAGATTATCTCCAGTCTCTCCTAGCAGTTACGCTCCTGCCTAAACAAACCAATTGAGATTTGACTTAGATTTAAAGGTTACATTTCCGATCTGATGTTTTTATTCCGCAGTTATTCAATCGGAATTATTTTTCTTTTCTGGTAGCACCTGAAACGAAAGCGGCAGTTTAAATTTTACAGAATGATGTGGTTTGTGACATTATTCACCCCTCATACGTCGACCAATGCTTTGAATGGAAGAGCGTAATCTCATTAGGATGATTTGTCATAACATCACAGATTTATCTTTCTTACAAACATATGGGAATACTTTTATTTAGAATGCGGAAAACAGACATTTTACATGAAATCGAATTCCTTAAAGAATAAATATGCTCAAAAATCGGGACAATTCAGTCATTCTGCGCAGTTGTAGAGAGTAAAGACACTCATTAAAAAGCGCAATCTGTTTTTATTTATGCAAAAGCAATGTTTTATTCTGAAGAAAATGCCATTGGGACCCGCACCGAGAAGCAGTAAACAAAATCTATACCTCTGTTCGAAATACCACAGGGATCCACCAATGCCGAGGGATCAGAGGCATAACTTAGCTTAAAGATGAACCTGAATTGGTGTCCCGAATGGGTAAAGGATTGTGCGCATATCTTTCAGCTCTGGCTCTCTCCCTTTCCTGGAGCCACTGGACCTAAATTAGGGACAGGCAACAGCTTATTGCCCTTAATGTTACTCATGGTGGTCAACAAACCCCGAGACCCAAATAAAAAATGCTACTGAACTCGAGTGTTCCCCAAAACCGTTAATCACGGCGGTATAGGGGGAAATGAGGGGTATCATGGGCTCATGCTCTTTTGTTTTTCTAAATTCTGGTTTTTAAAAGCACAGTGAGCAACAAGAAGTGCAGTGTAAAAGGCATTTGCAGGGCTCGATTCGAACTCACATCCTTCTGCTCCGGATCCGAAAGTTCTCCCAATTAAGCTGCACCGACGAAACTTAGCACTACAACTTTGCCGTATTGACATTTTCTTCAGCTCGTCACACACATATATCGCTACCATTCCTATAGAAAGAGTTCGGGCGGAATCGTATGTTGCCGGGTCAGCTGGCAAACAATGATTGAATAATTCTCTGTATAAGAAAGAATTCTCATTAATTGCAGACAATGTGTGGAAGAAGCATCACGCATTTTTCGAAGCGAAGACGCAATTCTTATTAATTCCATACAATGTGTGGAAGAAATTTCAACACATTTTTCAAAGAATCAAAAGACTAGTAATTCCACTTCCACGATTGGGCGCCAATGTAGCGTAAAGGCTCTTTTTGCCGGTGCCGCTAATCGAACCAGCATACTTTTGTTCCGGAGCCAAATGCTTTCCCAATTAGACAACACCGACGATCATTTTCGTTAAAAATTTGCCGTTTTGACATGTGCATCACATCTGTACTACATGACAGAAGTATCTCGTTCCGAATTTGGGACCAAAGGTTCCAAGAAATTGTGAGGGCGAATGCCATACGACAAGAAAGCCGCGATCCATGTCTCACCCAGGATTCTCCGGACCCTATCTCGGACGGATGATCACAACCCAACAATTCGTACCGCATGCCCTTCGGTATAGCATTGATATTCTCACTCGTTTTAAATGAATTACACTCAAAAACGTCATTCTGATGTGATGATGGGAAGTGTACATGGCGATTCAACTTAGAAATAATACAATTACCTGATTTCAAGGACCATGAGGTTCCTAGTACTACAGTAAATGATATGGGCTTTCACAACGGATATATTGCCGTATGAAATACATCCCAAGAGAGATATCGTCAGTAACAATGATCTGTTAACCCAACGTATAAGAAAATCATCGTTGAAACGAACTAACACCAGCATCTATACAACAGATGACACGGCGTGCGAGAACAGGAATTTGTCGGTGACAGAGATCGAACCTGCGTCCCTTCTCTCCGGAGTGAGTTGCTGTAACCTAGTAAGCTACACCGACGGAATATATCGCTGCAGATCTGTCATCTTGATAGGTGCTTCATCTCTGTAGTACGTCACATCACCTCATTCTTAACCTTTTCTGAAGCGAAGAAGGAATCTTTCATTAATTCCAGACGATAAACAAACATTAACAACATCACACACATTTTCCGTAGAACCCAATGGCCACTGAATCTGTTTTCGAGTTCGGGCGCCGATGTGAGAACAGGATTTTTCATTGAAGAAAGAAATATTCCTCATCATGTATAGGAAATCGAAATAATGTTGAAAGCAAACAGGGCTTAGATTCTGAATTTGCGTAAAAATCTGAGGATGTCAGATTCCTAAGCTAACTTTGCTTAATCTCAGTTGCTTAGAACTTTACTCTCCTGGGTGGTGTAATGGTTAGCATACTCGAACGGAAATCGGGAGATGCGGGTTCGATTCCCAGTCAAGGGCGATGACATTTTCAGCTTTTCTGAGAGATGTTACATGAATGACAGGTAAGTGCTACACGCAAATTCAGAATTTAAATTCTGTTCGCTTTGAACAGGATTTTGTCGGTGATAAAAATCGAAGTCGCGCCTCCTCGCTCCGAAGTAAGTTGCTCTAACCAACAAAGCTACGCCGACGGAGTATATATCTGCATATTTATCGTCTTAACACGTGCTTTCCCTCTGTAATACGCCACATGTGTTACAGCAGAAGAACTAGGTTAGTTTTAGCTCTAGTTTTCCTGTGTAGTTTCCTTTAACTTTGGAATTGACACAGTTTGTTTACCAGAAACATAAGACTACATAAACAAATACATCGCTTTTTCCATGTTTTACCAATACACAGCTACGGAGAAATTGTTATTCGGTCACCGTCGGGGAATTGAATCCCGAATCTCTCGATATCTAGCCGAGCGCGTTAGCCTTACACGTGTAAGGATAACGCGATCAGCTAGATATGAGAGATTCGGGATTTTATTCCCCGACGGTGACCGAATAACAATTTCTCCGTTGCTGTGTGTTGGTAAAACGTGGAAAGAGCGATGCATGTGTTTATTCACTGACGCCACATATTTGTAGGATTTTCACTTTGGATCTCGCCCTTTGGATTTAACTGCTATAATTAATATATAGCCAGTGCCGCTAATGCCGACCAAATGGAGACGTCTCAGTAGCTGAGTCCATCTTACGGATTTATGATGTCAGAAGCTGACTGAAAAACACACATAGCATCGTGGATTCTTGGCCACCGTTGTGTGAGGCTAACGCGCTTGGCTAGATATTGAGAGATTCGGGATTTAATTCCCCGACGGTAACCGAATAACAATTTCTTCGTTGCTGTGTGTTGGTAAAACGTAGAAAGAGCGATGGATTTGCTTATTCATTGACGCCACGTATTTGGAGGATTTTCACTTCGGATAAGTCTACATATACTGGACAGATATGAATTTAAAAGAAATTTCACTCAGATTTCATCCAACGGATTTCTCCTTATTAAACGCTGGTCTGACGTTGTCCCACTGCTGTCACGCTGAGTGATATATTCTGATGATATACGTATATTATTGTCGAATGCAGTATGTCTAAATGATATTTCTGATGATATGCGTATATTCTTGTATAATGCAGTATGTCTAAATGATATTTCTGATGATATGCGTATATTCTTGTATAATGCAGTATATCTAAAGGATGTTTCTGATGATATGCGTATATTCTTGTATAATGCCGTATGTCTAAAGTACATTTCTGATGATATGCGTATATTCTTGTATAATGCAGTATGTCTAAATGATATTTCTGATGATATGCGTATATTCTTGTATAATGCAGTATATCTAAAGGATGTTTCTGATGATATGCGTATATTCTTGTATAATGCAGTATATCTAAAGGATGTTTCTGATGATATGCGTATATTCTTGTATAATGCAGTATGTCTAAAGGACATTTCTGATGATATGCGTATATTCTTGTATAATGCTGTATGTCTAAATGACATTTCTGATGATATGCGTATATTCTTCTATAATGCAGTATATCTAAAGGATGTTTCTGATGATATGCGTATATTCTTGTATAATGCAGTATATCTAAAGGATGTTTCTGATGATATGCGTATATTCTTGTATAATGCAGTATGTCTAAAGGACATTTCTGATGATATGCGTATATTCTTGTATAATGCAGTATGTCTAAATGACATTTCTGATGATATGCGTATATTCTTGTATAATGCAGTATGTCTAAATGATATTTCTGATGATATGCGTATATTCTTGTATAATGCAGTATATCTAAAGGATGTTTCTGATGATATGCGTATATTCTTGTATAATGCAGTATGTCTAAAGGACATTTCTGATGATATGCGTATATTCTTGTATAATGCAGTATGTCTAAAGGACATTTCTGATGATATGCGTATATTCTTGTATAATGCAGTATGTCTAAAGGACATTTCTGATGATATGCGTATATTCTTGTATAATGCAGTATGTCTAAATGATATTTCTGATGATATGCGTATATTCTTGTATAATGCAGTATATCTAAAGGATGTTTCTGATGATATGCGTATATTCTTGTATAATGCAGTATGTCTAAAGGACATTTCTGATGATATGCGTATATTCTTGTATAATGCAGTATATCTAAAGGATGTTTCTGATGATATGCGTATATTCTTGTATAATGCAGTATGTCTAAAGGACATTTCTGATGATATGCGTATATTCTTGTTTAATGCAGTATGTCTAAATGATATTTCTGATGATATGTGTATATTCTTTTAGAATGCAATGTCAAAAATCAGTAGAATACGAAACTAATGCTGTCCTGATAGATAGTGGTGAAATCATCATCATCATCATTGTCAACCATTATCAATCCACTGCTGGACGAAGGTCTCCCCAAGTTTCCTCCACAACGGTCTGTCTTGTGCCAGTCTCCTCCATGTCACTCCCGCATACTTTCGAATTTCATCCACCCATCTTCCATGTGGTCTTCTTCTGGGTCTTTTCCTGTCCCTTGGAATCCAATCTAAAATTTCGGCTGTCCATCGATGGTCTGTTCTTCTGGCAGTATGTCCAGCCCATTGCCATTTCAGGGATTTTACTCTGATCATGATGTCTTCCACTCTAGTCATTTTTCGGATCCACGAGTTCCTCTTCTTATCTCTCCTGGTTATACCAAGCATGCACCTCTCCATGCTTCTTTGAGTTGTCTGCAGCCTTTGTATGTCTCTTTTAGTTAAGGTCCACGTCTCTGCACCATATGTAAGCACTGGAAGGATGCATTGATCAAACACTTTTCTTTTAAGACATAATGGCATTATGCTCTTGAAAATTATGCTGTTTCTTCCAAAAGCTCTCCAGGCAAGTTTTGTACGCCGATTAATTTCTTCACCAATGTGACCCTCACTTGATATCTGCTGTCCAAGATAAACGTACGTATCTGTTATCTCCAGTTTTTCTCCATCAATCGATAAATCTTCATTTCTTGTAAAAGCATTGAACATCACTTTTGTCTTCTGAAAGTTCATTTTTAATCCCACTTCTTTACTCTTGTCAGCAAGTTCCTGGATTATACTCTGCAGCTCTGATGGGGTAGTTGCAAAAATGACTACGTCATCAGCAAAACGAAGGTGGGTTAAATAATCTCCATTAATCTTTATCCCTTTGTTTTCCCAGTTCACAGCAAAGATTTAGCAGAGAATTAACATTTTCTTTTGTGTTGAACGTTTCGTTATAAAAACGACTGACGAAAAAGACATTAACCTAAGAGTGAGGAAATGCATTATTTTTGACACAAAGAAGTTGTGCGAGACGTAGTAAATTAGGCAAATGCGCTTCACAGAATAAAGCCTAATCTGGTCGAATGGTGAAAACGAAATAGAAAAAAAAAGAAACAGAGCTTGTTCACCATTATTAAGCAATTAGATCAGCATAATTTTCCATTATGGAGAAAATTCCAGAATATGGTCATAATCATTACTAAATGTTTAGCGTCCGTGTTGAAACAGAAATCACCCCAACACACCTAATGAGGTTTCGTGACATTCGCATCTCTCGCAGGAAATGAGTTATGGAAGAGATGCTTCTCCTCGGAAGAGACGTGAGTTTTCAACTGCCCCTCTGCTACTTTCCGACCCACATCCGCCCCTCCCCCTTCATTTCTCCTCCCCACATTAGCACCACGATGCATGCATAATAAAAACTCTCCGGTCCGATGAGGTGTTGCTTACTTCGGCACTTGTATGCTGACAAATTGCACAAGTTAGATTGCAGCAGAAAGATCCTGCTCTGTGAGTATGTGTGTGTTTGTTGGGGAAAGGGAGCGTGTTGCTGGTATGAATGTATCTATAAATGCAGTTAATGTTCCTCTTCGAGATCTTCGAAATGGTGGCCCACACGTAGTTAATGAGACTTCCACTCCATTCCTCAGATCTCCATTTATGACAGATTCCTGGGCTGGCAACATAAAGAATGTTTCTAATGCGGCATTTCGGTTTCTTGCTCTCTTGCAATGTTAAAGCCACACACGCACTTTGCGGTATAACAACACTCGGTTATTTAAGAATGCTGGGATGTTCGCTATTTATCGGATACGCTTAGAATCTGTTGGTAGCTTGATACATCCCGTTAAGTCGTTTCATCAAAGCCATTTCTTTTTAACGTATTCTTTGCACATTACCAACATTACCGATTTCACTGAGTTTCAACATAGTTTCGTTTCAAGCGCGATGAAAACCGAACTGTTCGAAAAATAAATTAGCACACTCCTAAGGAATATCAAGTACATGCTATTTGAACGAACGAATAAAAATTACTACATGCAGCAAAAATCAATTTTAACAAAAAAAGGGGGAATTAGCAGACCGAGCAATACCAAAATTATTCGCAGCATTTTTAAAACCAGAGAAGGTATCAATACATACAGTAATTATTGACGGGAAAGTGAGATCATGCAATTTAATGTACACCTTTGTAAAAAAAAAATGAAAAGCGAAGCATCCACAAGAAGTTATTCAAACGAGATAAAAATTGATACTTGTCATGTACATTATTTGGGAGCGAAAAACACTTTTTTTTTATTTGAAACGTCTCCATGTGCAGCAGTTGCGATTTTATTACTGAAAAGAACCGCCGAAATATGGATGACATTATTTGATATCTTAGGCTTCCCCAAGAACGTCGAAGGTTGAAAGTTATAGGGAAAATGGTTTAAAATCAGCCGCGTTCTCCATTTTTTAAATATAAAACCATACTGTGTCACCATGTTATTTAATATCACATTCGAGTGTATATACACGGGTAAAAATTCAGCAGACGCGAGTTCATTTTTTAGGCTTCCCCAAAGAGCTCAAAATTTGTCATATTTCTCCGAAAATGGCATGATAAGTTATGCATATATTACAGACACCAGTCTTACCTTGTAGCATAACTTTACAAGTGAGTTTATTTCACTTGGATATCAGACATTTTTTCAAAACTTGGCGTCAGCTTCCTATCCAAAATGTTTGCTCTGATGAATCCATCTCTTCCAAAAAGGCCTCACACATAAGCAGAAGAATCTGTTACAATCTTAACCATCCTCTCTACTGTTTGAGAATAGCAGGGTATTTTTGTAAATTCGTGGCAAGAACTTTGATATTTATCCGACTGTAATAATTCCAGAAGCTCATCGTCTTTCCATTTCCGTGTGATCTGAGGCTCAGTCACATTACACTCTTGCCAGTCAATTAGGTCGATGCAATCATTGCTCTGGAAATTCTGCTTAGGAATCCGACAATTCCTAATTGTAGTTGTTTGTTTAAAAGATTTCCTGGCTTTCATGATGCGTCAAATAGCAACCGAGATATAAAAAGCTGGAAATTTCTTGGACAATCTTTACAGGCACCGTTACATTTGATCTTGATCCACGATGGTGCATATACTTTCATTATGAAGGTGGCTAATGAGACAAGTTGTGGTGTTGGATCACTAGTTCCAACATACAAACGCAGAATGCGATTTGCGAGGGACAACCAACGGGAATGTGCAAGTGTTCCAGGATCCCGATTTGCCAGATTTTGTGTGCAATCACCTGCAGAGACTGCCTTACAAATTTTCCACAAATAAAGTTGATCCGAGCTAAGACCTCCATAGTTAATGTCAGACTGAAGCGAAAAATCAATTTTCGGGAAATTAACGATATGAAGGTTTGCTCACGTCTTCAGGCGCTTTCTAATCAATCGACTAAATCCTCTTGGACCTGATGTTTTCCCGTCGAGTGCTTCAGTGAGGCAGTTAAAATGAAGTTGACATATAATCCAGTGCATGGGAGAATTCAGCTTCTCTTCAAGACACCTAATTATACCTGCATTTGTGCCGGGATTAGTCACTTCCCCGTCACTTTCAATAAAGACTAACTGCGACAAGTCAATGGCCTTCTGGTCCAATAAGCTGAAGATACCGTCGGAAATGTCCTTTGCACTCTTGCTCTTTGGTGCAAAATGTCCCAAATAGACTGAACCTGGTTCTTTAACAAGTGTAATATGCTCCTCCCACTCTTTTCGATTGTGCCTCTTGCCATCACCTGTCTGTGTATTCGTAAGAGTTTTATCCCTTCTTTCGTCCAAAAATAGAGCTACACTCTTCCGACCAATTAAGTTTACTTCATTTTAAATTTTTTGACGGGTGTTTTTCCTTTCTCGTCGTACATTATGCCGGTTAATAACAGATACATTACATTCTTTCGACTAAACCGGTTCATTTATACCATGAAGCAACCCCGACGCAACATCAGCTACCGCTCGATCGCTGATCCCTCGGCTATCGCACTTTCTAGAAAATCCAGTCAGTGTCATTTGACACCTAGGTTTTGAATAGCGGCGTGGAGTGAGATCGTAATCTTTCTCTGAGGCCAACAACTGATTAGGACCCGGCTCTTCTGGTTTTCCTGCAGAATTAGTATTTGTATACTCTTATGAAGTATCATCTTCGACCCACAGTGCCGATTTCAGTGATGCAGTTTTCTGTAATTTCCTACTGACATGCTCTTCTATATCACCCTTTCGAGCTGATCTTTTCTTCAGTACACTGGTGGTTTTTGCATCAAGCCCACCTACTATCATTCTTCTGTTTGTTGTCAGGTACATTAGAAAGTCTCGCTCTTTCACGGGTACCCTTTTTGCAGAGCTGCATTTTCAGGTTCTAAAACATTTGCACTTGCATGAGCATATGTCAAAGATACGTTGCGCATCTGCACGAAATTGTGCAACCTTCTTTCGGTAGGTTCCATCCATTCTTGCAGCGTGTTTTTTCAGCTTTTGGATTTCAGTGTTGTATGCGGTAGTACGCTTTAAAACTGATTTGTGGAGCGATGTCGTGAGAGAGGCTTTCTTCCATTTACTCAGCACTTTGTCCGCGACAATACTTGCTATTTCTGCTGCAGCAGGCTCATAATTTATACCTTCCTGCCTACGTGTATTCCTCACAAGGTAGAAATGGCGCATTGCATCTTCATACGTAGGCAACACATTTTCATGCATCTCCTTATAACTCCCGAGGATAGGGTAATCAGCTTGATTTCTTGTTTCAGCCATTTTAAGTAGTTGAACGACAAAACGAAAATGCCGGTACGGTCCAATCAACGTCACTAGAAGTGAACGAAACTGTTGCATCATTATGACGCAAACCCGCCAGCACTCTCTCCCAAAAGGATCTGTGGGACTGTGGTGAGATGATTCAGCGTGCTCGTAAAGAGAGCCCTGCTGTGAGGGATGGGGTGGTGTTAAGTGAAGAAAGTAACAAAAACTAAGGAGAGCTTAATGCCGTAAGCTATGCTTCTGAAACTCAACACGAGGTATCCAGAAAGTATGGGAGGGGGAGGATTGTTAATGTTTAGCTCAAATTGTTAACAAGAAGGCTGCTGTCGAACATAATGCTTACGCAACTTATCATGCCATTTTTGGCGAACAATTACATAATTTAAGGGATCAGGGTAAGCCGAAAAAATTCACTTATGTCTGCTGAATTTTTACCCATGTGTATACAATCAAAGGTGATATTAAATAACATGGTGACAGAGTATTTGTTTATATTTACAAATTGGAGAAAGCGGGTGTTTTTAAACCCCTTTTCCCTATGATTTTCAATCTTCGAGGTTATTGGGGAAGCCTAAGATATCGAATAATGTCACACATATTTCGGGGGGGGGGGTCATTTCAGTAATAAAACAGCAACTATTGCACATTGTGGCGTTTCAAATAAAAAAAAAAGTGTTTTTCGCTTCACCCTACTGTTAATGTATAGGAAAGGAAATTATTGCATTTCCGGAGCGGTTGGGCCATTTTTTTGGATAAAGCAGCTCATTGCAGTGCCAGCTCTGGCTCTATACAGGCGGTTAGCTAGCGTTGTTTAGACGCATACGGTTTACGGATACTATTCGAAGATATAGCTTGTCAGGTGGAGTCCAACTTACGTGCCAGTTCTCCGATATTCCAGAATGGGTACAGGTGGCATCCCATCATCTTCCAGATATCTTCAAGCGGTGAGAGGCCGTGCAATCTGGCTGAACATGGAAAAGTGTCAACATTACGGTGGCAGGACGGGAAGAGCCGTGCTGCGTGTGGACGGGCATTACCCAGCTGAAAAGTGTTTTGATGGTGGTACGAGAGGAATGTCAACACAACTGGACGTAGAATTTCGTCGACGTACTGTTAAGCAGTGAGGGTGGCACAGACGACAACCAATGGTAAACGACTATTGTAGGAAACGGTTCCCCAGACGTCACTTCCGTTGTGCGAGATGTGTCCCGTTTAACGGTAAAGGCACGATCCGTGCGCTGGCCGGCTCGTCTCCGGACAGGTATGCGGTGTTCATCGGAGCCAAGTGCAAAGTGGGACACATCACTGAACATAACACGACACCACTGCCATCCGGTGGTGGCAATGCTCGCTAGCCAGCGGTAGCAGGCGGAGTGGCCTCCTTGAATGTTGTCCTCGTGCCGTAAGTGGTCTGTCAACGATCGATTTTGATGGCCACTTTCGTACCTGTAGACGAAGACAGCATGGCCGCATGTGGTTGAAAGCGACAAATTCGAGTTCTTTCCGTGATGCTTTTAGAACGTTCGATTCCCGGGTTCTGTCGTTGCTCTCGGCCGTTCACTGCTAGCGTGCCGCTCTGTTGTGCCCTCCTCGAACTGTTGGTCCAATATCGTCCTATTGCCACTTTGCTCCTGGCCAGATGCCTGGCGATAGGGCGACCTGACCAACCAGCGCCTCTCAACCCAATTATATGTCCTCACTAAAACTCGCTTAACTGATCATATTGTGCACTGAGAAAAACGTTTTGTTAATTCAAAAAAAAATTTCTTGAGTCAACAAAACATTTTGTCGATATACAGTCAACAAAATTATTTTGTTGTTATTGCAAAATTATTTTGTTGAAAATTATTGTTGATTTAACAAAATTTATTGTTATCACGACAAAACGTTTTGTTCATTTAACAAAATGATTAGGTCGATTTTTGGGAATTTGTTGATCCAACAAAACATATTGTTATCACGACAAAATGTTTTGTTGCTGCACCAAAATATTGTTATCGTGACACAATATGTTTTGTTGCAGCAAGAAAACATTATGTCATGATGACAATTTTTTGTTGGATCAAACACATTCCCAAAAAATCGTGATAACAATAAATTGTCGTGATTATAATAAATTTTGTTAAATCAACAATAATTTTCAACAAAATAATTTTGCAAATTCAACAAAACATTTTTAATGTTTTGTTGAATTTGCAACCGCAGTCCGCTCTCAAAATTGTCTCTGCGTCTGAGTTTTGCTCTATCCTCTCGATGCGCGGTTCATGCGCTGTGGCGTGTCACTATTTAGCCATCGGTTGTTATTTTTTAATCATTTGCATATTCGTCCTTGGGGTGCTTTCATGCGAAATTTCGTCAGGATCGGACAGCTTTCTCGGAGTGATTTTTTTTTTTTTGCGAAGAGTGTAGAGACCTTTTGCAAGCAACATAAAGAAATAAATTAGCGCACTAAACGAGAATAGCAATTGCGTGCCACGTATTACAAGAAAAAATCTGATTTACAAAGTTTCAAAAAGGCATTTAAAACAACTAGTAATCTTGAGAAGAATATAATGTGCTTATCATTTCCGAGGAAAGAAATATTTCTTTCAAGAGGGGCAATAAACTAGAGAAAGATAGTTTGGCACCTACAGGGAAAACTCTATGCTTTTGGTAGAACAAAAAATTTCCGTATAAACAGAAAAAAGTTGAAAGACAGGAGTAAACATCTACAGAGAACTCCAGTCCCCTACAATGTGTTAGAACAAAGAAGGAAATCGTTATCAAAACTAGGGAAAAGAAGTAAACAATTAGCGTTGCTCATCATGTGCAAAGGATATGGTAAACATATAAAAATGGAAAAAGCGCTCACTCATAAAAGAAATACAAAGTGCGTAAGACATTACGGAATGTAAAACAGTGAAAAAGCAGACTTGCCAAGATGCAAGGTACTAAGTGTGTTTCACTTCTTGGAATATTTAGAAAAAATTACTTTAGGAAGATTTAAAAACAAAACAAATAGTAAAGCATATGGAAGTGCATCTACATGTCATACAAAGGTTAGGAAAAACAATATTAGTTCTAAAAATCGGGTACATAAATAAACGACACATACATGCTTATACGTACGAGGAAGCTCTAAAGTCATCAAAACGAACGGCACTGCAGAGCTTATAACATACCAGAGGAGTAAATTAATACGCATGGGTACCATACTGAGTGCATGCCATTTAGCATGAAAAGCACTTCGCAGCAGAAATCACAAAACCTCGCGGAGAAATAAATTTACACTCCATGAAATCCACTACACGAAAAACACTGTAATAAAATAAAGAGCTCAATGACGCCCACTTCAAAGCATATAGAAGAAAGTAGTAGGAAAAAGAATCAGAACTCCTCTAAAGAACAGCCGATTATTTCATAAGTGAACGAATAACTGCCTGAATGCTGAATATAAACGGGAAGAAAATTTCACAAAGCAACAAAAAAAGCTCGAACCACACTCCAGTTCCTACATCAAATAACAAACTATTCATCAGACAAACATATTTTACAGAAACTACGGATTTGTATGAATGATGACTGCCTATACATATTAGATTTAATATGCGAACTGATAACAATGTACAGTACTGTTTGTGAAATTGCAACACCAGAAAAGAATCGCGCTATTCAAGTGAAACTTATATCAAATGTTCTTCATTTTACAGAGGTAACTACTTATTTTTATACATCTATGCAAGAACTAGTTTGCTTCGAAACTCACTATACTGTGAAGCAACCTCGAGTAAAAATAAAAACTTCTACACGGAGAATCATTGCATAGAAGAGGATTCTGATATCGTCCTGAAGAACAGATTGCCGAGTTGCATCCGTGCGAGATCAGAGTTCATTTGTCTTGACTTGTGGAAGGGCTGGCTGGGCATGTCGCTTAGCTGCCATTTCCATACATGTTCGATTGGGACATAACCACTGAACGTGCAGGGCAGGGCAGAAGCGACATCTGCCGTGCATGGAAGAGATATTGCACATTCTGGGCCACATGTGGTCGAGCATTGTCCTGCTTAAATGTATCGCCAGGGCAACTGTGATGGATGGGTCATGCCTCTAAAGCGTTCCTGGGGTACCGTTCGTATCAACAATCAGACATCTCTGAGTTGCGTGTATTTTGCTATTTCTCACATAACATTAATCACACCAAAAAAAAAACTGGAATATTACAAAACCCTACAGCCAGTATCAAAGCCTCATCTCCCGGTTTCGTTTCGAGAGGGTTCAATTCCGGCTCCAGGGGTTGTTTGTAGTATTTAAAATTGTTTTGATGTGATTAATGTTATGTGAGAAACAGCAAAATACACGCAACTCAGACATGTCTGATTGTTAATAATTCAGTGGTATTAGGTGTGCAAATTAGTTTTAAAGCGTTTTAAGACAAAGCAACAGGTAATTTGAGAGAACACAACAATACCTTTACGAATCAAAATATGCGCCGTCAATAGCTATTACCTTCCGCCATCGGTCGGGCCGCTAACGGATTCCAGTCATGAAGAATACTTCGTCGATTGACGCGAAGAAGTCGTCAACCAATTTTTACACTTCGTCACATGTCCGGAACCGTATAGAAGATAAACTATGTTGAATCGATCGGAACAAATGACAGTCTGAAGGGGCTATGTTGGAACTATACGCCGGGTGCTCCAAAACTTCCCAGCCAAGCGTCAATAACGTTCCCTGGACCGATTTCGTGACATGCGGCCTAGAGCTGTGATGCAGTAACTTCCCGAGACGCAATCCTTTGCCTCTGCATGAACGTTTGAGTCAGATTTCCTGGTTCAATCACAGCAAAATGTTGCTTGCAGCAATCAGCAGTAACGTTTTGATCCACTTCCATTAGTTCATAATATAGCACACCCTTCATATCTCACCAGATGCACCGCAGGACTTTCTTGGAGTGAATATTGCGTTTCGGTGTCGACGTCCTTGCTTAACTGGGGTCTACCCAGGGTTTTCTGCGTTTGAGATTGTCGTACCGTATCCATTTTTCATCACCCGTAAAGATTTTCCACAGGAAATATTTTTTGTGTGTTATTTATTCAACAGATTCAAACACTTCATGACACGCTCATCCTTGTTCCTCTGGCTCAGGTCATGCGGCACCCATTTTCCTTTATTCTGTATATTTCCCATTGAGCGTAAGCGATTGGAAATGGTTTGCTTAGTTACACCCAGCCCAGTTGTTCAGCTAGTTCGTTCTTTGCGTTTGAGACGAATCTTCATCCAGCAATGCTTGCTGTTCCTTATGTGTTATTTTCTGCGGGTCGCCTCTACGTTCTCGATCGCTAACACCAAAATCACCTGCTTTAAATAGTCTAAACCCAAACTCACGTGTGCTTTTCGATACAATATTCTCCTCCAGAACAAAAAAGATCGGGGCACATGCTTTTGCAGCACTTTTTCCTTGATGAAATTCGTAACGAATGCAGTGTCGAAAAAATGCAGTATCGCTTCTCATCTATCACCTATCGATGTGCAAGTGCGTTGTTGTGCAAACTTCTTTGTCACATTTTATACTCTGCACCAGTTACGGTCACATTACAACAACGCAGGGTAATGTCGGATATGTAAATTAGAGGTATACGTCACACAAAAAACGCTTTAAATCTTATTTGTACACCAAATATTTCTACGTATTATATAAAGAAAATTTCTCCCACACTACTTAACATTCCTTGTTTTCATAACAGCTGGACAACTACCAAGGAGAAAAATTGCTTAGTCAGGGTGTGCACATATTATTTAAAAACAGTTTACGTTGGAACTATGGCTCAAACATTATCATAGTATAAAAAATGAATTTATTTTATTCCTAACGTGAATCATACTTTTCAAAACTATTCGTGTGTGCCCCATTTATTTAATAGAGCGCAATGTTTTCTGTTCTATTTTCCACATATTTTATTTTAATTCAATAGTTTAGGTATGTAAATTTGGATCTGTTAAAGGTAATCATTTAACGGTGTCGCGTCAATATATAGCAGAAATACTCGCCCAATTTCCAAATATTAATTGCATATAAATCCGATTTGGAAAGTGCATTAACTGCTATATCTGTGCATCCGGGTCTCTGTTCTACATGGACATTTTCTGCCTTCAAAATGTCGAATTCTCTGTCCGATAGAGGAAATCGTTGGCATTATGATTTCAGATATCTTTCCTTCCGTTCATCCGCGCCCTATGTCTTTCTCTCTGTGCGTGCGGGAAAATGATATTTCAAATACTAATGCGAAAGCTGAAGAAGCTTCTTTTGTAGGCTTTAGAGGAAGCCATGCGCACAAAGTTATCGATATGTCTGTCTGAGCGTTTTTCCAGTGGGATCGGCCGCAGACTGAATAGAAGGAACTGCATGTCCCTTATATTCTGCATATATATTCTATCAGACACAGAAAATATTTTAATATCTACCTTCCAGAAGCTGAGATATCGTTTTTGTGTCAGGACGGACAAATAAATGGAATGACTAATATATGGAAAATCTGACGCATATGGTTCCCTGCATCGGATTGAAAAGTGATTTTAACAATCCGCGATTTATGACATGAAGTAAAATTCTTGCGAGAAAGAGACTTAATATTACACGCATTATTCTGTAAAATGTTGGTAATAAAAAGCAGGAATCATGCGTTTCTATGTATTTATTTATCTGGCCCAAGTGTTGGCCGAATGAACATAAACAGAGAGCTGTATATTTAGCATAATTCGGGTAAATGATCTTCTTATGCACGGTTCTGTTGTAGCTTGTTTGCATCTCCCGTGTCAGATCAAAGGCAACTTCACATATAAAAAAACTACTTTATTTTTCAGTTTATAACACGACAAACAAGTGTCTTGTGTAGCCCCATGAAACTCTTTGTTGTTGAAGTACTATTATGCATATGAGCACCAAGAACACCCAGCTCTCTCTCTCTGTGTCTCTCACGTATCGATCAATTCGTGTGTGCTCTCGAGAAGTTAGTGATTGCCTGCTATATAACAGCACGCGATCACCTTTAGATGCCAATGTGATCGCGTGCTGATCTAAAGATTTTGCATTATCAATGACTCGTGCTCTATTTTTCCGATCTACAAAGTTCGAACTGAATTCTGAATATCACGGCAAGTCGAGTTTGTTCATTAATTTAATTTAGCACAATTCGAATATTAATTTGTATGCTTTAATTACTTTTTACTTTTTTACGAGTAGCATAACCAAATTTCCGAGTTTAGTGTTGATTACATTATACATTTTGCAAAATGTTGATCTATCTAAACGCTCTAACCTACAATAAAAACTGAAAACTTGAGATGTCATAGTGAACAAAATTGCATCTCAAAATAAATGTCACCCCAATAGCACATTGCCGAGAATTTAGATGGTTCCGATTTGTAATAACAGATGTCGCATTCATTTGTAGAAAACGCTTCGGTATGAATTTCAAACTAACCATCGAACAGGACAGTTTAAAACATGTTGTGAATGGAATAGCAAGTGTTCCGGCGAAACAGTAATTTAACGCGAAAAATCAAAGTAAAATTTATTAAGGTAAGTTTACAAGAAAACAAATTTCCGAGTTTAGTGCCGATTATATTACACATTTTGCAAAGTAACGATTTAGCTAAACGCTGTAATCTACAATTGTTAAACAAAAAATATTTTTACAGAGAACGTTATTTATCGCGAGGTCTTTTGATAAAAGAAAATAAGTAACATATAATTTTAGTTCTAACATGAATGACTTCTTACTATATAAGTTTTTACTATATTTCTTTACATAAATCCGGCGTCTATTTGATTTGTTTTGGTCTGCTTCAATTAAAAACCTCCCTCCGTTATAGGACGGGGAACATCCTCTTTATATTTATATTTATTTAAAGCTTGAAAACAACTGTTCTAGGACGGGCTATACGTTATTCTGGAAATATCTACAAAATGCTGCATGTGTTGAAGTAATATCAAGAATGTTAGTGAATGAAATACGGGATTACACCGTAGTAAAATAATTTTTTTTTTTTTTTTTTTTTGGTTGGAGGTTTAACGACCACCGTGAGCAACTCAATGGGCTATAAGCAGTCGCCCGTCCCTAATTTAGGGTCACTGGTTCCCGGGAAGGGAGAGAGCCAGTGCCGTAAGACAAACACAACATCCATGCCTCACCGGGATTTGAACCCGGACCCCTTACGGACGAATGATCAGAGGCCAGCGCCTTAGACCAATGCGCCACCGGGGCGGCAAAATAAAATACAAATTTGGAAGATGTGTGTCCGTTAATTGGTGTAAATATGACGTGGATGTTAAGTCAGATAAAATCCGAAAACTTGAAATTTTCGTCGTCCTGCAGCGGAAATCGAACCCTCGCCTCCCGGATAGCGCCGGAGTATGATAACCATACTCCGGCCATATACTCCCAGGGAAGTATAACCATACTCCGGCGCTAACGTCCCAGGGAAGTATAACCATACTCCGGCGCTATACTCCCGGGGAAGTATAACCATACTCCGGCGATAATACTTCCAGGGAAGGAAGAGCGTGGGAGTATGGTTTGCATACTCGGCATGCAAACCATATTCCTGCGGGATGTTTGATCACCGTCAAATATTATGTGTACCACTGCATTGGAATAGTCTTAGTGGCGAAAGCATGTGACTGCAATGAGATGTCCTGGGTGATGTCACTGGAAATACTATCAAAGTGGTACCTTTATCATAGGCTTCATGTTAGGGTTACCTAATGCTGGATAGTCCCTGCGTGTCATTGCTGCGAAAACTCATCGGAATGTGACAAATGCACTTGTCACAGAAAATTAGGGATATTGCGGTTTCGAAGGGAAAACTTGGTGATTTGCAAATTTAGCGACTACTGGAGATCGGTTATCAGCGTGGGTAACTACATCATAGTAAATTAGCGTCATGGCAACGCAGCACGTGGCGTTGGAGCTCCGATAAATAGTACCATACGAGAAGTGGAAAAGAGGTCGTTGCACGGCTCGGTCTAGAAGTTTGCTAAAAGTATTGCCGTCAGTGTGGGATTAACCTGAAATGATAAACAAACGACGTTTAATCATTAACAGAAAGAGGACTGTTTGCATGCCATATGCAGGTGTACAGAGGATGGATATGACTGCTGCTTTAAGAATTTTGCAAAGTGTACTAAGTTTGCTATACACAAATTTCTGCGGTATGGAAATGTTGCAGAACGATCCAAGAGTGATCGCCCCGAGATGCAGGATCGCTCCCTGAGAGTAAGTGCTCGAAGAAGGCTTAGTATCCCCACGTAGCCAACTCCGGGAATCACTTCGAGATGCTTCTCATGTCACTGTTAGTTCTGAAACGGTTCAAATTGTCTTCCAGAATACAGACTCGGAGCAAAGTGGCCGTCGAGATTTATAGCATTCACATCTGCTCACCTTTCGTTAAAGACGTACACGGGTACAATAGTACATGTCGTAGAATACAGAGTGACATCATGTAATGTTAACAGATGAATCCCGTTTCGCTCTTTGTCCTGATAGTCGACGAGAACACTTTTGGTCTGGGCAGGAGTGCGTTTCAATGGCCGTACTTCTTTGTAGGTTTGTCAAGGTAACATGGATGTTTCAGTATACCGAAACGAAATCCTTGTGTCATTGTGACACTGCTTCACCCTGCTATTGTACATTATGACGTATATTCTAATTTAACTTTCATTTTTAGTTCTTTTCCCTATGTATATTTGAGTTTGTTCTTTTTTTCACTTTCCAAACTTAACTTGATATCTTCTCTCTCACATGAATGAGGTTGGCAGCACTTTTGAGGTCAGAGAGAGTGACGTATGAATGTGATACGAACGTTAGATCAAAAAGACAATACAGCAGTTGCTCAGTGTATGTGTGTGCATGGAGATGTTCGATATTTGTTAAGCGAGTTTATATGTTAGATAGTTAAGGTACACTGCCGGACAATTGCTAAGGACGGATGACAATAGCAACGATAGCAACCATAAAATGGAAGGTAGGAAAATGTGGAAATTAGCATAAGTGCGGGATACAGTAAGACGTGTTGTGCGTATGCAAATTTTGGATTGCCGAACTTGTTCGTGACGTCATAGCGCTGATAAGAGATAGAAAGGATTTGACGCGTATTGACCGTTGTTGTTCAAACGCAAAGTTAAAAGGGTAAGAATCAATTGACGAACTTGCAATTTTCAGTATGTCTTTCCGACATCACCTAGATGATTTTACGCGTGACCGTATTATTGGCAAGATTGAAGAAGGGCGAAAAATAACAGATGTTGGCAGGGAGTTCGACGTCAGCCACAGTGTTGCTTCAAGGCTTTGGAAATCATTTCAAACAAATGGAGAGTGTAGCAAACGTCACGGGGGAGGTCGTGTTCGCAGTACGACACCTGCAGAAGATCGGTACATATTGCTATCAACAAGCTAGTGAGGTAGCAAATCAGTTTATGGCTTCTACTGGCAAGCGGATCTCCCGAAAAACTGTGGCCAGACGTTTGCATGAAGGAGGACTATACGCCCGCCGTCCTGTTGTGTGCATCCCATTGTCCAGACGTCACCGTACCGTCCGTTTGCAATGGCGCCATCAACATCGCAATTGGACTGATAACGACTGGTCTGCTGTCCTCTTCTCAGATGAGAGTAGACACAGTCTATCGTCTGATTGTCGACGACAACTTATCTGGCGTGATAGTGGTACTGCATATTGTCCAGTAAACATACAGGAAAGGGACCGATATCCGACATGTAGTGTCATGGTATTGGTTGGTTGGTTGGTTGGTTGTTGGATTTTATTGGCGCAAGGGCCAGGTTTGGCCAAAGAGCGCCAGACAAAGAACTATCAGCCACAGATTTTTAAAAACGTGGAAAATGATTAAGAGCAGACAGGCTTGGTAAAAGTTGAAAAAGAGTATGATGAAAGCTGTGAAGACAAGGTAGTTAATTAGGTTTATATAAAAATTTATTAATTTACTATTATAATTATATCTTTTTTTTTTTTTTTTTTTTAAACACAACTACACAAAGGATGAGTCACTCTCCTCCCCCCACACTCCTCTGCAATGCTGGCAGAGGGCGGGGACGAACTGTCACTCTCTTCCCCCCATGTTCCTCTGCAATGTTGTTTGAGGCTGGGGACGAACTGTCACTCTCCTCCCCCTATGTTCCTCTATAATGTTGGTTGAGGGTGGGGACCTCGCTGAGGCCGAGACAGTTGGATGGACACTGCACACCTTTGCGGATTGAGGGCCGGGTCGTCCGCACGTGCAGGCTTTCTGCTTTAAACTGGAAGAGAGGGTCGGCTGCAAAAGAGAAGGCCCAGAATCAGGTAGTCGAAAAATCGCGAGCTCGGGGAAAAACACCTGTGTCGCTTGGTCAGCTGTAGATCGCTTGGCAAGCGCTGCGAGAGCTACAGGGCGCGGAACAAAGGGCTGCACGGGTTGTGGCTGAGACTGAACAACTGCGGCAAAAGTACGCTGGCGGGTGTTGGGAATACCCAACTTGGCCTTGGCAGCAGGGTACGAGAGGCCTTCCAGGGTCTTGAGGCGCTGGATCGCCATCTCGTCCTTCCATTTCATACAGTTGCGGGAGTAAGCTGCATGGGCCTCACCGCAGTTAACACAGCAGGCCGCAGAAGTGCAACCTTCCCCGTCATGTTCACTGGAGCCACAATTTGCGCAACGAGCGGAACTCTTACAGAAACGTTGTGAATGCCCGTACCTCTGGCACCTGAAACAGCGCAGAGGACTGGGAATGTACGGGCGAACTCCACAGACCAAGTAGCCAGCCTTGATTTCGGTCGGAACTTTCGGGGAGTTAAAAGTCAAGATGACATTTTTTGACTTAATCATGGAACCATCACGCCGGAACATCATACGACGTGCAGCAATAACACCTTGATCAGCAAGTTCAGTCACGAATTCGTCTTCACTGCATGGCAAGAGATCAAACTCCGAAATAACACCCCGAGAGGTGTTAAGAAACGGGTGAGGTGTCACTTTTACAGGAATGCCTTGAAGACTAGTGAGGTTCAGAAAAGTGTTACTCTGAGAAACACTGCAAGTTTGGACAAGCAGGTCCCCAGAGCGAAGCTTCCTCACAGACTTCAAGGGGCCAACCGCAGCGTCCAAAGCTTTAGAAATGAAAAAGGGAGATCTGGTGGACAGTCTCTCATGCGGATCGATGGATTCTACAAGCAAGTGAGTAGCATGCGTAGTCACAGCAATTGAGGGGAGACGACGCTTCGGAGCGACTGGTACAGCCGCCGAAGAAGAGGTTCCACATTCTTGGTCCAGGTCAAGGTCTAAAGACCGTTTAAGGGTATGAGACTTGGTAGGTTGAGAAGACGAAGGACAGTCGTTGTCAACTATCATTTTGTCATTTGACTTAAATTTGGAGTTTTTGTTCTTTTTACCCATGGAAAAAAGGAGGAAGATTCGTCTGCAGACTACTCCACCCACCACCGAGCCCTACAAGGGAGAACTGGAGGTCTGCAAGCCAAGAAAATGACGCTGGACACAGTTCTGGAGCTTATACGTTGCAGATATAGTCCGTTGGCTGTGATCACACGCACTCGGCGGACACTTCGGCCTCCGGGTACCGTCATGCCAACGCCTTTGGCATGATCCCACAGCCCCCGGGCTCACCCTGCCGTGCTATACGACAAAAAAGCCGCTAAAGCCGTGTACACAACTTGGTACAAGACTTCTGACTAGAGGTGGGTTAGTCTCTAGCCTCCCGTTTACAGCGAAGCCGGGGTCGAAGAGGAGTGATGGTACACAGGAGGCACTTATCCGGTCTCCTGCGACCTCAGCCGCCAGACATCCCATTTCCGCCTCACGGGTCTCCGCAAGCGGCAAACATGCAGGTAGGTCTAGCACCCAAACCAGCTAAAAGGAAAAAAGAAATCCAAAGAAGACAAATCCTGGAAGGGAACCTAAACGGAATCTCAGCAACCTACGAACTGAGCGGTTAATATAATACAGTTAGTGGTGGAGGGTAACAAAACCACAAGACCGGGGTGTTAGTGCATAACGTGGTAGCGATTAGGTAAAGTATACAACACGGGCAACTAGCCAGTGGAGAAAATAAATAAAAACGAAAAAGCGAGACACAAGACCAGCTCGGGATCGTGGGGCCGCGACTCCCCAACAGCTGTATGAACAGCCGTCCCTGCAAACACCAACAGCACCAAAATAAGAAAAAAACAAGCTGTGGCATGACATCAGATGTTGACCAGTCACAAGGTCAGCTCGGGCCGTGGGGGCGCCGCTCCCCAAATAACTGGGAAACCAGTTATCCCCGTGCGGGAAGTGTCATGGTATGGGCTGGCATCATGATCAATGGCCGTACGGCCCCCTATGTGCTTCCAACTGGGACTATGACTGGCCAACGATACATTAATGATGTTCTGCTACCTCATGTTCGCATGTTCCGTGGTGCTGTCGGTGATAGATTCACTTTCATGGACGACAACGCAACATGTCATCGAACAGTCGCTGTCCAGGAGTGTCTTGAGAGCGAGGATATTCAACGCCTCGTATGGCCAGCTCGTTCTCCAGGTCTGAATCCCATTGAAAATGTGTGGGATGCTTTGGGGAGGAGTCCTGCTGGTCGCCAATGCCCTCCAATAAACAAGGACACCCTCATCCGTGCACTGACAGAGGAATGGGATAAATTACCCCAACAGCTGCTTGATAATGTTGTGCAAAGCATGACACGACGTGTGGAATCTTGCATCGCCCTCCATGGTGGCCATATCCCGTATTGACATCTTACGCCAGAACGCCTGCGGACGGTAATTGCATTTTTTTCACGTTTACATATTCTGCACAAAATGGCCTGTTTGTCCCTTGAACACGTTCCAAAGCCTTTTTGATTTCAGAGCACAATAAATTGTCTTTCTTGTAATGTCCTGGCATTCTGACATTATTTTATTTCACTTGGCATCCAACCACACTTACTTTTTTATGTGCTATACAGCCGGTTATGATCCGTCCTTAGCAATTGTCCAGCAGTGTATTATATGTGAAGCAGTGCTATATTGTGGATGTCATCATTCGTTACCTGAACCAATAAAAGGTTATCGCAAGTTTGGCTTCTGTACGTATATGTTTCTTGTGGGCGTAAATCATCAATTTAGATCTATTTTCGCGCATCTATTGCATCGTATTCTATTTAGTTCAACATTTCCTTAGTCAGGGTTTTAGAATAGCGTAACACCAATCTCAAAAACGGGTTACGTTATAACATGCATTCCCTTTTACTGATGACAATGCAACCAGACCGTGTCTGTAGCTTGATTCAGGAGATGGAAAATCATGATATTAAATCATTACATCTACAAACTAGGTCTCCTAACCTTATTCCTATTGAGAACACTTGGTACGCTGTACAGCGGCGTCTGGATAACCGCGTTCTATGCCCTAGTACACTGGCAAACCTCGGTAACTGTTTACGTTTAATATGGGGACAAGTTATCCCAGACACTCATCGACACCTCAGAGGCATACTTGCAATGATATCATTGCAAGTATGCCTCTGAGGTGTCAAAAACAATCTTAGACACAGAGCTGGTGTTAAGGGATACTGCAATGCAGAGGTCTGGGTATTTTCCGAATTTACCATTTTGTCTATATTATAGTGCTACTTTGTTTTGTGCAGAAATTACACCTTAAACTCTTTTTCTAAATGCCCTCATAATTTGTTTATGTTACGCAGCCTTACTAATGTTATTTCAATGCGTCTTACTTGAATCAGAAACATACACCCTTCATTTCATGCAATATCCTTAACTTTTTGCTATGTGCTAAATGTAGAAAAAGTGTTTGCAGGAAGGAAACGTGCACGCCGTAGAGAGAATGGTGCAAGAAGGCGGATGTCGGAACTCCCAAATCTCAACACTTTGCGGAAAGCTGAAGCTCCAAGCCGATTGCATTCAATGAGGTATACAGGAAGATACAGATTGTATCAAAACGGAGTGTCAATCGCATATTGGTGTCAGGCAGGTTGGTTCTGTCGCCACATAATGCAACGACTGTCAATCACCGTACCATATCATCGCAGATGGTTGCAGTGCTGCCTAACCACATATGCATAGCGATAACTTTATCCAGCCTAGTGCCTATATCAACAGACGGTGCGTACAAGATGTCCAAATACTTCCCTGGCTAGTACTCAGACTTCTCCGCAACATAGAACAATTTGGGAAGTCATTGGCAAACGACTTAACGCCTATTCACGACGTACTGGTTATGTCGAAGGATTCTGGACGCATGGTTAGCAATGTAAACAATGAACGACACGCAGGTTACCATCTGGGGACTTTTCCAGTCATTACCACGCCGTGTTGACGAATGTTTATCTCAGCAGGATAGGAAGACGACCAGCTGACTCAGGCCGCATTGTGTTGCCCCCTCGACTATCACATTTATGTAGTTCCTTAAAAATTAAATATCTTCTTTTGTACCAACTTGTTTACATGTATGGTATTGTTTACCTCATAACAGGCATTTATTCATAGTATGGTGGTTTCCATGCCAAATATTGTATTTATCTTTGCGGGAGGGATACTAGAAATGTAGCAATCTTTCAATTCGAAAAGATTAAATTTAAGTGGAGGGTACTTCTCCCTGATAAAGGAGAGCTTTAGTGCCCTAAAAGGAGTTTGATTGCCACAAAATAATCATTGCCTTTAAAAGGGGTAGATGCGTTAGAGGTCCATGCTCAGGTAAAGTGCTGCAATCAACACTTTAGAAATCGTTCGTATTCCATTTTAGTCATAATTGATGAACTGAAAAACACAGTTTGACAGCGTTATCTTTATTATTTTTTTAACGGGAGGTTCAACGACCACCGTGAGCAATTCAATAGAATACAAGCAGTCCCCTTCGTCCCTAATTTAAGGCCACTGACTGCAGGGAATGGGACAAGCCAGTGCCGTAAGACATTCACATACCTCAACCGGATTCGAACCTAGACCCATCTCAGATGAACAATCAGAAGTCATAGTTTAGAGCACTGCACCATGGAGGCGGCGATAGCATTGCGTAAAACCAGCAATGGATCAATTTTTTTTTTTACATTTTACATTTCAGTATATGACAGCACAAAAGTTTGACAGTGACTTTTTTAATTTAAGAATAAATTTTTTTAAGCACAACATACACGCAGTTTAAGAGCAAGTAATTTTCGGTGCATTAATTATACGCTCCGTCCTTATTTCGTAGTGCCAACTAGAAACGACGCAAGAGGATTTTACCGAGCAAGGGAATTAACGATTTTTTTTTAATCTTTGTTTTTGATCGTCGACCTAAACCTCTTCGTATCAGCAAAGGCGTGAAATGGCGACAACGCTTCCAGCAGCTCAGGGAAACGCCCAGTGCTTATTTCAAACAGAATTGCACTTATAATAATGTACGTGTGAAATGAGAATATAAAAAGGTAGAGTAATTCTGAAAAATCGCTGACAAGATAACTTGAAGTCGAGCCCATCACGCTAACCGTTTCGTCCTGTAGCAATAAAGCAAAAACGGCGACAGTTGGCTGATCTCTAATCTCAGCTCACAAATTTAAAATAAAAAGGGCGCTGTTAATAGGTGAAATGAAACTGCACATTGGAGTTCTTTTTGTCCAGCGAGAGAAATGAAATAATTGCTAGTAAAATTACTTTCATTTCCGAAGGCATGCTAAAGTAGCTTCTGTTAAAAGGTTTCACAAAGGAAGTCAAAGGCCAGACCAATATATCGAATATTATGATAGTCAGAGTTCCGGCTTAAGTGAATATTAATACTTCTGCATCGCTATGCAGTGAGATAAGTGGTATTGGAGTTACTTGCCTCCACTGACAAGATAGGGATCAAATTGGGATCTATTTAGCGACGAGAACTGCAGAGTTAGAAAGCTGTGGAGCTAGGCAAAAATAACGAATTATGTATATTCTGGTTACGAAGCTGAAAACGGAAAGATAATTATCTAATGTTGCTATTTTTATCGTTTTGACCTCACACATTTACCTTTGGAGATCAGGGGCTCGTCAGGCTTAAATCTATGCCTTTTTCACTGGCTCCAAGCTACAGTTCCAAAGTACATTACGCTATATTTTTTTCTTGATGAATTACTTTGTTTTTTTTGGTCAATTTTAAATAAGTTTTAGTGCTTGTATGTTTATGATTATTATACTAGATGCATCTGAGGTGGTTTGAGCTCTTGTTTACTCTTGTAATAAATAGTTAGTACTAAATGTTATTAATTTATATTGAACTTTGTGATATTACTGTGATTACATGTTTTCATTCCATTGTCCTACCATTGTGTTAATATTTAATTTTAGTTTAGTACATATGACAATTTTGATGTTAGTGTTTTGTTAAATTTGATGTACTGTGTTGTGTGGCAGATTTTTCATTATATTCATTAAATTGAATTCAAAATTTGACAGAAGCAGGCAACTCAAATTTGCCTCCATATTCATTTTCCGGAATCCAGCAGGCTTAGAATATTATTTAGAGACAAACGCGACGTATGCAATGTTGTTAGTTAGTGATTGACTTAGGAAGCAAATTTTCTCTGCAGCCGTGCTTCTAGACATTGGTATAACAAGGGCTCCGTGTACAATCTTGTTTCGTAAAGAATCACGTCTGCATTTACTAATACAAAATTATGCGAAATCGTTTGGATTTATAGTGAAAACGAACGAAATGCTGGTGCAGCGAAACAGGTGTGTATACAGTGGTTTTCTAATGCCAGACATCGATGATCATCGGGGTACAGGTGGACTAAAATACTGTTCTTTCTTCTTTTCGATTGAAAGTTTAACGACCACAGTGAGAAACTGAATGGGCTATAAGCAGTCACCCGTCTCTAATTTAGGGCCACTGGCTCAAGGGAAGGGAGGCAGGCAGTGCCGTTAGACAAACATAACACCCATGCCTCTAGGGGTTCGAACCCTGACCCTTCTCGGACGAAGTATCATAAGACAGAGCTTAGACCGGTAAACAACTGGGGCTTACCCGTTCAAGTTCAGTGTTCCCCAATGGATTATATGTATATTCTGGAATATGTGTGTGTCTGTGCGTGCGCAGTGCCGATGTTTACTGCAGTTCACGGGAAGTTTACGAAGAAAATATATTAAATCACTAGCGGGTGCTAAACATTTTGCAACGACTCTACATCAACGGTGTTCCTGTAATTCTTAAGAGGCACTGCACCTTGGTGATCCAGATAAACGACATGATACTTTTAACTCTAACCAGCCACTCCGGTGGCCCAGTGGTCTAAGGGACTACTTCTAATTATTCGTCCGAAACGGGTCCGGGTTCGAATCCCGGTAAAGCATGGATGTTGTGAATTAGTATAGTTGTACTGTGATGCGTAACATCACAGCCTCTCCTTGACAAATGTCAACCCCGCCTTCTCGTGGTGCATCCTGTTCCCACTAAAGGGGCTCTGACGACCGCCAATAGCGGTATAACTATACCATCGGGATCAAAGGAAATGCTATCCCACACTCACCAACCCGCTTGGCCAGCGTGGTGAGTTATGGCCAAACACCTCCAAAATGACTCTACAACTTAACTCTTGGCCCTCAGTCTCCGGCAGCTGGAATGTACCTGGCCAAGGCAGCGGCCAGTGCGACATGAAGGCAGAGGGTGCTAAGAATCCCGGAGGACCGGACTAGGGCTGCCATTTGATGCTGACCTTGGCTACCTACAACGGACGCTCCCTATCTTCTGATTCAAGGCTTCTTGAATTGGAAGAGGAACTACAAAGGATCAAGTGGGACATCGTCGGGCTAAGTGAGGTAAGGAGAAAAGGAGAAGATCTCATTGAACTGAAAAGTGGACATCTCTTCTATTATCGTGGGACAGATACTGGCAGAACTAGTGGTGTTGGATTTATAATAAACAAGAAACTGAAGGATAAAGTGGTAGAAGTTGAAAGTTCCTCTGACAGAGCTGCACGACTCGTTATCCAACTATCGAGAAGATACCAGGCTCAGATTATTCAAACTTATGCACCCACCACAAGTCATCCTGAAGTAGAAATTGAAGAATTTTATGAGGAAATTCGTCATCTAAATAATAAAGGTAAGCAGCACTTGAAGATAATTATGGGAGATTTCAATGCAAAAATAGGACACCGGCAACAGAATGAAACTTCAGTAGGTAAATTCGGTCACGGCAACAGAAACCAGCGTGGAAATACTCTCGTTGAGTTTGCAGAGGCAGAAGGATTTTTCATCTTGAATTCCTTTTTCAAGAAAAAGCCACACAGGAAATGGACATGGAGACATCCAATTGGGACAACAAGTGAAATTGATTTTATTATGTGTAACAAAAAATTCGTCATCGAAGACTGCAGTGTGCTGAACAAGTTCAACACAGGTAGTGACCATAGATTGGTAAGATGTAAGATGCACCTCAACACTAAACTGGAACGTGGCAAGCTCATAAGACAAACAAAATGTATTGACATAACCAACCTTAAAAAACACCATAATACTTTCAAGTTGGAACTGAAGAACAGATTCTCTGCTTTAGAAGGCCTAACATCGGAAGAAGTGGATATTTCGGAAGTTAACAAAAAAGTAACCAAAGCTCTTATGGAAACAGCAACAAAATTAGCTGGGTCTAAGAACAAGTTGCATGTGAACAAATTATCAGGAAAAACCAAAATGTTGATGCAAAAAGAAGAGAGATGAGGACAACTAAAGAAGATGTGACTTCCAAAGTGGAATATATAGAGCTATGCAAGACAGCACGAAAAAGTATCACTGAAGACGTAAGGAAATTCAACTGTGAGCTAGTAAGGAAAGCAATTGAAAACAACCAAAGCCTAAAGATAGCAAAGGGACATCTCAGAAAGGGAAGAAAACAGATTATGGCTCTGAGAAAAGAAGATGGTTCTATAACAAGAAATAGAGGCGAAATTTTGACAAGAGTGAAAGATTTCTACTCCAAATTATATGAAAGGGATGATACATGTACTCCAGACATCATGAAAGGTACCAGAGTTCTTCCAGTCCTTCCAGCAGAAGTTGCTCATGCAATCAAGAACATGAAGCGGGGAAAGCTCCAGGAGAAGATGGAATTACTATAGACATCATACTAGAAGCAAGTGGAGAAATTGAAACAGTACTCGCCCAAATTTTCACTCGATGCCTTAATGAAGGGAAGATTCCTGAGGATTGGAACAATGCTACAATGATCCTGCTACATAAAAAAGGTGACATTGAGGATCTCAGGAACTACAGACCTATCAGCCTTCTATCAGTGGTTTATAAAATATTCACTAAAGTTCTTTCACACCGCTTGAAGGTAACACTGGACATGGCTCAACCGAGAGAACAAGACTGGATTCAGGAGTGGCTACAGCACAATAGATCATATCCACGTACTGAGAGAACTAATTGAAAGAGCGAGGGAATATGAACTTCCATTGTGCATGGCTTTTATCGATTATGAAAAAGCCTTTGATTCGGTGAAACCATCAGCAGTTACCACGGCTCTGAAATCCTGCGGTATTGAAGATGCATACATTAATATTATTAATAACATCTATGAAAATGCAAGTGCAAAGATTCGGCTGTTTGAAAATACAACGCACATAAAAATTGGAAAAGGCGTGAGACAAGGTGACACCATATCTCCGAAGCTCTTTAATGCCACATTGGAAAATGTCTTTCAATCACTGAACTGGGAAAACAAAGGGATAAAGATTAATGGAGATTATCTAACCCACCTTCGTTTTGCTGATGACGTAGTCATTTTTGCAACTACCCCATCAGAGCTGCAGAGTATGATCCAGGAACTTGCTGACAAGAGTAAAGAAGTGGGATTAAAAATGAACTTTCAGAAGACAAAAGTGATGTTCAATGCTTTTACAAGAAATGAAGATTTATCGATTGATGGAAAAAAACTGGAGATAACAGATACGTATGTTTATCTTGGACAGCAGATATCAAGTGAGGGTCACATTGATGAAGAAATTAATCGGCGTACAAAACTTGCCTGGAGAGCTTTTGGAAGAAACAGCATAATTTTCAAGAGCAATATGCCATTATGTCTTAAAAGAAAAGTGTTTGATCAATGCATCCTTCCAGTGCTTACGTATGGTGCAGAGACGTGGACCTTAACTAAAAGAGACATACAAAGGCTGCAGACAACTCAAAGAAGCATGGAGAGGTGCATGCTTGGTATAACCAGGAGAGATAAGAAGAGGAACACGTGGATCCGAAAAATGACGAGAGTGGAAGACATCATGATCAGAGTTAAATCCCTGAAATGGCAATGGGCTGGACATACTGCCAGAAGGACAGACCATAGATGGACAGCCGAAATTTTAGATTGGATTCCAAGGGACAGGAAAAGACCCAGAAAAAGACCACATGGGAGATGGGTGGATGAAATTCGTAAATATGCAGGAGTGACATGGAGGAGACTGGCACAAGACAGACCGTTGTGGAGGAAACTTGGGAGACCTTCGTCCAGCAGTGGATTGATAATGGTTGACGATGATGATGATGATGATATAACATAAGTTCTGTATTAAAAATACTACACTCAATAGCTAACATCAGTTTAATTAAAAACCCTACACTCAATAACTAACATCCGTTCTGTATTAAAAACTCTACACTCAGTGGATTGAACATTACATATATTTACCTAATAGTATGTTAATTCTTCTCTAGTGCTAATAACAGCCTGTACACACAGAGGCATGGATTCCACCAAATATCGGAGGTTAAGCCAGTCATGTCTGCTGCAGCTTTGTCTAAAACTCCACCAGAGACGTCGGTCCAGGATCTATCGATCTGATGTTCTGCCCCATTGGCATCCCAGACGGCTTCCACAGGATTTAAATCCGGGAGAATTTGGGGCCACTGGATGGTTACAATCACAGATGACTGTTCCTCGAGCCCCGCATGTGCGGTTGCGACCAGATGTGGCAACGTATTGTCATGCTGAAACAGACCATCGGCCGCAGAACTTTCGAAGGCCATGAAAGCGTGTAGGTGATCAGCCAGTACATGTCAGTAGCGCGCAGCGGTTAATGACCTCTGCAGTCACATTAAGGAAACTAATGTGTCCCATGAGACGACGCCTTATAACATCACAGAGCCGACACCGCTTTAAACGGAGCCCACCTGGCACGACAGGTCTATAACCTCGTACTGTCGACGCCACAACCATCTGCTGACACGACACGGTTACTCTATACTGAGGTCCAATTTTGGTGTTCCAAGCAACATTCGAGGAGCAATTTCCAATGACGATCAATCAACAGTGGCACACGAGTACCGGTGTATGCTCCCGTTGTCCAGAGTACGCAGATATCTCCGCGTCGTTACCTCGCTGACGCTACTTTGGCCCCCGACATTTATCCTGCATGTGATTTGCGCCGCCGTCGTCAAGCTGTCGGTTTGTACAAGCCTGGATATTCCACTTCGACCCCGGTCAACAGTGGCGTGTTTTTGGCCACCGCTTGATCTCTGGGCACTGGTACGTCTGTTGATGGTATAGTCGAGGTACACGCTTGATTTGGTTACCCTTCGGAAACTCTAGGATTCTTACCTCTTGGGTAATAGAATGACCCATCTGTCAGCGCTTGCAATGTGTCCGCGATCAAAGTCGCTCAGATCACCACGTTTGCCCATGTTCATTCATTGTGGTTATCTGTTGGGAAACCCTGCGGTCTGCCTATGTAATCGGTTTCAGCCTATTCCTTCCTGTGCGGGGGATGCCAATGTCAACCGCCCTTCACCGTTTTCTCTACGGTTTTGCCTACTGAGTGTATATAATAATTTAGTATGTCAAATGTTATCAAAATGTTCGTTATTTGCCTAGAGCAAATATCGACGTACTTATTCTAATATTTACGAAACATCATTCGTTGTCATATTACGTAGAGGGTATAAACAGTCGGTAACTTTGCGCCTTAGATAGGAATGGAACTCATAATTTCGATAGTGTATTTAAAACTTATGATTGCTATCTAATGAAAATCAATCGCCCAGCACACAAAGTTCACTCAACATTCGGCTGGACTGCTGAAAATCGAATGTTAAAGATTTTGTTACTTTCGTTTGGGGGTTTAACGACCACCGTGAGCAACTCAGTGGGCTATAAGCAGTCGCCAGTCCCAAATGTACGGGCACTGACTCAATGGGAGGGAGAGAACTAGTGTCATAACAAAAAACACAACATCCATGCTTTACCGGGATTGGAACCCAGACCCATCTGGGACGAATGATCAAAAGCAATCACTTAGAACACTGCGCCATCGGGTCGTCAAAGCTTTTCTTCTAAATCATCAGCAACAATTAAAAGCTCAATTAAGCGATCTATCTACTGTCAATCGCCTTGCTGTGGTATTCTGTGCAATAGAAAATCTTAAGATATGCGTGTGTGAGTCACCAGTATTACATCGGGTAATACTGTAATTTACCTCATTATCAAACTACTGCATATGACGGACGGAATTGCTGTGGGTTTGACGATCTGTGTTTCTAAAATTCGCTTCGATAAGTTATTCCTTTCCTCTTCTCAGGGATTTATATTTTCGGAAAATTCCTTTGCATGAAATTCAATTTCCTTGATCCACAGAGATAATTTAAATCAAATAAGGTTTTCAAACGATTTGCAAAAATCATAAAGCCTAAGAGCATCAAACTTTTCTTTTGACAACTCTATCAGTCTATAAAACTACTTATTCTACATCAAGTGAAATCCTCATAACTAAGAATCTGAGACTCGTGCTTCAGTATAGAGCTCAAGAATTAACACTTGTTTTTATTTTTAGTAGAATTCTAATTGCATTCATTTGAAAGCAGAATGCTGAACATTGATGACACATTATATATTCTATTCCAATGCGTCACGGAATAGTGCTGCCAAAAAGCTACGTGTCAGAGATTTATCAATTTTCATATAGCGCATAGGGATATGAGTTATGAAGTGCGAAACCATTTTTCATCCAAACCGAAAGTAAACAACATGCCCTTCTCTGAGGAGATCAACGTTCACCTTTGGCTACACCAAGAAGGAACGCAACGACGCTGTCTCGATTCCCTCAAAGCTGTAACATTTCCAGTTGCGTATAAAATAATCAGAGAACCATGTATTTTTTTAATATTTGAAAATCAAATTTTAACATATAATTGCAAAAATTATATAACCTTTGACGACCACAACGCCACATTCAAACTTTCACGACCGCCGGAAAACACAGTCGAGAGAGAGAGAGAGAGAGAGAAAGATATATTCTGATTTCCTAACCCCACCTGTTCTTTGAATTTACAGGGTCTCTACGGAATTAGCAGAAGTCACCCTCAGTCACCACTGTTGTCGCTAAACAAAAAAACTAAAGTAGGCGTTTATACGAGTATATCCAGGGGAAAATATTATTTGACTTGAAGACATTACATGGCTTTTCCGTGGCAGAACGTAGTGATCAGACCCCGAGAAACGTCTGACCGTCAATGCATATCAAGACCACAGATTGGAACTTTCGTTCGGCGACCGAGCACTAATCCTTCTTTTGTTAACCTGTAAAGGGAAAGCATAAAATTATGAAGGTAGGAACAGAAAATGCCAGGCGTTAGTGTATTCTGACTGACACCAGATTTCAGGGCCCTAGTCGTCAAAGGGCTAAATGAGTTGCAAATAACCTATTTAAAACGCAGTAGAAACTACAATAAAATATCAGTATTAAGACAGAATCACACCTGTACAACAGACAACGTCTGTCGCTAACGCTCTGACGTCACCAGTACTTACAGCACCAACTGCTTTTATCCGGTGGCCGAAATCGGAACTAAGCTCACCGCTAACGCACGATACGTAAAATAAAGGATAATTAGCGGAAAATAAGGTAAAGTTAGTAAGACAAACGACTTCATCTGTGGCAACATGCACGTGTTCGAACAACTGCCTGCAACATTTGTTCTGTTGCGTTTTTGGTATGCCATGTTTTATTTCATTTTCTTCGCATTGCAGAGTACTTTTATAAAAAGCAATCAGCATTATTATAAATATAAATACCCAGATCTATTTAAAACGCTAAAACCTACAATAAAAGCAGAAATTTTGAGATGTCAAATTGAGTAAAATCGCATCTAACCCCATTTTCAGCTCTTACATGAATGAGGTTTTACTATATTTCCTTGTAGAAATCCGGCGTCCACTTGATGCGTTTTCAATCTGCTTCAATTAAAAACTTCACCCCGTCCTAGGTCGGGCAACATCCCCTATATATGAATATTTAATTAAACCTTAAAAGCAGCCATGCTAGGACGGGCTGCTGGCTAGTTACGCATAATAGTGACAAACGCGGAGCTGATTCACATATCATCATGGTTTCTCTGTATATCGCAGTGAAAAGCAGATTTTTAATTGCTTTTCGGAAATGTCTAATTTTCGGTACTTAGTCCATAGCCAATACTAATTTTGCGAATCTTTCATGAGAAGCCTAAAAAAAAAGCAAATAGTTCCCATGAAAAGTTTGTTAATCTGAAATGCAAAAGAAATTGTGTTGTTCTCTTTAACTCAAAATGGAGATAAATGGTTTAATAAAAAATTTAAAAAGATAACTTTTTGATTATCGAAAAAAGGTATTGTTTCCTCTTCAAGTACTTATCCTTTTGCTGTATACAGAATAATTAAAGTGTTATAATCGCTAACTTTTCAGCCTATTGTCTGACGTACAATATATCTGTGATAGACGCCTACGTGTATCAAACTGGGGAAAAACAGAAACATGATTAGTGAATGGAATTAAATAAATCCTTCCTAAGTACGATCTTCATCAGTGAACATCATATAAAAATGTACCTGATAAATAAGGATCATCGAAAATTGAGTAATCATTTTTGTTCCTTCGTTAATTTCTATTAAAGGGTAAGGAGTTTACTACTGAAAAGTTCTAACACCAAATATTTACTTTTTCTGGGGTAAGTTGAAATAAGAATTTGAGAGAGATTTAATTCATTATTCTTCATCATTTCTTTCGTACAGTACCTAAAATCTTGTTCAAATTACGTTTCCTTATTTTGAACATCAGAATGAATCATGACAATTAATCAAATTGCTTTTATCCGTAATTAGAAAGGCGTAAATGCTAGGCGTCAATATTTTATTTTTTTATTTGAAATTCCAAGTGAAGACTCTGTCATTCAATTCTATTGGTCGGTGAATTAATCGAACTGGAGCAGACAGCTCCCTCTCTTGTGTTTTACTTATTCTGTTTCATGGTTTAGTTATTAATGTTATTATTCCTCATAAAAGATTACGCTAACATTGTCTGGATTTGTGTGCTTGAAAAAGCCACAGAAGAAATGCTCGATGAATTTTCATGCGTATAATGTTTTCAATCGCAGTTATTTTAGGTCCTCAAAATCTTCTCATTTCCGATGTAGGAGATTACTGTAGTACTTCATAATGTTTTCATTTTTGAGTCTTCAGGAGAATTAATAATCCCAATTACAACTGAAATTGTACCAAAATGAAAGTTTGCCTGCAGCGTTTGCCGTCTTAAGAATGGATTGTGTTTCACATTGTTGCATATTATTTTTTAAGCCTGCGTATAAAACTTTAATTAACTAGAAATGTTTTTTCGTCAAAATGTTTCCTGTGTGAATAATATCCTCAATATTGGATTATATCTGAAACGGAATATTTCAGTTTTCATTTATTTTAAGCATTCGTTATCATTTTGACCAGTTCAATTATAGATTACATGGTATTTGAAAGTATGATAGATGCTTCAACATTGCATTTGGAAGTGAAGTTTCTTTTATCTCCTAACAAAGGAACATTTCTTCCTTTTTTGTTTTTTTGATATAATAATTTTAAAATAATTAGTTTGTTGCCCTAATGGGAACCTATATGGAATACTTTTGTAAAAGAAACTGTTGGCCCATTTATGCAAACCAGAGTTTTCCCAGGACACTTTTTCGAGCTTATCTTTATCCTTTAAAGGTATGCATGCATTATAAAATATTTTCTCTTATTATCTGATCTAGAAATATTACATGTGTTATTGACAAAAGCATTCCCTTGAATTTCACATGCAAATTTAATAATGAATTACGTTAGGTTACATTTCTGTCCAGAGTTCTTCTTTCGCTTCATGTTTCAAGAATGGTTCAGTTCCTTGCTACCCCATTGTTATAACTTCCAAACAATACAACTAATATTTAGAAATTAATTTTGCATTAGATTCGATTCTGTGGTGCTTTTTCCTATTATGCACATGTGAGTTGACATACAGAGAGGCAAAAACTCCAGATGAACTTGTGACTTACTCCGTTAGCATTAAGTTTCTCCTCCTGAAATTCCACATTTTTACACAGCTCGTCTAACTTCGAAATGATGAGATCTAACAATATTTGCACAAGATTCATACTCACGTTTCGATTAATTTTCCGATATATCACATTTCCTTTCCTTACCTACCATAAAGCAGCTAAAATAAAATAATATCAGGCGTTCGTATCACTGCATAAAGCAGAGTAATAAACTACACTGAAGTGCCAAAAGTCATGGAATACGTAACTAGTATCGTGTAGGATGTCCTCCAGCCCGGCGGAGTGCAGGAACTCCACGTGGCACCAATTCCACAAGTAGCCGGAAGACGTTTGGAGAGATATTGAGCCATGTTGTATGAACATCCCCCCCCCCCCACAGTTCCCTCGTGTTTGTAGGTGCAGCATCTTGGTTGAAAATGGACCTTTCCGTTACGTCCCATGAATTATCAATTGGGTTTCGTGTCTGGCAATGTGGTGGCCACCCCAACCGTCGGAAATGTCCAGAATGCTTCTCGAACCAATTTTGGGCAACCTTTGGACAACTTGGGACCCATGACATGGTGCAGTGTCCAACTGGAAAATCTCATCACTGTTGGTGTACATCAAGACCATGAAAGGATGTAAATTGTCACCTAGCAGAGCTGCAAGGCGATTATCTGTTAATAACGTGTTTACGAGGACCAGAGGACCCAAACCCTGCCACGCAAAGACACCCCAGACATATATGGAACCACCACCAGCTTGCAGAGTGCCTTGTTGACAGCTTGGGTCCATGGCCTCATAGGGTCTGCTCCATATCCGAACCCTACCATCAACTGGTAACAACTGGTTGCATGACTCATCAGACCACGCCATATGTTGCCAGTCTTTCAGGGTCCAATTTCCATGTTCACGAGTCCAAGTGAGGTGCTGTGTCGGATGTCGTGGTGTTAACAATGGCATTCTGGTGGGTATTCAGTTCTCATATCCCCATGGATGCTAAATTACACTCCACTGACCTGATTGATATGTCTTTGGTACCTCCTGCATTGGATGTTCATGTTAATTGAGCCACTGTCGCTTGTCTGTTAGCCTGGACAATCCTGGCCAGACGCCGCTGATCACGGTCATTCAGGACCAGTGGTGGGCCCATGTGCTGTCCACGGCGGGTGGTAATGTCTTCCATCAGGTATTGTCGGTACAGGTACACACGTGCCACTGTGGATCCTGGAATCTTGTATGTTCGCACAATTCCGGAAATGGAATGTCCCATCCGTCTAGCTCCCATTATCATGCCTTGTTCAAACTCCGATAATTCACGTCGGCTTGTCATAATGTTACTGGCGGTTGTTCAACTTGACTCACGAGATTACATCTCGCCACTGGTAAAAACGTGGTGTGCGTCGAAGCCTTTATACGAGGGCAGCGCCAGTTAAAGACATATTGCTAACCCATAACGTTTGGACGTAGGTGCATTTTCAGTTGATATACGCTCATGGATGGGCCAGAATAAAAACAGCACAAATCGATGTATCCCATTCCAGTGTGAAAAGCAATGTTATGGTCTGAGTTCTGTTTTCATAGATGGCATTAGATTCCCTAATACTTATGGAACTGTACTTGAATACCACAATGAATTTTAACATCATTAAATACTAGGCACAGTCGTACAAGTGCATGGCGTTTCTTTCTTATGGAAAGCACTACTTCCAAAGCGTCATGGCACAAGGCTCAGAACGTCACAAAAAACATCCAGCAACACAAGACTGACTTCAAAATACAGAAATTGGCCACACAGTGTACAGATCTTAACTCAATTGAGCACTAATGGTATGAAATTGAGATAGCAGTTAATAATAGATATCCTCTTCCACCGGACATTGGGCAATTGACGGACTCCATCGCATAATCTTGGTTGCAAAACATGTAGGAGAATATCAGCATCTCGCTGAATCTGTACCGTACAGAATCGAGACCGTTTTGGAGGACGTGGAAGGTGTAACAGCTTATAGGTTAGTGTTCTTAATAATTTGATGCCCATTGGTGTTTGCTACATTCGCTAACGTGTCTCATTTCGAGAGCTGCAGAACAGCAAAAACAAACAATTTTTTGATTGAAGATCTTTCTGCTATGACTCCTTTCAGCAGCTGAAATTTTCTAACGGACATCAGTTTATTCGAATGCAATTCTTACGATACGACATAGTACTTCCAATATTGTGAATATCTGCTATCTGATAAATACTTCTTCTTTACTACATTCTGCGATCTAAGCACTTGTATTCAAAACTGACGTGGCCGTATCTACTGGTGAATTTCCATTTCACAGTCACTTCCTAAATGATGTATTCATTAGTGTGAGTTCGGAAATCGTGGTGACACATACTACTCTTTTGCAATTTTTAAGGTTTTTATATTTCACTCTGAAACATCCAAAATTGCTAACAGCTGTTTTCATTTCCTCAGTACGAAATTAAAATTAGGTTTGGCAGCTGATATTCCCAAAATTGCACATTTTCTCAGATTTCCGTATTATGTATTTTGACAATAATTTTGGTCTGTGCCAATGTCGCTCTTTGACTGGTTGCGACTGAGATAGATAGACATCGACCTGCACGTTCATCAACCACCTTTTTCTACTCACAGCGTTTTCCACGATTCGATGTTTTTCCGGAAATGACGTATTCCCGACACACTCTTGATACCATCGAACGGGATACTCTAATTGCTGCACTTCCTCCGCGATGGAGTGACTCATGCGCAGGGGACCTACTACCATCCTTCTCTTTTAAACTCTGTTAACTTACGACATTTATCCATAGTGACATCGAATTGACATCTACGAAAATGCTGCGATGTCCTCCTGCCTACACAAATATACCTTCCAAGCAGTGTCTTCGTTTACTAGCGAGAGAAGTGACAGCGTCGCGTTGATCAGGAACCCGGTATGTTGTGATATCTGTTTTATCCGTATACTTTCTTTCACACTTAAATCAGGTTGGACTCGTAGCACTTACGGTAGCCCACGCACTTTGTGAACAATACTCCGTATACCTTACACTAAACTGAAGGCACTCCATCTTGAATTAAATAAAAATTCAGTTTTTTATTTTGTTCAGATTTTTTGCCCTGCTTCACAGTAAAACCCAAGTTTAAAATTACGAAATTGTACTATTCAAGAACAGGAATAATACAGAAAAAGAATGAAAGTCGTGTAATGTGCTGGAGCGACAATACACGGCTTTTTTAACAGCTAGTAAATACCATTAATATATTTCAGAGAGTAACAAGTTATTCAATTTACCAAAAAATATGTTACTTTCTATTCGGGGGATGAACGACCACCCTGAGCAACTCAAAAGGCTGTAAGCAATAGCCACTCCCTAATTTAGGACCAGTATTTCCCGGGAAGAGGGAGAGTCAGTACCGTACGTCAAGAACACCACCCATGCGTCATACGAAATCCGAACCCTTACCCATTTAAACAAACATCCAGAAGCTAACGTTTAAACCACTAATCCACCGTGTTACGGCAACAAATATGTTACAAAAAATGTTTTGTAAAGAACGACAGTTTTAAATTTTATTCTAAAAATATTTTAAATTGATGATAAAATTATGTCAAATCAATGATGTTTTGCGCTTCAAATATTTATTTTACATACCCTGATGTTCTTCCTTTGTCACAGCACACATTTCTGAATGATTTTTACATTTTCTATGGAGGACAGCAATCCCGTCAAGAAATTACATACATACATACACTGAAAGGAAAAATTTGTACTTACACCCATCTTATAGCGTGTGGCACAATCTTTGGCAACCAGGACAGCATCGACACGTCGTGTAACGGACGTAATGTGGTTCGGAAACACAGACCCAGGTATTACTGACCAACAATCGAAAAATGTTTGGCGTACAGCAGGCAGAGATGCAGGTGGGGATGGTTGATCACGAACAGCTCGTCCCAATATGTCCCATAAATTCTCTATAGGGATTGATGTCCGGTGAGCGAGGAGGCCATGCGAGTGTAGTAAGCTCAATGATATGCTCCTGGAGTCAGTCGGTCGCTAGCCGGGAATGATGGACGGAGCGTTGTCCTGTTGAAAGATTGGAAATTATGGTTCTGACAGAGGAACGTAATGAAATAGTGCAGATGGTCGACCAGGAACTGCACATAGCTGGAACCAACGACAGAAGACAAAAGAGGTACCAACGGACCCAAGGCGGACCACGTGAAAGCTTCTGAAACAAATACACTGGCCTGTAGTACTCCAACTTGACATGCGGGGTCCATAGCTTTCTGTGGTTTACGATACACACGCTGCCTACCATCGACGCGATATAGTGTGAAACTGGATTCGTTAGAACATATGACCGTTTCGAATCATCCATGCTCCAGTTTCGATGGACCTTCGCAAACTGCAGCCGGATCATATGATGCTGGGCCGTTAACGTCGGGACACAATGTGGTCTTCGAATGCCCCAGTCGAATTGCGCTATGTGTCGACGGATTGTCTTTGAGCATAGGCTTGTGGATGCTCCTTCATTAAAGTGTGTTGTGATTTGCTGCAAACAAGCCTTCTGATTCGTCTGTACGATGCGAGCCAATCGTAAGCGCCCTCGATCTTCCAATGCCCTTTTACGGACACATTTCATCCGACTGTTAGCAGTTTTGCCAGATTTCACTTACTCCTGGTACACACTTGTGCTGATTGAACATCCCACCTGCCTGGCTCCCACGACTTGCTCTCGATCAAATTCAGTTAAGTCTCGTCCTCGACCCCTGCTGGCACTTAAGGGAATGTATTCATACCCGTACTGACCCGGTCTATTTATAGCCGCAACCTGTTCTCTTGCACATAATTTGCTGCTGTCCTTTATAATAATTCAACAAATTTTCACCGGTGTGTACGAAACAATTTGTCCTTTCAGTGTACATGCATATCATTAAGCTGTTCTCTGAGATTCAGAGGTTAGCTCTTCAAAGAAAGACCATTTACCAAGTAAACATTTGCCTGATGGAACTAAAATTTACTTAATATTGATGCACCAAATGTCCCCATTCACAGCGATCTCTGCCCACAGCTCGAGCTTCATTGACATCCATCACACGCCGCACACAAGATCCTTTGTACTTCATAAAAATAATATTTTTCTCATGCAGACATTCCTGAATCTGGTCCTCCCAGGATTTTCTTGGCATTCCTCTACCTTTCTTTCCTGCCACTTGGGCTTAATAAATTCTCTTAGTAAGAACCTCATCCCTCATTCTTTCAACATGCCCAAACCACCTACGAATATTACTCTCCACCTTACTAACAACATTTTACTTCACATTACACATCTGCAACACATCTTCGTTTCTCACATGATCAGAGCGTGTCTTGCCACAAACCCCCGCGTAAGTAATGCTTCTGCTCAGCACACAAACGACTCTTATGTTTTTTGTGCAGTACCCAGGTTTCACTTCTGTACATCAGAGTAGGAACAATTACACTTACATACACAGACTTCCTTGAGAACCCATCAATCCTGTGAAATCCTCCCAACGCTTCAAGAAATGTATTATGCTAATTACTTCTAATTTTACGCTTGAACACCTGCAGTGCTTTGCCTGTAAAATTCCTTACACGAAGTCTGAAAAACGACTATTTTTTTTTTATTGGAGGTTTAAAAAAAACTATTTATTGGACCTGTTGGTGCAGAGACATGACAAACAATCAGAAATGATACAGATTTTACACAGCCACAAGTACATATCATACATTTCACAGAATGCCAATTGATGAATTTACACAAAGAGACTAGTGTTGATCAAGTAACACAATAAGAATAAAAAGGCAGGTGTCTAAGCATGTTGAAAACCAATACCAAACGTACAATTAGAATTTTACGACTAAAAGGCATATTAGGTACAAACAAGACAACAGCGATCCTGGTGAGTGACATGATATCCGCGTCACAACTCGGTTACAACGAGAAACAAAGCTGAGAAAGAAAACACCACCAAATAGATGACAAATACATACTCACCGAAGTGATAAATAAGCACAAGGTCCGTTATCAACCCCGGATCTCTGTTGTTTTCGGGACTACCTATATATTAAGTGTGTATGTTCTCCTAGCGCCAATTCTTTTAATCTGATGACGCACAGGGTGCCTGTTGCGAAAGATCTTGTTTTTACCTAATATGCCTTTTAGTAGTAAAATTCTAGTTGTACGTTTTGGGTTGGTTTTCTACATGCTTAGAGAGCTGCCTTTTTACTCTTATTGATATTTTTAGCATGCAACTTTTATGATGCAAGTAACACAATGTGAACAAATACACATCAAACATGGTTTTATGGTATGCTAAATGATCAATATACACAGATATTCAAGTGTTGGACAAGTAGCACATTGAGAGCCAGTGCCGAAAGACAAACAAAAAAATCCATGCCTCACCGGGATTCGAACCCGACCCAACTAGGGCGAATGATCATAAAGCCAGAGTCTTAGACCGCTGCGCCACCGAGCTGGCTTTGGTTTTTTAACCAAGCACTCAAGATAAAATAATACGGCGGAGATAAAATTACTCAGTTTTGGATCCAACGACTTTATTACATTGCATTATAACGCTGAACTCTCTCTTTGTGTCTAGGAGATGAAGTAAAATCTCTAAAAGATGAATGACTTTTTTTTTACAAATAAAGAGTTAAAAACCCGTTCTCAAAAGCAAAACATAAAAAAAATAAAAGACCTCTTACCCTCTGCCCTGGCTATATATGTCATCAAGCAGAGACGATGACTCTACAAATTATAGCAGCTGAAACAACAGATCTGAGGAAATGCATTTTCTAAATTTAAACAACGTGTAGGAAAGCGCGAAATGGTTGTTTCCGGAAACCAATCTGCATCGAGAATCGGAAAACGGGGTTCGAAGACAAGATTCGTTGAAAGTTTGCTTGTAAAGAAGGCCCCGTGTTGCATCAGAAGAGTGCCTTACATTGCCGCATGCGACAACTTCCTCTTCCCCCTTCCCTGTCGCATATCGACTTTCAATAGGCCATTAGGGAACGGAACACGCAAGCTGTTACTTCCACAACTGATCAGCTGGCAGCGCAACTTTGGCTTTTCTAATACGTACACAAATAAGACAGGACTTTTGCGAGAGAAAAAAAATAAAAATTATAAAAAAAAAAAAACGGATAGGCTAGAAGAAGAACCTGTCAGACATAAAGAGCACCTAACTTCATTTTGACGTTTTACACAGCAGCACTTTCGTTAAAAATAAAGCAACGCGAATAGCCCAAGTGTTGGCAACGACTTCGAAACAAACAAAAAAAGTTTTCTTTGTAAAAATGATAAACCTGCAAAATTGGGAAGAAGTAAATTACGTCCAGTGAAAATTAAAGTATTTTTATTTTTTGTTTCTGATCTTCGAGTTTTAGCGATATAACAAACAGCAATTACTGGATTTGCCAAAAGCATGGAGATGGACAAATTCTGAGGCAAAATCTAATACGTTTAAAGTACCCTATTGCACGTTTTTATCTTCACAAATGAATGCAAATTAATTTGATCGTGCACATGAAAAAGAAAGACCGATCATAATAAGGATCGATGTACTATACTTTCTCCTTCCCAGTGGGTAAATTCTTAGCATTTACCGTGCTTCTCAAAGAAGTCCTTCTTATATAAGATTCCTGTTTACTGAATGAGAAATTATTTAGAATTATTGAGTAAAAGGAAGATGTGGTGAGATAAACTAAAGAATAACTCTGAAAATTTTAGTCGCAAATTCTAGTCATAGGAACAGCAGCATCCAATCGTCTGAAGCTTTGCGAATAAACTCAACCTTAGCACATACAGAAACACTAGGACAGTTTTCTTGCCGTATGTTTACTGAATCTGTCGTTCTGTAGTCTCCAAAAACCAGTTAGTAGAAATTCGGTGTGTCTTGTCTTGAAAATGAGAGCAAAACAAAGGAATACATCGATCACTGTCCTGATTTCAGTATGCAACTGTATTCCTTAAGATGCCATTTTCGTTTTGTGCTTTGCGCAAGTATGTAGGCAATATCAAATCTTTTCTCTTCAACACTTTTTATCGTGGGTGCCATCTTTTCATCAGTTATGCTTCCGTATCGGGTACAGATAAACACCATTAATATATTTTAACATTTTTTTGCAGTTTACCGCATGATGTTCAATTAATATGTAGAGTGGATTCAATTTCCTGGTGAAAAGGGAACATTAAGTACTCATAAGAACAAAATATTTCTCACTCTATACCAGCAATAGCTGTCAATGCTTTCTCACGTAGTTTTCTACAATTGCCTTTTCCTCATTCTCTCTTCAACCCAAAGGTTGGTGTGTAGCATGGGTCATCACCCTCAAGATGATTTCCATGCTAGGCAATTCTGGGAAATTAAAGTGGTGGGTTGCGTGTTACATTCCACTTCGCAGTACGGGGATTAGGGACAACGTGCGTTTTGGGCCATATTCATAAGGAACCATCTACGCATTCGAGTCCCCAACCACGGGGAGTCTGCAGAAGACCCCGGAAAAATAGCAGACTCGATGGCCGGCGAGATTTGGATTTGAACACCCGTCAGAAAAGTCCGCCTCCCACACTGCACACAGCAGGGTAACCAACTGCGTTATACCGGTGGTTTCTATAACTGCAAGACACTGAAATCATCTTGTTTTTGCATGTATTATCTTTTGGCAACAAAAATCTTCCTCAAGTTCTTCAAAACGCTGCTCAAGCCATTATCACGTCCTCCAAAACCATGCTGTAGTCGTCATTGAAGCGTGTTTTGCACATCACAGGAAAAGAGAAGTACACAATCCCTACAGACTATCTCTGACCTCTCCTTCACGTTCAGTATTTCCACGTTTGATAAGTGACATAACCAATCAGCATGCGTAGTTTCTTTTGTGTGGGTTTAACGACTACCTTGAGAAACTCGATGGATTATAAGTAGTCGTCCGTCCCTAATTTAGGGCGACGTTTACCAGGGAAACGAGAGAATCAGCGCTGTAAGACAAACATAACATCTATGTCTCATCTGGATTCGAACCCTGCCTGGTTTCAGACGATTACTCAGGAAACACCGCTGCGCCACCGGGTCGTAATTACATCTAAGTACTCTGGTGATTTGTGTTTTCTGGTATGTTTTTTTTTCTTATTCCAGAATTTTACGACCACCGTGAGCAACTCATACGGGTATAAGCAGTCGCCCAACCCTAACATGGAACCACTTTTCTGGGAGAGGGATATTTCCAGTGCAATGTGACAATGAGGCTACACATGCCGCATTCCGAATCGAACCCTGGTACGTCTTAAACGAAATGCCAGAAGCCTACACCAAAGGAAACTCCGCAACTATGGAGTCTCCAGTCATAATAAGCCCGTGGGCATTAGAGATCATTTTTGTAGTGCCTGCTGCATGGTTTTCACATTTAATAATTTGAATATATGTACAATACCATGCTGAAAAACATTTCAGTTCCCATTTGTTGGTGCATGACATTTATTAAACAAACCGCATATTTTATACTTCGTCAAGAACCAATCATGGTTTAAAAAATTGTGTGAATCCCTCTTAAGGCAAACTGCAAACATTTTCTTGAATTTAAATGTCACCGAAAGTATAATTATTATATTTTCACTGATGCCTAGTATTTTACTTACTAGTACATTCTACTTTTTTTTTCTTGTTTCTATTTGCTTAGACATCTGAAAGGTCTACAAATCAAGGACATCTGAAAGCCGAAGTGGTAATGTACGGATGTGAATCTGGAGTCAACGATACTTTCAATGAGTAATTCTAACGTATTTTATTTACTAATATATTCTATATTTTATTTCTTTTTCTATATACTTAGACATCTGAAAGGTCTCCAAATCAAGGACATCTGAAAGCCGAAGTGGCAATGTACGGATGTGAATCTGGAGTCAACGATACTTTCAATGAGTAATTCTAACGTATTTTATTTACTAATATATTCTATATTCTTTTTTCTATTTGCTTAGACATCTGAAATTTCTACAAATCAAGGGCATCTGAAAGCCCTAGTGGTAATGTACGGATGTGAATCTGGAGTCAACGTAACTTTCAATGAGTAATTCTAACGTATTTTATTTACTAATATATTCTATATTTTATTTCTTTTTCAATTTACTTAGACATCTGAAAGGTCTACAAATCAAGGACATCTGAAAGCCCAAGTGGTAAAGTAAGGATGCGAATCTGGTGTCAACGATACTTTCAATGAGTAATTCTAACTCCGAGACTCTGGCCCAAGAAAGCGTAAACATCAGTTTCGAAATGAAGAAGCTCTTTAAAATAAAGTTTTTAGATTTAATTGTAGCCGTTTAGCGAAAAGGAGATGAATGTGGAAATAAATCTTCCGCAACCCAATTTGGAGGATTTCTGATTACGGTATATCACTTTTTATTTATTTATTTATTTATTGGAGGTTTAACGACCACCGTGAGCAACTCAATGGGCTATAAGCAGTCTTCCGTCCCTAATTTAGGGTCACTGGTTCCAGGGAAAGGAGAGAGCCAGTGCCGTAAGACAAACACAACATCCATGCCTCACCGGGATTCGAACCCGGACCCCGTACGGATGAATGATCAGAGGCCATCGCTTAGGCCACTACGCCACCGGGGTGGCGTATTTCACTTTCAGAAGTTCTCATGCTTTCTCATTCGGCGATATAAGATCAACAAGTGATATTGGGCTACTCCTCTACGCAGACGACATAACCATCCTCACCTCATTTAGTCTAACGACTGACATTACTAGTATTATTAATACTCAACTTATTAACATCTTAGATTGCCTAAATTCTAATGAATTAATTATTAATACCACAAAAAAAATCTTTAATTTTCTCAAAACAAAATATTTTACAACCTCCTTCTATCACATTATCTATTAATGGTACAAACATAGAAGAGGTTGACTCCTTACTTTATTTGGGGATTACCTTGCATAGGGACCTTAGATGGAACCAAAATGTGGACTCTCTTCTTCTCAAACTGTCTAAAATCATTGGAGTATTCAGCTTGGTATTTACAAACCTTACCTATGAAACACTAATTCATTTATATTATACCATGTTTCAGACTCATGTTATATCATCATCATCATCATTGTCAACCATTATCAATCCACTGCTGGACGAAGGTCTCCCCAAGTTTCCTCCACAACGGTCTGTCTTGTGCCAGTCTCCTCATGTTATATATGCTATCTTATCTTGGGGACAGACAACTAAATATAATTTCAGAAAACTTCAAATTCTTCAAAACAAATATATAAGATTAATTGATCTAAAATTTGATAGAAATACACAACTAAGACTATATAATAAAACAAGAGATTTCATAAAACAAATATAACATTCTTACGATTAAGCAATTATATTACTTCAATATCGGGAAAATTATGTTCAAACGCATTAAGAATAATCAGCACGATTACATCATACAAATTATACCGCAGATACACACACATGACACACGCACTAAATTACATATTTGGCCTATTCATCCGAAAACGGAGACCATGAAGCAAAGTTTAAATTACATTGGTCCACACAACTGGAACTCATTACCTACGAAATTAACTTCTTTAAAAAAATTTAAACTTTAAAAAAACAAAACTAAGAACCTTTATAATGAATTGCAGCTCCTCAAATTAATGATTACATTGGATGGGAACTATGACTAATATTACGACTTGTATATCGTGATGTAAATTGCTTTTTCAATCGTATTATCTGTAATGTTTATTATCTACTTACATACCATTACCCTTTTTTTTTGTTACTATGATACTCTTGTTTGTAATTGCAAAAACTGACCTCAGTGTAAAACTAGCTTAGGGGGCATGGGACCCTGTCAGGCCTAGCTGGCCTTTTCCCCTTCTTCCTTGCTGTGCATTGTTTCAACTGATTTTTCTGTAAGACCGTGTTTTTTTGTTGTTGTTTTTTTGGTTCAGCAAAATAAATAAATTGAATTGAACTTTTCCGCAGTATGCTGTCCTTTAGCGTCTTCTTCAGCGCAGATGGTCACCTGTAGATTTGATATAACTGGAATGTCCCAGTATAAGGTGGTCTTTTCATCGATATAAAGATTAAAAGTAAATTTATTATATGTATACGTTGTTCCAATCTTTATATATTAGCTTTCCCAATAAAATAAATAGTTGAGAGCCAGAACTGTTCCGAAAATATTTAGCGAAAGTTAGCCGTTAAGAATTGATGTAAAAGGCGTTCTACAATCATCAGATAAAGTTAGACTTGCTTGAGATGTTTAATCTTAGAAGCTGCTTATTGATTCTTGATCGTGTAAGATAATTATCTGTGTGCAGATGAATGCAGAAAAGGCATTCAAACTTTTACATTTAGTCATATTTTCCGAAGTGAGAGATATTATAAATGTATCCATGCAAAGAATGCATTAATTCGAAGAAAGCATGACGCAGGGAACATTGCATTAACCAGTTTTTTTTTTTTTTGCAGAAGATAACCTCTTCTTCTGCGCTTCCTGCAGTTCAACCTTCGCTCCTGAGCTTCCAGGACATATTTCAATGAATGATTCATGTAAAGCTCAATTTCTTATGCAAATAATTACCTATTATTGTACGGAGCGGTGCAACACTTTTCGTGATACTTCTCGAAAGAAATGTTTTCTTTCACGTTATTTCATTTTGCAGGATTCAAAATGGCTTCGCATGCAAGTCTGGCTGCTTAGCAAAGAGGTCTGCCTAGATGTATTTTAAGTAGATCGATGAAAGATTCGTTGCTGTATTTGTACAGAGAGCCACTCTGAATCATTTGAATAACAAATACGAAGTGTTTATTTAAGAATTCATCCAAAAACATGTGCTTTTATTGACTCGAAGAATTCAATTCGGATTTTTCGTCATCAGGATATTGGGTTTGTTGTAATCTCGTATTCCGTGCGTGTGACATTATCTTTTCTCTGTCGGCCCTCTGTTTGTATAAGTTACATTTCCTCGAGATTATTCATTTCCCTTATTAAATGGCTTGCATATCCGTGTATTCGAAATAAAAGCACATAATCTGCTTCGAAATTAAGCTACGAAAGAAATATGGAATCTCCGTTCTCGAGATTAACGGCTGTATTGATAAACGTAACATGATTGTGGAATATCATCCTTCTTGAGTATTTGTTTTTTGGATCAATAGTTACCAAATGTTTGTGTTTCAGCTGCAAAGTATTGGAGCAGGCTTTATGTTTTTGGAATCCGAAAGTCCCAAAATCAGGTATTAAAATATGAGAAAAAGAAAGGTAGTTCCCAGATTTTAACCCTTAACCGCCGATGTACCTGAGCTACATGTTGTCCAAAATTTTCTGCGCTTTCAAATAGAAATATTCACCTTGTGTCCGGGTTTCGGGTTCTACGCAAACTACAACGAAATAATTGCCTTTCTCTTCTCATCTCATCTCATCAGAACCGACACCAAACTTGTCACTGGTGATAAATGCTCATTTCGAGTCCTTTATTACGTGTTCCATGACTCAAGGCATGAGGGAGAAATTATTGTATAACTGACATGGACATCCTAGTACTAGGTAAAAACAAGTTACTGAAGCTTCTGCGTCCTTCCTTGGGTTCCTGTCCATTTATAATCTTTAGAGCAGGGAATCAGTCAGAATGGGTTAGTGTTAGTCATCTTCCTAAATGACCACTGGAATAACATAGCTAAGGGGGACAGCAACTCCATTTAATTTGCACGTTCACTCGTTCCAGACGAGTTCTTCACACTTCCTAGACGGCGAGTATATTTGTTCCAGCTGATCCAAGCCCATTTTGCTAAACCCGAGTTAATTCGTTTCATCCTGTTAAACGTTAAAGGGCAATAAAGAAGGCATATAAGGATTCTTCCTTCACAGTTTGAATATTTCTTCAATTTAGGTACTAGAAATATCTGACGTGTCTTTTAACAGCTGATCCAAATGACGATTTCTTACCAGAAGAAAGATATTAAACCTACATCTGAAAACACACTACTCAAACATGTAAATCACGACATGTGAGGCGAAATTTCCGTAACAACTGCTGTCGTTTTCATATCTTCTTTGCCACTGGGTTCTGACTTGTTTCACTGTCTTTATTAAGTACTTTTGTTTTGTTTTTTTGCAGTTTTTCCAGTCTTCCTCTGCTCGGTTTCTCAGTTCACTAGACGTACATTCTTCTTCAGTTCAGTGTACATAAACATCATCGCAGACTGAATTCCTGCGGATTTTTCGAACTTCCGTCCTTGTAGCGTTGTATTTACATTCCAAATGTTATCCACTTTGTATGTCGTCCTTAGAGTTAGAGAATGTTTAGTCATTGTCACAAAAATCTTTGACTGTCCAATGTACAAACTATGAATCGAGGTTCACCCTTTTACTCCATGTAAAATTGTTTTCTCAATCTAAGCGTTTGTTCCTGTTTATTTGTTCGAGATGATTCGGGTTCAAAACCCCGTGGGGAATGGATGCTGTGCTTGTCCTTCGGTAGTAGCTCTCTCCCGTCTAATGAAATAGTGGATCTGAATTAGGGACTGGCAACTGTTTAAAGTCAATCAAGTTGCTCATAATGGTCGTTAAACTCTGATAACAAAGAAAAACAAATACACGATACACTTCCTCTGGAAGTATTTACAGAAGAGATATGTCAGAACAACCAGGAAACTCCCGTTCTCATTTTACTCGAAGCATGAAACTTTGCCGTTGAAAATTTGTTCCTTTTACAAAGAAATGGAAGAAACCACCCCGCTTTTGCGCAGCAGATAAGCACTCCTACCAGCAGCATAGGTGGATGATGAAGGACACGAGATTTGTGTTACGTTAAAAGGGAAGTTGTAAAAGTAAAATTATTGTGATTATTGGGGCCGAATTGCGTCATATGTTAAGAAGTCATATTCGAAACAAAACGTCTCGTTTTCGAGCTCATACGATTTGTAATCACAAAAATAAAATAAAAAATATAGTTCTGTCTGCTGACCAAAGCCTGTTGTTTCTGCAGCAATTTCTGGTGCATCTGGTGTAATTCAGCACAATAACGTTCTGCAGTGATGGTTTGTCCTCTTGCCAAGAAACGCCGAAGAATTATCCCGGGCGTGGCCCACCAGACACGGAGCATCATCTTCTTGGTGTGTAGGAGTGGCTGAAGATGCCGTCCAGCAGGCTGTACCTTGCTTAACCATTGTGCAGACCTTTTAAGATTATCATAGGGGACCCACGTCTTGTCGCAGGTGACGATTCGATGCAGTATATGTTCCTGTTTATTTCTGGCAAGCAGCCACATGCAGACTTCTAAACGCCTAGTCTTGTTGGCAGTTGTCAGCTCATGCGGGTCACATGTCTAGCTCTTTAACCATACCCAGCGCAGTCATACGCCAAACAGCTATCGTTTGGTGGATAACTACCTCTGCCGCTATCTGACGACACATTTTTCGGGGGTCCGCTTCAGCTGCACGTAACAGAACATCGTCAGAAACAGCACCCTGTCGGAGACAACGTACTTCGTTTTGCAGGTCCGTATCTCCGCTTCGAAGCTTCACAAACCATCGCCGAATGGTTCGTTCTTTGGCTGTATTCTCCGTAAAGGCTTTGTTAACATTTCGAGCGCAAATTCTTGTAGAATGATCCAGTTAAAATTCATATTTTAACTGGATCATTCTACAAGAAGGTGACTCTCAAATCCAATTTCTGCGTGTTTCCTTTGCGAGCCACGCTATGTCCAAACAAACCACGCCTGAACTTTGTTCTTCACACACGTGCTAGCTATTTATAGTAACGCTGTGATGTAATACTCAAAACACCTGTGGGTGGTTCCATTCCTTTGTATTGGAGGCCTATCTCCACTGCTCATTCGCGCTGGACATTTCATTCGAACCAACCCAATATTTCGAATGATAGGGATAGTGCAACCAACGCAAGCAGCAGTTGGCGTTGAAGCAGCTGCTCAACCGATATCAACAAAGCCGAAAACTGAAGAATTTATTTATGGTTATACATGGAAAACACAGCTTGATTGGATGACTTATTTTTGGTACATCCAGTTTAAAGCATTAAATGTGTTTCTACGTAATTTGAAATTATACAGCTTATTCCGATTAAAAAGAGCTGTGTGAAGGAAAATTTCATATATTCCGAATAGTTATCTATGAAGGTTGCCGCATCTCTTTTTAACATGGTAATGAATTTGGTTATGAATTTATTAGTTTTCCTAAAACTAATAAATAAGTTTTAGGAAAACTATGAATAAGTTTTCCTAAAACTAATTCTTTGATCCCCCTCCAGATTCTTTGTAAATGAATGTTTGCTTTTTGTCTTTTCACGTACAATTTTGAATGTACACACAATTTGAAGTTTTCTCAACACAGGTATTTCCTTCCCAGCAAAAACACAAGTGCTGGAAAACGGCTGGCCACCAGCTGGTAGTGTTGGGTGACTGCTAGCTGAAATCTGCCGCTCACGGCACCGTAGCGATCCGTTGGTGGCAGTGTTATCAGATTGGCGTGCCATTGATGGCCCTGCAGCATCGCTGTGAATTATTGGCCTCTAAGCAAGTGCCACTAGTGGCCCGTTGCTGGCAACCAATGCAACCCCAACAGCAGATGGAAGCAACACCTGCTTTGTCTCTCATGGCACCAGTTAGTTGAAGACGACTCTATTGCCATCGTGTTATTTTAGTGGATATCAAGAAAAAATCCATATGTAGAGAGGCGAATTAATTTCCTAATGAAATTTCCCGTCGACGAAGATATCAGATTAAGCGATGAAATACTAGATTACATTCATGAAAATATACCCACTCCATTCCCATGAATAACAGTTCATGGAATGGAGTGGGTGAATAAGAAGAAAAAATTTGAAACCGCTTGAAACAAATGTACTGGAAATACATTAAAAAAAGTTTGTTAAAAAAAAAAAGAATTATACGCGTACAAAATTTATTAATTATTTGAAAAAAAAAAAAAAAGTAAAGCTATGTGGATATAATGTACTCATCTATGGGTTGAATACACAAGTTTGGGAGGAATTCGCTTCAAAAAATAACGGGAAGTAAAGGAAAATATATTTCCTCTCTAAAACAAATGCAGCTTCGGGCAACGGAAAGGTAAGATACAACGCTAAAAATGTAACACAATGTGACATGAACCCTGGTAAATATATGTTAATTCAACAATCGCCTTTCAAAACGGCAAAGACAGTACAAAACTTTGGAAAACGACTTTCAGTTGGTACACTCCTTTAAAATGAGTGAGGTTCCCTTAAGGTAAAAAGAAAAACTATCATTACGTTAAAAAACTAAATTTATGAATTATATGAAACTGACTTTTGCAAAATACTTCGCAATATTGTAAAACAAAAGACAGAAACATTCGATTACACATTCCGAAGGGAAGAGAGAGCTTTAAGCACATGCTCGTGCATGGCAAATTAGTCCGGTCGGTAGGGAGCTCACCTCCTACGCCGACAGCCCTAGTTCGTATCCACCCAAATCCAAACGGGCGTTTTTCCGGTCTGCTGAGAAAATTTCCCCAGCGTAGTGCTATAATTCTCAAGTTTCGTAAGGAGAGAAAAAAAGTTGTAGCTTTGGAAAACTGCGGTTATCCTTGATTTTTTTCTTTATGGCTACCACTGGGAAATTAGCAGACAAGATTTAGCAAGCCATCAGTTACGTCACGTGGTTGCCGGCTGACACTACCGGCAAACTAGCGGACCACATTAGGCTAGCCATCATTTCTGGTACGTGCTTGAAGTGCGACTTGTGGCAGCTACTGCCAGTGATGGATAACTGATGGCCCTGTTGTGGCATATGACAACTGATGGGGTGCCAACTGTTAGCCAGCTATTGATCTGAACTGCTGGCCTTTCTGTTGGCCGCCCGGACATTTTATTGACGGTTCGGCCGACGCAACATTGTTTTGGCAATTACTGGCAGTGCTGGCCTAGCAAGACTGTTTTTGCTGGGTTATAAATGTTTACGTTTCTTATAAGCCTTATTCTCGGAGATTAGTATTAGTCTGCCTTGGAAAGCTATCCGTTGTTGCCAGATGCCTTGGCAATAACAGTTGCTCACGCCAATGAAAACTGTTTTCTTAGTAGGTTGTCAGTCTGGTGTGTAATTGTCTTCTAATTTATATATTTTCTGTTCACTCACTGTATTCCTTTCTGTATTCTCGTGGAGTGGGAAAATGCTTTGTCTTTTTGAAGAACATTTTTTTGCCTGCGCAGTTTTCCCGTTGAGTAATGAGACAAAAATTATTATAAAAAAACAACAATATATTTTTAATTGGCACTTATACAGATTCAAAATAATCATAATTCGGTGGAAGTCCTGAAACCGGCGCAGTGTTCTAAGCGATGGCCTCCGACCATTCGCCCGAAATAGGTCCGGGTTCTAATCCCCGTTATGCCAGGCGCATTTTTTTTATTGAGGTTTAACGACCACCGTGAGCAACTCAATGGGCTATAAGCAGTCGCCCGTCCCTAATTTAGGGTCACTGGTTCCAGGGAAGGGAGAGAGCCAGTGCCGTAAGACAAACACAACATCCATGCCTGACCGGGATTCGAACCCGGACCCCTTACGGACGAATGATCAGAGGCCAGCGCCTTAGACCACTGCGCCACCCAGGCGCATTGATGTTGTGTTTGTCTTAAGGCACGGGCTCTTTCCCTTCCCTGGAACCGGTGACCCTAATTTAGGGATGGGCGACTGCTTAAAGCCCATTGCGTTGCCCACGGTGGTCGTTAAACCTCCAATAAAAAAATAAAAATAAAAAGAGGTCGTGAATCCAAAATTCCATCAGTCTGTCGGTCTACCTCGCTGGATGTCCTCAATGCCGTTCAAGGCACATTTCATCTTTGGGAAGACGAAAAGTCGGGGGGGGGGGGGGAACCAAATCTGGCGAGACTGATGGATGTTCGATCACACAGATCGACTTCGAAGCCAGAAACTGCTGTTCGTGCGGTGCTCTCTTTGCGCGTGTGTTAACATTTGCGCTACAAACTTCAAACTAAACTTCGTCTTGTGCAGATCATTTTGTAAAATTCCGTGGACGTTTCCTTACGGACGCCAAGTTTCTCAGCGAGTAGCTTAGACGTTATTTATCAGTCATCGGCAACAATTTTGGTAACCGAAACCACATTTCCATTTGTGCGTTCAGAAACTGGACGTCCTGTGTGTGGTTCATTGTCGACAGACTCTTTCCCATCTTTAAACGTCGAAAACCACCTACGCAGGGCTCAGGCAGTGATCGCCGTAAACTTTCTTTATGTCTTGGTACACTTCCGTGGAAATTTACCCTGATTTACAATAAAATTTCATCACAGCACTTTGCTCCATTATGCAATTTTTGACTCGCTAAACTCACACAGTCTTACTTCAATGATGGCCACACGAAAACTGCCTGGGCGCCCAACCCGAAAGTTGCTTCTGCAATTACCACGCACTCTAGCCGTCAAAATTATAAACACGTTTGTTACAAATTTACTCTTCTAGCCTCATCTGAATGAGCCAACTCTTGGCAGTACTGATGTGATATTAGTGGTGATAGTAATATTCAGGTTTTTTCACTGTATGTGGCTCATTAGTAAGAAGAGTTAGTCTGTAGCTAGTAGTTCTTGATGAGGCTGGGACTCAAATCGTATATTAGGCAAAGGTGTTGAGTTTGTCTTACGTAGTCTGTTATCTCTCCCACCCCCTGGGGACTGTTTGTATCCCTTGGAACTGTTCATGGTTTTCGTTGAACCCCCAAACATACAAACAAGTAAAAACAAAGATAACATCTCGTGAGACCCTTCTCATGAAGGTTGGTATAACATTTTTGAGTGTCAGGATCTAAGTATATTGGGTGTTATTAATACGAAGGATATAGAAACTCTCACCCATATTACGAAAAAGAACTTTCTGTGATCGCAGTTCTGGCCTTTACTGTCGGCACTGTCTGCCGATTTATATAGGAGTTGCCATCAACTCACTTCACTGGTGTAAATAAATGTATCGCTTCAAATAATATATACATCATATGTGTTTAACTGTGTATATACACGTACCACATGTTGCCCCAGGCAAAAGAAAAAATACTTGACAAAAGAAAAATGCTCATCTCCAGGGTGAGTCATAAGTTCTTAGCGTTTCGGGGTACAGATGAAGAAGCTCCGTCGAACAGGTAGGATATGCGCAGTAAGGTGGGATGTGTCCCACGCCTGATTGGATGACGTGTTTCACTGCTCAGACAAGTAGGCATGCGCCGGACCCAACTCGTGTGTGCCGCTCATACGAGATGAGAATGTCGGAGGAGAAACTTGTTGTTGATGTACTCCTAAGCCAATATTGGAAGAAAGGATTGAACGCGACAGCTGCCGCGAAGGAAATTTGTATTGCAGAAGGCGAGGAAATTGTGCATCCTGCAGCAGCAAGAAAATGGTTCCAACACTTCCGGTCTGGAGACACAGAGCTCGTTGACAAATTGAGGTGTGGGAGACCAGCCTCCCCCAACACCGAAGCCCTGCATATAGCTGTTGAACAGCACCCAGGAACCAGAACCCGATGATTAGCAGAGGAGGTCCATGCATCACAAACCAACATCGTTTGTCACCTACACCAGCTCGGTTTTCATTCCGGACGACCACGAACGGTTTCCGATGAGTTGAGCCCAAAGCAAGCAGAGGAGCATGTCACTCTGTATTGAGAATTGCTGCAAAATCCACGTGACGGCCGGTTTTGGTGGAAAATCGCAACGAATGATGAGAAGTGGGTTTTCCTACGTTATCCCGATACCGGAAACCAATAGCTGCTCCCAAGGGATGAGGATCAAGAAGTGGTTCAAAGAGGGCGTTTTGAAATGAAGATATTGTTGTGTGTGAAAATCCTCTAAATACGTGGCGTCAGTGAATATACAAAAACATCGCCCATTCCACTTTTAACAACACATAACAACCGAAAAATTGCTATCCGGCCACAGCTGGGATCGTACCCCAGATCTCGCGATACCTAGCCGAGTGCATTCACCGTACGCTACAACGGCCAACAATCAACGGCGCTATGTGCGTTTATCTATCAGCTTCTGACATCACATTTCCGCAGGATAGGCTCAGCAACTGAGACGTCTCCATCTGGCGGGCATTAACGTCACAAGCTATAAGTTAATTATAGCAAATAAATCCTAAGGGCGAGAACAATAATGAAAATCCTCTAAATACGTGGCGTAGTGAACAAACAAAGGCATCGCTCTTTCCAGATTTATCAACACATATTGTTCACCACGCCGTTTGGATTTATTTGCTATTATTAATATATAGCTCGTGGCGTTAATAATGCCCACCAGATGGAGACGTCTCAGTTGCTGAGCCCATCCTACGGATATGTGCGCCGTTGATTGTTGGCCATTGTAGCGTAAGGCGAACGCACTTGGCTAGATATCGAGACTTCTGGAGTCAGAAGTGGTCGGATAACAATTTTTCGGTTGCTATGTGTTGATAAACGTGGAAAGAGCGATGTCTTTGTTTATTTAATGTTGTGTGTATGGTGGAATTTCGAGGGCCCTTTCCACTGGGAGCTTGTGCCACATTGTCGGGCCATCGATAGAAACCTGTATCCCGACCAGCTGCAACACGTATGCGACGTTCTACGCCAGTGCTACCCCGCAATCGAAGCATTTGTACGTAAGTTATGACGCATAAGGGCGATGGAATGGATCCCGCTTCTATGCCCTGACCTTTGACCTCATTTCACCCATTTTCAACAGCATTTGTCCCCACGTAGTCCCCTACCACATAATAAAATTTCATAGAAATCGAACCATTTTTACGCAAGTTATTACGCATAAGGGTTATGAAATGGATCCCGCTCCTATGCCCTGACCTTTGACCCCATTTGCGCCATTTTCAACAGGTTTCGTTCACAAGTGATCCCCTACCGCATACTAAAATTTCTTCGAAATCGAACCATTTTTTCGCGAGTTATTATGCTGACGGTCGGACAGACTGACGGACGGACGGACAGACAGACGTACGTCTGTTACACACGATCCTTCAGATAACCCCACATGAAATAATCCAATGTAGTTAGATCTGGAGAGTGAGGAGGCCACGGAATGAGACCACCACGCTCAATCCATCTGCTGGGGAAATGCTCATTTAGGCACTTAGGTACACACGTTGAACAGTGCGTCTTGTTGGAAAACGAGGTTTGCAACGTACCAGGAGATGTGACGTACCTGCCAGAAGGACGCACACGACATAAAGGCAGATAGGAATCAGAATAAAACGTCCGCGTAGCTCAATTGGTAGAGCAACTTATTCCGGAATGAGGGGACCCGGGTTCGAATCCTGGAGCGGATAAAAATGACGGAGAAATTTACTTCGTTATAGGTTGTCATATCTTTTGATCTGGGGTATAGCGAAATTTTCTAGCATATCCAAATAAATATCACCATTTATGTTTTTTTCGCAGAAGAAAGGGCCAATCACTTTTCTTTTTGATAGGGCGCACCACACATTAACTTTTGGATTATCACGTTCCCGTTCACTAGCAGCACGAGGCGGTTCACTGCCCCATATCCTATAGTTGTGACGATTCACATTACCTGATACATGAAATCTGGATTCATCTCTAAAAATTACTGTACTGAGAAAGTTTTCGTCGTTTTCCACTCGATTCAGCATATCCACAGCGAAATCGTATCACAGAGTGTGATCATTTACACGCATCTTTTGCACTATTTGAATTTTATAAGCATGGAAATTTAATTTCTTGTGCAAGATATCGTGAACTGTCGATTTCCGGAATGCACAGCTCCCTGCTGGCTTTACGAACGGATTTCCTGGGGCTTCGTTGGAAACTGTCATTATCTTGGTCAACTGTCTCACCGCTCACGCTAGGCCTACCGGCTCCTCCACGATGTTCTATCCACCGCTCAATTGAATTCGTTAACGGAAAATTACAACCATACTCTAAACGGTACCGTCTTTTAACTTAAATGACAGACTTTAATTCCGCAAGCCATAACACACACATTGCCTTCTGCTGTACGGATGACATAACTACGGATTGCTTATTTCTCATACATTCCTCATCAGGCCACACCTAGCGCTATCTATCGGATTCTGGGAATAACAATTCCGCAAAACAAAAATATAGAAACCGTGTTAGTAATACGTGGCATAGAAAAACAGACAATGCTCGTAGTGTTTTTTGTACATAATTTTGTAATGTGTCCATTAATTCTCGGACACCCTGTACATCTAAACTCAGTAACGATTCTTGATTTAGTAACGTTACATTGGTTCCGCCTCTTTTGATAACCACTCAGATTTTTTAAACATCATTTTGTACAGTTCATTAATCCCTCGTAATGAGTCTTCACAGGAGTATGCGCCTAAGTGACTTCTCATTTGTAATGCGTTAGAAAATTTGAAAATAAACTTTTCTTAAACCCACTGATTCAAAGAAGACAAGAAATAGTACATTTTTCCTTTGTTTCTCTGTTCACATAATATTCACGTGATATTCTTCCTACGCTAAATCATTAGCCAATTATTGTTGTTACACATATTGTGTGTTATTCCCATTGGATAAACTCTGTTGTTTATTTCTCTCTGGTTGATCATGAACTCATTTTGAATTTTGTCCTACACGTGTTTTGTTGACACACAAAAACATCATAGAAAATTACGATAATCCACTTTAAAACTACGAAGCAGAAATTAAGTAAGCATCTCCCACGCGATCCATCTTAGTCGTTTATAACTTTCTATTTTTAATACTGCTTTTATGATTTTCTTTATAATCAAGTTTTTTCAATAACAGTAGTTGTTTATCGTCGTTCCTCCATTTCCATTTAAAGTAGATGAGCGGCTAATGTTATGCACATATGTTTTTTTTTAATATTTTATTGTAAATAGCTCAGCAGAAAACGCTGTCTTGTAAGCAACACATGCCATTTTAATCCAACAACACCCCTTTCCATGCAACCAAGGATGTATTGAACTGAATATCTTCATCGTAATTGAACAAAAAGTAATTTTAAAACATTCTTTCTGGGAGCAAGGGAAATTATAGTTTCAAATACTTTTCGATAGTACGTTTGCAGACGAACACATCGCATTCATCGTCATCGATCTGAACAAAGGAACCGATGCAAAATTTTAGTCGGGTAAATCATCGTCTCGATAAAGGATATGTGCTGGGTTTTTTTATTGTGCTCTCAAAATGAATAAATATTTAAAATTTAATTGCGGTTCTCTAAATGTGCGGCAAAAACGAAAAACAAGAGATAATTAATCCTACGTGCGACTTCCAAATGTGCCTGTTATATACTCGGATGTACGTATGAAAACCTGCTTCGTGCGACTGACAAAGAATTATCACATTGGTGATTTTGAAGTCTATCTAAATGGTACGGAAACAGTACTTAGCTCTTTACATTCATTCTTTTTTTTTTAAGTCACAAACTGCCTGTATTGCTTCTTTGACTGATTAACAGAAGAGCGGGCAGTTTCCTGACGGTAAAAATTTGGGTGGATTCTAACTTTGCATGAAACGAGGGTGATGTCTTTGTCGTGAAACCAGTGGCTAAAAATTACGAACAAGCGTTTATTTATTTCCTTCGATTCTCAAACTAATTCCGCTTTCTTTTGTGGTTTTAAACTAAAAAAAAAAGAAAGTATTATGTTATTCAGAAATATGAATTTCACAATTGCTCTAATGAAACTCAGTGTGGCATATCACTGATAAATCGGCCGCTCGGTGGCGCAGTGGTCTGAGCGATGGCTTCTGATCATTCGTACGAGGTGGGTCCGGGTTTGAATCCCGGTGAGACATGGATGTTGGGTTTGTTTTACGGCCCTAGTTCTCTTTGCCTGGAACCAATGCCCCTAAATTAGGGACGGGCGACTGCTTATAGCCCATTGAGTTGCTCACGGTGTTCGTTAAACCTCCAATAAAAAAAAAACTGAGTGTAAAATCACACAAAATGAAGAAATATAGGTACAGCAAAATATATGTTATTCTTTCTCAAAGTCTCTTCCTTCGTATGATATGCAACGATCCCATCAATCAGTCTACTTTTCAAAGCATGTGGCAAAGTCATAGAAGCTGCTTTAGCGATCACTTTAAAAGCTTCAATAACGTCAGCAACCGTGTTGATATTGCACCACGGAACTTTTCCTTCATTGTTGGAAACAACCAGAAATCGCACGGGGACAAGGTCAGATTCGTAGGCAGGCTGTGGCATGATTTCAATACTGAATTACGTAGAAAACTGCTGAACACAAGCAGCCACATATGAGCTGGCGTTGTCAGGGTGCAGTGTTAACTTGCCAAACAGTTCCGATCGCTTAATCATAAAACAGTTTACATTCACATTTTTCAAGCATGACCCCATAATACTAAATTGAAACAAAAGCATAAAAATAGACAGAAGTCAACTACTGTACTAAATACAAAAGTCAACTACTATAGTGTGTCGCATAAATATAGAGACAGAACAAATTATCGAATAAAAAAGAAACAACAACGAGCTGAAATGTACACCTGATATTTATAGCGGGCGAACGCTTATATCCCAATCAGTTGCTCGCCGCCCCGGTGACGCAGTGGTCTAAGCGATGGCCTCTGATCATTCGTCTGAAAGGGGTCCGGGTTCGAATCCCGGTGAGGCATGAATGTTGTGTTTGTCTTATGGCTCTGGCTCTCTCCCTTCCCTACAACCAGTGACCCTAAATTAGGGACGGGCGACTGCTTATAGCCCATTGAGTTGCTCACGGTGGTCGTTAAACCTCAAATAAAAAAAAAAATCAGTTGCTCACGGTGGTCATTAAAGCTTCAATCAAAAAAAAAAAATTAAACAAAATATTTCAAGTACTGGTAGCGTTCACAAATGAATCACAAACATTCTTGATTGTTTGCAGAAAATATGTGCTTATGCAGTAAAACGGAACACCACTGTTAACAAAAACTCTCTCAACTCTTCATTTCTTTCACAATGCACCAGGAAGCTAGATTTGCCGCCCCGGTGGCGCAGTGGTCTAGGGCGATAGCCTCTGATCATTCGTCCGAAAGGGGTCCGGGCTCGAATCCCGGTGAGGCATGGATGTTGTGTTTGTCTTACGGCACTGGCTCTCTCCCTTCCCTGGAACCAGTGACCCTAAATTAGGGATGGGCGACTTCTTATAGCACATTGAGTTGCTCACGGTGGTCGTTAATTCTCCAATAACAAAAAAAGAAAAAAAAAGAAACTAGATTTACCAGTATTCCCTTTTTGTGCTATATTGTGCAATTATAACTTCTTTTACTGTTCATTCACTGATTCCGAAAAAAAAAGAACAGACAAAACTGAAAGTACGTATGAGGTAAATTTCATATACAGTAGATTCGGGTAATTGGGACACATCCAGGCTAGAACACTTTAGCCCATTTAAGTGGCTGCCCCAATTTTTCAAAGTTTTATACCAAAGATATAACTTTGGATGTTCTTCAAGAATTGCCCCAAATAAACAACTGCTTCGATTAACCGATCACCCGATTAATCGAAATTTACCATTTTCAGAAAATGTTCTCTACATTGTTCAAACTACATGTCCAAATTTCAAAGCTCAGAAATATTTCTTTGGCACGCGAATAAAAATAATTCCTTTTTTTCGCCTAATCTATTCTGCAATAATATTATAATTATCCCAAATAAATTAAAAAAAATAATATTTTTTTTTTAATTCTAAACTGATGGCCAAACAAAATGCAACACCAAGAAGGACACGAGATAGCAAAGCCAGATTTACTGGACACATAACAACATATACAAAGATGAAACGATTGAGCTTACAGGCCCGCGCAACTTGCGGAACCCACAGACATCAATAGTTCGTGTGGTCCCCAAGGCTGTCAATTACGGCTGCTACACGCCACGGCATCGAACGAAAGAGGCTTTGGATGTAGGCGTGGGGTATGTCGGTCCAGGCTGCTTCCACACGTTGCCACAGATCATCAGGCGTAGCAGCGGGAGGTGCTTGCCGGGCCACTCGGTTGCCGATCAGCTGCCAGACGTGTTCGATGGGCGATATATCGGGAGAAGAGGCGGACCACGGCAGCGATGACACCTGGTGGGCCGTGAAGAATTGTTGTATGATGCGTTCCACGTGCGGACGCGCATTGTCCTGTTGAAACGTGGCCGCTGGCAGGTCCTGCAGGTAAGGGGGACTACAGGCTCCAAAACGTCGGAGATGTAGCGGTGGCTGTTGAGTGTACCGACGATGCGTACCAAAGGGGTGCGGGTGTCATATCCAATTGCGCCCCATACCCTAACGCCAGACGACGAACCGGTATGGCGATGCATAATGCAGGCGTCATACAGTCTCTCGCCGCGGTGCGGCCACACGCGGATCCGACCATCAGGGTGTTGCAGGCAGAAGCGGGATTCGTCGGAGAAGACACTGCCGTGCCATCCCGTAGTCCAGGTGCGGCGTTCAACGGCCCATTGCCGCCACTCGCCGGTGTTGTAACTTCATTGGTAATCGGAGCAGTGGGCGCCGTGCGACAAGTCCCCGCTTCTGCAGACGACGTCGAACGATACGTGCTGACACAGGTTGTTGCGCAACACGTCCTAATTCCTGCGCTAACGTTCGTGATGTGGCGGTCCGATCCGTCAATGCCCGCCGCACAAGATGCCGGTTTTCTCGCTCGGTGGTGTGCCGCGGCTGCGGCAATTGCTCACGTCGGCCCGTCCGCCCCTCCTGCCCCCACTGAATCCATACTCGCCTCACTGTGGCTGGATGTCGTCCCACACGGGTGTCGATGTCTCGCTACGATAAACCGCTGTCGCGATAAGCCACCATTCGTCCTCTTTCGAACTCCGAAACGTGCTGGAATGACTGCCGTATTCTGCGACGATGCATCAGTAAGCTTCCTACACACAGGTCCGGCAGCATAACACATTTCCACTACTTAAGCCCCGCCTTCTGTGCACCCTTCTTATAGTGCTTCTCGGTGGCGTGCCGAGCGCACATGATTTGCCTATGCCCTGCAATGCTAATCGTTTGCATGTCATCTCGCGGGCGACGAATGCTGCGAATTTCAGGCCAATCGGCTGCTTTCTTCTTGGTGTTGCATTTTAGGTGGCCAGCAGTGCAATATGCATTCTGCATTTTTCTTTTAAAAAGCTGCAGATGTCATAGTTTAGCAAAAATATCCGTGATTTTTTTATACCTATTTTACCTTCTGTCACAAACTGTTTAAACATACTGAAATTTAATGACTAAATGACAAGGGAATGAAGTTTCTAGCATTCCGCATTTCCTTAAAGAATTTGGAAAAGGGTTCTTAATTTTGAACTTAAGGAGAATAGCGAGAATACCAATCTTTAAAAAAATGTGGCGATGATAATCCGGTAAAGGTAAAATCGAGAGTAAAATATATAGTCTTCCTTACATATCAGACGATATGTTGTTATGCACAGCACTTTTTTGTGAGAAAGATGCCAAAAGAATATATTTTGCCAAAAATCAAGTGTCCTCTACGGAGAAAGAAATGTTTTGCGAGCACAATGAATGCATAGTGTTGATTGTTCAGAGAAGACAGTCGCGTGACAAACGAGCACTATCCAGCAAAGTAATATGCAGCTTGCGTTCTGAAATTTCAAAGCAGAATCCATGAAATCTTGATGGAGGAAGAGAGAACAATTTGCGGTGATGTCCTGCCAAATTCACTTAAGGAAAATCAAAAGGAAAGGAAAAAGAGCGATGTGTTTCTGCGCATGTGCGATCCTTGGCTACAATAAAGCTACTGCCTTGTCGTTCCCTATCTACAAAATTTCAAGGCTGAAGGCGTGGCAGAAGAATGACATGAAAAATAATGCCGATCTTTTGGTGAAGTATGAAAACAAAATTTCATAAATCATTGGTGTAACATGTTCCTGCATCTAGGTGTATCATTGGAATTCCTCAGAGATACATCAAAATTATATTTCGCGAAAGAAAGTATCATAAAAGTTTCTTTTGTTGAAATGACAGGAAGCGGCAGAGTAGATAAGCAATAACTTTTCTTGGTCGTCAAAGAATTCTTTTCGGTACCCAGATAGCTGAAGATTGCAGCCTATAGGAATTATGTTACTTACAGAATTTTTGAGGAAGAAATATTTCCTCAGAAATAGATGGGAACGTATTCAAAGCAATTACATTCAGGCAGCTCATATATTCAATTCAATCAGAATTATGCACTCAAATTACCTGTGGTTATTGGCCTTTCATGCAACAAATCCTCAGAAAAGTTGTAACCACAGTCAATTGCAGTGCACTGTTCTGATTGAATTGAATATATGTGCTGCCTGAATGTACTTGCTTTGAATATGTTCCCATCTATTTCTGAGGAAATATTTCTTCCTCTAAAAATTATATATTAGAAATAATGGTAAATAATAACCTACATCCACGTCTGGATGAAGAGGGATAAATGACGTACCGAAAAAGCTTATCACTACGACTTGCAAAAGGTCTGAGGTTTCAGATTCATAGGATCTTAGTTGCTTGGATTTTCATTGTCTTGGATGGTATAAGAGTTAGCACAGTCGATCAGAAATCGGGAGAAGGGTGTTCGATTTCCGCTATAGAGCGATGTTCAAGTTTTCTGAGGATTTGTTACTAGGAAGGCCAGTGACCACAGGCAATTTCAGAGCATATATATCTGATTGAATTGAATATACACAGTCTCATCAGAATAATATGACCACTTACCTAATAATGGGAATTAGCACCCTTGGCCGGGATGATAGCGACGAGAAGGCGTGGCATCAATGCAATGAGACCCTGGAAGATTGCCCGAGGCACACGTGATCATCCGAACGGCAGCAGAGCACGGAGGTCCAGGAGATGACGTGGTTGTGAGTTGGCACGTCGAACCTGTCGATCCTAGTCCCAGAAACGCTCTATCGCGTTTAGGTGGACCGATTTCTCAGACAAAGGGAGAACGAATACATCGTTGTCATGTTCCTGGAACTAGTCACGCATCTTCTAAGCGACGCATTGTCGTGTTAGTAGACACCATCATCACCAGGTTCAACGTCCGACATGAAGATGTGCATGTTGGCAGCGAGGAGGACAGGTAGTTATTGGTGTTCAGAGACCCATCAAGTGGGACTAGTGGTCCCAGCTCATACCAGGAAAACATCCCGCAAACATGCACACTACCACCGCCAGCTTGTACTTGACGGACAAGCGTGTCCATGTGTTGGTCCTCGTGTGTCTGACGCCATATCCGCCACCGTCCGTTGCTTCTGCGGGGTAGAAACCTCGAATCGACGGAGAGGACAACCTTTGTCCACTCTTCTACTGTCCAATGACGGCAATTCTATGCGAACTCCAGGCGTCTTTGCCGATGTACTTGCGTTAACATTGGTGCCTTGACGCAGCATCGACGCCGGAAGCCCATGCTTAACAGCTATCGGTCTAATACTATCAGAGGCACTTAACTGGATCAGCCAGCGTTCATTTCCGTGATCAATTGCTGCACTGTTGCGCGTCGATTGCCCTTTACCAGTCGACGGAGGCGACGTTCTCTTCTGGAGTTAATGACATGAAAAATAATGTTGATATCCGCCACCGTCCGTTGCTTCTGCGGGGTAGAAACCTCGAATCGACGGAGAGGACAACCTTTGTCCACTCTTCTACTGTCCAATGACGGCAATTCTATGCGAACTCCAGGCGTCTTTGCCGATGTACTTGCGTTAACATTGGTGCCTTGACGCAGCATCGACGCCGGAAGCCCATGCTTAACAGCTATCGGTCTAATACTATCAGAGGCACTTAACTGGATCAGCCAGCGTTCATTTCCGTGATCAATTGCTGCACTGTTGCGCGTCGATTGCCCTTTACCAGTCGACGGAGGCGACGTTCTCTTCTGGAGTTAATGGCCTTTGGGGTTCCACGGTTATGCTGTCAGGAGGTACTCGGTTGTGCCAGCTGTCCATTCTTAGTACAGCACCTCGCGAACAGCCTACGAAGTCTTCGCTTTCTGAGATGTTTCCAACCCTTGGCGCGGTTGCCGATGATTGTTCCTTTTTGAAAGTCCGTCAAATTACTTCCTCTTCCCATCGTCATGTACTATGGCTCAACTGTCCTGGACGGCAGCTTATATCTCCGTGTGGTAGACCATGTCACGCGCACTGTGTGACACGCCTGGGCGGGTACACTGCGATTCTGGGGGTAATCACATAATTCTGATGCACCCGTGTATGTGCTGGGTGGATGTAATTGCTAGATGTTACCTGCCATGAAGTGTCCACACTGTCTTTACTATCATTTCTGCGTTGCGATTATTTTTACGTAACTGAAAAACAAGAGTGGGAGTGAGATAGACGTCTTGTCATTTATGCAACTCGCGTTTTGCTCACACAGTAACCATTGTCCACGAATGACGGATCAAGTGAAAATAATTTATGTGACTAGAGCTGTTAACTAGAAATTATTTCTTTCTGTGCATCATTTAGAAAATTGTATTGCTCTTTTATAGTGTTAAGGGGGTTGAACCTAATATCTTTGCATTATGTTTCCAATGGTAAAAACTTCTTTATATTTTCTTCGCAATTAATGTATTCCCAAGGATGAAAATGCGCACATCAATAAAACTAACTTTAAGTTGTAGCAATAAAATTTTTAAATATTTCGAATTTTTAATGGCGTAAATAAAAATTTTAAATATTTCGAATTTTTTAATGGCGTAAATAAAAATTTTAAATATTTCGAATTTTTAATGGCGTAAAGAAAAATTTTTAATGAAGAAATACACATTTTAAATATTTAGAATTTTAATGGCGTAAATAATAAAAAAATCGAATTGTTAATGGCGTAAATAATAAAAAAATCGAATTGTTAATGGCGTAAATAAAAATTTAATATATTTCAAAATTTAATGGCGTAAATAAAATTTTTAAATATTTCGAATTTTTAATGGCGTAAATAAAAATTTTAAACATTTCGAATTTTTAATGGCGTAAATAAATTTTTTAAATATTTTGAATTTCAAAAATTACCCAAATAACCCTGAAACGTCGCCAACAACGTTCACAAAATCATGTTCTAGATAGCTCTCACAACATTAGAACTACCAATTTTAATCGCAATCTCGACGTATTCATGTCTTCACATTAGATATATCCCTCTGGAGTTTTAAGTCAATCACTTCAATATGTCATGTTACTAAAATAGATCTCAGGGTCTGATGATACTAACAGTCAGCGGACCTCATTTAAGGTCATTCAACCAATAGAAAACATTATTATGTTACTTTCGCTTTATATTTCCACTCGTTTTCTTTTCAAAGCAGTGCTTGATATAAGCTTGTATAGCATACTGGCATGTTTTTTTCATAGTATTTCGTACCAGCAGTTTTTTAATCCGGAATTTACATACTGACACTAATTTTAGTAAACGGAGCTACAGAAAAGAATATTTTCTTTGCCCCTGACTTACGCGTGCGCATTCTTAAACATAGGAAATGACTGTGTCTAGTGCTCCTGAGAAATAGCTGTGCGCGAACGGTAAAAGATGAGGAGTGGTGAACGTATGAGGTATAAGTTCAATCCTTTAAAGGGGGAAATGAAGCTACACATAGAGTATGATCACATCATGCCCAAGTTGCAGACCGGCCCAATAAAGATGTCTGTAATTTTTATTATATGATTAATTTAATATATTTAACTTGAAGAATTCCTTCGTAGAATGAAGAATTGAGAGTAATAGACCAAACAAAAAGTTTTGTTTTATAGCAATGAGTATAAACTTTTTCCCCTTCGGACTTTTTGGCTTTTGAGGATGGTGACATTGCTATTAATTTAAGGCTGAATATTATTCTGATTGCGTACATTCTAATTGCCAGCCTTCCTACTTCATGAAGTCCCAATTCGAAGAGGGCAGCCTTCTCAGCTTGGGGCCTTAAAGTTCTCGGTTCAAGTCCAGCTGAGTCACTAATGATAAGTCGAGGTTCTGAAGTCTCGTTAATTCGTTGGTCCTGGGACATAGACTTCTCGCTATAAATACAAATCTAAACCCATTCCTCGGTGCAGCATAAGTAATGTCCTCTGGACCCACAGAGATTCAGAAACCAACCAACTGAAATCGACTTCCATCGTTTCTGATTATTCCACGGAATTGTCACATACATTTTCAAACAAAGGAGATTTTTTTCCAGGTATTTTTTCTCTTTCTCAGTTTTGGAAACTTTGTGACGAAGGTATTTTTACCGGCGGGTTTTTAGCTAAATATGAGCACACAGGCACTTAAAAATTTCTATTTCGAGCACTGTTTCAATGGTACTGAAAATATGTTCAAGAGATCCACTGATTTGCTCATGAATTTTGGAGCATTCTGACTAATGGTGCAATAGTATTTCACGGAATTGCCACCTACATTTTGAAACAAAGTATATTTTTCCAGGGATTTTTTCTCTTTCTCAGTTTTGGAAATTTTCTGGTGAAGGTATTTTTTCCGGCGGATTTTTAGCTATATATGAGCATACGGGCACTTAAAAATTTCCATTTCGAGCACTGTCTCAAAGGCACTGAAAAGATTCTCAGAAGATACACTGACGGAAAAAAAATCCCAACACCACGAAAAAATAGTTGTAGAGGAATGAAATGGCGGCAATACATTTGTATAGGTAACATATTTAATCGATTAAGGTTTCAAGATCAAAGCTTATTGTAAGCGCGAGAAGAGCCATTTTAAATGTGAAATGCTGGTACATTAATAACCGGTGTAACCGCCAGAATGTTGAATGCAAGAACGCAAACCTTCATGCATTGTGTCGTACAGGTGCTGGATGTCAGTTTGTGGGATGGAGTTCCATGCCTATTGCATTTGGTTGGTCAATACAGGGACGGTTAATGCTGGTTGGGGGTGACGCTGGAGTTATCGTGCAATGATGTCCCATACGTGCTTGATTGGAGAAAGATCTGGTGATCTAGCAGGCCACGGCAGCATGTCGACACTCTGTAGAGCATGTTGGGTTACAACAGCGGTATGCGGGCGAGCGTTATCCTGTTGGAAAACACCCCCTGGAATGCTGTTCATGAATGGTAGCACAACAGGTTGAATCACCAGACCGACGTACAATTGTGCCGTCAGGGTGCGTGGGATAACCACGAGAGTGCTCCTGCTGTCATAGAAAATTGCTCCCCAGACCATAACTCCAGGTGTAGGTCAAGTGTGTCTCGGCCGCAGACTGGTTGGTTGCAGGCGCTCACCTGGCCTCCTTCTAACTAACACACGGCCATCACTGGCACCCAGGCAGAACCGGCTTTCATCAGAAAACACAACAGATCTCCACTCCGTCCTCCAATGAGCTCTAGCTTGACACTACTGACGTCGCAAACGGCAGTGGTTTGGAGTAAGTGGAATGCACGCTACAGGGCGTATGGCTCGGAGCTGTCCTTCAAGTAACCGATTTGTAACAGTTCGTTGTGCCACTGTGGTGGCAACTGCAGCTCGATGTGCTGCCGTAGACGCGGTAACGATGCGCCACGGCCATACGCCGTACACGACGGTCTTCCCTCTCAGTATTGCCACGTGGCCGGCCGCAACCCAATCTTCTTGAGGCAGTACCTTCCCTTGACCACCGCTGCAAACAATCATGCACAGTGGCTACATTCGTGCCAAGTCGTTCTGCAATATTGCGGAAAGAAAATCCACCTTCTCGTAGCCCTGTTACACGACCTCGTTCAAACTCCGTGAGCTGTTGATAATGGCTTCTTCGTCTTCTTAAAGGCATTCTTGACTAACATCAACACCCTACGTCGAATCTCAACGATAATTAACGCTCACGAACGTTACAGCGCGTATTTACAGCAAACCTGCTTTGCATGTTCCGATTGTCTCTGCTAGCGCCACACGTATGCGCCGAGCGCAAAATTTGTATAGACGTCATCTTACAGATGTACCTCACCGCCTACCAACTGTCGTTTATCTAACACAACCCCTTCTTGGTGTTGGGATTTTTTTCCGTCAGTGTATATTCATCTCAAGACTGGAAATTTAGGAATTTTCAACTGATATGGCACGTCTATAGAATGACTTACTTTTGTACAGCAGTATCGCTCTGTAAATTCCAATTCTCGATAGTGTTAGGCATTTCTTAAGTAGCTCTGCGGTTGCCGAAATGGCAACTTTCTTGTATGACCTGTGTTATGCTGTGTTTTCAGTTCCTTTCCATCTGCTCTTGTTACAACATTTCCCCATGCACTGTTATTTCAATATTTTCTCTAAGGAAACTATTAAATCGATTAGTTGCGTCTTTTTCAATTTTTTGTCTACGGTTACTATGTGAGTTCTATTGGTTTCAATGGTCTCGTCCGTAATGATAGGCGTGTCCCAGCACATGATGTAATTTTGATTTTCAAGAATGAGTTATTGTTAGTACTTGAAACAAGATGAAACACATCCTTGAATTAGGCAGTATTTAAGCTAAGATCTTGACGTAGGATCTAAGCAACTTGGACATGTGTGTTAAATTACTGTTGTGATGCAAGAAGAGAACAGCGAGCTGAAATGTGTCATGTTGTTTCATTGGCTTTCCCAAACAGTTTACAGGTGTTTCATATAAAACTTCCATCTTGTGTTTCCGGTAGTTCTGGGCAGCGATAACGCGGTCATGAATCCCAAAGAAAAACCTCTCGGTTTCTGGATAGCGCTGGCCATTTTTAACCTTTGCAGTGAGAAGTTTTGGTCAATGTTTTTCAGATCTACTCAGTTTTGAAATTTTGTCGATGCAGATTTTTGCTTTTCCAGCTCCTCATTAGATTTGAATTATTTTCTTATTGAGGAAGGAGCTGAAGAGTATTCAGGTTCAGTAGGGTAAAACCTTCGTGAGCTGCAGCCACGAATCTTGTGATGGTATGTTTTCCCCTAAGAAGTAGTGTTCTAATAGTTTCTTTTTCTTCCGGGGAAGATCTAAAATATCGATCAGCCCCTATCCACCTATTGTACCATCTACACCACGATTTGTTTTCAGGTCTTTTTGATCTCCATTCGCAGGTTCTCATGTTTCGAGATTTTCTCAGATAGTGTTCGAATGATATTTCTCGTACGTGGACCCACTACATCTACTAGTTGTTCCTTCTTCAGAGTTTTGTCTACAAATACGAAGTCAGGTCGGTTGTAGTCAATGGTTTTGTCTGTGTTGATAGGTTTGTCCGAGTACATGGTGTTATTCTGATTTTCGAGAATACGTTCTGGTTGGTACTTCCAATAAGGTGGTGAATATCTTTGGATGAGGCCACATTTAACGCTAGACCCTTGATGTAGGATCTTGGCTATCTGATCGTGCTTAAGCAAGAAGACAGCAACCATCTGCAATGTGCTCTATGGTTTAATTGGCTTTTCAACACATTCGACAGGTGTCATCATCTGCAACTTTCATTATGGGTTATTTGTAGTTCAGGGCTGCGATAACGCAGTTTTGAATCCCAGAACATTCAGTTTCTAAATAAAGCTGACTTTTTTTTATATCCATTGTAGTCAGGAATTCTTTTAAATGTTGGGCAGATATAAGAACTTTGGATATTTACCGTGCAGAGTTTTACTTTTCCAGCCTTGCAGTGGATCTGAATTGTTTTCTGATTGAGTAAGGAGCTGAGAAGTATTCAGGTTCAGTGGTGTAAAGTCTTCGTCAGCTGCAGCCACCACTGTAGTGATGCCATCTTTTTCTCCCTAAGAAATAGTGTTTGAGTTGTTTCTATCGTTTTATGCAAAGATCCGATATATATTTATTAGCTCCCATCCTCCATCTTTCCTTTTCCGCTTGGGTCTTTCAACTGACGATTTTCAATGGAGTCATCTATATTTGGTTAAACGCTTTCAAGCGGCTCTGTCATGTTTCTGTAGTTCAGAATTGGTCCATTTAAGGATCCCAAAAAAGTTGGTTAATTTAGGAGTTTCCAAGAAGTTGATAGAGTATTTTTGGAATATAATTTAGTGTCCAAAATTTCATTAAGGAGGCTGGTGTATTTTATTTTAAATTCCTTTTTAAGTATGCTGTGATTTAGTGTTCTATTTTGCTTCACTTCTAGATACTTATAAGTTTGATCTTCTTAAAAGTTGTCAGTCAACTGATTTTTTTAGGGTGAAATTTTAAGCGAATTTTTTTTAAGGTTTAACGACCACCGCGAGCTACTCAATGGGCTATAAGCAGTCGCTCGTCCTTAATTTAAGGTCACTGGTTCCAGGGAAAGGCGAGAGCCAGTGCCGTATGACAAACACAACATACATGCCTCAACGGGATTCGAACCTGAACCCCTTCACGAACGAATGATCATAAGCCACCGCTTAGACCACTGCGCCACCAAGACGGCTAAGCGATTTTCCTCTCTTGGTATTCTTTTTTGTTTGTTTGGAGGTTTAACGACCACCGTCAGCAACTCAATGGGCTATAAGCAGTCGCCCGTTCCTAATTTAGGGTCACTGGTTCCAGGGAAGTGACAGAGCCAGTGCCGTAAGACAAACACAACATCTATGCCTAATCGGGATTCGAACGCGGACTCCTTTCGGACGAGTGATCAGAGGCCATCGCTTAGACCACTGCGCCACCGGGGCCACACTCTTGACCACTGACCACCTGACCACCTTAGACCACTGCGCCACTCTCTTGGTATTCAGTATTGTGCATTTGTTGAAATGAAATTCCATACTTAAATCATCACTGAAAATCTTAGTTATGTTAATCAAGCTGTTATTATTATTATTATCATTATTTTTTTCAGAGTTTTACATCAAAAGGTGGAATATTTTTATATTTCTGAATCGCGTTGGAAACCAAGTGCCTAGATATTTTTCAATTTTTTTAAATCGAATTTTTCGGTTTCATTCTACAAGCAGAAGTTAACCGAGATATCTATCAGTTTAAAATATAAAATGAAAAATATCTGACATTCTCTAGTCTGAGCTCGTGGTGAAAACGACGCAGACTTCTTTCTTTAAAAAGTGGGATATATATATATATATATAATATTCTTTAGGAAAAAAAGCAAAACCTGTCTTTTAAAATCTTGTGAGTGTCGTCAATGTGTGCAAACTGTCGTGACGTTAAAATATTAACAGACACGAACCAGGTTTCCGAACTCGATATCAACTTCAGGGTTCCCTTTTTTTTCTTATATTCATGAGAGTAACTTGGAGTTTATGAAAAATGTTTGCTTGGACAATAAGTTTGAAATTCTTTCTCTCCCGACAAAGAAATAATGTCGAGAGAAAAGTGAAAAAGCTGAGTGTGATTTTTGGCGATAAACCAATTTTTTCCACACATAATCAGCCATACTTCCTAAACAAATAAAAGATGAAGCAAGTAGAAGGAAGGGTTCGGGAAGACCCGAAGGCACTTCTGTTATTTATAGAACTGACAAAACCGTCACTTACGTTATGAAAAAAGGGAGAACAGAGTCGCAAGGAGAAAGGAAAAAGAGAGAGAGGTTTTTCCGAATCAACCATGTATAGAGCTTCCGCGGGCACATATACAGAGCGATGACTTTCTGGCGCAAAAGCTACGCACCTGCAGTTGAAACCTAGGCTCGTTTTTCTTTTATTCCCTTGTCCTCATTTTTTGTTTTTGTGCTTCCAACGCCAGTGAGTCTCGACGTCCGACCTTACGTATGGCGCGTGCCGTTTCCTCTGACTTGATTCTCTCTCTCTCTCTCTCACTCCCTCACTTTGGGTCTCGGCTCTGCAAAAAATCAATTTACTCCGAGTGTACGTTTCGTAAGAGACCTCCAACATGACAGCTAATGCGGTAGGGAAACGAAATCTGTCGCCCTCCGGGTCGTTTGCTTGCCCGGACTCCTTTTTGCGGCAGAGAGTTGTTCTGATTTTTTATTAATATTTTTTGCCTAACTCAGTATCATTAAAAAAAATCAGCTGAAATATTTTACTGTATGTTTAGGTAAATACCGTAGAATCGCAAAAAATTAATGGGAAGTTGCAGAGGAGTTCTTTATGCATAGTTATGAACTCATGTGTTTTGAAGTAGGACTACGTCTAACTCAGCGGATAGTTTGGGGGCGATTTACGACCAAAATTAGATCCCAACTGAAATCATTATAGCGTTAAAAATACGTGCCGCACATGAGCGTGTTAGCATATTCGCAAACAGCATAGAGTCCAATTGCCGTTCTGTGTAATACATCGTGAGCGTGACGCTCCCTGTGCGCGGGAAAAATGATGGAATATTTATGGGTGTGCCTCCGCGTTTGCTCAGCCTATCTCGCCAACCATGAACGCAACACAACTGTGCGTGGTATCGTTTTAAAGCTCTCGACAAGATCTATTCAAATACACGAAGAACATTTCGCAGAGGTTTGAACTTAACATTTAAAAAAATGTTTTCTTGTGAACACTTTTGGTAATATCGCGGTTTATCCGGACAGCCGTGAATGCAAAACGACTGTGCGTGGTATTCGTTTTAAAGCTGTCAACGAGATCTATTCAAATATATGAAGATCATATCGTAGTGGTTTGAACTAAAATGAAAAAAAAACATGTTTTCGTGTGAATGGGTTAACATTTTCAACAATGCCGTGAAATTCGCAAAATGAACGCAAGCAGAAGTGGAGAAAATCAAAACGAGAGGCAAGAGCAGGTATGAGGAATGTAAGAAGCCCAATAAGACAGAGCACCGCGTTGGGTAGTTCACGTATCGATCTGCTCTGTGTTCCCAATGTATCCAGCATTAGTTGTAAGAATTATGTAAGCTACTTAGCATATCATAGACTTGTGTTGGCTATAACAAATTAAATAAACGCTATGAAACCATACTCGATTAGCTCATTTCAACTCTCGGATCTGCAAATCGTAGTCTTACATTCCAAACTGACGGCTCAATCAGAACTACCTGTATTATTCTTATTATATTGTTATTCTAATGACTGATCGAGAGTTATCTCATTTTATGTATAGATATACAAACAAAACTACCTCTATAATGAGTACCACAAGATAGATTACAACGTAGATTTCCGAGTAAACTGAAGCGTTGGCTTTGAATTATTTGTCCGACACGGTCAGAATTCGAATATCGGAGAGGCATGGGTATGCTAATTTCTTTCAACAGGCGCCCTGTCTTTCCCCTTAAACCTGTACAATTTGGGATGCGGGCAATTTCTTATTGCCCACTGAATTACTGAAGGTGGTAGTTAAAACAGAGTACAGTAGTCCCTCCTTTATCCGCGGTGAATACGTTCCAAGACCCGCAGTGAATGCCTGAAATCCCGGAGAGTACCGAACCCTATATACATTGTTTTTTTTTTCTTATTCATATACATACTTATGATAAAGTTTAATTTATAAATTAGGCACAATAAAATATTAACAGCAATAACTAATAAAACCTATGTAATAGGCTACGTTTGTCCCTGATATTGAATGACGTCATTCAGTATTTGCAGCGCCATCTGCTTTTTTCCGGTGGCCGAAATCGTAACTAAGCTCCCCGCTATCACACGATACATTAAATCAAGGAGAAATGCCGGAAAATAAAGATAGTAAAAAAAACGACTTCATCTGTGACAACACTCACCTGCTCGAACAACTGTCTAAGACATTTGTTCTGTTACGTAGGTGTTATGTACTGTTTTATTTTATTTGAATCAGCGTTATTTTATTTCATAAAAAGGAATTCATAAAAAGGAATCAGCATTATTTTCTTTCATAAAAAAGGAATTCATAAAAAGGAATCAGCGTTATTTTATTTCATAAAAAAGGAATTCATAAAAAGGAATCAGCGTTATTTAATTTCATAAAAAGGAACTCATAAAAAGGAATCAGCGTTATTTTATTTCATAAAAAGGAACAAGTAGAATTGTATCAAAGTAATTGTAGGCGCATTTTTGATTCGCTGTGATGGGAATTTAGAAAATTATTGGTTCCGTGGAAGTTTTTCTTTGTAGTACAAGATGGAAGAAAATATCGCTGAAAGAAAACGTCCCCTAAATAGAGAACGACAAAGTCGATGGAGTGCAAACCAATCTTCTAATACTTTGCATAACTTGAACGAAGATAGAGCTAATCGCAGACCTATCTTATAGACTACCCATTAATAATTTAACCGTTTATTATAGTTATGTATATGTATTTTACGATTCGTGTTATAAAAATTTCAGTCACAGCTTTTTCACCCGTGTGTGGCACGGAATATCAGCTAATAATGAAATATAACAATTATAACAATATAATGTAATAAAAGTTACGTGAATGTGAAACTAACAATAATTTATTTTTCCTTCTTCACATTTCATGGGTAAAAGATTTTTTCTTACCGTAGATCTTAGCAGCCTCAACATAAGCATTTTCTTCTTTCCTTACAAAGTTGAGAACTTTCACCTTTTCACTTAAAGGCATCAATTTATGATTTCTCTTCGGCATATCCGAATCGCCAGCATCACTAGTCTTGCGTGCTGGGGCCATTATTAAGTAAAATAGGGTTACTCGAACAGAAGCACTGCGATGCTGCGACAGTCGATCTGATAACTCAGACGGTTATTAAGTGACTAACGCTCGCGTACGGAATGCAGCGGGGATACGTTGGACAAAGGGAAGATTTATGTACCGAGCTGAATAAAGCGAGACCACGCTAGATTTCATCACGCTAGTCAGAAAGGCGCGCAATTTAAAATTTATAAATTGTTTATTTCTTGAATTCTCCATTTAATGTTTTCGGCCCGTGGGTAACTGAAACCGTGAATAAGGAGGGAACTACTGTATAATATGCGAGTTCCAAAACAGCTTGTATTTCTAAAAAGTTGAAAATTTCAGAAATTCACACTTTAAATATGTTAACGTTATAACTCATATGGTGTTTGGTTATTGAACCGCCAAGGACATACAGCAGATTACTCAAGCTCCCAAACAACTTGTATTTATAAAATGGCTGATACCTCAGAAACTCACAATTTAAATATTTCAAAGTTATTACCCATTTTATTCTAAAGAAAAATTGAATAATATAAAAACACTTCGAAACTGCTGAGTAACGGAAAATATAAGCAAGAGAACAAAATTTGGAATCTTGGATACAAGATGGATAAGTTATAATTTTTTCTGCATTGCAGACTTCACAGAAAGCCATGGGTCTCCCCTTTTGTTTGTGATAGCTAACTAACATTTAGTATCTAACATTTAATATACAGCAACGGTTTTTCGAAAATTTGGTAACAGATCTTCACGTTTACACGCATTTATGAATTGAAAGAGGTACATTGCTCAGAAGTCACCATAGAGATTTTAACTAATGTCCTACCTGACGGAAGGCGTGTATCCAGCAGAGAAGGAATCGATATCATGTTGGCGAAGCATCGCTATTACTACCTTTCTCGTAACTGTGTCTGTAAAATCTCGCTCTGGAGACCAAATGTTTCTTAAAAGGGCCAAATAGATGTAAATCGCAGCGTGCGAGATATAAAATGGCAAACTAGATGTAAATCGCATGGTGCGAGGTGTAAAAGGGCAAAATAGATGTAAATCGCAGGGCAATGTCCTATCCCGATGGTAAGGCGTCTATTCAGCACAGAAGGAATCGATATCATGTTGGTGAAGCAGCTTTATTACTGCCTTTCTCGTATCAGAAGAATCTACGTAAAAAGGCAAAATAGATGTAAATCGCAAAGTGCGAGATGTAAAAGGACAAAATAGATGTAAATTGCAGGGTAATGTCCTATCATGATGGTAAGGCGTCTATCCAGCACAGAAGGAATCGATATCATGTTGGCGAAGCAGCGTTATTACTGCATTTCTCGTATGTGTCTGTGAAATCTCGCTCTAGAGGCCAAGTGTTTCTTAAAAGAGCTAAATAGATGTCAATCGCAGGATGTGAGCTCAGGGGCTGCTGGCTTCCCTCCTACATTGCAGAAACCACTGAGCCCGGCATTGGGCAGCATAAAGTCTGTGGTTATCGTTCAACAAAAACAACGCCTCTACTCAGAAAGACAGGTCTATTTCGGGTAATGACATTACACAACATGTCAAGCTTCTGATAATAACTTTCGGCTGCTACGCCTTCACAGTGATCCAGTAAATCAAACAGAAGCACACCGTAAAAGCACCAAAAGACATTTGCCCTTATAGTTCGGCTCAATAATGAAGTCTTGGCTTTTTTGGAAGGTGAAGAGACCGGCGCTTGCACGTTATGGATATTCATCATGATGTCGAATGAAGCATCCAAGTTTCGTCTTTCGCGACAACGCGCTGCAAGAAATCCTCACTTCACTCTTAATTGTGTACAAAATAGTCACAGGTCCCTCTGGAGGAGAAATAATTTACCTCGAGCTTTGTATATGCGTACATATTTGAACTCTTCATTGTCATGTTTAGGAAGTTCATGCCGGATATTTTGTTACTTTTTATTGAATGACTTTTGTATTCTTGGTGGAAAGTGTACGTTTTATACCATACTAGCTAAATACCCGTTCTTCGAACGTGATGATATTAAAAATATTTCTATAAAACAGGATCTCATAACATACCATATTACAATTTGTACCATAGATTAATATACTAATAATGCACTTGATCGGTTTGTTCTAGAACATTATTATATCATATCGGTAATAAATGGATTCAAATACATAATATTTGACACATAAATTTCTGCATCTTTATAAGATCCGGAATGTTGTCGTCGTAAGAACGGACACATTAACGATGTTAATTCATTTCAATGATAAACATTCTGTGTTTTTTTTTTACGAAAGAAACATCGCAAGTTCTCAAAATGGCGACAGTAAGTTCGCAAATATGTTTAATCATTTTTTGTGTGCGAAGTCGAGATGTACAACAAAAGACTTCAGGTTCTCACGCCTTAGAAAGGGCGAGGCCTTTTTATACGAACTGAGAGTATCGTCAAGGACACTGTGACTTTCACAGATACATTGTTCATTTCGACCTGGCCCCTACAATTCTGAAATGCAGACATACTGTTTTGTATCATTATAACAATGTGTATTTTATTGCTGCGGATGTACTACGGTGGTAGGATTGCTTTCTCGGAAGGAGGCACTCACTAATGTATGGCCTGAGGATAAGCGAGAACGCGTAAGGGAGAATTAATGGTCCAATAGCCAGGTACCCAGCAAACGCCTAATGGTCGGGAAGGTGAAGGGCACCAGAGGTGACCCACGTGACCAGAGAAGAGAGTAGCATGAACCGGTCAGTGAGGTCAAGGTAAGCGTCATCGCCCTTGAGACAGGTGCAGCGTGAAGAGGGAGGCGAGCAGGTCACTCCGAGAGGATCTGATCGTCAGTCTGTTTTCGAAGAGCGGAGGGGATAGTTCTCCGATAGAAAGGAAGCGCGACGCGTTTGCCTTGATTGTGCGGTGGACTCCCGATATCCTCGGGAAGCGAGCGATTACCTATCCTGGAAGAGTTAGGTAGCCGCTACAACGGAATCAGCCTGGGGGTCAGGGATTCCAGTAGAGTAGTTGATGTTATACTACTGAATTACGGTCTTAGTACAGTCTACTGAAACATCGGTTAGAGAAGGATAGCTAGAAGACTATTCCTTAAGCGTCCACTAGATATAGGTCTACCTAGTGTCAAGAAGACTCTAAGTTAGGACTTCAACGCACAGTGAGATTTCTGCAGAATTCGGCAATATTAGCTTGCGCGTTCCATGATCCTTACCAGATGAGTCATAGTGAGGCCTAACGTCGAGAGCGAGTAATCCGCCGCCATCAAAATTTTAATTGATGCTGAAATAAATGTTTGTATGTATTTTAACCAAAAGTCCTTTTCAAATTATTATTTCTGAAAGTGAATATATTTCTGTATGATCAGCTGTTGTCACTCCGCCTCCCCGGTTCACAGATTTACATATTAAAGTGGGGGAGGCTTCGTTTGTTCGCTCGAACAGAGTGTGTGTGAGAGAGAGTGTGATTCGGGGAAGCTTAAACATCTCTCTGTTTTTTGTGAGAGCCCACGTAACGCGGACGCCTCGGATCCTTAAGTAGGAGGCGGCGCTAAGTCATGTGACGACACGTTCGCTCTTACATTCGTAACTAAACATTTTTATAGCGATGAACGAATGGAAAAAACAAAAAGAATATATTGACTTATGTTAGTGCTTCTTTGTACACTACGTTGGCTGTTCTAGAATCATCCGCCAGTGTCACTAAACTGCTAGGAGAACTAACTCCTGAGCACGCTACGTAAAACCGGCCATAAGAGAAACAGTTTTCTCTTAAGTCGTTTACAAATATTTTTAAGAATTGCCCTTGGGATTTAATGATCGTCATAGCAAAGCAGACATTTTTTTTTGATTGGAGGTTTAACGACCACCGTGAGCAACTCAATGGGCTATAAGCAGTCGCCCGTCCCTAATTTAGGGTAAATGGTTCCAGGGAAGGGAGAGAGCCAGTGCCGTAAGACAAACACAACATCCATGCCTCACCGGGATTCGAACCCGGACCCCTTACGGACGAATGATCATAGGCCAGCGCCTTAGACCACTGCGCCACGGGGCGGCCAAAGCAGACATTCAAAGGAAACTGTAATATCTTGAAATCGAATAGGTAATCAGATGGAATAAGAGGTAAACGTGGAATAAATACAGATTATCCATGTGCGCAACCAGTAAATATGGTGGTCTCAATGACATTGCGATATAAAGTATCGATTTGAAGTCTATGCGTGTAGATTTTCATATTAATTGAAATTTGAAAAAAAAAATTTCCCCTACAGATACTACGCCATAACAAATTGCGACAGTTGAAATGGCCATACACTGCATATTTCTTCGTCCTTTTGGAAAACACATGTCTGCCTGACTTATCTTGCCAGACGACACATAAGCAAATTCGTTCATAACTGTAAATTTAAAATTTCAAGCCTACACGAAACAAATCAAAGTACGTCGTTACCCTTCACTTTCATCGTTAAAATATTAATAGACAACAGTACAAAATAATAATGCAAAACAGAACAAAATAATAACAGAAAACAGAACAAAATAATAATAGAAAACATAACAGCATACGTTGTTACTTTCAGCATAAATGTAAAAATAATCTTACTGATAAACAAACTGTACATTTGAAAGCTAGCAAGTCAGATATTTCTGGAAGCGTGAGCAAAATTGTGTTACCATCGCTAATATCTCAAAGAGGGAAACTTATTTCCCCCTCAAATTTCAGTTACTATGAAAATCTACCCGCATATTTATATTTATTGCAGTCACCTTACCACTTATATGACGTCACCGTTGCTTCGGTCATAACGAATGTTGGAAATTTAATTTTGACTCAAAAAACCTTGATATTCGTCATGCCAAACGAAAATATAAATGCTCAAATGCAAAGCCTATTATAAAATAGCGCTTTTTACGTGATTTGTAAGGTTTTTTGTCAAATAAATTGAGAACAAATAACTTTAAAACAAAATATATAATGAGCAAGTCAACTCAAGTCATTCAAAACCTAGGGCGGATCTTCGGTTGCTGGGCAACAATGGCTCGATCATTGCAAAACGTCAGAGCGCTATGAAAGCTGGGTTATTTAAAAAGCCCATTTCGACACACTTAAAGTTATCGTAGGAAAAACTATTTTCTTAGTGCGCCACGATGTTGTAAAAGGAACATTCCTGCCAAATATGAAAGTCCTAAGTTCAGTAGTTTCCGAGATTCGGTGATGAGTCAGTGTGAGCTTTCAGTTTTATATGTACAGATTAATATTCCGTTATTTCTTGCTTTACCTAAGCCTAAATAATTGCGTTTTTTTCATATGTGTAAATATTACGGGCTTATTTCTGTAGCAACACGAGCAAAAGTTTTCTTTGCACATCAGAATCATTTTAAGTTATAACCGCAGTGAGTTATCCTCGCCCCTGAACTTCATAGACTCTGTTAGGCCACTCTATGAAATAATTGTTCACTTTATTGTTTCTTCAAAATTGATCAATTTGGCCCAAAACAGCTACTGGTCTTCAATGATAGGAGTGCTACAAAAAGTTTTGCGATTCTCTGTCCAGAACTTTATACGATTCTGTATATTTACCTCTAAATATCCTACCCCTCAGAATAACCGACAGTATTCTTTGTCATAAAAACGTTAAAATCATGAACGTTCAAGGCGAAACTTTCATGTTTTTTACTTATTACATTGGTTATGCACGCGGTATCCTGGTAGGAAGAAAAGGCGTTACTTGAAGAACTGCTTCCAAATTCGTGGCAACTCCAGAGAGACGTTATCATTGCATGCATCACTGTTGCTTTTGATCTCCAAGGTTTCACGAATGGCTATTGATTTAGGGGTAGGGTAGGTAGCTAATTTCTTAATATCATCCCACAAAGCAGTAGCGGACTTGAAATTGACTTCCTTGGATATCGCCGAGGTTACTTTACCGTATTTTGTATCCCTTTTATTATTGTTGACTCGGACTCTAAATGAGCGCTTAGTCATTCCAATGCATTATCGTCTGGAGCTGTCCGGCTACTCTAGGGGGATAGCATAAATACGTGCCTCGCCGGAAACAGGAGTTTTATCAGTATTTCTGTTTAGTGTAGTATATAAAGATGCAGGACATCTTATGCCGAAATAGTAGTACATCTTCTCAAGGGCGTTCTTGAGCTTGTAAGACACATTAGATATGTAGGAAATTAAGCCCAGGTAGCGAAACTGAGGTATTACAAGAGAAGAACGTTTGACTTTGGCTTTTTGAATAAAGCTATGTATCGGATGCAATGCGTATTATGCATCAGTGTCCAATTCGATGAGGCTTTCAACTTCGTGTTGTCAGGAATGGGCATCCGAGGACACGGCGATAGCTCTTTTAATTGGACAACGGAAGAAAGCTAGTTTTTATTCTGCAGGAAATAAGCTGAGGTGCATCAGGTTTGTAACGAACGTAGGCTATAGTAGTGCAGGGGCGGTTTTCAGGCGATTTGTTCAATAGTAATTCAGTAAAACACATAGATAAAATAAGGCGCTGTTGTGTTCAACCTCCATGGTAAAATTGATCGTAGGATGTATATCATTGATTTTATCGAGGAAAATTACAAAAGCCCCCTTTTCGTGATACTATATGAAAAACATGTGGTCCGTATAACTCAGCCAGGTGGTAGGGAGTGGAGTGACGCTGGAGAATATATTCTGCTCAGTTGGGCGAAACATTCCTTCGGAAGGACGGCTGAAAGTGAGGATCCCATCGATGAGGTATAATGAAGTAAATATCTCCGTCATTTTTGGTCTACGCCGGGATTCGAACCCGAGTTCGCTTATTCCGGAACAACTCGCTCTACCAACTGAGCTACGCGGACGTCCATTCTAACTCCTATCTGCCTTTATGTCGTGTGCGTCCTGCTGGCAGGTACGTCGCATCTCCCTCCCCCCCCGAAAGAGGGCCGGGGGCATGGCCCACGGGTCAGCCGTGACCATGAATCGTTGCAGGCAGCCATCCACTGTAGAACGTGCACTTGAGAACTCCCAGTCAATCTGGTGTGTGGAATGCAACGTCACACACATTTATTTTTCGAAGCCCTGGAGAAGCGATTCTCTTATTTTTCCTATCTCGCGGTGTAGAAATAACATCACACCATTGCGAGATTTTGAACGGTCGGGTCATCCGGATAGTTCGGGCGCCATTATAACGAAGTAAATTTCTCCGTCATTCTTGGTCTACGCCGGGATTCGAACCCGAGTCCGCTTATTCCGGAACAAGTCGCTCTACCAACTGAGCTACGCAGACGTTCATTCTGACTCCTATCTGCCTTTATGTCGTGTGCGTCCTGCTGGCAGGTACGTCACAGAGGCATTTGTCTATTTACAGACTTGTCCTTGGAAACTGTATAATCTAATATTTAACCATGGCGCTGTCCAGAGAAGTGAAATTTACATCCGCTACTCCTGTGTGGTATGATAGAAAGAAATTAGCTACCTGCTCTACCCCGAAATTAAGAACCATTCAAGCAACCTTGGAGATCATTACCAACAGTGACGCTGCTGAGCAATGATAGCATTTCTCTTGGATCGTCCAACTCTTCCATTAAATAAAACAGCTTTAATGTAGGTAAAGCAATAATTAAAAGAGACAAGGGAAGAAGAACAGTTCACTCTTTCTCCACTTCTTGTCCCTCTATCACGGTTCGATGAAAATGTAACGTAACTATTGATCTTATTAATATATACCCCACTAAAATAGTAATTAAAACCAACACAAACATTGTATGATCATGAAAAAAATCAACTGCTCTATGGCATGTGAAGCTGCATTCTGAAAATACAAAGAATCTCAAACTGGGAACTACTGACTTACACTAACCAACTGTCTAAAAGCTTGATCTAAAGGGGGAATATCATGTTGCCACTCCATCGAACCACTTACATAATATCCTCTACCCACTCGGAAAATCACCACAGAAGACTCCCAAACTAACATCACAAAATGCATTACAGATAACAAAGACATAATTGACCCTAGAAAAGACACGACATTTCAAGCCAAAAACTACAGAGCTGCTACGAATCTGCAACCAGTTCTTCAAGTAAAGCCTTTTTTTTTCCTACCAGGATACCGCGTGCACAAATAACGTGTTGCTTGTATGTTTCAATGAACATTAGGTCGTATCTATTTATTGCCAAGTCAAGTCAAATCATCGCGTTCAAATTGTTAAATTGTTTGATTTTTCAACCTGCTGTTACTGAATATATTCCTTGAAAAAACTATCTGGTTGACGTGCGGAAGCTCGGAAACATATATTCTTATATTCTTACACCCCTAAATTGGATTACTAGTATAGTCTTACTATTTTCTTCAGGTATATTACCTTTTGTTTTAAAAAAAGATATAATAAAAGATAGGGTGCGTCACATAAATATAGAGACAGTCGACTTTGCGCCCTGAACGCAATGCGAATTTACTGTAGGTAGCAGGCTGAAGTGGTACCTAATTAGCAATGACCCTGCAGCAGACGTTTCGATCCGTCGAGATGACCGGATTGTGTGAAACGAACACCACAAAGTTAAATAGTGTACTTTTAGGTGTCTCATAAATATAAAGACAACTCTGTAAAGTTGCCACATGCAAATGACATGTACAAATTAGCATGTTGTACGTACGCGCATGGGTCGTAATTCGATCCAGCCTACAAAAGACAGCGGCGGAACTGCTGTCAGACATTCATTTTCCAAAATACCACGCAAACGTCAACTTTCTAGTGAGGAGGTGCAGAACATTTGGAGACTGAGAGCAAATGGATTGCCTGTAGAGAAAATTCGTAAAACCACGAGAAGGAGTAGGGAAGTCATTTATAAGACTTTATCAAAACGCGGTGCGTTAACTGCCAGAAAACGGCCTGGAAGGCCTCGAATAACAACCAAACGAGATGATCGTGCCATCATGCGTTTAGTTTCATTCCATAGGTTATCACTACGTCAAGTTTCTCGGAGTGTTGGTGTCACCGTCTCTAAGGACGCAGTTCATCGACGAATCAAGGAAAGTCGCAACATTGTGCTCCGTAAAATGCGCCGTCTGCCGCACCTCACGCGGCGCCACAAGGAAGCTAGATTGTTATGGCCAAGCAGCCACATGAACTGGACGGACGAATGGATCACAACTATTTTATCCGATGAGAAAAAGTTCAACCTGGATAGCCCTGCCGGTTGGAACTGTTATCGGCATCATTTACGACGCCAGCCATGCACCTTCTTCAGCAGACAGAGAGGAGGGGGATCTGTGATGGTCTGGGGAGCTTTTGCGTTCAATGCCACAACGGATATCGCTTTTCTGCAAAGCAGGTAAAACTCCGAAACGTATCAAGACATACTCAGCAGCCAACTTCTACTGTTTGCCGAAACTCCAGCGGGTGTTGATTTTCTGTTCCAGTAAGACAATGCCTCTATCCATCGGTCTGCATTAAGGAAAAGCGGGTTTAACACTCATCATGTGACCGTAATGGATTGGCCAGCACTCATTCCAAATCCTAATCCTATCGAGAACCTCTGGGGTATCCTAGCACGTGATGTGTATGCGAATGGACGACAGTTCTCAAGTGTGGTGGCATTGAAAGAGCAGATTGAACGAAGCTGGTACGAACTCCGTCCAGAACACTTACATCACTTGGTGGACAGCATACCCAATCGGGGTTTCAGTGTTATTCGGAACAACGGCTCCACTATTCGTAACGGAGGGGCTCATAACTAGTAAGCCTTTATATTTTTGAGACAGCGTATTTCTGTTTTTTTTTCTTGTACTTGGCGTTGGAATTGTTATGTTTCCGTCAAGTTATTGTGCAGCTGCGTGTCCCTATGCTATTTTTGCTATAAATATGAGGTGTACATTTCAGCTCGTTGTTTTTTTCTATTTTATTGGAGAATTTGTTCTGTCTCTATATTTATGCGACGCACTATATTTTAATATTTTGGTGAACTGGGAAAACCACACGACAAAAGTTAACGGAAATGGATTGTAAGATTCAACCTATCGTTGATTCCATAGCTTCGTCACATATCTTTGCTGGTTTTTGTAAGGTGTATCAAATGAACGTATGATTTTATTGGTTTAATTTCTTTCCTTTCCTGTATGAAGAGTTATGGGGATCTTCCTTTACGTGGACCTAATTTTTGGTTACTTTGAAGACAATCGGTGAAGAAATATAGAAACGCGTATTCATTTTATTCCCTCAATTTTTGAAATCGTCAGGCAAAAGATATACTTTTAGGCAAAGTCTGCAAAATGCAAGTCGGTCAAATGATATCAATGTAATGAGCTACTTCCGAGAAGGCAAGAAACTATTACAATCTTTTTTACTTGATAATGTATTTCTGTATATGCAAAATAAAGTGCCTTTCTACTTAGTTTCGAATTGTTTTGTTGGTACTGTTTCATTTCTTCGTTTGCTTTGCAAGGTAAGCAGCTTCTACGGTATGTCTGCAGCAATAACAAGTAAGTACAATTGACACTCCAGAATACAAAATTTCCGCCGTTTTTTTTATGATACTGAATGGACATCGAAATCATATCGATTACCAGTTTCATATTAAGAGAAAATCTTTTAAACCTCATAAATTACTTATTCCATTCAAAGCAAGTAAAATCATCATTGCGTTCCGACATATCTAGCTCACAAGCGTAATACGAGAGAAACCAATTCAAAGCAATACCCTCAAGGAAATCATTAAACACAGTCAATCAAATTTCAAATCATAAGACACAGATTGCGCAGAACAAAATACCTTCATGTAGTGAGAAAGTGAAAGCGAGAGTGAGAGAGCAATGGAGCAAAGTAAACACAGAACGCCGAACCTGATTGAAATAAATTATTTCAAAAACAGTGATTTTCTTTAACTGACTGGCTCAATGCGTTTCTCAGGTTTAGGAGTTATACTTTCCGATTACAGTTGCTTCATTTCACGAAGGTATGTTTGAGAAACCGATCATCGCTTATCAATAATTGCGATACAAAGGTAAGGTAATGTATTGGAGAAAATCCACTGCTTTGTTAATTGTAATCTCAGTTTTTTAATAGTAGCCATGTCTTACAAGAATAATTTGAACAAATAGGGCTGTAATCAAGTAGTCTTAGTAATTTTCCATCGTTTTATGCTGCAATTTCCGGGTTCGAAATGTATGTTAACCTTGACCATGCGCGCATTCTTTCTGTGCTAGACGTCTCGGTTTTAATGGACTCCAGGCATTAAATTAAAGCGGACAATATTTTTTCCGACTTCTAATCGAGGTATTCGGAAAAATAATGATTGTAAAAGTGAATTAAAACGCCATTTAATTATTTTTATTTGGAGCGGGAGGATATGGCTCGTTAGACTATTACTTTGAGATTTTGCATTTGTTAAATACGGAGTTCAGAACATCCGTTTAATAGGAGATAGTCACCCCCGATGGCGCAGTGGTCTAAGTGACAATTCGCCCGATATTGTTCCGGGTTCGAATCCCTGTGAAGCACGGATGTTGTGTGTGTATGTCTTACGACACTGGCTCTGTCTCTTCTCTGGAACCAGTGGTCTTAAATTAGGGACGGGTGACTTCTTATATCCCAATGAGTTGCTCATGGCTGTCGTTAAACGTCCAACAACAACAAGTGTGATGTTAGATGGTCAAAAGTTAGAACAAATTCCGAACAATAGAAGGAAAGAATGGAGCATGATTTAAATGACAAAATGAGGCGCAGTGATGTCATCTATGGTTTCTGGATATTCTTCCCAGATGGGTCTAGGTTTGAATCCCGGTGATGCATTGCCATTGCGCTTGTCTTACGGCACTTTTTCTTTCCGTTGCCCCAATAAAAGAAATCCCCAATGGTAATATAAAATTATTAAATAAGAAATTGAAAATAGTGGTGTCTGTTATACGCGGCGAAATACGTGCATAGACATACAATGCTTTAATGAGTCATAAAAAAAATTTCAAGATCAATTTTGTTTTCTAGAAAATTATCGGCAGGTGTTCAAGTGATTTTGTCCAATTCACTATACTTTGACAGGTTGTGGTTTGCTTTCAAAGGAAGATATTTCCGTGTTACGCCAGAATTGCAACCGGATTGTTAATTTCTTATAGTTGTGGATTTCACATTTGTTTAAGTTAATGGCTCTCATTCTAAATGCCTGATTTTTAACCTCTTCGAGTTTATGTGGCTTCCTCGGGATGTAATTGTACAGTTGTATAAGTACAAAGGTAAATGTACGATGAGACTTTTTCTTGATTGCCTGTAATCTACGCATCTCCTTGATTGACTTGCTGGTTTAATCGAATACTTTGTGATATCACGGAAAGGCTAGTGGAAAGCAATAAAGTTGGAGCGCAATTTAAGAGTCCGTAGGAAGGAGCCCAAAGTATGTTATTTCGTGTCCGCCCGAGCCCGAATTTTATATTGCCAAACAGAGCTGGCACGAACGAGCCCTAAAAATATGACTAATCCGTTTGGGCATTAATTTAAAGAAGTCTCCTCTTCCATAATTCCCCTCGTTTCCCCCCTGCAATTAACCGATTCTTTTTTTGAACTGGGGAAGGATATGTATCTGTTTATATTTTATAGTCATACATTTTCTTTGACCAATTCCTCCCCCCCCTGAAGTCCTTTGGGCGGCAGGGAATCCAGATACTTGGGCGACTGGAATCCGGAAAGATCAAGCGGCTTTCGAATCTGAGCACATTGCTTAATATAATTAGATGAAAGCTGCCACGTGAAGGCAGAAGGGGATATTTTGTCGGGGTGTCATCATATATATAGTGCCTATAATTCCTGAAGAAGCTTTTCCAACACTGCGGAAATTCACTAATGCGTGTCCTGTGGCATTTGCTACCTAAACCCAAAATGAAATCCTTTACGAATCCCCATTTCTCACCCAGACCCAGTAGTCAAAGAATTTTCTTTACTAACTTGAAAGTGCAAGAATATCCTAAATCATCTGAAATCGCATTTAAAAAGAAAATATTAGAATTATCTCTCCCTCAGAACACCGAGCACATCACAGGGTGCAAAGATTAGCATGGGCACGAGAACATCGCCACTGGACCCTAGACATGTGGGAAAATGTTGCCTGGACTGATGAGTCAATATTCACTTTGGTACATGCGGATGGCAGGATACGAGTACGGCACAAACCACAGGAAACGATGGATGCTTCTTTCCAGCAGTATACTCTTCAAGCTGGTGGGGGTGGCATTCTCGTCTGGAGACTGTTTACGTGGACTGAAATGTGACCCCTGGTACGTGTGACATAGTCTCTCACAGGTCAACGTTACCAAGATATCCTGGACGACCATTTGCTGCAATTTGTGCGTCTTCAACATCCCACTGGGGACCTCATCCTGCAACAAGACAATGCACCGTGCCATCGCTCTCGAATTGTATCCGAATGGTTGGATGAACACTCCACCAACGTGACCTCGCTTTCTTGGCCAGCTAGGTCACTTGACCTCAATCCCATCGAGCACTTCTGGGATGCTATCAAGAGAGATGTTCGAGGCTCTGACCCCCCCCCTCCCTCCATCAAATCTTCGTGAACTGTGGGAGCTCGTTTAGGGGTCGTGGATCCATATGGCTTCACAACGCTTTTGGTGTCTTGTCGAGTCCACGCCCAGACGAATCGCCGCCGTCATCAAGGCGAAAGGTGGTGACACACGTTACTAGACAGGTATCTCTAATTCAATTGCTCTTCAGTGTATGAATATTAGAAACTGAACAGTATTTTGCCATTTTTGAGAAAACATAGTTAATATGCCAAATTAGGAGAAGAGATGTTTCTAGGGTATGACTGTTGCTCGTACACTAGATTCCCATTTCCAAATAAAACTATTTTTTTAATTGACTGAAAAAATGCAGATTAAGAACAATGAAGACATTCCAACTTTGGTAATGACCACTTCGCCAAACACCGGCTGCAATTCTTACTGAATCTTTGTTCAATTACGTGCGACACTTATAGAAACTTATCGGTACATATGGCCCTTCTGCAAGAAATTACACTACTGAAATGTTAGTATATGTCTTCTCCTACATTTCTGCGACTGCACGTCAAGTGGGTGTCAAGACGACAAATCTGCAGCGATACATTGTGTCGGTGTAGCTTAGTCGGTTAGACTCTAGAACCAGGAGCCGCGGATCCGTCACCGAAAAGTTCCTGTTTTTAGACACTCTACTCTAATTTTATTTCCTTCATTTTTTTGTGGTTAACAGGTTTAGCCATTTCATTGTCAATGGGTTCTTTTTTATTACTTAATTTTCATTGTGATCCTTACGAGTACGGGAAATATCCTAAGCCATTGGATCAATCTAAAAATGTTTTCCGCATGTGTACACACTTATTTCCGATTTTCTTAGTCCAATCATATTATAATTGACGTAGATCTGGTATCGGCTCAGGTTCGTATTACCAATACATTAAGTTTCCTCGGCTGTTACATCATTCCTTAAAATTCAATTTTATGCTCTTTGGATCTCTTTACATAATGTTCAAAAGTTCACAGGTTATGATGTGTATTATTTACTCATAATTGCACAAAGCGGCGCGAAAAGGAAGATCCAAAGAGCATAAAAAACTCATATACACATAATCCATTTATACTGGAAAGACTAATTCGATAAATTGCAATACTGATAATGTATAATATTTGTACACCATATCCCTGGAAGCCGTTGAAAGAAAAGGAAAAAAAAACGGGGAATAAAAGCAGTATGGGCTTACAGAGCCTCAAGCCAGACAATACAGTTGGCAGATAGACAAAACAAAATGTATTCAGTGGTTATTATTTCTGAGAAAGTCTTATGCGTATTGAAATGTTACAACACCTCTCACATAAGTTAGATAATTTGGTGTCATAATGTGGAGATATATTTTTAGCTCATATGCACATATACTTTATGTGGTTTATGACTTTAAAGTTCTGATTTCTCACTTAATTTCACTTTAGTACATATATCAATTTAAAATTAAATTTCCCTTTAAAAAAATCTACCAATATACATGCTGAGAAAACGAAATAAATTCTGATTAAAAACAGCGGTCTCTAATTAGAAGATCGGTTTTTACGTAAGGCTTTGACATGGGAGAAGAACGTGATAAGAAATAAAGAGCCTTATGGGACACATACAGTACTTTCCAAAACAAATTTAACGGTCCTTTATTTCACGTCTAATGCATGAAATTACCGAACCATGGTATTCTAATAATTACAGTTCTAACTAGCGAAACAAATTTGGTACAGTAAGATAAATAAGCAAGACCTATTTTATCATTTACATACACAGTTATAAATTCATAAATACAGTTCATGGCTTGTATGTCACAGTAAGATAGTGCCTTTCAGGAATTACTAACAGTTACAATTTTTTTTACTGAAGCGCGTTTCTTTTATCAGTGTTAACTTCAGCATATCATATATGCTTCTTATTTATATACAAGGAGGCAGCCTGCCCTGCTTTATTTAATACATATTACAAATGCAAAATGAAAGTAAGAAATTCGGACTTTTTTTTAATTTATAAAACATTCCATTAGAGATACCGATGGCATGTTATCAATATAATTGTCACCAATAAACTGAGAAAGCAATTTCTATTCTTAAACATCTTCGATTTTTGACTGATAAATTGTATTACAGATAATTATAGTGTCTGATCATAAATTCGCAGGGTGTCGTCCCATGGTATTTAAACAAGTGATACAAAGTATTTTAGGACATATGCGCAATAGTATTTAAAGCACCATCAGCATGTTATTTTTGGCGGTAAATAAATATTAATTAAACTGTGGTAAAGACCTATTGATGTTATGTTGGTACAATCTGTACGAAGTCAGAAATAAAGAAGATTTTACGTTTATTTCTACAGTGTGCCTACGCTTGTAAAGTTAGACCTCAAAAACGCAAAATCACGATCTCAAGCAAATGCAAACTAAACGAATACAAATTGAGTTTTGTATTTATCTCTCTTTCAACTTTTTTTTAACAATAATGTTTGCTAATGAAATACAGTTTACTTTTTTTCGTGATTAGATCAGTAATTAAACTATTAGGGTTTTGCTTTTTAATCAAATAACCGAAACTGTACGCAAATTTGTTTAACCTCTCACTCCAAGTGGATGCGTCCACCAGCACAATGTTACGCCTCGAAAATATACTGTTGCCCAAACTAGGGTGAAGTGCATTTTATTCAGAAAAAAATCGTTAACCTATTTAAAGAAAAGCGTACAGCTTTTAAAAGAACTTTCAGGTAACTGAAAGAATTCCAATAAATGTGAAACGTAACTGGGAGTAGCCGACTGATGAACGATACATCTGACAAAAATTGTGAGTAGAGAAGAGTGATGAAAAGCTTAACAGAAAATCATGAAAATAAAATAAAAGTTCTTAATGATGATACTACAGTCGCTGACTTGACAGATATCCACTGGAAATACTAGGAAAAGTACACAAAAAAGAGATAGAGATCTCAGAAAAGACAGGAAAAATGCAAGTTCTACATCTTACGATCAGCATCAGCGGAACAATGAAGACGGAAGTAACAATAAATGCGCTGAAGAGTGAATGTCTTTATGTTGGTGGATGAAATATATGGTTCTCCATTATCAATCTAGACGTATGTCAGAGAGCGAAGTAAGCGTAATTGGCGAAACAACGACAGCTGCAGGCACAAGACATAAATGTTCTTAAGATTCAAGATTGCGGTTTAGATGACGTTACAGAGAAAGTGCATTTTTTTTGTTGCACTATCACCAAAATATATTATTGAGCAGGGCAAAACAGCGAAACCTAAAACTAATAGCTGAGCTGTAATAATTACATGAATATATTTCCTTGTATACGATAATTAAAGAGTCACGATGGTAGTCATAAAAAATTTCGTAACAAGTTTGAACAAGGCGATTTTCTAAGTGAGGTCACTTAAATAAAGATGTAGAATGTTTACTTTTTTGCAAGAGACAAAAATATTCATTTACTTAACACATAGGTAAATTTTAGGACTATGGGTAAAATTTCGACTATGTGAGGTAAAATCATAGGTGACGTAGGTAAAATTTGGGCTATGTGAGGCAACATTATAGGTAACATAAGCTTAGGTAAAATTTAGAAAATGTGAGGTAACCGTGTTGGTAACATACGTAAAATTTGGAATATGGGAGTAAAATAATAGGTGACATAGGTAATATTTGAACTATGTGAGGTAAAATTGCAGGTAACAGGTAAAATTTGTACTATATAAGCAGACATATTTCAAGTAAAAAAACATTGAAGTTTCGAATGCTTCCCGGTTTATTATTTAAAATATACTGCTAGTCTCTGTGATGAACGACTTTGCTTTTTCTGCGCTTTTGGTTTAGTTTTATCAAAGTTTCCAAGACCATGTATTACTCACAATTTCTATTGCAACTTATCACGAATCCTTTTACAAAATAGCATTAATATTTTAAACACTAAACGTTTCTTTTTCTATCCACCTTCTTCCTTGCTTAGTTCCACATTGACAGCTTTCTTGATCAGAAACTCTACGTGACTACACCATTATGCATCATAATATTCATCCTTAACAAATTCTTCGAATTATTTGTCGAAACACTGTTTTAATTCAATAAAAAAATTATATGAAGCCTGCCCGTGAATAAACCTAATTATGCCATCCCAGCAGTCGAATGGTTTGAAGCTAAAGTTTCTAATCATTCGTCCCAGTTCAAACCCAAGATGAAGCATGAGCAATGTACTTGTCAGATGTCCCTGGCCTTCTCCAGTCCAATGAACTAGTCTCCTCAAATTAGAGACAGTAACTGTTTACAGCCTCTTGACACATACCGAAAAAACAATCGCTTAAGAACCGGAAATTACTTTTGATCATGAATGAACAAAATCGTGGTATATTTAGTTGATTTCAAACATGCTTATATAAGTCTCTCACATACTTCAGTCGCAAGAAGACGTACTCAACCTGCGGATGAGCGACTCGGTGAAGTAGTTGTCTAGGCATTAGCTTTTGACGATACGTCTTTGATTCGTCCGGGTTTGAATCTAGTTGTGAGGTACGGAAAATGTGATTGTCTTAGGGCACTGCTTCTCTCACTCTCTCTTCCCAAATTAGTGACAGTCTGCTGTCTATAGCCGTTTGATGTGCTCACAGTGATTGCCTCTCCTAAAAAAATGTTCAGATATTTCCAGATTACAATGAAGAGCAATTGAATTATATATACCTGTCCAGTAACGCGTAGCACCACCTTTCTTCCTGATGACGGCGGCGATTCGTCTCGGCATGGACTCGACAAGACACCGGAAGCGTTGAGAAGCCATACGGATCCACGACCTCTGAACAAGCTCCCACAGTTCACGAAGATTTGATGGAGGGGGTCAGAGTCTCGAACATCTCTCTCGATGGCATCCCAGATGTGTTCGATGTGATTGAGGTCAAGTGACCTAGCTGGCCAAGGAAACGAAGTCTCGTCGGTGGAGTGTTCATCCAACCATTCGGATACAATTCGGGAACTGCATTGTCTTATTGCAGGATGAGGTCCCCAGTGGGATACTGAAGACGCACAAATGAGAGCAAATGGTCGTCCAGAATGTCACGGTAACATTGATCTGTGAGGGACGATGTTACACGTACCAGCGAGTCTCATTTCAGTCCACGTAAACAGCCCCTAGACGAGAATGCCACCCTCACCAGCTTGAAGAGTACCCTGCTGGCAAGAAGGATCCATCGCTTCATGTGATTTGCGCCGTACTCGTATCCTGCCATCCGCATGCACGAACGTGAATCTCGACTCATCAGTCCAGGCAACATTTTCCCACATGTCTAGGGTCCAGTGGCGATGTTCTCGCGCGCATGCTAATCTTTACACCCTGTGATGTGCGGTCAGCAGCAGTACCCTCGTAGGACGATGGCTTGTGTACCCCATAGCGAGGAGATGGTTCTGAATGGTGTGACTGCATACACGTTTTTGTGCACCAGTGGTAAAGTGCCGAGTGAATTCTTGCACTGTGGCCCGTCAATCCGCTGTTACAATGCGAGCTTGTCAACGATGACCCCGCTCATCCACACGCTGTTGTCCACGGCAGTTGGCCTATGCAGGGATGGTTTTACTGGATTTGATGTACCAACGGTGAACCCGTTACACAGTGGCTCGTGAAAATCCCAGTGCCTGCACGACTTCCGAGATGGAGTGACCAATTTTTCGGGCCCCGAAAATTTGCCCACAATCAAATGCGCTTAGATTCTTCGTCTTACCCATACTGCGTCCGACTCTTACTGATTCCTGTCGCATCACTCCTTATATTGTCGGATCGCTGCAAACGTCATGTCTTTCCGTTTATAGGGCCAGCTACAGCGCCACATTTGCATAACGCCAGCTGTCTCTATTTGAATTGCTCTTCAGTGTAAAAGCCTCAGGTATTATTAAAGAAAATCATTCTTAAGATAATAATTCTTCGTGAAGATGTGACCAATGGCTAAACATTACCTTTATCGTAGAACAGTCATTCTACACTCAATGAATAATACAATGGGGATACTGACCTAAGAGCGTGTTCCTACTTCTGTAGCGAAAATAATAGTCTATACATGCAGACGCGCTTTCCAAAGTATTTGTAACCCTTCCGGTTGTAGCGTTGTCATTAACTCCAACGATACGTCGTTCCCGAATCCATGGACCTAATTGATTGTTCCGCACCACGGCACTTCTGGGAGCTCTCATAGGGTTTAAATCCGAAAACCCTGGGACTCATTGATGGCTCCAAACTCAGATGAGAGTACCCTGGGACTCACTGATGGTTCCAAACTCAGATGAGTGTACCCTTGGACTCCTTGATGGTTCTAAACTCAGATTAGTGTACCCTGGGACTCATTGATGGTTCCAAACTCAGAAGAGTGTACCCTGGGACTCATTGATGGTTCCAAACTCAGATGAGTGTACCCTGGGATTCATTGATGTTTCCAAACTCAGAAGAGTGTACCCTGGGACTCATTGATGGTTCCAAACTCAGATTAGTGTACCCTGGGATTCATTGATGTTTCCAAACTCAGATGAGTGTACCCTGGGACTCATTGATGGTTCCAAACTCACATTGTGTACCCTGGGACTCATCGATGGTTCCAAACTCAGATTAGTGTACCTCGCGCCGTACCAGACTGGCTGCGGCCAAGTGAGGTGGCGCATTGTTCTGCTGAAACAAATCATCGGCCGGAAGACGTGCGAAAGACTTGAAAGCGAGTAAGTGATAATCCAACACATACTGGTAGCGCGCAGCAGTTAAGGACCTAAGAACTCAATATGTCCCATGGGAAGGCTCCCGAAACCATCATAGGTCTACCACCGCCATGAACAAAGACCACCTAGTAGGACGGGGGCCACAGGCTCATGCTGTCGAAGCCACACCCTCATACTGCCGTCAGTTCGATACAGCGGAAAACAGGATTCATCTGACAACAGGACGCGGGGCCGCTCTAAAAAGGTCCAATTTTGATGTCTTGAGCTCCAGGCGAGACGCGATGCCCGATGCCGAGCAGTCAATAGTGGCCCACGAGTAGGGCATCAGCTTCCGTAGCCCAGGCTATACAGCGTGCCATGTAACGTTAGATCTCTGATGCTGCTTGGGCATCCGCCATTTAACCGGCATTTGATTTTCGCCGCCATTGCCAAGTGGCGGATTTGTACGAGCTTTTATAGTCTACGTTGATCCCGGTCATCAATGGCGTGTGGTGGGCAACCGCTTACACTCTGGGTGCTTATACGTCCGTCGATGCTATATATGGAGCTCACACTCTTGATATGGTTGCCATCTAGAACCCTCGGGCTCTTACCAATTGGGCTATAGAACGTCCCATCAGTCCTGCGCTGTCAATGCTTTCACGATCAAAGTAGCTCATATCACCATATTTACCTGTGTTAGTCAATTGCGATACACTGTAAAACTCTGCTGTCCACTTATTTATCGCCTGCGTTTGGTTTGCGTCTATTCCACTGTTCCCGGGGTATTCCCATGTCAACTGCCCATCAGTCCTATCGCTAACGTTTTGTCTATTGAATGTACTATATTGGGGATACAAATTAATGATGATGAACATTTCGAGTCGAAAAAAAATTTGCCTACGTATTTCTCCCATGGTATTCGCTTTAAAGTTTCACTTAACGCTTTTTTTTTAAACTCACTGAGCGTATTTGTCCGAAATTATATCTTTAAGTATTCAAATCTTGATTTGAAATTTCTATAAGCAAAATATTTTATAGATAACTCTATGTGCTATATTACTTATATATTTGAAAAGATTTGTCAGTAGGATATCACATCTGGAGGAAATTCGGTGCTCATTATACACTAAATACACGTAGGAACCCCGAAGAGTTTTTTCGTTAAGATTATACAGAAAAATAGTGGCTTATATATATATATATATATATATATTTTTTGGTACATGGATGGATCAAAACGTTCTTGATAAGAACATTTCATTTTTAAATATCATGGTGTTATCACCGTGAAAATTAGAAGTGTTTTGCCGTCATTTGCAAAACTTTAAGACCACCTGTTGGTATTAGGAGATTTCTGACGATTGCGTCAGCTACTGTCTGTATTACTCAACTTCCTGTCGGTGTTGCATCATCCTACAGCTGTTGCTGGAGTTGTGGCAAGCGTGCTAACGTCTTTTTGCTTCAGGTGTTCATGCTGAGAGGTCTTGTACGTATTTTCTATATAGCGAAAAATGGGCAAAAAGCGTCATTAAGTGTTACTCAGAGGGCACAAATAGTGACACTATATCATGAAGTATACTTCGAACGTGACATAAGCAGAAAGGCGATTGTGAGCTAGACTCTATTCATAATACGATCATGCAATATCGAGATACAGGTGAGTTTAGTGACCGAAAGAGAAGTGGACCTCCAAGGAAAACAACCTTACGTGATGGCACTACCGTAAGGCGTATAGATATGCGTTCTTCGAGGACTTAGTGCAAGAAAATCAAGGTATTTCTTCATTTAAAAGGGTCTGGTATTTGCTTTATCACTTTCCAACGTCTTAGCAAAGATTTTGGATTAAAGTCTTATAAACATGTACATAAACCTAGACTAACCTCTGCCATGAAATAGAAGAGACTCCAGTTTGCGAAATTAGTCGTGGACTGCCGAAAATTAGAGCTAAGTTCTGTTTTCCGATGAATCGCAGCTGTGCGTCAATTTCAATCACGTGAAGCACATGTTCGACGACCGAAAGGCAAAAGGTTTGATGAAAAATACACCATTAGCACCGTGAGACATCCGCCTAGTCCCATGATTTGGCATGCTTTTTCAACATCCGTTACTGCTTCATTTTCCATTTTGTCCACAGGCACTACCCATGACTGGTCCTTTTCATGTGGAAATGCTACGTGAGAAGTTGTTAGCTCATATGCAAGTGCACAGATGCATTATTATTATGCACGATGGTGCTCCATGCCACAGATCAAAGACAGTAAATGACTACCTGCAAAGGAAAAACATAACTGTGCTTGACTGGCTCGGTAATAGTACAGACCTTAACATAATAAAAAATTTGAGGACTATTTTGAAAGACAAGTAGCAGAATTCCGCCCAGGTGGCGCAGTGGTCTAAGAGATGTCCTGTAACCATTCGTCTGAAAGGGATCCTGGTTCCAATACCGGTGTGGCGTGGATGTTGTGTTTGTCTTTCGTCACTGGCTCTCTCCCTTCCCTGTAACCCTAAATTAGGGACGGGCGACTACTAGCAGAAAAAACAGCCATCAAATTACCAAGCGTTGATTGACGCGTAACGCACGTGTGCTACAAAGACATTTCAAGTGACAACTGCAAATCCCTTAATGATAGTATGCCAAATCGTATTCTGCCCGTTTTAAAAAAACAAAGGTGGCAACACAAACAACTGATTTCGGGCTTTTTGTGTTCTAATGATTGTAAATAAATATTTGTGGTATTATTTTTTCAAATATCTCTGACTAGTAATTAATTGTTTCTTTGAAAATCTTAATTTTCAATAAATTGACATTTGGTCTTTAACTTTTGCAAATAATTGCAATAGTTCTCTTTGGTGGTCGCAACAGTGCTTTTGATGCTACAAACCTCGAAACAGTTATACATGTAAACGTCATTTGAAGAAAAAGATCCTGCAATGTCAGCAGGAGCATTAGACCTCTGCGTATGGATTTAACTTAACTACATTGACAGTTACGACATTAACCACTGAGACTGCTAATGTTACTGAAATAGATGGTGCCCAGAATATTTTGGTCTCCCCTAACAGAAATGTTCAGATTGTAGTTTGTTTCTATATAAGCTACGGCAAAACAACTCATTTCCAACTCTCATGTCAGCTGGCCAGACTATATGCCCATCCTTGGTGAAAAGATTTATTTTCTGTTCCCTTATTTTATGCTCCATGAACCAAAGCATGATGGCAAAGAGCTGATCCCCCTGACGCGGACATCATACAACTGGCTAGGAAAAAGAGACTCAGATATTCTATCTGTCCTTACTTATGTTGGCAGGAAAACAGTCAGAAATGATTAGTAACAATCAACCCTTCCCATCTAAACTACTACTTTGAATAACAAAGGAAAGGGTAAAGCAACGCGTCCCAATGCACAGATTCACCCGTTCCAGCCGTGTTCGTCCCACTTCTTAGACAGAGAATATATTCATCAGAATTTATGTAAGCCATTTTGCTAACCCCGAACTAATTCGTTCCAGCAGGGTTAAAGGGTTAATGCCAAAAATTAACGGTCTCATTAATTTTTATTTAAGAGCACGAGAATATCTCGTTACACGCAATAACACATTACGTTTGCTGGCTATATCACGATTTCAAGAATAATTCAAAAATTAAAAACAAGTCGTGCGCAGTTGCATTATGAGGGCAACCGGAGTAATAAACAATTTTACAAGCGTACAACGCGGTTGGCTGCGGCCGGTTCAGGGTCACAGTTCGTTCCAAACTTACAACGAAAGTTGTCGTCTTGCGCACGAATCTGCGATTAAGCGCAAGGAAATACATGCCTCTGCACAGTCGTTATTGATTTTATAGCTTCGTTCTATGCAAAAAGGTAGAGTGTGATTAATATTAAAGATTAGATATCTTCACACACCTTCAGCTTGAAACCGGCTGAACAATTTCGGTATTCACCCAACCCATGATCGGATAGTAAGATTTCGTACTTTGCATTATCCTCTGTACACTCGATTGTACAACAAGCACAGACTTATGAATCACCGGTACAGGGAGGGGACAGGAAGCTACTGGAAATAGCAAGTCACACGTTTGACACGCAGCCCAGCAAAAATTGTCGTCATGATATTTCAAAAGCAGCAGAAGTTCAGTCTGTCCATAGATTAGCGCCATAAGCACCACAAAATCTATTTTATGATTATTATTTTTAATTTGAGTAATGTATTAATGTAGTGTACTGTAGTTAAATGTACGTGTCTGGCTGTCGGGAAGAAAAAAAAAATTCAAAGCTCCAGCTCTATCTTGAGTATTTCTTTAATAGAGTGATCAGTAAAACCACCCAGGTTTTCAAGGGAATAATCAAACAATTATTCGTACTAACCTGTATCTTACTGATTAAATTAATGACATTAATTACACAGGGAAAAATCAAAAATGCATTTCTTTGTATATTTTAACTATCTATTGTAGTTTTAATCTTGGAATACTTCTCCATTTTACGTGACAGGCGGTCAGTTCGCCAAAATCGTCGATTGTCAGAACTAGTGAATCGCATAACACGGCGGTGCTTGTACTTTAACTCCTTCTTTGTATATTAAAGAAGGAGTATTTGAAGTTTCTTCATTTAATATTTTGTTTTGTCATACATTTAGAAATATGTTCTGATAAAAAAAAATCTGTGTGCTCAGATACGGACGCTGAAGTTTAGTTGTGAGTTAAGAAGGAAAGAAACTGAATGTTTTACTCTGTTATTTATTTGTACATTTTCAGTGCTACATCTTTTGTAATCTGTCTCCGAGTAACACAGAATCCCTTGCAGTATTTATTGAAAAGTGCTTGTTTTATCACTTAGAGACGTATTATCAGTGCGCTCGGGAGAAAGAAAAAACACTCTCTTGGATGTATCAATTTTTGGAGCCGCCACAATGTCTTCTCTTGCATGTTATCAGCTGGTGCAATTGTTGGGGCGAGATGTTTTTGTCAGGACTCTCAAATGGGAAGTTTTCTATCGATTGGTTGAGGCTTGATTGCAAGCGACTGCTAACACGGTTTAGTCTATCAACCGGCTGCTAATGCTGTTTCAACAGTGACCCGCTTACTAATGGCATCCGACTAATGGACTTTTGACACCACCTGAACCATTAATGCTTGCGGAGTGTTTCCTGACTTGTCTAACAAAAAGTACAAACAAGGAGCGCTAAAAGGCTGTTTTTATACTCTTCTCTTCTTTAGTGATTTCCTGTATTATTGATCAAGATGAAATAAATTGTAAGCAAACACACACGCGTTTGGGGATCCCTGGCGACATTTCTTGGAATAATTTGAATTCAGGACATGGAGGCCTATTACCAAAGAAACCGCTTAAAGTTATCATTTTATTCCTGGTGAGATTTAGAGTAATACCATTGTTTTCCACGAAATCATTGAAGTGAATTTTAATTTTGCATTATTTATTGAAAATAAATATTTTTACGAGTTAAAGCATCATTGAAACTATTTATGTGTTTCATTCTCATCCAATAACACAATTCTCACGAAAGCTACACATATAAGTAGAAAACTATTTGGAACACCAATAAGACGCTTGCCGTTCTAACTTACGTTTACATGCGGCGTTTAACGACCACCTTGAGCAACATGATTGTGTGCACCCATCCGCCCATAATTTAGGGCTACTGGTTGTGTGTGTGTGTGTGTGTGTGTGTGAGAGAGAGAGAGAGAGAGAGAGATAGAGAGAGAGAGAGAGAGAGAGAGAGAGAGAGAGAGAGAGAGAGAGAGAGAGAGAGAGAGAGAGAGAGAGAGAGAGAGAGAGAGAGAGAGAGAGAGAGACAGCCAGCCAGCCAGCCAGTGCCGCAAAAGGAAAGTATCGCGTAACTGATTCTTTCCTTTAATCTTAGAGTTAGGCATCATCTGTAATTCGTTAGAAAAACGTCTATTCTAATGCTAGCAGATATCTGCACATATGTTTGGATTGTTTTCACACCATCCGGGCTTCATTCAAGGATGGACGCCAGGACAAGCTCCACTGACTGGCCAGAAACTGTGTCTCCGGCCACGTCCTTCTGATGGCACAATTCTAAAGTGGTTTTCCAAAGATTTTTGCGTGGTTTAATGACGATTGTAGAATATAGGGTGATCACAATTACAGAGCAGATGTAAGCGCTCTCTGTAAAAATAACTATTGGACAAATATCAACTAAATCTGCTGTATGTACTTCCAGAAGTACGCAATTTCGATTTCCGAAAATAAAAATTAGTTCAAAACGCAGCCGCTAGGGGGATATTTAGCGCAGCTGACCCCTTAATTCCCATATTACGCAGGTTCTCTAACGAAATTCGGGTGTACAAAAGTCGTGGTACTCACTTTACTTGATCGCGCGTAACCCGTGAAACTACTAGCAAGGAAGCAACAATGCCAGTGCTGCACTTAAGTAATTTCGGCGGTTAAAATATTTAAAAACAGGTCCTGTGACTATTACTTACCTTAGAACAACCATTTTGCGTTTTGAGGAAACTGAAATATTCACTGTGGTATCAGGACGGAGTCGCAAACCCGTTGAACCTTTGAAAACAGAGGAAATTACAACTGCAGTAATGAAACACGGAATGCAAAAATTATGTAGTGAAATGCCACGGCAATTGGACAAGCCGTACACGACATTGTGAAATGTTTTTTTCTGAAAAATATTGATTTATTTCTTTACACAATATCCCACAGTCAAAAATCGATTTCTGGTGATTATATTAAGTGGAAAACGTTTGCCTTGACATTCGTAGCTAAGATAATGGTTCATGATGCGTGGTCGTGGCAAATTATGTGGAGACATGAGGCTTATTTTCATTTGAATGGTGCCGTGATCACTCAAAACTGACGTATTTTGTCTGACGAAATCCCGCAAGTTCACCAATAAGTCCCATAGCATTCATCAAGCATAACGTCGTGGTGCGGTTTCTCTGCATCGTTCATCATTAGTCTTTACTTTTTGAAGAAAGCTTTGCATCTGAGATAGTTACATTTTCTGATAATGCCGCTTGATACAGAGACATGCGCCAAAACATCATTCCAACACTTCAGCAGATATATTGTCTGAACAGCACAATCTTTATGCAAGATGGTGCACCCGCTCATATCGGATTAAATGTGCAAGCCTTGCTGCAGAAACGAGAGAGTAATTAGCCAAACATTTCTAATGTAATGGCATCCGCGATCACGAAAGTTGAACCCATGTTACTTTTGGTTAAGGAGATATTTAAGCAATCCCGTTTATCAAGGAAATGTTCCCAATTTAGTTATCTTAAAAGTCAGAATTTCACATGTGAGACCAGGTGAGTTGCGTTCGTCGTCGAGAGTGTTCGTCAGCGAATGCTCTTAGAGCATGCAGATGGAAGACACAGAACCGTATCTATGACTTAATCGTCAAATTCCTTAGATAACCTACGTAATATGCAAGTTATGTGGGCAGCATCCCAAAAATTTATCGTGACGGATGAATTTTGAACCCATTTCATGTTTTTGGAAAATCGAAATCGCATACTCAGGAAAGTATATATATCAACCTTTGTTGAGATTTGTCCAATAGTATTTTCAACAGAAAGCTCTGAACACTAACTTTTTATTTGTGCCCACCTAGTACTACGAGTCTGCCATCAAGCTGTGATGTCAGCGCAAAGTTAATATATCTGTATCGACCAGTGATCTGAAACAAGTCCAAGAAGTACGACAATTCATTTTCTAGATATTTTGACCGTTGGGCGTCTAAGATTATAATTTCAAAACATAATTCACACGTTCAAAGAATATTCCGATTCAACCTATGAAAAACCAAATAAAAGGGTAAAGTTCAAACCGGGTTGCGTGGGTGCGCGGTTTTAATAAATTGTAAAATTAAAACCATGGTGTGCGTGTGTGTGTGTGTGCGTGATCATCTTTTAATTAAACTAGTTTCGCCTCTCCAGTGGCTCAGCAGTCTAAGCGCTGAATTTTGACCATTCGTTCGAGAAGGAATTACCTTACCGCACTGGCTCTCACCCTTTACCGAAATAAGTGACTCTTATTTAGGGACGAGCGATTGCGTGTAGCCCTCTAAATTGCTCACGGTAGTCGTTAAACACCCAAACGAAAAAAATCGTTTTCGCGTTTTGCGCAAGCTATCATATACGTTGAAATTTTATTATCGAACGAATATTTCTAGTGCCAGGACAAAGACAAATTTCCTAACAAAAATCTAAATCCTCATTTGTTAAAATATACAGGTATTTTATGAATGGAATGACATACCTGAATGACAGGTATGATTCGCATTACCATAAACAGGCATGAGTCGCTATAATGTTTTATACTTTAGGTGGAAGGTCAACGTGTAATATACACACTTATTGTCATACAAATTCGCGCACCAAGAAAAAGCCGAGCGATTAGCGTGAAACTTGACGAATAGCTACGGGGAGATCAGGCAAATTATTAAAGTTTCATGCAATTGCCCATGGTGGCGCGGCCAAGACCGGCGCTGCATCGCAATCCTTGGGAATTATAAGGCGCCGCGCACGCGACTCCACAATCGTGCCAAAATGCACGGTAAGTGACAGGTGAGATCTCTGAGCGATAAACATGCCAATGAGCCGCCGTTGATGTACATACGGGCAACTGACGGAGATTGAACGAGGCCGTATCGTCGGTATCAAAGAGGCAGGGTGGCGGGAGCGCCGACTCGGCCACCGTTTGGGCCGGTCGGCCAGTACGGTTCGACCGTGTTGGAAGCAATGGACACGAGAAGGCACTCAGACACGGCAGACTGGCTCTGGACGACCCAGACACGCCACCAGTACAGAGGACCGTGCGCTCGTGAGAGCGGCACGCACAGATGCAACGACGTCTGGGTCTTTTTTTTTTTGATTTGAGGTTTAACGACCACCGTGAGCAACTCAATGGGCTATAAGCAGTCGTCCGTCCCTAATTTAGGGTCACTGGTTCCAGGGAAGGGAGAGAGCCAGTGCCGTAAGACAAACACAACATCCATGCCACACCGGGATTCGAACCCGGACCCCTTACGGACGAATGATCAAAGGCCAGCGCCTTAGACCACTGCGCCACCGGGGCGGCCGTCTGGGTCTAATATCCAGAAAAATGAGGCGGCTGTACAAAGGACTCCTGTGTCCGCCAGAACTATTTCCAGACGCCTGGCAGAGGCGAATCTGCACTCTTGACGGCCCTTACGTTTTTTTCATTAACACCTGACCATCGTCGGCGTCGATTGCAGTGGTGTCAGCAGCGAGCAACGTGGAATGCTACGTACTGGCGACGTATAGTGTTCAGACACGCATCCCTCTTCTGTATGGGAACGGACGAACACCGTGTCCGCATGTGAAGGACTGCAGGTGAGCGCTACAATCCCAACCTCACTGTACTGCGGCACACGTCCGGAACTGCAGGCGTGGTGGACTGGGGCGCCATCGCGTATGACAGCCGGACTTCCCTCGCAGTAATCCGAGGGACGTTGACAGCCCAACGCTACGTACAGGAGATCCTGCAGCCCCATGTGCAGCCTTTCCTGGCGGAGCGTCCCGGAGCCATTTTCTAACAATATAATGCCCGCCCACACACAGCTCGGGTTTCCCAGGACTGTCTACGTCATGCTTGGACGCTTTCTTGGCCTGTCAGATCGCTTAATCTCTCATCCATCGAGCACTTGTGGGACCAGATGGGATGCTAGCTTTCTCGAAGTCCGAGCTGTGCGTAATTTAGAGCGTCAGTTGCAAGAAGTGTAGGCCAATTTGTCCCAGAATAAAAGACGGCGTCTCTCTGACTCCATGCCGGACCGTATCATCTCATGTATCCGAGCACGAGGCTGTCCGACGCGGTTCTAACGCTGACTTGAATGTGTAATTATGTCCGCGGGAAATTGTCCTGTGCTGTGATATTGTAATCACTTCTGTCCTTGGTATGTATCATTTCACTACTAAAATCTCATTTAAATCCGACGCCTCCTTCTTGGTACGTGGAGTTTTATAACAATCAGTGTCGAACCGCTGAAATGGGTTTTGCAAAATCTTTATGCTTTCTGAAAGGAAATACATAACAAAAACCTGCATTCCAGATAGATGGCAATTGAATATGACCCTGGTACTTTTTTCTTGCATAGATACAGGTAAGTTGCAGTATGTCGTAAAATAAGGCATGAGGGTCTTGTCTTTCACTAAAAGAATTTTCTTCCAAGCCGTTCTAGCACTGCCTATAAGCAGCCAATGCCTATAAGCGTTTTATCCTATCGCCGCTCTTGGAGATCAAGTGATAAATGTAAAACCTCTCATACCTATACGCGTTCTCACTGCCTATAAGCGTTTTATCCTATCGCCGCTCTTAGAGATCAATTGATAAATGTAAAACCTGTCATACCTATAAGCGTTCTCACTACCTATAAGCGTTTTATCCTATCGCCGCTCTTGGAGATCAAGTGATAAATGTAAAACCTCTCATACCTATAAGCGTTTTATCCTATCGCCGCTCTTAGAGATCAAGTGATAAATGTAAAACCTCTCATGCCTATGAGCGTTCTATCCTATCGCCGCTCTTGGAAAGCAAGTGATAAATGTAAATCCTCTCATACCTATACGCGTTCTCACTGCCTATAAGCGTTTTATCCTATCGTTGCTCTTGGAGATCAATTGATAAATGTAAAACCTGTCATACCTATAAGCGTTCTCACTATCTATAAGCGTTTTGTCCTATCGCCGCTCTTGGAGATCAAGTGATAAATGTAAAACCTGTCATACCTATAAGCGTTCTCACTATCTATAAGCGTTTTATCCTATCGCCGCTCTTGGAGATCAAGTGATAAATGTAAAACCTGTCATACCTATAAGCGTTCTCACTGCCTATAAGCGTTTTATCCTATCGCTGCTCTTGGAGATCAATTGATAAATGTAAAACCTGTCATACCTATAAGCGTTATCACTATCTATAAGCGTGTTATCCCATCGCCGCTCTTGGAGATCAAGTGATAAATGTAAAACCTGTCATACCTATAAGCGTTCTCACTGCCTATAAGCGTTTTATCCTATCGCCGCTCTTGGAGATCAAGTGATAAATGTAAAACATCTCATGCCTATGAGCGTTCTATCCTATCGCCGCTCTTGGAGATCAATTGATAAATGTAAAACCTCTCATACATATAAGCGGTCTCACTGCCTATAAGCGTTTTATCCTATCGCCGCTCTTGGAGATCAAGTGATAAATGTAAAACCTGTCATACCTATAAGCGTTCTCACTGCCTATCCTATAAGCGTTTTATCCTATCGCCGCTCTTGGAGATCAAGTGATAAATGTAAAACCTCTCATGCCTATGAGCGTTCTATCCTATCGCCGCTCTTGGAGATCAAGTGATAAATGTAAAACCTCTCATGCCTATGAGCGTTCTATCCTATCGCCGCTCTTGGAGATCAATTGATAAATGTAAAACATGTCATACCTATAAGCGTTCTCACTACCTATAAGCGTTTTATCCTATCGCCGCTCTTGGAGATCAAGTGATAAATGTAAAACCTGTCATACCTATAAGCGTTCTCACTGCCTATAAGCGTTTTATCCTATCGCCGCTCTTGGAGATCAAGTGATAAATGTAAAACCTCTCATGCCTATGAGCGTTCTATCCTATCGCCGCTCTTGGAGATCAATTGATAAATGTAAAACCTCTCATACATATAAGCGGTCTCACTGCCTATAAGCGTTTTATCCTATCGCCGCTCTTGGAGATCAAATGATAAATGTAAAGCCTCTCATGCCTATGAGCGTTCTATCCTATCGCTGCTCTTGGAGATCAATTGATAAATGTAAAACATGTCATACCTATAAGCGTTCTCACTGCCTATAAACGTTTTATCCTATCGCCGCTCTTGGAGATCCAGTGATAAATGTAAAACTTCTCATGCGAGTAAAATCAACTGTCACCCACTTCGCAAGAAATTTTTACTTTCCAGTGATACCGCCATATACACTCTTTACAAAAAAAAAATGTAAGGCATCTAAAAGGAGTCATGCACTCGAAATGAAAATTGGTATGTGCAAAGTATATGTGCAGGAAAGGAAATTTTTGCAATACCAGAGAAGTTGGGCCATTTATTCGGATAAAATATCTACATGAGTGAAACAAGTCAGTAAGCTGTAGCACCACTTCTAAAACATATTCAAATGGTTACCAGGGGTGGCATAGGCGCATACAGTTAACAGAATATTGTCTTGACCTATAGCATGCCGGATTGTGTCAAACATGCAAGCTAGTTTGCTAACATTCCGGGATGAGTGTAGGTAGCATCCCATTACGTCCCAAACATATTCTATCTGTGAGAAATCGGCGATCAGGCTGACCATTGGATGTTGTCGACATTACGGAGGCAAGCCTGGTACAGACGCCTTGTGTGTGGCCGGGCATTATACTGTTGAAACATTGCTTGGTGATGCTGCCTCAGGAATGGCAACGCAAAATGTCGTAGAATGTCGTCGACAATAGTTGAGCAGAGAGGGTGGTACGGATGAATACATAATGTGCCCCGTTATCGTAAGAAATGGCTCCCCAGCAATGGGGTGCTCCACAAAAAAGGCAGCATCCCTGCGCCAGCCGGCTAGTCTCCAGTCCCGTATGCGCTGGAGCAACGAAGCAGCATGCTGGCAGTGAGCGGTAATTCAAATACCATGATGGCTTGTACTTTGAACTTTAGCTTGGATTATTGAGATGTTCTGGGTAACTGAAACTATTGTTTCGCCGTTTTCATCTCCTGACACCCCAATATTGTTTTCATCACAACACTTGTAGTCTACAATTTGTAAATATACGGTACGATTGCTAAACTTTGATATAAAACCTATTGAGATAAACGTGATCGACGGAGAATTATCACTGTTATGCAGCAAGCGAGAAGTGCTGAAAGTCAATGAATGAAATACGGGATTACACCCTTGTACAATACAAATTTGGAAGTTGTGAATCCGTTTCATCATCATCATCATCATTGTCAACCATTATCAATCCACTGCTGGACGAAGGTCTCCCCAAGTTTCCTCCACAACGGTCTGTCTTGTGCCAGTCTCCTCCATGTCACCCCTGCATACTTTCGAATTTCATCCACCCATCTCCCATGTGGTCTTCTTCTGGGTCTTTTCCTGTCCCTTGGAATCCAATCTAAAATTTCGGCTGTCCATCGATGATCTGTCCTTCTGGCAGTATGTCCAGCCCATTGCCATTTCAGGGATTTAACTCTGATCATGATGTCTTCCACTCTTGTCATTTTTCGGATCCACGAGTTCCTCTTCTTATCTCTCCTGGTTACACCAAGTATGCACCTCTCCATGCTTCTTTGAGTTGTCTGCAGCCTTTGTATGTCTCTTTTAGTTAAGGTCCACGTCTCTGCACCATACGTAAGCACTGGAAGGATGCATTGATCAAACACTTTTCTTTTAAGACATAATGGCATATTGCTCTTGAAAATTATGTTGTTTCTTCCATAAGCTCTCCAGGCAAGTTTTGTACGCCGATTAATTTCTTCATCAATGTGACCCTCACTTGATATCTGCTGTCCAAGATAAACGTACGTGTCTGTTATCTCCAGCTTTTCTCCATCAATCGATAAATCTTCATTTCTTGTAAAAGCATTGAACATCACTTTTGTCTTCTGAAAGTTGATTTTTAATCCCACTTCTTTACTCTTGTCAGCAAGTTCCTGGATCATACTCTGCAGCTCTGATGGGCTAGTTGCAAAAATGACTATGTCATCAGCAAAACGAAGGTGGGTTAGATAATCTCCATTAATCTTTATCCCCTTGTTTTCCCAGCTCAGTGACTGAAAAACACCCTCCAATGAGGCATTAAAGAGCTTCGGAGATATGGTGTCACCTTGTCTCACTCCCTTTCCAATTTTTATGTGTGTTGTATTTTCAAACAGTCTAATCTTTGCACTTGCATTTTCATAAATGTTATTAATAATATTAATGTATGCATCTTCAATGCCGCAGGTTTTCAGAGCCATTGTAACTGCTGATGGTTTCACCGAATCAAAGGCTTTTTCATAATCGATAAAAGCCATGCACAATGGAAGTTCATATTCCCTCGCTGTTTCAATTAGTTCTCTCAGCACATGGATATGATCTATTGTGCTGTAGCCACTCCTGAATCCAGCTTGTTCTCTCGGTTGAGCCATGTCCAGTGTTACCTTCAAGCGGTGTGAAAGAACTTTAGTGAAGATTTTATAAACTACTGATAGGAGGCTGATAGGTCTGTAGTTTCCGAGATCCTCAATGTCACCTTTCTTATGTAGCAGGATCATTGTAGCGGTGTTCCAGTCCTCAGGAATCTTTCCTTCATTAAGGCATCGAGTGAAAATTTGGGCGAGTACTGTTTCGATTTCTCCACTTGCTTCTTGTATGATGTCTACAGTAATACCATCTTCTCCTGGAGCTTTTCCCCGCTTCATGTTCTTGATTGCATGTGCAACTTCTGCTGGAAGGACTGGAGGAACTCTGGTACTGGTATCTTTCATGATGTCTGGAGTGCATGTATCATCCCTTTCATATAATTTGGAGCAGAAATCTTTCACTCTTGTCAAAATTTCGCCTCTATTTCTTGTTACAGAACCATCTTCTTTTCTCAGTGCCATAATCTGTTTTCTTCCCTTACTGAGATGTCCCTTTGCTATCTTTAGGCTTTGGTTGTTTTCAATTGCTTTCCTCACTAGTTCACAGTTGAATTTTCTTACGTCTTCAGTGATACTTTTTCGTACTGTCTTGCATAGCTCTATATATTCCACTTTGGAAGTCACATCTTCTTTAGTTGTCCTCATCTCTCTTCTTTTTTGCATCAACATTTTCGTTTTTCCTGATAATTTATTTACATGCAACTTGTTCTTAGACCCAGCTAATCTTGTTGCTGTTTCCATAAGAGCTTCGGTTACTTTTCTGTTAACTTCAGAGATGTCCACTTCTTCCGATGTTAGGCCTTCTAAAGCAGAGAACCTGTTCTTCAGTTCCAACTTGAAGGTATTATGGTGTTTTTTAAGGTTGGTTATGTCAATAGATTTTGTTTGTCTTATGAGCTTGCCACGTTCAAGTTTAGTGTTGAGGTGCATCTTACATCTCACCAATCTATGGTCACTACCTGTGTTGAACTTGTTTAGCACACTGCAGTCTTCTATGACGAATTTTTTGTTACACATAATAAAATCAATTTCACTTGTCGTCCCATTTGGATGTCTCCATGTCCATTTCCTGTGTGGCTTTTTCTTGAAGAAGGAGTTCAAGATGAAAAACCCTTCTGCCTCTGCAAACTCAACGAGAGTATTTCCACGCTGGTTTCTGTTGCCGTGACCGAATTTACCTACTGAAGTTTCATTCTGTTGCCGTTGCCCTATTTTTGCATTGAAATCTCCCATAATTATTTTCAAGTGCTGCTTACCTTTATTATTTAGATGACAAATTTCCTCATAAAATTCTTCAATTTCTTCTTCAGGATGACTTGTGGTGGGTGCATAAGTTTGAATAATCTGAGCCTGGTATCTTTTCGAGAGTTGGATAACAAGCCGTGCAGCTCTGTCAGAGGAACTTTCAATTTCTACAACTTTATCCTTCAGTTTCTTGTTTATTATAAATCCAACACCACTAGTTCTGCCAGTATCTGTCCCACGATAGTAGAAGAGATGTCCACTTTTCAGTTCGATGAAATCTTCTCCTTTTCTCCTTACCTCACTTAGCCCCACGATGTCCCACTTGATCCTTTTTAGTTCCTCTTCCAATTCAAGAAGCCTTGAATCAGAAGATAGGGAGCGTCCATTGTACGTTGCCAAAGTCAGCATCAGATGGCAGCCTAGTCCGGTCCTCCGGGGATTCTTAGCACCCTCTGCCTTCATGTCGCACTGGCCGCTGCCTTGGCCAGGTACATTCCAGCTGCCGGAGACTGAGGGCCAAGATTTAAGTTGTGGAGTCATTTTGGAGGGGTTTGGCCATAACTCACCACGCTGGCCAAGCGGGTTGGTGAGTGTGGGATAGAATTTCCTCTAATCCCGATGGTATAGTTATACCGCTATTGGCGGTCGTCAGAGCCCCTTTAGTAGGAACAGGATGCACCACGAGAAGGCGGGGTTGACATTTGTCAAGGAGAGGCTGTGATGTTACGCATCACCTGACCTTACATCCCTGTGAATTGGTGTAAATATGACATGGATGTTAAGTCAGATAATATCCGAAAACTTGAAAATTTCGTCGTTCTGGAGACAGAATTGAACCCGCGGCTCCCGGATGGGTTACTCGGCGCTATCCGGGAGACACGGGTTCGATTCCCACTCCAGGACGACGGATTATTCAAGTTTTTGAATATTATCTGACTTACTATTCATGTCTTATGTACACCAATAAACGGATTCACAACTTCCAAATTAATATTGTGCTTAAAGGCTGTGTGTTGTCCAAGGATATCACACTTCCTCCTTTGAAGAGTGTTTGAGGTCAAGGTCTTTGTGGTATTTAGCACCGTTTTGTACATTTTCTGTGACTACAAAAGTCACAGCTTTTTCTTTTCTATTATATGATTAACGAAGACTGTAAGGAACGTGTTACTGGAATGTCAAAACAGCAGGTACGATGGTACTACCCGACATTCAATAAAAAATACATCATACAGCTTTCATCAGTGTATGCGAAGCTGTTCATAATACCTCAAGTAAGTCCAGCAGAGACAATTCTTGCTCAAATGTGCTTATTTACGCTCACTGTACATAAATATTCATATCCGTAACCAGCTGAATTTCAAAGATATAATACTTGACCTTCGGCAAAGTTTGTAAAATATTTGAATCATCCTTTGTGCATTTAGTTACGATCTTGACTCTAAAAACCAAATTTAGTTCATCAGTCTCTTTGTTTTCTGCTTTTCGAACGCTGAGAAGGAAGGCAAAATTGTTTGTGCTGGTATTTGAAATAATTATTTTCCCCTGAAGCAAGTAGCGATAGAAATTTCTATTTTCTTCAGATTCTCATGAGCTGTTGAGTTCCCGGAGTTCTCAACATTTATTTTGAAGTAGAAAACTTCATTTTTATTTTTGATGACGATAATTGTAAATTATTTTCTTTGTTCCCAGATATTACAGATGCAAAGAAACAGTGCTCGACGAAATTGTTCCATTGGTTTTTCTTTCGTTTCTTATTCCCCTGTAACTTTCTCGGGAAGCGAGAAAAGAAACAAATGAACTGAAGTACCTTGCTTCTCTTATTTTGATTTTAAATGTTTCAAAGACGAATTTAAACCAGTTTCTGCTGCTGCTTCGGATTATTCGTTCCATTTGTCTTTGTTCCTGGAAGCAGTTTTTTAGCATTCGCATCTCTGCTCAGAATAGAAAAACTTTTCTTCAGTACTCGAATGATTTAAAGAGATCTCTCGCTTTGCAGATAATGATATCTCCTACACATGATTCTTGTGACCCTTCTAAGCTTTAGAGCAACATATGATTTCTGATGGATGCACTGTGCTTCTGTTTCAGAATTCAGAGATCACTCACCCATACGGATCACGCACACATATATTAATCTTTGAACTGGGAAGAAAAGGAAAACGTTTAATAGAGATTATTTAACTCACCTTCGCTTTGCTGATGACATAGTCAAACTGCCCCTTCAGAGTTGTAGAGTATGATCCTGGAATTTGCTCACCAGAGTAA